>OX375878.1:56503463-57703463 GCA_947359465.1 Metellina segmentata | reverse complement strand
GCAAAAAAAAATTTTTTTCGATATTTTTGTCATTTTTAGGGTACTGTGTAGCCAATGAACTTCTCAAGTTTATTCAACATACTGGACTGAAATACATTTTAGCCAGTGAAGTAAAACAAGATTCTTTAGAAAATATATTCAGCCAAGTAACAGGCTTAGGAATTCAGTCATTGAACTCACTACTTGTAGTTAATGTTCAAACTCAATCATTGAGCTTCAACAATCGAATAATATCTTAACCAAAAGAGAAGACTTCTCTTATAAAGCATTTTAATATCTATTACCGGCTACATTGTTTACATTTCATGATAAAAGTCTGTGAAAGAATGCTGCATATATTTAGTAGGAAAATATTCTAACGTAGACTGATTCTTTATCTCGAGGTGGTTTAGTTTCACCAACAGACAATTGGTTGAAGCTGTGAAAGAACTTGAAAAGTGTTCATACGATTTCATGGGTATGCAATTAAATAAATAAATGTGAAGATACAATAATTAAATTCACACAAAATTTTACAGGAAAAATATCCGAAAAAAAGCAAAATGCTTCTGCTTAAACTTTTTGAAGTACAAAAACATTTTTCCGCATTAAACATAAACCGTTGCCTTTGTAAAACAAAAAAAAATGAGGAGAAAAATGAAAACATTTAGGATATCTCAGAAACCGTCATGAAGGGATAATTGTTGCCATGTTAAAGTTGTTCATCTCATGGTGGTAGGTTGCTTTAGAAACTGATTTATTTTCTTTCTAATTATGACTAACCCATTTAGAAGAGTTTCAATTAAAAAAACCACTCCACAGATGATACAAAAAACCACTCCACACAGATGATACAAAAAACCCAATTTTTTTTATCAACATTGTTTAAGACAACAACGAAATCAAATAGCAGAACGAACTGCTTGTTGTTGGTTGGTTTACATGTAGGAACCGTATCTATCGACCCACCAATTACGGCGTTTGGCGGGTTCACGGTAACACAGTTGGCAGAGTAACGGATTACCAACAGGAGGATGGCGATTTCAAAACTAGGTCTAGCCAAAAACAGTTGTGTACGTGGAGTCTGGTGCACGTTAAATCTGTCGTGGCCTCAAATGTCTTTTTGTTGGTGAGTTGTGGAAGTTTGGAGAGTGGGTACCAGATCCGGTGTTCACCTCTTCATATGACCCTGGTTCAATTTTACATGGTACAGTCATCAAATCTTTCCCTTAAGGATTAATTCCGGATCGTCGCCAATAACCCGTTGTGTTTCCTCACCGATTAATTAACCACCAAAGACCGAGTGAAGTTACGTTTTCTTCCTTCCAAAACCACTCTGGTTAACACTATCTCCCCCTTAAAGTATCCTTGGCTCCAGTAGGCGGCCGGGCTAAGTGTGTAAAGAGTTTGTATAAACAATTAGTAGTTTTTGTATTTTTTGATGAGATTTTCTTTTCAGATATCAACTGAAGATCGCGTCAACGGATGATTATTGCCCCCTTTTGTTCCGTCCTAGGAATATTTTAGACCATTTTCCAAACGTCATGGAGAAGGTCCTCGAGCGATTGGTGAAATCTCCTGTCTTGAAAGCATCTGAAATGACAATGCCTAAGAAGAAATAGGTTCGTGGATACATTTTCATATGCTAACACATTTACATATTATTTGTCTTACAATGTGCGACTAAGCTCCATGAATTGTGTTCGCGTGATCCTCACATGAAATAGTTGTCTACGAATTCGTAAGATGAATTGACATCTTTGATGAGTTGATTCTAATATCAGAAAAAGAACTATTGAAATGTGTGGCAAAATCATAATTACAGGGTGTCCCAAAAAATCAGTACAACTTCCAAAATTTATATAAAAAAAAGAATAGGCCTACAGTAAAACTAGTTACAACAAAAGATATAATTACTCGAAAAGCTTTTTTCTACAGTATGTTTCTTAATAGAGATAGCGCTGCACAACACGCAAACGATTATTAAAGAAATCAGTTATTCAAAATGGCGGATTCCGTGAAGAAAGCTCAATGCGTCGAATGGATGGCTCCATAGTGTGTCCACCCCAGTCTCCTGACATTACTCCACTCGACTTTTTCTTTACTACATTAAAAGTTAAAGGGGTTATATAAAAGATGCTGTGTGCTGTGTACCGAACAAAAATTAACAGTGTCGTGGAATTGAAACAAAAGACCCAAACACAGCTGTACCTACTGTTGATCTTAGCATGCTGAAACGTTCGTGGAATGAATTGGAATACCGTCTTGATATTCTTCGTGGTACGAAAGAATATCATGTGGAAATTTACTAAGGTAGTAGAAAGAAAACTTTTTGAGTTATTCTATCAATTGCTGTAACTTGTTTTGCTGTAAGCCTATTATTTTTTTAAATCAATTTTTGAAGTTGTACTGATCTTTTTCGACACCCTGTATTTTTTATTTACCGCCTACTAGTAAAGAAGTGATAAGATCTAAATGTGATCCTGCTCTTTCAGCGAATTTAATGAGACCAATCGGTTTTACTTAAGGTATTAAAAACCTTAAACTTCTAAATGAAAATTAGGTTTCAAAGCTAGATTCATTCTTTTTAGATTTCTGAAAGCTAACTAGGTTAATAAAATCTGCACTAACACGTTCTTCAACATTTAAACGCTTGTGAATAAAATTGACATCTAGCAAGGGAAGAATAATCTTTTGTCATTGTAAAGAATTAGGTGGGTAAAAATGTAGACATAAGTGAAATCGCCCATTTTGAATCTATTTATTTGCTTATGCTTTAAATTGAAATGTAAAAATACTCATCAATCGATGTAACCGTAGAATGAATGACAAGCAAACCAATAAATCTTTAAAATGTGCTATTTTCATAAATATTTTAATGCATAGCTGCAGTCATGGATTTGATCAATTCGGCACTAACACTTATTACTTTGGACTGCGATGCAAGTGACAGCGGATGGTTTAATTGCACACATTAAACTATTTTACAAGTTCTTGAGAAGTTTATTTTTAACTTTACTTGATGTGGTTCTTTAGCCTTATCACATGGATAACTGATGATCTATTTGAACAAGGAGAATCTTCATCAGATGCAAATTTCTGGAAACACTTTCGACCATAAAGTTCACTCACTGCATCATTTCCAAATGTGGAGGATATTTTAGAGCAACCTCTAAAGCTCTGGTACCGAATTTGAATTGATAAAATTAAATAAGCCCGAATAATTGATTTTGACAGTCCTACTGAGATTACTTTTTCGAAACTTTAATAAATTATTAATTTCTGTAAGTGTTACATATCGGTCAATTCTCTGTTAAATAAGCTTTTTTGAGCATACATAACCATACTTTCAATTGATAGAGCGAGCGCATGTACAGTTTTAAAATAACAAAACCACCCAGAAACGATCTGAACTTTTTTGAATTTTTGATGTTTTATCAAGAAAGTTAAATGAAAGAGGAAAAGTTATAAATGTTTCAATCCCTTTGTCTAAATCCATAGTGTAAAATACCAATTGTTGTTAATTGATCATAAATATATTGTATTTTGGTTGAGTAAGTACTTTGTTACGGTTTAATGTAAACATTCTATAAGGTTTGAAGTTTTCTAATTTGTATGGAATACACAATTTTTAAGTTCATGTGCTCTCTCTCTTTTGTACAATTTTCACAATATTTCATCTTGAGCTTTGTTTTCTGTTTGCAAGTACAACAGTTTTTTTCTCAACAGGTGGATTTGAACTACTTTTTACTTTAGAGGAAAAATCCACGACAAAAGTTTCAAAGCTGTTCTTTTATAGTAGGAGATTGAAATATGTCCTACAAGAAATTTACCAAAGCAATGGAGTTTTTAAAGTGTTCCTTTTCATATGAAATGAAGAGTATGTTTTGTTCTCAAGTGTAAAATGAATCTCTACAATTAAAGAAGCGCACATATCCAATCAACAAGCGACATGTATGATCTGCGAAACAATATTCTATATTGACTTAGTACAGGGAATTAGACCCCTTTGATGATAAATAGTTTTAATTTTTACGAGTATTTTTATAAAGCATTTTATCATTGATTATTTCAATGAGAGTTCTTATACATTGACATTATTTGCATAAGTAATATTTTTGTTTCGCATAAAATATTTTTCAAAACAATGATTTTTGAGGTCTTGTCGGCTGGGATTTATAGCATTGAAGCCAGTTAAGTGATTCGTATTGTTCCTTATTTACAAATTAGCTGAAAAGAATTACCTTTTCAAATTTAATGTATCTAATTATGAACTATCAACGGAATTAGTAAAAATTATAATTAAAAAAAACTCACGTACTGTTCTTTATTTACAAAATTAGCTGAAAAGAATTAACTTTTCAAATTTAATGTATCTGATTACTAATGTTACCTGAATTAGTAGAATTTGTAATTTTTTTGCAGAAAAAGAAAGCTATTATCTTTTTATGCGGGATTGCTTTTTTAAATACACAACAAAGTACTTCAAAAATTCTTAAAATTTATATATGAAATGAACAAGGTCTTTGAAGCATTAATATCAAGTTTTATTTTTATATATTTTGTGTTTGAATTTCGAAATAAAGTTATTCGTGTTTCACTATCCGTCAAAAAGGAAAAATCATATTGTTGCTTGCTTGGGGTTGTCTGAATCATAAACGTCAAGGGCTACCACAGGCAATTAAAAGGTGACATTTTGCTATTTTTGAACTTTGGTGACATTTGGGGTATATTTTAAAACAAAATCGTCTCAAAATCTACAAATTAAAAAATACTTTGTGACTCTTTTATGAAAATTTTCGGAAGGTCAACGAAAATCTAATTCCCCGTTTTTGACTAATAGTACACGAAAAATATTTTTCTTTGGATAGAAAACTTTGACGCCAATTTCGAGGTTTTGGCACCAAGCCATGGTAACCTTGAAATAAAATAATCAGAATGGTGTTTAATAGGTTATAATGAAAACCTTTTTAAGAAAATTATTTGTTTTTAATTATAAAAGAATTTTTTTTTTTTTTTTGCGAGATCTTCAACGTTTGTTTCATACTTAATTAGCACATGTTGTGTTTTTTTGCCGATTCATTTTGAATCTGAATAATTAAATTTACTTCTAAATAAGGTTTATGAGATTTGTTGGTATTAAAAAAAGTTATGATTCTAATGCTACTATTTTGCAGGTGCTGTAGCAGCCCCGTAATGTTTATCATAATTATTTGATTTAATAATTTGATTATGGCTAGTTGTAAAGTTTTTATTGAAATTTTTCTATGGCTAAAGAGACTTATAATTTTGTCCTGAACATTTGTTTAAAATGTATTAAAATCATTCCAGTTCGTTCAGAAAAATGACTTTCTAATTAGTCCTTTTGAAATAATTTTTTAACGTTTTTTGTCACTCACAAAGTTTATTCTTTTGTAACTTATTATTTTTTTTACTCTTCTGCTAATTTGAATGTTTATACAGTGTTCAACAGCTATCTCAAAAAAGTTTAAATTTACTCTATTTGGAAGAAGTATTGCCTCAAAGTTTCAATTTGCTAAAACATAGTACAGTGAAACCCACTTTAAATTATGACGTAGCTATTAAGATTTAGAATTGAAATATTTGAGAGTAAGAAAACTTGTGACTTTTTTTTCACCTCAGATACTTCAGACATACCATTTGAGGGGGTTTCATTTGAAATATGCATTCCTAAGTTGCGACACTACTCTAGCTTAGAGAAGCTATATTCAAGAAATGATTTATTAGTGAATAAATAGATTAAATTAAATTATAGAAAGAATAAAATAAAAAAAGCGCCGACTTCAGGAGTAGAGCAGATTTTGCTTTGCTAGAAGTAAGATATTTGGATAAATTTATACTTATTTATATGTTTGTGAAAATTTTTTTGTACTTGAGAGTGATTAGGTAAAAAAAAAGTACAAAAAGTACTTCGAAAGGTATTTCACTTTCCTTTAATAGAGTGTAATGTTATCTAGTGCAACATCAGAAATGAAAACGAATGCTGTGATATGTTACGGATCAAATTGTTTTTTATACTGACTTGTTATCTGATATTATGAATTGTTGCATACTGATATCTAGATTAGTAGCTGTACCTTTGGTAATAGAACTACTTTGTTATAAATTGATTAGAATTTTACTGAATGATCGTCTAAGCTATATGAAAAGATAATCCATCGTATGTTTTTGTCATACTCTGTTACATTCTGTGATGTTATGTAAATGCGAAGAAAAAATATTTTTGTATTGAATAAATATTTTACTCGTTTTGTTTTTAATAGTTGAATGTTTTTCAAATATATGTCGTTACAAATTTGGTTTGCTTTCCGAACATTGAACAAATTCACGATGATGTTGAGAAAAGTTTACATAAAATATTTCTCGATCTGTCTTAAAATTTCGCATGGTGCTTTCCTTCAACTTCATAACAAATTCTCAATTGGATTGAAATAGAATAGTTGGGATTCGGATGTAAAAAAACTTCGCTATCACGCTCATAATTCATTTTAGTACAAGTCATCCCTGACAGAAAATTGTAATTTTCAACCTTTTTTATCGCACGGAGCACGATATACTGAAAAGTATGCATCACTAAGTAAATTTTACTGCTGATCTGACACAAAATTACGTGTCTAATTTTGTTTGATTAAAAATAATTACCATCCCCCCCCCCTTTGCGCTAAATTACTATAAAAAAAAATCTTTTGGAAACGATTGTTGTTGTTGTTGACGTGTGTCTCCTGAACTGTGAGGTCAGGCCCAGTGATCTGAAGTAGGACAGACACAGAAGAAGAATACAAGTTTTATTTTACAAACACACAAATTGATCACTGGTAAAGACATAGGGGATGCAGCTATCCACTTTTTGGTGAGGAACCACTTGGGCGGGAGTCTGACTTCTTCCTCGGACATCACATACAACCAGCCCTAGGGCAGTAGCCCTAGTCGGGAATTGAACCACGAACCCAAAGCGTGGGAGCAGAGTGCTTTATCTACTATACTGCTTGGGCGGCTTGGAAACGATTTATTTATAGTTGTAATGAAAAAAAGTAATACTCAATTATTTATGCAGGCCTACTTAAAAGTACTTGTGAACACGCTTGTCAAAAGTTCAAAATCAAACTTTTGAAATGACACACTATACGGACAAAAAAAATTGGACTCTGCAAAATTTCGGAAGAGGGTCCACCATAGTGTGGGGTTATTTTACAGGTTAGGACTCGGTCCATTGCTTTATGCACCTGGTACCATGAACGCTGACGTGTACCTCGACGTTCTGGATAATTTGGCCTTGCCTACACTGGCAATACTACGTGTGAGGATGGTTGTTTCTTCCCAACAGGATCGAGCTCCATGTCATATTGCAAAACGTGTGCTGGACTGGTTTCCTGAAAATGAGGATAATTTGATTGACTGGCCTGTTCAGTGCCCCGATCTCAATCCGATCGAGCACTTGTTGGACGAACTGGAGCGACGAGTACGACACCGCCACGCACGTCCATCTTCACAACATTCTCTTCTCGCAGCCTTGCATTAGGCATTTCGAGCTATTCCTGCCCAGGCTTACAGAGAACTTGTGGAAAGTATTCCTCGACGTGTTGCAGATGTAATACAAGCAAAAGGAGGGCCTACCCGTAACTAAATAGAATAATAAAGCACTTTTTCTGAAAAACATGCACTGTCCATATAGTGTGACGGTGACCATGCGTCCCGAAAAAATTGGGACAGTCCCGATTTCAAGGGTTGCGTCTCGAATAATGAAATAGATGTCTCGAATTGTTCGACTGATGAAAAAATCATAATCGTGATGTATTTTTTATTTTATTTTTGGGTTTGGTACGGCAGTACTTACACCGGCGGATGGATGCAACAACCCTTTTGCTTCAAGATATATACCAATAAACGACCATCATCTTCCACAAACGATGACAACCTTTTAAGAAAGGACAGTGACTTAATGAGTTCAGTAGTTTTGGATAGCAATGTTGTTTATTTTTCTTTTGACAACTCTGTCCAGTTATATTAATGGAAGTCTTTTCAACTTTCCAAAATAACGTCTTGAAATGTTAGTAGTTGTATTTGGAGAAAATTAAATTCGTAGCAAATTTTTAGATCTTCCCAATCATAGACCAGGCTGGAGGAGGCAAAGCTATCATCCCTCTTTCATCATAATTTTATTTTTTAATCCTAAAAAACGATCATTTTGATATAGATTTTAGACGCTAAAAATAGCTTCAAAACACTTATAAAGGCCAGAATTTTCCGGACAAGGGTCCTCAAAGACCCTTTACATCTCCCCCCAGAATGGGCCTCCATGTCCCGAGATAGGGTCACCTTACATATACCTTTCACAATTTAAACCGTTTCAACATCGTAATAAACACCAGTGCCTTTCTTGCACCACATCGGTTGAAAATCGCTGATATAAATTGTTTACCCATTGGGATAAACAATCAATAGAACTGGGTGGGTTGTGTTTTATGGCGAAAGACCACATTTGTCTAAGGTGAGACTGACAACTCTAAGTAACTAGGAGGTCTTGACAAGTTTAATTAATAAGACATTGCTTCGAACACAAAACATTGAATTCCACTCTAGAACAAGGGCTCACCGGGGAATCGCAATTATATTAGCTGGTAATTTTGGCAATTTTTTAATTAACGTCGTACTAGAGCAACACAACGGGCTATTGACGACGATCCGGGGTCGATACCCTACGGGAGACAGGCGATGAGGACAACACGTAATTTTGAACCACGGTCAGATGGTAATTGGTAATTATTAGTTAACGTCGAACTAGAGCAACACAACGAGCTATTGACGACGGTCCGGGATCAATCCCTTAATGGAAAGATCCGAGGACAACACCTCGTAATTTTGAACCACGGTCAGATGACGAAGCAAC
This sequence comes from Metellina segmentata, assembly GCA_947359465.1. Classification (NCBI taxonomy): domain Eukaryota; kingdom Metazoa; phylum Arthropoda; class Arachnida; order Araneae; family Tetragnathidae; genus Metellina; species Metellina segmentata. The sequence goes on along the minus strand of OX375878.1, from coordinate 57,694,576 downwards.
ACCTGAGCTGGCACCCCTCTCCAAACTTCCACACCAACCCAACGTGAAGACTTTCGGTTACGACATATTTAAACTGCAGCAGCCACTTCTATACCATGCGCTTACAAACATCCATGCCCAGACCCGGATACGAACCAGGAACCTACCGATCTAGAGGCTAACACCTTAACCACCGGTTGGTCGGCCCACGTCTCAGGTAAAATCTGTTTATAGATTGATCACACATTTGTAATCTTCCGGTAATTAATCAACGTCGTACTACAGTAACACACCAGACTGTTGACGACGGTCCGAGATCAGTCCCAAAGGGAATTCCAAGGATAATACCTCGTAATTTTGAACCACGGTCAGGTAGGTGTTTTAACGTCGGAACTAAAGCAACACAACGGGCTATTGACGATGATCGGTAGTTGGTAATTATTAGTTAACGTCGTACTAGAGCAACACAACGGGCTATATTGATGATGATCGGAGATCAATCCCAACGGAAAAGATACGAAGTGAATACCGCATAATTTTGAACCACGGTCAGATAACGAGGCAACACCTGGGCAGAAACACTCTCCAAACTTCCACACCACTTCAACGTGAGGACTTTCGTCCGACGACAGATTAAAGGTGCACCAGCCACCTCTACATCATACGCTTACAAACATCCATGCACTGACCCTGATTCGAACCAGGAACCTTCCGATCTAGAGGGTAAAACCTTAACCACCAGACAAGTTGGTCGGCTTTTAGAGGAAGGGTGAGAGAACTGTCGGAAGATATAAAAGGCCGACCATTTGGAAGAGTAACAGACCAGCAACCGGAGGGTTGCATGTTCGAATCCAACAAAGGACCATCTAATGCAAAGGAAGGGGTCACGTTAAATCCGTGAAACGCGAGACGATCTAGAAAATCTAAACTGATCATTGCTATTGACTAGTTTAAAATAGTGAACATGTCGATTTATTTTCTTGTGAATTCTGAAAAATTGACCTGGTTGGCCGATTTGGCATCTTTTCGCTTCGTCTGACGATCCATATTACAGCAGGTTAGATGTGTTAATGTGCATTTCTTGACTGACGACAAAAATGGTGAAATCTCCGAAGTCTATGTAGCGTGGTTCAATCAGATGAGATGCATCAGAGGATGGTTGATTTCTGCCGTACCGCGGAACAATCACATAATAAATGCTCGTTTCCACCCCGCAGACAAAAGAAGCTTAAGGGTCACGTTGCTTCTAGTTTTTGTCACTTGACCCTGGGCACATAAAAAAGTTGGAATTGAATTTTACTTTTTTATTTTCTGACTCTGGGCAAATTTAATTGGGTATTAGCAGCTGTTCGGTAATGGTAATGGTAATTTTAGTTAACGTCGTACTAGAGCAACACAACGGGCTATTGACGACGGTCCGGGATCAGTCCCTTGAGGGAAAGATCCGGGGACAACACCTCGTAATTTTGAACCACGGTCAGATGACGATAGCAGCTGTTCGGAATCAATCCCAAAGGGAAAGTTCCGAGAACAGCCCATAATTTTCAACCACGGTCAGTTGATCAAGTATTGAAATTAAGTTTTCAGTTGATTCGATGGCGCCAGTGCCATATTTTGTCTTGAATCATGGTCAGATAGTGAGGTCAACATTTGAGCAGGCATTCCACTCTCTAAACTTCCACACCAGCGAAAACGTTATTTGAGGCAACGACCGAAATATGAGAAATCAATTGGTAATGGTAATTTTAGTTAACATCGTACTAGAGCAACACAGCGGGCTATTGACGACGGTCCTAGATCAATCCCTTACGGGAAAGATCCGAAGACAACACGTCGTAATTTTGAACCACGGTCAGATGACGAAGCAACACCTGAGCTGGCACCCCACTTTCCAAACTTCCACACCAACCCAACGTGAGGACTTTCGGCCACGACAGATTTAAGGTGCACCAGCCGCCTCTACACCATACGCTTACAAACATCCATCCCCGGACCCGGATTCGAACCAGGAACCTTCCGATCCAGAGGCTAACACCTTAACCACTATACCGGTTGGTCGGCGTCAGATGACGAAGCAACACCTGGGCTGGCACCCCACTCTCCAAACTTCCACACCAACCCGACGTGAGGACTTTCGGCCACATCAGATTTAAGGTGCACCAGCCGCCTCTACATCATACGCTTACAAACATCCACGCCCGGACCCGGATTCGAACCAGTTGATGTCCGATCTAGTGGCTAACACCTTGACCTCTATACTGGTTGGTCGGCGGATCAAACCTGAAAGGAAAGATTCGAGAACAGTTCGTAATTGAATCACGGTCAGATGAAAAACACCTCAACGTGCACCTCACTCTTCAAACTTCCACTTCACGCCAACGTCGACATTTGAGGTTGCGACAGATTTAACTTGCACCAGCTCCTACGTACACGACGGTCTTTGCCTTATCGAGTTTCGAACTAGCATCGTTCCGGTTGCTAATGTGAGACTGTCATCCGGGCTACAGTGGTACCAAACCTAAATAGAACAATGTTTCGAATTCTAATAAAATTTATAAAAATTGCCCATTGCGGACAATTAATCATAATTACTGTATTTTAAGGATGTTCTAAACAATTGGACGGGTTAAAGTGTTGTCACTTTTTCCACAAAAAAATATACTTAGATCTTCCACTACCATCAGTTGCATGAAGATCTGACTTGCTTCACAATTTATGCTAACAGATTGACTTATATAGATCTTTATTCTGTGTCCAATTTTTTTTATCTTTGGTTAAAATTGGTTATATTATATCTGGTTTGTGTGTCCAAGTCCTTTTTGAAAAAGTGACTTACACCACTGTAATCGCAACCCATCCCACTGTGTGTGCACACTCAGATATTGAATATTGTGTCTCACATTCCTATTTAACCGAAAAGGAACAGTTTTATTCTTCTGGAGCATTGTAAAAAAACACACATTTTCCTGGATGGTTTCATAAAAAATACTACTTTAAAATTTTATTTTCAGTTTACTTTACGATGGCACACATTATTTATTTTGTTCTTTATCCATAGATAGTTCAGTATAACCTGAAATATTTCCTGAATCCTGGCATTTAAGTGATTTGGACAGCATACTTTCAAAATGGAGAGCCGGTCATCTGTACTTTCGAATGAACCGGTAATGTTCGCTGTAGGTGTGGTTATGCTTAGCAATGCACTCCACCACTTCCTTGTCGCACTTGCAGACATTGAATTCGCAATCAGTCTCATCTTCTGCAAAGAAAGAAATAATTTGTTTAAATGGTGCAACCTTAAATCCAAAGCCAAGGTCATGAAAGTTGCAACAAGGCAGTATCGCTTGTGGCAAAGGTTTTAGTATTTTTTTAATTAACGTCTCACCCCCCCCCCACACACACACACACTGGAGCAACACAACAGGTTATTGGTGACAGTGCGGGATCGACCCCTGAAGGGAAAGATCCGAAGACAACACCCCGTAATTTTGAACAACGCTCCGATGAGGAGGTCATACCCGAGCTGGCATCCCATTCTGCAAACTTCCGCACCAACCCAACGTGAAGACATTTGAGGCCATGGTAGATTTAACGTGCACCAACTATTTTTGTACACCAGGGTCTTTGGTTGGACTCGAACTCACAATCCTCCAGTTGCTAGTTCGTTGCTCTTACATCCGGGCTGCCGACCAACCGGTATAGTGGTTAAGGTGTTAGCCTCTAGATCGGAAGGTTCCTCGTTCGAATCCGTGTTCGGGCATGGATATTTGTAAACGTATGGTGTAGAGACGGCTGGTGCACCTTAAATCTGTCGTGGCCGAAAGTCCTCACGTTGGGTTGGCGTGGAAGTTTGGAGAGTGGGGTGCCAGCTCAGGTGTTGCTTCGTCATCTGACCGTGGTTCAAAATTACGAGGTGTTGTCCTCGGTTCTTTCCCTTAAGGGACTGATCCCGGACCGTCGTCAATAGCCCGTTGTGTTGCTCTAGTACGACGTTAACTAAAAAAAATTACCAAAAATTCCATCCGGGCTACCACGGCACGGTTTTCCAAAGGACTGAAGTATGGTATATATATATTTTTAACGACAAGTGGAGAAACTCAACGGGCTGAAATGGACTGAGGAAAATGATGCTGATGTCATAGTTCATCGGGCAATGGTAATGATAATTTTAGTTAACGTCGTACTAGAGCAACACAACGGGCTATTGACAACGGTCCTGGATCATTTCCTTGAGGGAAAGATCCGAGGACAACACCTCGTAATTTTGAACCACGGTCAGATGACGATGCAACACCTTAGCTAGCACCCCACTCTCCAAACTTCCACGCCAATCCAACGTGAGGACTTTCGGCCACGACAGATTTAAGGTGCACCAGCCGCCTCTACACCATACGCTTACAAACATCCATGCCCGGACCCGGATTCGAACCAGGAACCATTCTATCTAGAGGCCAACACCCTAACCAGTATACCGGTTGGTCGGCTTTTCATTTTTAAACACAAATAAATGTTTCCGATGAACGGTGGCAGACCAACCGGTATAGTGGTTAAGGTGTTAGCCTCTAGATCGGAAGGTTCCTGGTTCGAATCCGTGTTCGGGCATGGATATTTGTAAACGTATGGTGTAGAGACGGCTGATGCACCTTAAATTTGTCGTGGCCGAAAGTCCTCACGTTGGGTTGGCGTGGAAGTTTGGAGAGTGGGGTGCCTGCCCAGGTGTTGCTTCGTCATCTGACCGTGGTTCAAAATTACGAGGTGTTGTCGTCGGAACTTTCCCTTAAGGGACTGATCCCGGACCGTCGTCAATAGCCCGTTGTGTTGCTCCAGTACGATGTTAATTAAAATTAACAAAATTACCATTACCTAAAAAAGAAAAAGTAAATCTATTAAAAATTATGGGAATGGATCATTCCACCACTATCTCTTCAACTTTTTCTTTTCATAAAATTAATTATTGATCGCCAATTACATATTTCTTTCAAAAATATACTTATTTTTAACATAATTTTTAAGTATAGATGATAGTTTTTATTTAACGTCGTACTAGAGCAACACAACTGGCTATTGACGATGATCCGTTATCAATTCCCTAAGTGAAAGATCCGAGGACAACACCAAGTAGTTTTGAACCACGGTCTGATGACGAGGCAAGCACTACACTCTCCAAACTTCCACAACAACCCAACGAGAGGACGTTCCGCCGCGACAGATTTAAGGTGCAACAGCCGCCTCTACATCATACACTTACAAACATACATGCACTGACCCCGAATCAAACAGGAACTTTCCGATCTAGAGACTAACACTTTAACCACCAGACCGGTTGGTCGGCTCATTTATAATTTATTACGTATATAATTTAAAAAAAAGTCTAAGTAATTTATATCGATATTCAAAGGTGCTGTGAACTTAGCACTTAGACGATTAAAATTCTTCCCTCGATCCAAAATTAGTAAAAAAAAAAAAAAAAAATCAGCAGAGTAATTGAAAGACATGTGTAATCGCCAAATCTGATTTATTCTGCTGAAGTATCGTTTACTCGCCTCAACTACGCTGGAGCTCTTATCTAAAAAGATTTGAATGAAATTTTGCAAGGGCAATATTTATCTTATTCCACTATTGTCAATGGTAATTGGATTTACGCGCTCAATTTTACTCAGCCTTGAAAAGAAACCTCCGGCAAGAACAAAACAAAGGGCTTGTTGTCCTTTTGAACATTTCCCTTTACAAATGTGTTGCTACAGTGTTATTTTGTTGTAAATGTTATGTATCTACCATTCACAAATTTTCCATCTGTTGTCATTTCTCGTGTGCTTTTATCGTTTTTGTTCGTGCTTTAATCTAGGTAACCGTGGTTGGATTCTTTCAGCTAAAAGGGCCTAAGGAGTCAAAAAATAAAACTTTTACTCTTTGAAATCAAAAGAGATAAAACGGGTACGTAGTACCATGTATTAAAAAAAAAAATTTTACGAGAGAGACGGAAGAAAAAGAGAAAAAGAGACGGAAGAAGAAAAATATGGCATGGTTTCAGAGGCTGACGTTTAGGTGACGTGTGGGCGAAAAGTCAAAATTTTGCTGTATCTTCATTCCGCGGAAGAATGCGGAACAAGGAAGAATGGTGAAAAAAACTATTAAATTCATTTAAAAATGTTCTAGACTGAATTTTAAAATTCGCCTCGACCCTAAAATTGCAAAACATTTGGACTACCTGTGTGCCAAATCTCATTACTGTAAGTGCTATAAATTCGTCAGTACTTTGAATCCAAGAAAACAGACAAACAAACACTTCCTTTTAAAATATTAGAGATAACATGCCAAAAATAATTACATTGGAAATAATGAAACTGTAAGCTTAATATTCCACCGAATACCTTCTGGTGGGACGGTGTATTCATTTGAAATTCAATGAATATTAAGGAATCGTTTTACATTTGGCGAAAATGAGAACAAATGTCAGGAACTGTGAATTGATAAATTCAATATTGCTTACAAATTCATATGTTTATACATCTATTCAAGAAAAAAATATTAAGAGGCCAAACTGTGATCAATTTGATTTTTTTAAAAATTAATTTCACGTTGTACTTGTTATGACTCAAAACCGGATTTCTCAATTCTTTTCCAAGGTTTTCCTTGACTTTAACCTTCTAGAAAGTAGATAATTAATATTATCTGATATTTATACTGCGGTTCACCGTAAAAAATAATAATAGACAAGTGGTTGGAACGCCTTTGAAACGTATTTCGCGAATTCGTTGAGAAACACTCATGTTTAGGTTCCGATGTCAACTTTCATTTTATTCAAAGCTTTCGGAATACAGGGTGGTCATAAAAAAACTTGGCCGATATATGGACCTCTAGCGGCCGTTCCGTTCAACCGATCGACATGAGATTTGAGATATAGTTATTCAGAGGTATGAGCTCGGGATTCTGTGAACGACACAAAAGTGGAACTCACGGTTACAGTTATAGGTAGAGAAACTCGAAATTTTCGAATGGCAACGCCCACTTTTTATCGTCTCAAAATGCTCAGCGCATGCGAAAACTCTAAAGAGCGTTGAAACGGTACGTGTATCACAAAACGCAGACGCGTTATGCACGCACAAAAAACAGTTCTCCGAACGGCCAACAAAACCACGTTCTGGGCGCACGGAGAAAATTTGCATATAACAAAGGCAAGACACCAACCACAGAACGCCTTGCGCCAGATACATGGGCCTCGTATTTGGCGATGGTTTCGACGGTAAACACGCTAGGCCTTCCACGGCATTCATCCCATTTTAATAATAGAATTTTACCAATTTTCCATTAACTTTCGCTAACAGTCATTTCGTTGGCATGTGCGAGTTCCAGACTGAAGATCTGGCTGAATATTTGGCGAAAGGCGTTCTGTGGTTGATATCTTGCCTCCAACATATGAAAATTTCTTTCGTGGGCCCCAATCGTGGTTTTGTTGCATGTTCGCAGAGCTGTTTTTTGTGAGTGCATAACGCTTCCGTTTTTTGTGATACACGTACCGTTCCAACGCTTTTTAGGGTTTCCGCATGCGCTGAGCATTTTGAGACAGGAAAAAGTGGGTGTTGCCATTCGAAAATTTCGAGTTTCTCTACCTATAACCGTAACTGTGAGTGCCACCTTGGTGTCGTTAACAGAATCCCGAGCTCATACCTCTGAATAACTGTATCTGAAATCTCATCTCGATCGGTTGAACGGAACGGCCGCTAGAGGTTCATATATCGGCCAAGTTTTTTTATGACCACCCTGTATATAACATTTCATAACTCTTCAGAAAATTACTTCAGAGGGGAATGCATGTTCCAAAAGGATACGATATTTTTAATTACATAAATCCAGAAAAAACGATTGATGTGTGGGTTAAAATGTTGGCAAGCTTAATTTCTCTTCGAAAACAATCCTTGTCACTAAAACACAAAGTTTCTAAATTTTGGGGTTTAAAGCAGCTACTTATACTCATGTCAAGAATTCGTGTCGAACTTTAACATCATTTCCTTCCCACTTCCTTCAGTGGATGAGAAGACAATGTTACGCAATATTACGATTGAAAAGTAATTGGGATTAAAGTATTTTAAACTATTATTTTTATTTAAAGTATTGAAAACTTCAGTACCTATGCAATATAGATTGGTCAATTGATATTTCATAGCGCAAGGGCCGGGTATCAATTCTTTCTTTCTGATAATCTTTGACCTGGGATTACCAGAAAACAAAGTTGATTTTTATTAATTACTTATTTTTTAACTTGTGTTTTTGTAACAATCTCTTGTTCTTGTCTTCTGCTTGCTACTGTTCTGGTAGACGAAGATCGATGTATGACTGCCTGTGTTCTGATACGATCAAGAATACGAAAAGTTGGGTGCTGTTCTGGTAATTTTTTTAATTAACGTCGTATTAGAGCGACACAACGGGTTATTGACGACGGTCCGGGATCAATCCCTTAAGGGAAAGATCCGAGGACAACACCTCGTAATTTTGAACCACGATATCAGACGACGAAGGGTGCTGTTCTGAAAAAAAAAAAAACAGAAATAAGGAGATTTGTTGTAGACTTGAGAGGAGTGAGACGTGTTTTTGCACCGGACTGTGCGACGTATATTTCTGAAACTTTGTATTATATTGTAACATAAATGTGCATGTACAATTTAGTATGCAGTGTCCTGTCCATCTGCTCTTGGCCAATACTACACACACTGTCTGTCAAATTCGACATCGCTAAGCTACTCTGACAGTTTTTGCTGTCGTTTAAAAAAAGTTTTTTAAAGCAGCTACAAAAGTTTGATTTTTACAAATGAGAATACCCACGTACCCAAGGAAAGCACAAAATTGCAAATTCTACGACGTTTGCTTATTTTAATTGCGATATTTCCAAACATAAAAACAAACGCAATTATCTTTAACAAATTTTTACAAATCTAATATCTGTAAATTGCACAGTATTCAACCAACGATATGTATGCGGAAGTCTCCGTTGCGACTGTCTAAAGTTGACATTTTGAGGGGACAGTGCACACAAAATCATCCAAATCGAATATAAAAATCTATTTTAATTTTAGTCTTAAAAATTAATTAATGTCAAACAATGGATAGCAAAATGAATTTCAGATTTTTAGCGGAGTTACACATGTGAACATTGAACTCGGATACGTTTTGCAAGTCTACGACGAAAACGTGTTTTTCTCCCAGATATATTTTGACATTCTTTCGGTTTCGAAATTATTCCTTGCTTATCCGGTCTTTATTGATATACCTGAACATTTTTTGGATAATCCTTGAAATATGTTACATATATCTTAATGCAAATGAGAAATTCATCATGCTTCCAAATTTTGGTTCGAGATGTTGCTTAACCTACGCTTTTTTGTGTGTGCATAATTTCAATTGTTTTAGTACAATGCTTTTACTTTACAATTGAGAGATACGTACCAAATGGAGCTAATTTGACTGGTATATGTATACAAAGTATTATGATCTTAAAGTTTGACAGTACATGGAAATTAATGCATATGGAACGTACCAATTTGTGCTAATTTATCAAAAAAAAAAACCACACATTTATGTAATAATTTGCGAAAGACACACTATCCGACATAAATTAAGGATAATGCCAGCTCCGACAAATAAAGGTTCAGAAACAAAACAAACGGGACTTATTCATAAAGCCCATTTATGAAACAAAAGATAAAGGGAAAAAAATGGTGTATGTTTGATACCATTCATAAAAACTACGATTTTTGCTCACTGGAGCAATTACAAAAAATATCGACCTTACAAAAACTTAACATGAAATGGTTGGTATGATGGTTAATACGTTGTATGTCTCCCAGACGATGAAAAACAGTCCGTACAACGCCTAGGCATGCTGAGGATCAAATTATCTTGGGGAAGATCACTTCACTCAGCAAGCAATGCCCTGCGAAGTTCCGGTACACATGCAGGAGGTGGTTGATGGGCTGCAACTCGTCGGCCAAGCATGTCACACACATGCTCTATCGTATTCAAGTCAGGTGAAAATGCTGGCCATTCCATACGGGTGATATCCTCAGATTCAAGGCATTCGTTTACAATGTTTGCACGGTGAGGACGGGCGTTGTCATCCATAAACACAAATTCTGCGCCCATGGCACCCCTAAACATACGTACATGTTGTTCCAGAATGATGTCTCGATAAATTTGACCTCTCATGGTTCCGATTTGAACATATAGATCTGTTCTGGAGACCAGCATAATTCTGCCCCAAACGAGCAAACCTGCATCACCGTAACGGTGTCATTCAATGATGTAGTCTTGGTGCTAGCTGGTACCTGGCGTTTTCCATATGAACGTCCGCCGTGAATCAAATTGGAAACTAAACTCGTCGGAAAACATCACACAAGCCCACTGTGACGATGTCCACATTGCATGTTCTCTATTCAAAGCTAACCGCTGGCGAAAGTGAGTTGCCGTGAGGGGAACACATCTGACAGGCCTGCAAGCATATAAACCAACATGTCCCAAACGTTTGTAAACGATTTGCCTTGAAACTGCCGTACCCGTGGATGAAGATAGCTGACGAGAAAGGTCGGATGCTGTGCTCCGTGTGCTTCTTTTTGCAGTTACTGCCAAATATTCGTCCTTCGGAGTTGTAACTTGGGTGTGAAATGTACTGTAACGTCTACTGACATTTTCATCATTTTGGAATCGTTGCCAAAGCCTAGAGATGACACTTTGGGCGATTCCAAGTTCCACTGAAACTTCCGTCTGAGTAACCCCACATTCCAGGCGGCCGATAATTCTACCACGTAAAAAAATCATTGACATGCTTCCTCTGTGCCATAACTATTCGGTTGTGGCACTGAGCGGCTTACAAAACGCCTGTGAACAATTTTACTTCTTTGCTACCATTCCTTATATACACCTCTCTTACACTCTCGTCATTGTGACGTACTATCGGCGTCATCTGATGGCTTCCTGTAATTTGGATATTACTCTTGAAGATGTGTGCGATAATTCTACAGGTGAAATTTTTACTTCAGAGTTCGATTTCCATGTGATTCTGAATTATTCTTAATTCATGGACATGAGTGTATGTGCAATGGCTTTTTAGTAGGAAAACAAACAGTGTGCAAATTTAATAACAATCGGATTAAACTATAAACGTTAGTTTCGAAATTCCCTTCTTCCTATAATACGACAAACACTTACCCCATTAACTCTATCTGTTGCATCGTGAATACCAATTACTCTTAACCCTCTTAATGTCACGTGATTTCCAAGTAGTGTAGTATTTCGTTTACCTAGCAACACACATAACGACTGATGAACCATATCTATTGGTTGATAGAATCTTTTGATCAAGGTCAAAACAGGTTTGATCTCATCCAGGTGAGATTGCAGAACGGATATATGCGTGTAATCTTCTCAGCGTTAAAGTAGCCCAACAGCTACGGTGCAGGGGTGAGGAGATCACTGTTCACTATAGCCTCGCATTTGCTAATTCTATTCAGATAATTCTCATGCTTTGCTGCATGTATTAAACTGGAGAGTTAATATTAAAAAAGAGCCTTTTCCAGAGTTTATAATAAACAAAATTGATTAGCGTCAAAAACATGGTATGGTAATTTTAATTAGAGTCGTACTAGAGTAACACCACGGGCTATTAACGACGGTCCGGAATCAAAGGGAAAGATCCGAGGACAACACCACGTAATTTTGAGCCACGGTCAGATGACGAGGCAACACCTGAGCTGACATCCCACGAAACTTCCACACCCCAGATGCAGAATTATATTCAGTGTTCTGTAACACAACTCCAAGTAATTGAAAGTGTTCTGCAGGCATTTTCTCCGAATTTTGAAAACTGTAGCAACATTAAAAATAGAGGTAAAACACAATTATCGGCTATATATGTATTACATATTTGTAATAAAACATTAAAATTATTTAACTTATTTTATTTACTTAAAACCAAAGCATACTTTCAGAATTCCAAATTCTGTCAATAACTTATGAAGTTAAATATTCTGTCCTTGGCATAGAAGATGTGTTAGTTATAAAGTGTTTGTGGTAATTTGGGGCGGTGTAGAGATTGTTCCGTAGCTAGAGAAGAAAGAAGGTGTGGCAAGGAACGCGTTTTGCACTGCAAAACATCGTAACTTATTTTTGGAAAAAAAAGTAGCCCTGTATTCTGATAAAATTAAGGAAAAATTGTTCTGCAAAGACTTTGCTCTGCGATACGTCGTAGTTTTAAGCACTTTTTGCTCCCGGGTTCCACATCAACCCAACGTGAGGACTTTTGGACGCGATATTTAAGGTGCACTAGCCACCTCTACACCATACGCTTACAAGTATCCATGCACTGACCCGGATTCGAACCAGGAACCTTCCGATTCATAAACATTTCACCATCAAAATTTCAGAATTCTGGAATTTATTCTCTAAACTTCTCAAACTTCTAATCTAAAGCTATATTATTCATTATCAAAGCAATGTTTGATACGGGATGATGCTCTGACGAATGTTTTGACGGAAAAACAACATCTGGAAACTCCAATTCAAGTTAACAAAAAGTAAGTAGAGGGTTCTTACCGCATATGATAGTTTCATTGTGTATTTTCCATGTGTATTGCACAACGTGGACTTTTTGATCACTCGGGCATCCCTTTTCTGATTCTCCATAACAGTAATCGTGTACTTGACAGCATCTATACATTCAAAAATAAAACGAAGCAAATTGAACAGTTGCAAGAAATTTTAACATTGGAAAAGAACCAAACGGAATACTTTTATTTCGATAACGAATGCTTCTAAAGAAATTTAACAATAAACAGAAGCTTACTCCATGATTTGCTGTTTAAGGAAAGATGATTATCTTTTAACCTCTATAAACTCTATAAACGCTCAGAAAACAACTCTATAGGTATAACCAAGTCACTCACTTAAATATAAGTGTTTCAACCTTGATTTAAACAATTGAAATGCTTATTTGCGTAAACGTATTTCGAAAGCTAAGGATACTTGTCTTATTGCAGGGATTATTTGTTTTTTGTCGCGGCATTTTTGTTTTATCAAAGGGCGATGACTTGAAATTTGATTTGAACGAAAATCCCAGAGATGCGAATGAGATTGGAAGACTTACCCTTTCGAGGGATGTGATACAAATTGAATCGTAGAAAGAATTCCAATTACTAAGTTGCTTTTAACTTTTTGAATGCTTATCATAAATTCAATGCAATAAATTGCGTCTATCGATTTTTGCGTTGCTAAGGATGTAAATTTTAGCTGCATGTGATGCATTTTTTTATTAATATCTTAAATTACGAAATACTTTTTATTCTATTAGTGGTAATAGATTGCGAGCGTAGTGAAGAACGAATCATGAGGATAAGAACTTATGATTGCAGCCCAATCTGAAAAAAATGTCACGAAACATTTGAATGCTTTAAACATAAGATGTTATTTTATGGTGAAAGAACCAGATCTGTCCCACCTGTGCCAAGCAATGTTTTTCCCCCCGAGAAATGGATATAAACACAAAGTTACGGTAACAGAAGCGAGGAATACACGAATCGAACCTGGAAAAGGTTGGTTAGTTGGGGATTTTTGGTGCAATTGTCTGATAGTGGACAATGAGCTCCAAAAAGCCCAATTATATACTACCCAATAAAAGCTGTTATAAATTTAACCACACAGCTGTTATAAATTTAACCACACGGCCAAAGTAACAGTACACGTGGGTGATACAATTCCCTAGAGGAGCTGCTAACAGAGCAGCGAAAATCATCTAATTGGGTTGGTAGGTATTTGAATTAACGTTATACTGAAGCTACACAGTGTACCATTGGCAACTTTCCGGGATCAATCCGATGGGAAAGCTCTGAAGACAACGCCTCATGATTCTGAACCACGGTCAAATGACGAGGTTACACCTGAGCTGGCACACCAATCTCCAAATTTCCACACGACGCCAACTTGAGGATATCCGAAACCTCGACAGCTATAGCATGCACCAGTCCCTACGTACTTTGGTTGGATCGAGTTTTGAGCTCCCAACATAATCTACTTCGCTTCCAACCTTGCAATCGTGGCTCTACTTCTCAAGGGAAGCAAGCCCTCATCGTCGAAGATGTAGCCACAATGAGTTGGAAAGGAAAAGTATAAAACAGATGGCTAAGGTGAGGGTGAAAATGAAACGTGGACAGATCACTTGTGAAACTAGTGACTGTGATGCCTGTACAGATCTAAAGTAGATGTACCTCCGAGAGCTGTAATCAGCATGGAAATAAGGATAGTTAAAACATTCAAACGGATAAAAAAAACAATGAAATAGTTTGAAAACAAATGGCAGGGGAAGTTAAAACACACACACACACATATATATACATATGAAAACTTTAAATGGATTTAAAAAATTGAATGCATATCAATAAAATGTGTTTGGAAGCTATCACCCTCGACATTGGAAATTTTAAACGCAAACGAGAAGACTTTTAGATCATATAAATTTTAAAAACGATAAGTATCTTAAAAATCCAGAATAGCGTAAAAATAGGAAAAATTTCAGAGTGGGGTGGATTACTCAGTGTAAACGAAACAGTGTTAACATAAAATTGAACATAAAAATGCAAAAGACAAGGACAGAAAGTTAAAATATGCGAGACCTTATGATCTTCATTCAAAGGTGATACAAAGGAACACTTTCCTCAATCATAAAGTAGCAACGAGTGATTCGAATGGACCGTAGGAAGTTTAATTAAAAAGACACCTAAACGGCGAGGTCGATTGGGCTTTATTGCGTAAGGTCAATCTAAGCCAGAGAGAAGAAAAAAAGGCTTTAAGCAAAATAAAGACTGACATAAAATGTAGCTATTTACTATTTTTAATTAAAATTAGTCAATGTGTAAAGTCTAAATAAAATTCACTAAAAAAATGTCAGATTAATTAAAATTTATTTTTGTTGAGAAGATCTCCCGAAAGGTCCTGCTGAGGTTGAATGAGATTTATGGAATGAAGTTTTATGTTTTTTAATGTTGAAATCGGTATTCTAATTTTCCAATGCAAGGAGTTGCAAGTTAATATTCTTAAGTTCTTCACGCTAGTTTGTATGTAAAAGTTGGAAGGATAAATTTAATCACTTGGATACACCTGACAAAGCCTGTCTTAACACATTGGTAATGACTTGAATAATTTGCAATTATTTTTTGACATTATAATATGATGTTGATTTATAATATCCCGACGTGCATTTTGATTTTGTTCTTAGATTTTGACACGAGACAAGGAAGTGAATACATATATATTTAAATGGTTATGGTAATTTTTGTTAATGTCGTACTAGAGCAACACAACGGGCTATTGACGACTATATTTAAATGATTGCCAAAATCTTCTTTGACAGTGGCTTCGAAATTTTCGAGCTTTTGCTTTTACTTTTTTGAAAGCAATCATATTATCTTAGGTCGGATACCTACGAAATTTGTTCCAAGCTTTTACCTGCGTTTTTTTATATGCCATGGAAAAGCCTTGATTCCACAGTGGCTTCCAACCTTTTCGAATATCTGTCGACGACTTAGGAATTGCGAAGTCTGCTGCTTCTAAAGTAGTTTTTCTTTTTATGCTTTCAACTTCATGATAAATGTTTAAGATAGTTACAATTTCTTGAGTTACATTATATTTAGATGAAAAGAGGGGTCAGTACGCTTTGTCATAATTATAGCGCATTGGTCAGATAGAAGTGCCTATATAGTTTTGTGTACGGTAGAAAAGTAGTCGCTATTATAACGATCACTTCCTACTCTGAAATACCAAGATGGTAAGATAGATGGTGAGCATATTGCCAAATCAATGCTGTGAAATGTTTGAGTAAGTTGATGGAAGTAGGCATTATCACCATCATTTGGAAGACGGACAATGATCATTCATCATCCTCTCTATCTGCTGACCTCTGGGATTAACATCCCTGCTACCCCATAGTTATGACCATTCATGTCACTATTGTAATACATGGAGCATAATATAGCTGACTAAATTGTTCAGCTGTCTTTGATCAAGAATTTCACTTGGTGATGTATATACGTAAATGCAGCATAATATTTTAAATTAATTTGAACTGTGACAGCCTTTAAGTCTGTTTATAGATGGGCAGCGGAATATAGATAATCCAGACAAGTTAAGTGCTACACCTACACTAGCATGATTTTTTTTACATTATATTTTTTTGTGATATAGCTTCTAATTTTTGTGTATACTGCTGGTGTTAAAAAAGTTTCTTGTTGACCAAAACATACAAGCTTGTAACAATCAATGAACTTTCACATCTTCAACATGGTTGCGGTAGCCATGGCAATTCCAAGATATTAGTTTAAGTATTATATTATTTCAGGGATTTTTTGCATTTGGTCCTACTTTTTATTATTATTTTTTTATTTTCATTTCATCACCAGATGAGTCAGACGAAGAAAAGGTCTCCAAGATATATTTTTTATTGATTCTTTTAGATTTTATTGCATCTATTTTCATTTGTGATTTGTTTTAAGTGTCTTTAACATTAAGACAAGATGGTTTGGAAATGTTTGTTATAAGTTATGATGATGTTATGATGATTCTTTATTGGTTGCATCTATTTCTTGGAGACTTCTTTGTTCTGCACAGTTGTATTTTCAATTTCTTAATTGGAAATGGTATCTGTTTGGATAGCAACGGATTTGGATTTCATTGTTTTAAAGAGAGGTGCGTATGAAATATTTGTTCTTGGTGTCTGACTTTACAATTTTTTTGTTTCAAGGTATGAAATCTTGTTTTAATTTTTATGCTTTGGATTTTTGTTTTCGTTTTACCGCTGAGAACAAGACCTGGAATAAGAAAAATGATTTTCCTTACAATTGTGAAGCAGATATTAATAAACAGTTTTCGCCATTTTCGGGTTTTGAACATCTGGCACAAATTACAGGTGATCGGCATGAAGTCTGGAAATGCCCAAACCTGACGCTTAAAGCATCTTTGAGGGTTTGGAATGAACGGTCTAACACTGCAAGTTAATCCTGTTTTAATAGACGTCAGGTGTGTTGAGTGTCAATATTACACGTTTTGTGGAAATATTTTTATAATCTCGTCTAACGCCAATGCGTTTGGCTGAACAAACATGTGGAGATTTCAATTTTTACATATATTCCCCTTCAGATATAACTACACGACTAAAAGTTTGAGTTCTCTGTGGAGTTCAACTTTTATTTCGCCAAGTTGGTTTAATTTCATTAGTTGTTCAGATTGATAAGAGATACAGTTCTTTAAAGATAATCAAGCCATAATTTTTTATTGCTTTTGAATTGGTAGCAGCAGGCTGAATATATTTTTGTTCAGTAAATCGTGAAAAGGTTGAAAGTTTTCCTTCAGGGTTATTGATTATTAAAAATTTAGATATTGAGCAATTATCATTGTTGTTAGAGGGATTTAGGCCTTTTTAAAATTTTTGAATTTATAGATTAAATATTTAATTTTTTCACGTTAGATCTATACCCACCACGGAATTCAACAAGGGGAAATAGTTGCCAGGTATGGAGAATTCCAGCCTCAGTACACACTTGAACATACCACCATAATATAGTGCTACGGTGTCGGGATGTGGATATGCCAGTTAACCCAAGACTGCCCTAGCTACAGCACTAATCCCAAATACTCAACATAAGTGAAGTTTAGCATGGCAGAGGGAGCTAATAACTCTGAGATAGTGAACCACAAAAGTTTAGGGAGTCGATTACCTGAGCGGGCTCACTTCAGTCACCTATTTATGTTGAAAAGTTCCAAAAAGCAGGCACCAGGAACCCCAGTATTCCATTTCCCCCCAATACGGGACACCACACGGGGCAAACATTAGGGTCAGAAGTAAGTAGACAATTTATAAATAAATATAGCTCAAAGTAATAGGAAAAAATTTCAAAGCAAATCAGATTGGCAAAACGCAAATCAAATGAGAACTTGATCTATGTGATTATTGATTTCAATGCAAAAGTGCTCAAAATTCCAATACTGTTCACAAGACCGAAAAGGAAAAAACAAGAGGACGTGGGCGATAGAATAGTAGGAGGATAGGAGAAAATCACGGTAATGCCCGTGTTTACGAATGATAGCAAATCATAGGAAAGCGCAGATTTCTCGGGGGTACCTCGGGTTCGGGAAGCTCGTACACATCTAAAGTAGATTTGCCCTAGAAAAGGTAAACGGTGAGTACAAAGAAGGCCAAATAAAATGATTGGTTCCATCGAAGCTTATTATCCCTCTGCATTTCCCAGTCATTTTGCCAATCGTTCCATATGATGTCTCGTACAGTTTGCCGAAGCACATCATCTTTTGGTGCGTCGTCGTCTAGTGACACAAAAGATAAAAATACACCCAGGGAGGAATTAAATTTGGCAGGTATCTAACAGGCAGGTATCTTTGTAATCTTAAATTTGGCAGGTATCTTTGGTAATTAAATTTGGCAGCCACCTGCAACTCGCAGATTGCTCTTGCATTGGGCGAACCCACTAACCCCGAAAGAATGCCTGAGGCAGTGAGATAGACACTTAATGCTTTTTTTTAAATGCCTTTTAAAACGTTTTTTAGAATATGCAGAGTATTAAATGGTTCTTTCTAAGTTGCTTTGTCTGTTTTAACGCTTTTTATAAAGCAAAATTTTCAGCAATTAAATATAGGTGAAACAGGTAGCAGAGAATATCTAATGGTATTATACCCTAAAACAAAAGCACAGCCAACGTAAGAAGATTGCGATCCCTCAATATCTTTCTATGTTCGAGGATATAAAATACCAAGACTTCAAAGAGTAGATGAAAAGCAAAAGCATTTGCATTGGATTTTCCCGTTTTAATACCTTTCATGAATTTGACAAGTTTTGAGATTTCCCAAGTTGGAATAGGGAATAAAAAAGACGCTTAGGTCTATCTAGACGTTCAATGTCTTGTGGCTTGGTGTATTATATAGGAACCATAGACAAAAGTTTGGACACCTGGTGTGCGATTCTCAAATAGGCGGTCTGTTGAAGTATCCAGAATTAGATCCTGTAGTGAATGAGAAGAGTTAGAAAATACAGTAGTGCAATCGTTTTAACAGAGGGGTAGAAGCTAAAGATGGCTCATGGCGTGTTTCGTATTTGCTTTTACGGCTGGAGCAAGAAAACATCTGAAGTGCGGAGTGATGGATATATACTGTAGTGTGTGGGTTAATCTCTCTCTTTTCCAGCAGATGTTCAGGAAGAGCCGTATGGTATGTTACACAAGCGTAATCTAGTTTGTATCGTATTACTGCTCGATAGATTTGTGTAACAGAAATTAGCTGTGCATCCCAAAATGTGTTGGAGATAATCTTTAGCTTGTTCAGCATTTTACTGCAAAAAATCCGTAGTTGCTCGAATTGGGGAAAGTTGGTTTTTGTCCAATGGACACTTAGAAACCTTCCACCTACGATATTCTGAGTATATGCAAGACGATCTAAATCAAGATGTAGATTCGTATGTTGGTAAAAGTGGACGCAAGATGTTTTGGGGACCAGAATAACTGTTGTCTGTTTACTGCTATGTTTTGCTACACGAGTACTAACTAACCGGTACCAACTATTAAAGAGGATTCCGAACCACCACAAATGTACACACACAACCGCGGTTCAACAGGCTCTAGAGTCGATCTGTTCGACCATTTCGATACCAGGATAGTAAAATAGAAAGAAAGAAGAAATTGTTTCGAAAACACGTGCACACAAGCTTATTTATCACTTTTTATTGTTGGAATAGAGTTCACCCGTTTTGTGTTACTCACCCATCAATGAGGTCAATAGGCTTTCCTTGACCGCCGTATCCACACCAGTTTCCATAAGGTATGTAATCTGTAGGATCCAGTCCTGTCAACATGTCAAACATGTCAGCTAGGTCCAGAAGATCACGACGCGGTCTGCTTCTTTCTATGTATCCTACAAAATATTATCGACAATTTTGCTTTTAATTGCATCATTTAAATAACGGTTGAGGATCTGTAAAAACAGTAATTTGACAAGGTCTTTAAAAGAGACATCCAATAATTATTATTAAGTCGTGGTGTGCTTTATAGCGATGGGCAGAGTGCATTATATCGACCGAAGATGCAGGGCCCGATTTAGAAAATTTGGTATAGTAGGCACAACACGCAGGAAGGGGGCCCCCATGTTATCCGTTCATCACAAAAACTAATTTTAAAACAATAATTGGTACTTACGTATTTGACTGTTGACCGTTTCAAAAATTGTTGAAAAAACATTCCAGAAAATATGAAAAGTTATTTTTGTTTAAAATTTTTAGATACTTTTGAAACTTTGGTGCCCTTTAAATTATGGGGGCCCTAGGCCCGTGCCTCACGGGCCTAATGGTAAATCAGGGCCTGCGAAGATGTACAGAATACGTTAGAGAACACATAATTTAAAAATGTTCTTGAACACTTACTAATAGTGTCCCCTCAAATTGCTAATTTATTTCCGGCTCACTATATGGGCGCCTTTATGAGTACATTGTTCGTTGTAGAGCAAATGCAAATGAACCTATTTGATAAGGAATAACTTCTCCCATAAACTCATGTACATAAAATTTGCGAATGGGGTCGGCCAAATAAAATTGCAAAAAATTAGTTTTAGGTATGACAAGCACACATATATTCGGCTCCCAATTTCAAATTTTTATCAAAATTTAACCTGGGAGATCAAGTTGTAAGTCAAATGGTCAGGTCGCTTTTGAATTGAGAAGATGAAACATTTAGAAGCTCCTAAACTGGAATTAGTTTCCATTTCGGATAATTTGAATAAAAGTTTGAGAAAACTAATTTAATTTTAAGAGTTCTCCAAACTGTTTACACTCAATTCAGAAACGGCCTGGTATTGGTGAAATTTTTATGTAAATTTGAAATTGCTTGAATTACAAACTTAATGCAAATTAGTAGAAATGCTTTCTATCGAATGGTATCTTTGAATTTACTTCATTATAAATAATACCCGAGTAATAAGGGGTGATTCGATTTTTGTCTCACAGCTGTACATAAATAACATCCAAGTTCTACAAATATAAAAATAGTATCTTCAAGCCTTTTCTAATTATCGTGCTTTTCTAGTCGCGTAATTTACATAATATATACTATGGAACAGTTCGGCATCTAATTTTGTGGCATTCCTAAAGTCTGTTGTTGTTGCACGCCCCCATTGGCCAGCAGTGCTAGACCAGAAGTAAAGTCTAAATATTAGAGCTATAAATAAATTATATGAATAGAGTGGCTATGGATACCATAATTTCACCACACCCGTCACTCATTAAATGAAATCTTAAGCATCGAAACCTATATCATCATTTTCAGCCCAGAATTCTTTGTCACACTTCTAAACAATCTATTGCCGCTGTCAAGACACATGTACCCCCTTGTAAACTATTTACCTTACACATCTATAAATATATTTCTCTTAAGTGGCACGCAAAAAAGACGTTATTTGTTACCGCGTTTTGGCAACATTGTGCGATTGTTTGTTTACTAGGAGCCTCGCGAGTCATTTGAATCTATAGCGTTATCGGAAGAAATTTTATTGAAAAAAAATGAATTTTAGACGAGCTGTTGCGGTTCGTAATAGAAATCTAAGAAAGCGGAGGATCTTTTCAGGGCTATTTAAAAAACGGTCCTTTTCAAGGCTAACAATTATAGTACAACAAGACGCGTGCACTACAACTTTCGACAACAAACTCAGTCAAAAAGTGTATGGGTGGCTCGAGTACTGGGGAAATGTACACACAAACAACATGCTGGGTATTCAATTTCCAAAGCAGCGCTCACATTGCGAGTAAAAATTTGCTCAAAGTTTTCATCTAAATTCTGATTCCAGAGGTACTGTATATATCTTTTATGTAATACAACAAATTTAGATTTGAAAAATATTTTTTTGGAATATATTTTGTAATCAATCTTTTCTGCTAGGACACGTGTCTTCATTGATGCGAGCGAAGCGAGCATAGGTTCGCGCAGCGAACCAATGAGAATTGCGAAGCAATCCTCCGGGGGTTGGCGAGCGTCAGCGAGCAGGGGGCGGGCCCCCTAGTTTTCTTTAAAACAACTGAGTAAATACACAATTATGCCAAACAGCATCAGATTATTTGGAAGCTGTTCACATGAATATTTCTATTTGGATGGGACACATTTTTCATGTTAAAAATTCAATAGTTCATATATTTCAAGTGCTTTTGGGATTACTATATACATATATCACTATATAATACAAAAGTATATTAAAATACATTACTAAATAGTCCACATTGAACATAACAATAGTGTACACACAATAGAAAAAACTGACGCGAAATGCGAATGCGGAGGAAATGTTCATTGTAGATTCGTAACACTAAGTCAATTTCAATCAGTCGACGGTTGGCTGTTTTAGTAGCCATATTTGGCCAAGTTGTATGAAACAAGGCAGACAATGCCAACTGATGGACATGCAATGAGTTTTTATGACGCAGAAGAGAGAAATACACCCAGAGTAAGTTACGGAAATCGAGCCTACGCTGCCTACAACTCGCAGGTTGCTAGGGCAGTGGGCTGGTTGCTACTGAGTCACGAGAAGTCGGCAGAAAGAGTGAGTCGAAAATAAAGACCGTGCGTAACATAGTTCATCAATTTAATGAGCGTGAAATTATTTTTCTTACCAAACTTAACAAAATTCCTAGAATTAAGTGCGCCTTTTTTGGTTTTGGAAATTGCTTTATTGTCCAATTGGAAATATTTTCAATTTTCTGGCTTTTCAAAGAGCAATATTAAGGGAAACAAAATCTTGATAATTTTTTTTAATCTTTTCATCCACAGAGTTGGCCTGGCTCGAAATGTATACTTAATATTGATTGAATTTATCCCCCAATGAAATAACAAATGCAGAGGGGAAAAGTAAAGAAAATAAAATTGAACTTAAAAAAAAGCTGTCCTTTTTATCAAGTTACTTTAATATAACTCATTAAGGGGGTCCGGGACACAAAAATCGTCAAATTTTCGAAATTTTTTTTATTATTTTAAGAAATTATCTGTGTTTTTCTGCTTAAAATGACGTCTAAATCATGTTTCTATCTTAATTAGAAATAGAGATAGAATAATTTTTGTGGTGCGTTGTCTATCTAACACTTTTGGCAGTTGTTGTCATGGCAACAACACCTATCTTTAAAACTTTAAATGCGTTTTTCTCCATGATACATTTTTTCAAGATTTCCTGTATTCAAATTGCTATAAGTCGAAAACCAATAAAGTTTAAGGGTTGAAATTTGGAATATATCTTTTTCAAACATTATACTTTAATTTTGTTTCAGCAAATTTGAAACGAATATTTACTTTTCAAAATATGACTTTTTTTAAAAAAAGTACCTTAAAATTTTCAAAATTTTTCATTCAAATATTTTTTTATTTTTTATTAAATTAATATTTTTTAAATTGCTGAATCAAAATTAAAGTTTATAAATTTGTGAATAATTTACTGCAAGAATTTTGAAAATTGATCAAGAATATTTTGAACCTTAGCAAATTAAAATGACCCCTCTTTTTTTCAAAAAATTTGAATTTAAAATTTTTAAAGAACTTTTGGAAAAATTTTGTGTTGTGATTTCGTTTATTAGTTAGATGGGTAATCAGTACAAAAAAATTCAAAATTCTAAATTAATTAATAAAAAAAAAATTTCAATGTGTCCCGGACCCCCTTAAAGGCTTCCAGAATGAAATTCAAAATCTTGCGTTTACCGGTTAGATTTCAAATGCAATAGTTTATTAGCCAGTCTATAGCAACAAGCTTCGATTTCACGGTGTTTAAATGAAGTATCAAAAAGTTATCAAATAGTTTCGAGTCCACAAGACGAAACCTATCATAAGAATCTGACCCAGTCTGATCAATGTTGTAGTTCTTTAATGAAATACTTTACAATTTCTTAGATTTGAAAATTAAACAAATATGCACAGAAACTGAATAGAAGTCTCAAGAGTTAAATTATTTTAATTTTCATATCAAGATCAGGAAAGTACAGTATCTAAAATTTTTGGAAATATTACACAACTTATGAAAGAAAGCATAAAAAATAGGTCTTGACATTTCATTTGAAAATCTAATAATCTTAAGCAGATTGACGTCATCAAACTCTTTGAAGGAAATAGCAACGTATTAACATGACATGATCCTCATAAACAGTAAATTATCTTGGTTTTAACATATTGTTTCATGTATCAAATATGCGTCTTAAAGGTGCAATCATTTCAAAAACACTAGTGTCAGTGGCATATTCAGAAATTTCCTATGGAAGAGATTGCGGACAAAATTTCGACAACCCTAACACCTTGGTAAATAGAATCTAACCATTTCTAAATAATTTCTGTGTCTAAAAAAATAAAATAAATTATTTTAGCATACGTATCAATTATCAACATGATTTCATACTCAGACTTAAGTTATATTTTCTGGTGTAGGAGGTGTGAACACGCGAGGAACTAACGCAAAACTAAAAACCAAATTCTATAGATGACTGGAACGCTAGTTTTGAGTTCCAAAATCCTCGAGATTTGGTCAGGTTAACTGCTTGAAGTTTCATGTTTTGTGTCTGACTAGTTATTTACTAAAACAGAGAACTTCAATAATTATTTTTTTGAAAGAGATGGTAATGGTAATTTTTAATTAACGTCGTACTAGTGCACCACTACGGGCTATAATCGACGGTCCGGGATCAATCTCCTAAGAGAAAAATCCTGAGGAAGAGATGGAAACAAAAAATTTTAATTACATAAATAAACATTTAATTTTTCAGAATTTGTTTAAAAGGGTTTGGTTCCGATCTCCAAAGCCATCGCACTAGAGTGTAAGACAAAACTACAAATGGAGATAGTGAGATGGCTATTACAGAAATGGATTGCGTTTTGGAGAGATTGTGAATGCCCTTAAGTTTAGATAAATTATTTTGCTCATTTCCCTACAAAAATTACGACGCGTTATTTCACATAATTTTAACATCAATATTCCGTGACTTGCGACATTCCTGCTCCATGAGTATGATGGTTCAGAATTCCACGATCATTATGAAAGGATGACATACATTGATTCGATATTCATGATTAATTTCAAGTAAACCAAACATAGGTGTAACGTCCCTGTAAGACCAGAAGCCCGCTATCCCCCGATAAAAACTTTTGGGGAACATTTTGTGTAGAAAAAAAATCGACACAACCTGAAGAAACGACCGTTTTTAAGGTAAACCTGAGCGAGAACGTCAGTCCTATTTTAACGCCCATAATTTGCACCGCAAGAGCCATCCAGGGAATGCGGATTCTCGATCATTTCAATTTCAGGTTGTTAAATACTGTAATTGGTAAATGGTGCTTGTCACGCGCAATGGGTACCTTAGAGCTAGAAAGGGACGGCCTTTTCCTTTCCCATTCTTCCAATTGAGGCTAGTATCGAGTAGGGATGCGACATCGATGTTTTATAAAAAAACATCGATGTATGGGAGGCGATGTTTTTGTAACATCAATGTTTACACTTGTCGATGTTTTTATTTTTTTAAAGTGAAAAAAGTACCTTTCTAAAAAGTTAAAAAATAACCAAGTAGCATGATTTTCATAATCAGTAAATTGAACAAACTTTTAGACCAAAGTGGTCAAGGTTGAAGGGTCTGAAAAGTAGGGATGCGACATCGATCGCGATGTTTTCAAAACATCGATGTATTTACCATCGGTTTATTGTAGCCGATGTTTGTTTAACATCGATGTTTTAACATTGTCGATGTTTTTACGTTGTCAATGTTTTATTTTTTAATAAAAAAAGTGAAAAATTTGAAAATTAAGAAAAATAACCCCGCAACTAAGTATTTGTCAGTGATGGGGACATCCGTTCTATCATAAAGAGTTTTTTCCCCAACTGGTGGGATAGTAAATGAAAAAAGAAGTCCGCTTAAGGTGAAAAATGTTGATAAACTTCATTTTTTACAACTGTAAATAACAAATATTGGTGTATATAATAACTATAGGCTCCAATATATTTTTATTTACAGTAAATAAAAAATAAGTTTGTTATGTTCTCCTCGCCCCCTTAAGTTGATAAATAATTAATAACTAACGATGATAATAAACATCGATGGTTTTTGGTCGATGTATTACCAACATCGATGTTTTAATTTTGAACATCGATGTTTTGTTGTCGATGTCGCATCCCTAGTATCGAGTCGAGCCTTTCTCCTTATTTCCCCGCCTTTCAAAAGTAGTGCCTCACCGTCTGGAGCATCCACAGATTTACCATAGCCCGTTGTGTTGCTCTAGTACGACGTTAACTAAAATTACCATTACCACAGATTTGCCAAAATGGGGCGCAATTGTGCCTTTCGGATTCCTTTAAACTTGGAACTAAAAATTATTTGCACTGTTGTCGATACATAAAAGAAACAGTGAATGTATTTTTTTGGATTTTGGGGTTTTTATAGCACAAAGTGCAATAGTGGATAACCTGCGCCAAAGCAACAGTGAATGGTAGGTAGGTACTTTAACTATCGTCGTACTGGAGCAACACAACGGGCTATTGACGATTATCCGGGATGGATCCGAGGACAACACCACGTAACTTTGAACCACGGTCAGATGAAGAGGCTACACCTGAGCTGGTACCTCACTCTCGAAACTGCCACGCCACCGTGAGGATATTCGAATCCACAACAGATTATGAAGTCCCTAATATTTACTTTATCAAACAGCTTCTAATTGACATTTCTTTCAGTAAAAAATTGGTTTGCTGAGATTTATTTAAAAAATGTTTCGAAATTCCAGGTTTATTTGTTAGTTTGAGCCATGACATTGTGTGTACATGAAGTAATTCGAGAATATTTCACCACCAAAATTAAAACCGGTTGCGTTCTTTCATTTCAGCCTCTACTCCAAACCAGCTCAAAACTAAATATATACTGGTTACTATGGTAATATTTTTAATTAACGTCATACTAGAGCAACACAACGGGCTGTCGAGGACGGTCCGTGATCAATTCTCTAATGAAAAGATCCGAGGACAACACCACGTAATTATGAACCACGGTCATATGACTAACTGGTTGTTATGGAAAAATAATGAATATTTATTATTCTACTATTGTTTTGAAACAATTGAATTAAAAATTCTTTAAACTTGATGGTTCACCAATTACAGTGTTTTTGGTTCAAGGCTTGAGACTGTTTACTTTGTTTAATGTGTAACCCAAGGACGATCATTTCTAATGTCAGTAAAAGCTTGTTTTGCCTCATACATACATTGCTCGTATTCTTTTAACTTTTAATTTGCACATGGCACTGAAAATATTTCTAAATAAAGTCAATTTGCCAAGATGGTTGGTTGGGTTTTATGGCGCAAGGGCCATATTTTGCCAAGTTCGGCCAAACACAAAACAGACAGCTCTAACTATTTGTTAAGATTAAAAGCATTTTGTATAGTTAACATTGACTAAAGAGGTTAAAATGTGCTCCCGACGTTTTACAATTGAAGTGCAGAGGAACTTTCAATGTTTCAGTTGCAGATCATACAAAATTGTTACCTTGAAATTCTGCCCATGCTTGTGTTTTCCTTTGTGATTCTAGAAGAATGAAATGAAACTAGTTTGTCGCAGCAAATAACATTCAATTTAAAGCTTTTGTTAGCAAAATTCAAGCCTTCAATGTAACACAAGAATGGTCAGAAAATTCAAGTTGCCTTTGTATTTTTCCTGTCTATGCTTTATTAGGATATATTTAAATAAAAACTTTCGGTTCGGTTTACTTCTCTAACCGTCATTTTTTTATACACAAAGGCAAATTCTAAACCGGAACCTACGGCTTCAAGTAAATTTCGAACCACTATGAACAACCATTCCTAAAGTTATTAAAACTTTAATGCCATTTTAGTTCATTTTCAGGACATTTTGGGATTACAAAATGTTTTTAGAGTATTTTCTAGCAATTTGATGGCAATCTATATCTCTATCTCTACTGATAACAATCCGTTGCCTTGAATGGAAATTGTTTCGTAGAATTGCTTATCATGTTAATCAAACTAATTAGCGCAAGAGAAACAGAGTCGCTGGTAATAATTCAACGGAAAATTTGACTCTAAGCTTCATAACTGTTGGAGATAACCAGATAGTTTTTGGAACTTGAAAATTCGGAGGAAAAGTGCAACTTTCGCGCGAAATAAATGTAATACGCACGCACACCCACACAATACACAATAACAACGATTTTATAATCATTCTGGGGAAATTAATTCAAGCATTTTTCAAATGTATGAAAACAGTAGCTTTACTTCAATATAATCTTCATTTAACTTCTCATTCATTGAATTGTTGGTTTAGAATTTAAAAAAATTAAGACTTTCAGACGACAAATTTTTGCAAGACAAAGTTTCTCTCAAAAACCATTAAAACTAAATATTAGCATATTTTTTCAATACCATATCATGATGGTAATTTTTAGTTAACGTTGTACTAGAGCAATACAACGGGCTATTGACGACGGTCCGGGATTAATCTCTTAATGGAAAGACCCTAGGACAACACCTCGTAATTTTGAACCACGGTCAGATGACGAAGCAACACCTGAGCTGGCACCCCACTGT
Organism: Metellina segmentata; assembly: GCA_947359465.1. Taxonomy (NCBI): domain Eukaryota; kingdom Metazoa; phylum Arthropoda; class Arachnida; order Araneae; family Tetragnathidae; genus Metellina; species Metellina segmentata. Next base: position 57,665,971 of record OX375878.1, on the reverse strand, counting down.
TAAAATTCGACGCCAATCCAACGTGAGGACTTTCGGCCACGACAGATTTAAGGTGCACCAGGCGCCTCTACACCTACGCTAACAAACATCCATACCGGACCCGGATTCGAACCAGGAACCTTCCGATCTAGAGGCTAACACCTTGACCACTATACCGGTTGGTCGGTATACCATATCATGAATGCATATCATATTTCATGCTGCTTTTCATAAAATTTATATTACTTTGTGAATTTCTCTAAATTTTTTTGTAGGTCTGTAGGAATTTTGCTAAGGAATCTCAATTGTGTAGTATTTATGTTGTCAAAGATATTTTTGTGGGTTTCGAGCTCTATTTTGTACATTAACAAAATGTGCAAAGATTAAATATGTATCCAAATTACAAAAGGAATTTCTATCTAAATTCCATAATAAAACGTATGTGACCTTTCGTTTTCTTCTGTCGATGACGAACGTAAATATCCTCCTGCTCTAACTTTTTCCAATGTCAGCGATGCACTAACCACTATAAATCCGCAAAAAGTGTTTTGTACTCTAAGAGATCCCGGACTTCTTTGGTGTCAGTTGCTACCAGATGAGTCAGTTGTGATGTTTTTGTAGTAAAAACAAACTGAGGATGCAAGATTGCGACTAAGGAATGTTTTAATAGAAATTTGATCAAAATCGGGTTAAAAAAATATGCTAAACTAGAAAATTTGTTAAAAAAATCAAAAGTACAAAAGAAATTACATAAAATAACTACATTTCTAAAATCAGTTGATTGTAAACGAATTTTTTTTTCTATTAGGAGATTGTCTACGATTACGATGTGCTAACAGAACGATGACGTTTCAATACAATTCGGGTCCTGGTGATAATAGATCTAACATTCCAGAAGTTATCAAATCATGAAACAAAACATAAATCGTAGCTAAACTACACCTTAGTTTTGATGGTGATGTCTTGTGATTGGCGCTACTTGGCCAAATATAGCCCTTGCACGAAAGACCAACCTTACGATAGTATCACCCAAGCTACATTCCTTTAATCTTTATTCATTTTTTGAAGGTTTTGAAGTCAGATCAAATACCATTCAAAGTAGTACATGATGGATTTTCAATGTTGAAAAACTTATAAAAGTACGAAAATTGGTTGAATCGGATGTTCAGCGTTGAAAATACGTTGAAAAACAAGAGAAGATGTAAATCACGGGATAAGCATTGAAATATTGATAAATCTTCAATGTTAAAGATTCGTCAGTTTTTTTATGTTGAACATTTGAAAAGACGTTTAAAAATGGCTTAAGAGCTGACATTTAATAAACATTGATTGAAAGTTATGTTTTAATGTAGAGAATAAATGGAAAGTTCAATGTTGAACAAATCTTGAATAGTCGAATCTTCAACGTTGAACGATAATCAGTTTTTTTAAGTTGAACATTTGTTGCAGAAAAAACGTTTCCAAATGGTTGACTAGCTGATATATGTACATAAACATTGATAGAAAATTGTATTTTCAATGTGGAGAATACGTTGATGCCCAAACGTTAAATTAACTTTGGAGGATAGTCGAATTTTCAACGTTAAATATAAATCAGTTTAGCGTTAAACATTTGGTAAATGGTAATTTTAGTTAACGACGTACTAGAGCAACACAACGGGCTATTGACGACGGTCCGGGATCAGTCCCTTAAGGGAGAGATACGAGGACAACATTGATGAGTTTTGATTTAATAATTTTAATTTAATTGCATCTAAACATGCCTTCAAAATAAAATACAGTTGCACCAAAAAATGAATATAAAGTGATTTAACATTTTAACTCACTATTGTTTGATATTTATTGTTGATTGTTTATATATTAGATTGTTTTGATTTAATAATTTTAATTTAATTGTATTTAAACATGCCTTCAAAATAAAATACAGTTGCACCAAAAAATGAATATAAAGTGATTTAACATTTTAACTCACTAGAACGCTAAATCAATGAGAACCCTGATCTTGTTTCTTTGCAACGAGACGGTTTCATCTGGGGGTAATAGGAGACAATGACACCCGAAGTGTGTTACTTATGTCCAGTTTATTCCGTTGTTTTGTTTTGGTTGCTGTCACTGCAGAAAACCCCACTTCACACAGATAGGTTGTCGGAAACGGCAATAGGGATTGTGGTGGCAATCTAAGGGTATTCTGTCACGACTTTAATCCAGAACACCGGCACAGTTGTTGTCTCGAATGTAGTTTTAAGGCCGCCTTCATTTGCAATTTCCAGCTGCTGATCTTCTTGCCAGACATGCTAGATTCGCCCGATTTATTGACAAATGGGTCGCGGATCTATTACTTACCACTTCGTGGGTCTTTTGTGGTTGGGAAGTAGCGCTCGAACTCTTTTAAAAGCAAAGGCAGTTGATCGTGCACCAACTGGGAGAATGAATGTTTAGGCTCAGTCTCACCTAAAATCCCTGCTAATGTCTGAAACATGTACAAAATGCCTCTGTTCAAGCGCCGTCCCCACAACTTCAGTTTGGCTTTAAATGCAGCTACTTTGTGTGCCAACTTGAAAACAGTTGTCATATTTGTCAAAATTGGAAAATAGAGACATACAGAATTTAGAAATCATAATTGAAGCTCTAGTAACAGAACAAATTTCAAGTTCTGATTTACAGCCTCCTAATTTGAGTGGACATTTCACAGATAAGAGCCGCACAAACCCGAGAGAAATACACCACAGTAAATAAAATGGAAATAATTTAATTGTCTTTGGGCGGCCCGGTGCCATTTGATCCACGGACCGGTACCGGTCCGCGGCCCGGGGGTTGGGGACCACTGCCTTAAGGGAAAGATCCGAGGACAACACCTCGTAATTTTGAACCACGGTCAGATGACGAAGCAACACCTGAACTGGCACCCCACTCTCCAAACTTATTCTGCAACTGATTTACTCATTGAAAATAAGGTTAGTTGGGTTTTGTAACTTAATAGCCCTATATATATTTGGCCTAATTTAAAATAAAGAAAATACATCTTCATACATAAATTGTATGTACATGAAAATGGAAAAAAGTAAAAACAGACATTACGCTACACGGGAAGTGTACCAAGAAACAAAACATACATTCAATAAAATGATAGTTCTTACAAGTAAAAGATAATTTTAAAAATTTCCGCATTGCCAAATGTCCAGACAAACTATTTACGTTTTTATAAATTGGAAAATTGGTTTATTTTATTAATAACTCTTGATAGTCTTTAAAAACGACTCTACATGTATTATATGAAGGTACGTGAGTATTTTTCTCACCAAATCCAGGGCAATAACTATTGTTATGCAATAAATTGTTCAAAGTTTAAATACAAAGTAGATTGTTTTCCCAAAAGGGCAATTTGTCTATTGATCTCTGTATACAGATTCGCCAACAAATTAACAAATTCGTTATCAAGTCGAGATTTGGAAGACATGTAAATCAATACTTAGTAAAATCAAATCTTTACGAAAAGCAAGTTACCTGAAGATGCAAAAACCCAAAGAGTGGACATCCATAAAAAAAGCACAGGTATATTTTCTAGTAGCATCGGTGAAGCGTGAAGGTTGCAAGGAAAGTGACAGTGTTCAACTTAGGAAATACTTTCCTGGACAGTCAAAAACTCGCGCTCGTTGCTTGTCTGCTATGCAAGAAGGAAAACTTTCTCCTTATTCGATGAAAGTAGGTTCTGTCGCCGGGAGTCGCTTTCATTGACGTCGATATCAGTTCGGTGGAGGTTTTCGCCGCTTAGATTGAGCAATTGCGGCATTGCCATTCCAACCACGCGGGGTTGCAAAATGCACTCTAATTGATGGAAGATTTCTTCAGTTTCTGTTCATTCTTCAAGGATGGATGTTTTCGTTTTGCGCATAAAATTATGCCATCGATCGTTTTTTTTTAAAGGGACTCAATAAGTGCAGATTTCTAGATGTTTTTAACTGATAATCATATACACTAGGCACCAACTTGGGGTTATCAATTGAGACATCCAGTTACTTCTTTAAAATTGCGTTTTGTATACTTTTTTGATAAAACCCATATCCATTCCTCACAATTGTTTTGGAGCGAGAGGACCCCAAATATTTGAGGTTCCATCGGAATTTCAGATTGATTCCTGATATAGCATACACACCATCTATTTGGTCTTGTCGAGTTACCTGGTCCACTCAGCGACCATATTATATTTATCATTTCAGTGGAAAGACCCAACCACAAAAGTAATAAGGGAGAAAGAGGCGCCTCTGGATATGTAAGTTTTTAAATTACAAATGCTAATTTGTAGTAGGACAATCCTTTTTAAAATATTATTGGGTCTGATATTTATATTTTCGTTTGCCTTGAACCTATTTGTTGTTTCTTATGCCTACACTGGCAGACCGGCAGAGTGCCAGGCCCGTCGAAGACGGTCAAGAGGCGTGCGCCTTCCATGTTATTGAGCCCCATTGGGAGGAAGTCCGTCTTTGCTCGACATACATGACACATCCGTTTTACAGGATGGTCCCTTTCATACACTCATTCATATCGTAATTTAGATCCCAATAACCCCCTGATCAGGTACCCCCAGAGGCATTGATTAGGAATGGGAACATGGGGGACTTTGTGACCATGACCTATTTAACGTGCCCCAGTCACCATTAGTGAACACGACGGTCTTTAGCCAGGTCGAAGCGCCGATCTCGCAACCATCAGAATTGCAGGCTCCGCCGAGGACAGAACCCACAACCCTTCTGATACGAGCCCGACGCTCTACTGACTGAGCTACCGCGGCTCTGCCAGGTCCTATTTGTTCTGATGCGTTATATCTTTAAAAAAATGTTGTGTTGCTCTAGTACGACGTTAACTAAAATTACCATTACCTTAATACTAAATTGGTTTGTCATTCTACTCACTTTTTGCTACATGCGGGATAATTAGACAGGTACTTGCGGATTCAAGTACTTACTAAATTGATATCGTAATACACACAAATTTAGAAAATTTTCACGCGGTCCATGCAGATTATCCTAGCTCATTGTCGAAAGGCTCCGAAGAAAATTTTTCAGTTAACACGTTCGCTGTCGATTTCGCGTGGTTTGGAGTGATGTCTCAGTAGCCAGTCACGTGTGCGCGCGGGAAGAGCTGCGCCTCAACATTTATTCTCTGCTTCAATTGGCTTTACATGTTAGGTGTTGTGGAGTGAAGGTTAGAAGCTAGTTGGAAGTAAAGGGGTATGTGGTTTCGAATTTATAGCTTTAATTTACATATTTGTTGGCTGAGATTTCGCCAATCTCTTCTGGTATTGGCGAACTTTTCAATCATATTTGTTATAAAAAGTAAGTCGGTTTCTGGGAAAAACACATTTCTACGTGACCGGCAGTGGTGTTAAAGCATAATGCATTAACTTAGTGATAATTTCTCGAACCTTCAAATGTGGGTCGTTCTCGGAAAATAGTAAATTTTTAGTAATTCTGATCATTAAACTCGATTGGTGTTCATTTCATCAAACACATTTCGTAGATTGGTTTTCTATTAAACATTCTAAAATTAAAATACGATCAGTTTTGGAACGAGTCGCGTGATTAGTAGCACCTTACGACTGTTGTATATTACACTCTAACAAAAAAAAAATCGACGCACCAAGAAGGAATCATCCGATTGCTTTGAAATTTCGTATGCAAAAATGTTTTGACCAAATATGCAAATGATTAAAATTTGGTGTCCAATGAATGAATAGTGCTATCTCCAGCGCATCCAGCAGATGTATATAAGGAGTTGTTCTTGAACTGTTGTTAAAATTTCTGCTGCATTGCGATTTAGGATACCTTTCAACGACTGAAAAAATGCCTCGCCGCAGGATTCGAGCTCATTACGAGCAACTTTCAGAGTTTGAAAGAGGTCGTATCATTGGATTGAAAGAGGCAGGTTGGGCAAATCGGAGAATCGCTCGTCATGTGAGTCGAAGCGATACGGCGATTAGAAGATGCTGGCAAGAGTGGGTGGACAATGGCAGATTTCAGCGTCATGATGGTAGCGGTCGACGTAGGGCCACAACAGATCGGGAGGACAGAGTGATTGTCAGATCAGCTGTCACAGCGCCTGATTCATCGCTATCAACCATCAGTCGTGCGACCTACAAACGAGTGTCCACCATGACCATTCACAGACGGCTGAGAGAGCGAAATCTACGCTCGAACCGACCGTTACGCCACCTGCCACTCACGCCTGCATACTGTCGAGCCAGATTACAGTGGAGCTTGGCTCGATCAGGCTGGAATGATGCTGACTGGGGACGTATAGTCTTGAGCGACGAATCCCGCTTCCAACTGTGTCCTGACGATCATCGAAGACGTATCTGGAGACGCCCAGGGCGGCGGGCCGATCCTGCTTTCACTATTGCACGCCACACGGGCCCTCAACAAGGAGTTATGGTCTGGGGTGCCATTTCCCTTGATAGCCGGACCCCTTTGGTCGTCATTAAAGGTACACTTACTGCTCAGCGGTACGTTGACGACATTCTGAGACCTGTTTTGCTACCGTTCCTTTCGCAGTACCCTGGGCTTATTTTTCAGCAAGACAATGCCAGACCACATACGGCACGTGTTGCTATGAACTGTCTTAAAGCTTGTCAAACACTTCTTAGGCCAGCCAGATCACCAGATCTCTCTCCTATTGAGCATGTCTGGGATATGATGGGAAGGCGACTGCATCCAGTAGGGAATGTTGATGACGTAGTCCGACAATTTGAGCAAATTTGGCAAGAAATACCGCAGACCATCCGGGAGCTTTATCGGTCTATGCCACGCCGTGTGGCAGCTTGCATCCAGGCTAGAGGCGGGTCAACACCTTATTGAGCTCGTTACTGTAATTCTGAAATAAATCATTCAATTGTTCTGAAATGGTAATCATTTTCTATTCTGTAGATAAATTTCCTATCCACCAATTTTTGTCTCCATCGGACAACTCCTTCTTGGTGCGTCGATTTTTTTGTTATAGTGTAGATTAATAGGGTCTTAAAGCTTTTATTAATAGCACTGAAGTAGCAAAAATGACCATTCACAAACCAACCCAAACATGAGGATCTATATCCGCGGTTCCATGAACTTGGATCCAAGTTATCTCAACAGATTTTACATGAGAACTGGTCGGATCTTTCCCTTAAGGCAGTGGTCCCCAACCCCCGGGCCGTGGATCAAATGGTACCGGGCCGCCGAAGGAACATTAAATTATTTTCATTTTAGTTACTATGGTGTATTTCTCTTCGGTTTGTGTGGTTCTTATCTATGAAATGACTACTCAAATTAGGAGGCGGTAAATCAGAACTTGAAATTTGTTCTATTACTAGAGCTTCAATTATGATTTCTGAATTCTGTGTGTCTCTATTTTCCAATTTTGACAAATGTGACAGCTGTTTTCAAGTTGGCAGACAAAGTAGCTGCATTTGAAGCCAAACTTAAGTTGTGGGGACGGCGCTTGAACAGAGGCATTTTGGACATGTTTCAGACATTAGTGGGTATTTTAGGCGAGACTGAGTCAAAACATTCATTATCCCAGTTGGTGCACTTTCACCTGTCTTTGCTTTTAAAAAAGTTCGAGCGCTACTTCCCAACCACAAAAGACCCGCGAACTAGTAAGGAATGGATCCGCGACCCATTTGTCAACAAATCAGGCGAATCTAGCATGTCTGTGCAAGAAGATCAACTGCTGGAGATTGCAAATGAAGGCGGCCTTAAAACTACGTTCGAGACAACTTTGCTGGTGTTATGGATTAAAGTCATGGCGGAATACTGAGATTGCCACCACAGCGCTTAAATCCCTATTGCCATTTCCGACAACCTATATGTGTGAAGCGGGGTTTTCTGCAGTGACAGCAACCAAAACAAAACAACGAAATAAACTGGACCAAAGCAACACACTTCGGGTATCATTCTCTCCTATTACCCCCAGATGAAACCATTTCGTAGCAAAGAAACAAGCTCAGGGTTCTCATTGATTTAGCGTTCTAGTGAGTTAAAATATTAAATCACTTTATATTCATTTTTTTGGTGTAACTATATTTTATTTTGAAGGCATGTTTAAATACAATTAAATTAAAATTATTAAATCAAACAATCTAAAATACAAACAATCAACGTCCCGCCCCCATCAGCGGGCCGTGTTAAAATTATCAAACGCTGCGGCGATAAAACTGTTGGGGAGCACTGCCTTAAGGGACTGATCTCGGACCGTCGTCAATAGTCCGTTGTGTTGCTCTAGTACGACGTTAACTAAAATTACCATTACTACGAGGACAGGTCATACAGATTAATCGCCGACCAACCTGTATAGTGGGTAAGGTGTTAGCCTCTAGATAGGAAGGTTCCTGGTTCGAATCCGGGCATAGATGTTTGTAATCGTATGGTGTAGAGGCGGCTGGTGCACCTTAAATCTGTCGTGGCCGGAATTCCTCACGTTGGGTTGGTGTGGAAGTTTGGAGAGTGGGGTGCCAGCTCAGGTGTTGCTTCGTCATCTGACCGTGATTCAAAATTACGAGGTGTTGTCCTCGAATCTTTCCCTTAAGGGATTGATCCCGGACCGTCGTCAATAGCCCGTTGTGTTGCTCCAGTACGACGTTAACTAAAAATTACCAATTACCAAACAGATTAATCTTGAAATAACATGCCGACCAACCGGTATAGTGGTTAAGGTGTTAGCCTCTAGATCGGAAGGTTCCTGGTTCGAATCCGGGTACGGATGTTTGTAAGCGTATGGTGTAGAGGCGGCTGGTGCACCTTAAATCTGTCGTGGCCGAAAGTCCTCACGTTGGGTTGGCGTGGAAGTTTGGAGAGTGGGGTGCCAGCTCAGGTGTTGCTTCGTCATCTGACCGTGGTTCAAAATTACGAGGTGTTGTCCTCGGATCTTTCCCTTAAGGGACTGATCCCGGACCGTCGTCAATAGCCCGTTGTGTAGCTCTAGAACGACGTTAACTAAAAATTACCAATTACCAATTTTTATTGACACAGAAGGTAGGTACTTCATTAACTTCCTCTTTCACGTTGGGTTGGTGTGGAAGTTTGGAGAGTGGGGTGCCAGCTCAGGTGTTGCTTCGTCATCTGACCGTGGTTCAAAATTACGAAGTGTTGTCCTCGAATCTTTCCCTTAAGGGACTGATCCCGGACCGTCGTCAATAGCCCGTTGTGTTGCTCTAGTACGACGTTAACTAAAATTACAAAATCATTAACTTCCTCGCCGACCAACCGGTATAGTGGTTAAGGTGTTAGCCTCTAGATCGGAAGGTTTCTGGTTTGAATCCGGTTCAGGGCATGGATGTTTGTAATCGTATGGTGTAGAGGCGGTTGGTGCACCTTAAATCTGTCGTGGCCGAAAGTCCTCACGTTGGGTTGGCGTGGAAGTTTGGAGAGTGGGGTGCCAGCTCAAGTGTTGCTTCGTGATCTGACCGTGGTTCAAAATTACGAGGTGTTGTCCTCGTATCTTTCCCTTAAGGGACTGATCCCGGACCGTCGTCAATAGCCCGTTGTGTTGCTCTAGTACGACGTTAACTAAAATTACAAAATCATTAACTTCCTCGCCGACCAACCGGTATAGTGGTTAAGGTGTTAGCCTCTAGATCGGAAGGTTTCTGGTTTGAATCCGGTTCAGGGCATGGATGTTTGTAATCGTATGGTGTAGAGGCGGTTGGTGCACCTTAAATCTGTCGTGGCCGAAAGTCCTCACGTTGGGTTGGCGTGGAAGTTTGGAGAGTGGGGTGCCAGCTCAAGTGTTGCTTCGTGATCTGACCGTGGTTCAAAATTACGAGGTGTTGTCCTCGTATCTTTCCCTTAAGGGACTGATCCCGGACCGTCGTCAATAGCCCGTTGTGTTGCTCTAGTACGACGTTAACTAAAATTACAAAATCATTAACTTCCTCGCCGACCAACCGGTATAGTGGTTAAGGTGTTAGCCTCTAGATCGGAAGGTTTCTGGTTTGAATCCGGTTCAGGGCATGGATGTTTGTAATCGTATGGTGTAGAGGCGGTTGGTGCACCTTAAATCTGTCGTGGCCGAAAGTCCTCACGTTGGGTTGGCGTGGAAGTTTGGAGAGTGGGGTGCCAGCTCAAGTGTTGCTTCGTGATCTGACCGTGGTTCAAAATTACGAGGTGTTGTCCTCGTATCTTTCCCTTAAGGGACTGATCCCGGACCGTCGTCAATAGCCCGTTGTGTTGCTCTAGTACGACGTTAACTAAAATTACAAAATCATTAACTTCCTCGCCGACCAACCGGTATAGTGGTTAAGGTGTTAGCCTCTAGATCGGAAGGTTTCTGGTTTGAATCCGGTTCAGGGCATGGATGTTTGTAATCGTATGGTGTAGAGGCGGTTGGTGCACCTTAAATCTGTCGTGGCCGAAAGTCCTCACGTTGGGTTGGCGTGGAAGTTTGGAGAGTGGGGTGCCAGCTCAAGTGTTGCTTCGTGATCTGACCGTGGTTCAAAATTACGAGGTGTTGTCCTCGGATCTTTCCCTTAAGGGACTGATCCCGGACCGTCGTCAATAGCCCGTAGTGTTGCTCTAGTACTACGTTAACTAAAATTACCACTACCAATACCGTGATCAAATCCAATAGTTCCCCAAGGGTAATTGGTAATCAACGTCGTACTAGAGCAACACAGCGGGCTATTGACCACGGTCCGGGACCAGTCCATTAAGGGAATAATCCGAGGACAACACCTCATAATTTTGAACCACATTCAGATGACACCTGAGCTGGCACCCCACTTTCCAAATTTCCACACCAACCCAACGTGAGGAATTGACACAGAAGGTAAATACTGCCTAGGGTAGTTGAAGGAATAGAGCCTGCATTGCCTACTGCTTGCAGACTGACACATGGGGCAAACCCAATAAATCGTGGCGGCCCCCTAGTTTTTCTCGAAGGCAGAAAACAATTTAAGGAACATCTCCCCTTAAATTTTTTAAAATCATCGATCCGGGCAACTACTTTTTCCAAAAGTCCTTTTACCTTTGGTTTGAGCCCCACCCCCTCACTACGCGAATTTGAACTCCTTTTTAAGTGCCAAATCTTTGCACTTTTAGGATCACCAGCCCACAATATCTGCTCTGTAAGTCACAATATCATCAAATGATGAAATCCCTCATGAAATACGTCGACCAACCGGTATAGTGGTTAATACACATGTTAGTTTAATATATAAACTTCAATAACTTGGAAAAGTATTTACAAGCAAATGAGTAAAACCTAGTCCCTCATCTAGTGAATATGGAATTTACCAGCCTGGGTCTCACATAAGTTGAAAACCAGACATAAATAGATGGAACAGGTTTCTAAGAGGTGAGAATCAAAAGTATTTATTTCACTAATTCACTCACACAGTAATTAACAAAATGAGTACATATATAGATACTCCAAACTGCATAAAGTTATTAACGATACACTTAAGATAAACACCACAGAACTAAAAGTAAGAAACTGATTAAAAAAACATTTTTAATTTTAAAACTTTCAAAATTATGACACACTATCGGGTTGGCATATAAATAAATACATATATTACATAAACTTGTCAAATATGAAAAAATAACACTTAAAATCACCAAATACAATATTTGTAATTTAAATTCACAGTAACATGCTGAAAACAGTAATTGATAAACAAGGGACAAGGTGTTATTGTGGTTGACATTATGGCTTTCAAAAAGTATAATTTAAAAATGTGAAACTAGATTATGGAGTTTTTTCATGAAACACATCAGAGAAAATATTAGGGAAATAAGGCTTTCCTGAGTGAAAAATGTTAAGTTAACAATTTTCACGCAAAAAGTTGTTGAAACAACTTTTTCTAGATCATAGAAATCCTTCAAAAGTGAAGAACTGCATGTTCAACATTAATCATGTAAAATTAGCTCAAAATCACTTGAATTTGTTCATTTCAACATATCTCAACTAACTGTATCACATACATTGAATCAGAAGATGAAGCCTTTGTAAGTCAATAAAATAAATATTGCACAAATAAAGGGATTTATAATTCCATACTTTTGTGTATAAGCTACCTCATAAACTATAATTATGTATAAATAAGAGGCATCTTCCTAAACCATGACTGATACTTAAAATAAGATTATTTGGCATAGACAGATGTGTTCACTCCCATTAAGTAGAACACAAAAGCCACAATTTTTTCATAGCACAAGAACATGAGGGCTGCAGTCAAAGTAGTTTGCAGAAGTTTTGACTCCAATCCTTTGTACAGGCCTCCGACACCATGGTTCCTACACAGGAGAAAATAATTACTTTCAAACTACATCGCAAAATACATTAAATCTGAGCAAAAGATGGCTTGATAATTATATTTCGATACCTTCAATTATATTTTATTTCATATTTGCGGTGCCATTTTGTGATAATGAGCTTGAAACTACTTCCATTGTAATTCTTGCAACTACTTCTACTAAAATTTGCAGCTTATTCTGTCTGAAATTTCGAGGTCACCTCAAGTGTCTTCAGCTCAGTGCCATCTGCTTAGAACCATAGAAGTAAAATTTAATGTAGAACCTTAAACAAACCAATCTACATGTCAAAAGCTGAGCAACCAGAAGAAAAAACATAAGCATTTGAAGTGGACAAAGCTCAAAGAGCTGCGATGAAACAACGGATATGCTAGAGAAATAAAGGCATCACTTCATTTGTCTGAAGCAGTAAAACCTCTTGAAAACTGTTGAGGACAAAGGCACAACTTGGTTTGTCTGAAACAGTAACAATTTTCACAAACTGCTGAGGGAACAGAGGTGTGACAATCTGAAGCAACATTAACTCATGAATTCTGAGCTCTGGTATCCTGAAATTTGCACGATATTGCCTGGCATTTCTAGGACAATGCAACTATTTTCAGCTCCTAATGTTGTTTTCTTAGAACCATAAAGGTAAAATTTAATATGGAACATTACACACGAGATAACAATTTTTATTCACATTTCAATTAACACTTAAATTAAAAGCAGAGCAATGAAATGAGAAAATATGTGATGCTGACAAAGCTTAAAAATATGCTTGACAATGCAACAAAACTGCAGAGGAAACAGGCATGACTTAATTTATCTGAAGCAGCAAAAACTGAAGTAAAGCTTAGTGGAATCAAAAATTCATTCTCTCTTCTTAAACTTTTCTATTGTGAGCACATGCAAGAAACAGTATGAATAATCAAGAAAATCATAAAGAATAACTTTTATTAGAACAATTCTCAAGTCAAGATAAGAGTACAGTAAAAGTATTGGTGTTAGTCATCAACTAATTGATTGATTAATATGCAAGTAATTATGCTAAGCAAACAAATTATTTAGGCTTGATTAGCACACCAGACAGGGCACAGAATTTGCATTTTGGTTATTTTTTATATTCCACCAAAATTTCCCAAACAGAATAAAATTTGACATGGTTGGCAACATTTAAAAGAGAATTTTAGTGAACTTTGAAAGTAGAAGATGGTTTCAGCTCAATGAAGCTGAAACGGTTTTGTAAGAATCATTCTTGTAAAATAAGAGCCCCAAACCAAAATTAAATGTTTTAAACTCGTATAGTGAAAAAGAAATGCTGTACCAAATCCATGTTTTGTCATAATTGAAACAAATATAACATTAATTTGAGATCCTTCACAGAAGAAAGCCTTATCACATCACTGACAATTGTCAATCCTAACCTGAATCAGTAGATCCTGATAAGTGAATATAGAAATTTCTGGAGGACTGAGCAAACAACTTCTTTTATCGTTTATCAGCATTATAAAAGAGCATTATAGCAAGAGCAGCAGCATTATACACCGATTCAGCAAAGTTTGGTCTATGAAAGGAAATATGGAAAATGCATTTATATAATCAATATTTTGCAAATCCAGTAAGCCCTAAATAAAAATAGAAAGTATTGGGTCATACGGAGAGTTCTGTAGTTTTTCAAATTGAAGCGCGCTTTATTATTTTGCTACTGCAGATAAGGAGTGACCTTGAATGTAACATGTGCAAATTTGGTCTTTTCTGCTTTCACTGTATAATTCTAGCTTGTGTGGTGTCATAATATTTGTTTCACTGCAGTGCTGAGAATGGAGAACCAAAAACTTCATTTCTGGCATTTTTATGCTCTTTTATTAAAAGAAAAAAATGCTAGTCAGACTGCTTGTAAAATGTATGTTGCATATGGACAAAGTGTTGTTTCTGATGACACAGTTACAAGGTGATTTGATAAATTTAGGTGCAGAAATTTCAGCCTCGAAGATGATGCACGCTCTGGACAACCATCCTCTGTAAACGAGGACCTATTAAAAGATGCTACAGCTGAAAATCCATGTTACACAGTGCAAGAACTATCACATACTACATATTCCAAAAAGTACAGTTCATGATCATCTGAAGAAGATTGGGTGTGAAAGCAGCTACAATGTATGGGTACCCCATACTTTTAACACAGAATATGTTTGCTCGAATTTCAGCATGTGATTCTTTGTTGAAATGAAATGAAGAAGCTCCTTTTTTGAAATGGCTCATTACTGGAGAGGAGAAGAGGATACTATACAATATTGTTACAAGGGAAAAAAATCACAGGTTAAGCCAAATGAACCTCCCCAAGTAACATTGAAAGTGGGCTGCATTCCAAAAAGTAATGCTTTGTGTATGGTGTGACTACAAAGGAATTGTTCATTATGAGTTGTTGCCACAAAATAAGACAATAAATTTGAAAAAAAAAAAAAAAGTATTAAAAGCAGAAACTGAAGCAAAGCTTCCAGAACTGACCAATTGTCAAGGTGCTGTCTTCCAGCATGACAATGTGCAGCTGAGATGTTTTGTGTCACCCTCCATATTCACCAGACCTTACCCCTCATATTTTTACCCTTCAGGTCAGTTCAACATTCTCTGAACGGCCTGGAGTTTAATTCTTTGGAGACTGTAAAACAGCACTTCGATAACTTCTTTACAAATAGGCCTAATGATTTAAAAAAAATAAAGAAAGAATTTTCCTGCTGTTGGAAAAATGGCAAAAGTAATACAACAAAATGGTGCTTACGTGATTCCATTATACATATTTTTTTGTTTTTGAACTGCTTTGTTGGAATTTATCATAAAAAAACGGCAGAACTTTCCAGATGACTCAATACAATCCATACTCTAAGCCACAAATTAACAAAAAACAGTACAAACTTTTTTTCCATGTTCACGAATTATAAAACATAAGTGATAAGTATAAGACAGTTACAACACAAAATATAAGTTTACCTGATGATATATGAGAAGATTTGTAGAATGGTCAATCGTTTCATTTGTTCTGAACCATACTAAAAAAAATACAAAATAACAAATGAAAAATAAACGGAGGAAATTTTTTTTCTATATTTATGATTAACAGAAAAACAAAAGATGTATTCTGCACTTAAAGTTTTCTTCAATCCATTCATTATCTTTTGAAAAGTAAAAACAGGTTTTAAAGTAGAAAAAAAAGATTTTAATATAATTTATTCAAATAATCATGTAGGGGATATAGAGACTCCTAAACGTATCACATCGTACTACATGTGCTACATAACTGTTACAAATAACAACTTATTTTCATAAGGAACTTTAATAATTGCTGTTCATTTAAAAATAAAATTCGTAAAAAAGTTTTTATATAATACAATATATAATAATGAGGGGCTTTCTTAATACATTTGCATACATAAATTTTAAAATTAAATAATAATAGTGAAATAAATATAGTGGAATTAAATAATAGTAGCAAAAAGTAATTATACTAAAATCTATAAGATACTGCATCATAAAATTTTTATAAAGTTCTTTGGTTTGACATCAATCAAAACCCCATTTTGTGATGTTTGAACTGGTATGTCACATTTTTGCACTATATACTGGAAAAGTTGACATGACAAGATTATTAAATAATATTTGTTCTAGTTTTCTATTTTCATATATATTACTTTTACAATATACAATGTTGGATATAATATAGAAGGTTATATTTCTATATTATGTTATTGTACATTAAAAAAATACTAACTTTTAACAGAAAATGAAAGTAACTTTTAATAAATTAATTACATGATTTTATAAATGAATTTTTTACATCAAATAAGCAAAACTAGAGGAACCATGTCAGAACCAAAACTATTCTAAAACCTTCCATTAATACCGAAGAAGCAATGTAATGACTTACTCTAAGTTTTGATTGCACGACTTGTAATGGGTATGTCAGCACTGTTGATATGCACTTTGCTAATGCTCCAATCATGAAAAATGATAGAGCTCCCATGTTCTATACGGAAAAAACAAATAAATTTAACACATTTTAACAAACCTTTATATCATAGTAAAATTATCTTTAAAAAGCAGCAAATAAAAATTTTTTTAAAATTAGTTTCATTTCTAATTCTCTATGGCTAAAACAAGTTTCATTTGAATCATAAGTCATACTGGATAAGAATATGTTGCAAGGGATTAACAAGAACTCAGTAAAAGATACAAAATATTTTTACTTACATTTGGCCCAATGACTTTTGACCATTCTGCTTTAAAAGCTTCATAAACAGTAAACTGTATAGCTGGATTAGAAATTAAAAATAAAGAAGGCAGTACTCCACTCCACAGAGAAGCCCAACCTTCACTTGCTGCTATCTTTGTGATGGCATCTAAAAGAATACGATCAATTTATGATATTCAATCTATCTTACTGCCAAATTTTATTTCTAACATTCTAATTTTTTACAATTACAGTAGAACTCCAATTATCCTAACTCTAGCCATCTAAATTGACAATTATCCAGATCGCTCTGAGGAAAAAAAAAATGAACTCAGCAAAATCCGTATTTTAAAAGTTCCTGTCGGTGGATGATAAAAACGAAGAGGACAAAGTGTCAGTTCAGGACATAAGAAACATCATACAGAAAACACCTGGATCTTTCGAATCTAGTGCAGTAGGCAAGTGTGCGATTCTTCGGACCACGGATTCCAAATTTTCAGTGACGATGAACTCATTCAAAATGTGAGAGAACTCATTGATGACATGGACGACATTGCTACTAAGCCAGATGCGGGACCATAAGCTAGTAAGACATTTGAGTGCCTTGACGCAACACTAAAATCGATGGATCGGCAGCCTGAGTGCGACCACCTACAGCTATTTGCGTCAAGCGCATGCGAGACTTGGCTGCATGAAAATGAGTAAAGACAGTGAAACAACTGACTTTGATTGATATGTTCAAGCAATGATACATTTTAATACAGTATGCAAGTACAAAATTATTTTCAGTCATTAAATTATATTACAGACTAAAGCAAAATTAGTATTTTTACTAAGAAATGACCATTTTTTTGTGAACTATCCAAGTATCAGGATGTGGCTGGTCCCAATTGATCTGGATAATTGGAGTTCTACTGTATTTTTAGTAATACATTTATTGTTTAATTTCCCAGAAAAATTTAAAGTTAACTTCTAAAAACAAAAAATAGCAATAGTTATTAACTTGAAAATTTATAATTATTTACAAAAATATTTTTCTTATTTTCATTTAATACAGTCTAATATATATTGCTAGTTCTAAATCTTATTGTTCAGTTTAGTCAGACTACATCTTCCTGATATTTATCATCACCATACACAATTTTTACAACACAAAACATTTAATTTCAGTGACTAATATGAAATAAGCATAAATTTTTTTGAATCTTTAATATCATTTAAAAATGCTACTCCAGTCAAGTATTTAACCTGATGATCAACTACCTTGTCTATTACACAAAAGTCAGACAAATTGTTTGAATATTAACTGCTCATTAAATTATTATCCAAAGACAAATTTGGTGCTGCACCTTTCTTAATCACTTTTCTGCCATGTTAGCAGTATTAACTTTCAGCTTTAGCGTTTAAAGAAAAAGCCCAAGAATATGAAAGATCTGGTAAATATTTCTCAATAAAAGTATCATCTAATTTGTTAAAGATTTTTTTGTTGTTGACAACTATTTAAGAAATTAGATTATTATTTAATGGTAAAGCAATTTGCACTCAGTTTTTGATTGTGAGGAGCACTATGCTATACGTTCAAGGCATGGTTTGTGGGATTTTGGCAAACCATTATACTTGAAATGGCAAGATATGCAAAATCACGAGGCCTAGGATGCCAGTCACTTCATCCTAACAAAAGATGATCCCTGTCAGCATGACAGTCATTGGATGAAATCAACTAACGAGAAACCAGTTGGCACTTGTGGTGAAAATACCTACACAGAAGAACTTGAGAAAGATGAGCTCTTGCCTCCAATTCTAATAATAATAGACATTTATATATATATGAGTTTAAGAAAATATTATACTTAAAAATGAGGCCTTGTTTGGATAAACTCTGCTTTTTTGGTATTTTATAACACAAAATATACAGATATAGTAAGTTTCAGCAATATTTTATACTGTCTCAATTATTAGAAACTACAGCAACCATGGACATTCCACAGCAATTATTTGTCTTTTTTAACATACACACAATTATTGGTTTTAGAAAAACAACTTTGAAAATCACCAATGATTCCTTTGTATTCAGGATGCTTGCCAATGACTTTTTTGTCTTCGGAAGAAATTTTTGCACCTTGCATTTTTAGCCTGGTATTTGCAACCCATAAAGGTGTAGTCAACAAGACGTTTATGAGACCTAAAATTTACAAAGGCATGAGTTAGGTAATAAATGAGTAATGTTATCAAACAGAAACAGCCATTTACTTTAACCTGTAGATAATAAGTTGAAATACATTCAAAATTTCTAGATGTTATTGAATTTTAATTATTTATAGCTTATTCTGTTACCATCTTTGAAGCGCTGATATGGGGATGTTAATTAGATCATTTATATGTATACGAAACCGAGATAAAGTTCTTATTAATGCATACATTTGAAAAAGTTGTATTGGAAATTGAAAATAACAATGAAATGAGTGGAACCAGGGTAGTACTGGTCAAAACGAAGTAAACTGGTCACAAACACAAGAAACACTAAACTAAATGTTTTTTACAAGAATGGAAGATTCATCTTAAGTTTCTAATTAATTTCTGAGGTTTTGCTTTTACCTCTTTAAATCAAACTAGGGTTAACAAAACTTTGAAAAGGTTATGGATAAATTTGATCCAGGATTCTTGAACTTAAAAGAAAAACTTCCAAAATCAAGTGACGCAAAAAAGAAATATCTGTTGGTCCTCAGAAATGGAAACTACTGGATTGGATGTTTGGATTAAATGGCACAAGATCCAAACACAGACAACCTGTGCCTAAGGAAACTACTGAGTGATTATGTTTATATAGCAAAGCTAACCAGAAAAGAATTCACTGCATGGTTAACATTCACATCTGTAGTCAAGGGAATTCTGAGGAACCGAAGAGGAAAACTATCAACAGCTCTTTAGGACCTTCTAAAAACTATAAAAAGCTTAGAGTACCAAATGTCCTTAAAAATAAATTTCCTAGACTCGCATCTGGATTTATATCCCAAGAACAGTTAACGACGAGCAAGCAAAGTTTCCATCAGGATATTCAAACAATGGAAGATCAAAGCAAGTGGGATCCTTAGATGATGCATGATTATAGTAAGTTTTTGCTGAGGGATGACACATGAAGGAAAAATGAACTATTTGTATGAGTTTACACATGAGTGCATAAATTTAATTTTTTGTTAATACATGTTTCCTCCATTTTTGAGTATCATATACTGAAATGCAGGGAATATGGAATTTATAATAACACTGCAACTGTAATTTAATTAATATAGTGAATGAGAAAAATGAATGTTATAACAAATTACAATTTTAAGCTCAGATTTAACTTGGAACGTGATAAACTTGTCTTAACTTCCACTTTCATGACAAGTAAATGTTACACTGTCAGGTCTGCCTAACTTAAGCATTTGTGAAAAACACAGCATAAATCTTTTAAGATAATAACAAAAATAATGCCCTCTTAATCTATATATAATTCTCTTACGTGGCACGCAAAAAAGACGTTATTTGTAATCGCGTTTTGGCAACACTGTACGATTGTTTGTTTATCGCGAAGTCTCGCGCATTGATTGAATTTATAGCGTTATCGGATGAAATTTTATTGGAAAAAAAAAAGGAAATTTTAATGAGCTGTTACAGTTAGTTTATAATAGAAATCAAAGAAAGCGGAGGATCTTTTCAGGCCATTTAAAAATAGGTCCTTTTCAGGGCCAACAATTATAGTTCAACAAGACGCTTGCAATACAACTTTCGGCAACAAACTCAATGAAAAAGTGTGGGTCGTTTGAGTGCTGGGAAAATGTACACACAAACAACATGCTGGGTATTCAATTTCCCAAGCAACGCTCACATTTAGAGTCAAAATTTGCACAACGTTTTCATTTGAATTTTGATTTTAGAGATACTGTATATATTTTTTCTGT
The DNA here is from genome assembly GCA_947359465.1 of Metellina segmentata. Classification (NCBI taxonomy): domain Eukaryota; kingdom Metazoa; phylum Arthropoda; class Arachnida; order Araneae; family Tetragnathidae; genus Metellina; species Metellina segmentata. Next base: position 57,645,563 of record OX375878.1, on the reverse strand, counting down.
AATACAGCAAATTTAGATTTGAAAAACATTTTCTTGGTAACATTTTGTAAACAATCCCTTCTGCTAGGACACATGTCTTCATTGAGGCGAGCGAAGCGAGCATAGGTTCGTGCAGCGAACCAATGAGGATTGCGAAGCAATCCTCCGGGGGCAGGCCCCTAGTCGTATTTAGTTGCTGATACAAAACAAATAGGCTGAAACACAATATGTGCTAATGTTGGCTAACGATGGGGCTGTAAAAAAGCATTTGAATCAGTTTTTCGCCAGTAAACCTCATGCGTTTTATGAACGTGACATTATTAAGCTGGCAGAGAGATGGCGAGAAGTCATGGAAAAGAACAGACAGTACATAATTGATTAGTAAGTATTTTCTGTGTTGGAGAAACTATTCTATACCATTCAAAAAAACTGAATGGACTTTTTTGGCAACCCGACATTTGAAACATAATTGTTTTATACACAAAAAAGCTGTACATGATAGTAGGGAGGTATATAATTAATATCACACCAGAACAAAACAATGGACTACTGGAAATGCTCTGGGATCAATCCTGAAGGGAACAATTAAAGGACAAAGTCTCGTAATTTTCAACCAGGATCAGGTGACGAGAACACCTGAGCTAGCACTCTCCTCTCCACAATCAAAACCACACCAATGTGAGTGCATTTGAGGCCATGACAGATTAAACATGCACCACCTTCAGTGTACATGACTGTCTTTAGCTGGACTGAGTTTCGAACATTCAACACTCCAATTGCTAATTCGCTGCTCTTCCAACAGGGTTAAGGCAGCCCACCATGCGTGATGGATACTTCTAATAATCCTATTTGAACACAGGACCCCAAAAAATTAGTTAGAAAAATCTTATTTCACCATTATTATGAAAAAAATTCTAAATTGTTGGTCAGTGTAATAGGACCCATCATACAATATGAATGGCAAATTTACAAGTATAACAATAAAGAAGTACCTGCAATTCCAGCTACTTTTAAATCTTGCACAGCATTGTAGCTCAAGCTTTTGGATCTGACAACAGATCTCAGTCCATGAAAAGCATAAAAGTAAACAAAATTGGAGCAACAGAGGCTTGTAAGAACTGGTTCTAAGCCACGATACAAACTGGATCTAGAATTGGAAAAAAATTATAATATTAGATTCTTTAATGGGTAAACAAACATTTAACATTATCAAACACTGTTTATGGAATAATTTAATAGGAATTTACAAACATTTTCTGCATTTATAAACTAAATACTGCAATATGTAGAATCATAGTATCAATAAATAACAAAGAAACTTTAGTAAATAGACATTAGAATTTTTCAAAGAATTTTTTATACTTATTTTACATAAAAAACGCATAATACAAAATCAAACTTTTAAGTACAACTAGAGACAAAAAATGAAACTGTTGATAACAGTTGCAGCACTATTTCAAAATAACAAAAAACATAAATCACAAATTAGTCACATTTACTACTTAGTAATAACAAGCTTACACTTGTCAACCTCCAAGAAAAAATAAGGAAGAATTTTACAACTCAAAAACCAGTATGCAACACAGAAATGAGATGACTAAAAATAAAATTCTTAAAAAAATAATTAAAAGTGCTAATGTAGCAACAATTGTGCAAGTTGGGCTTTATGATTTAAAACAGAAAGAGCAACTCTGCTCTACCACTGTTATATGCTTTGCAATTTGGTGATATTTTACACAAAATAGTGCAAGATATAGTGAAAAATTAGCAATCAACTTTTTCTTGAATGTTTCAGAGTCATATTTGCGGGTTTTGATGCTTTCTTACATGGTTGCCACAGTTTGGTGCTAAAACTTCAACTTAAAAGTTTTCTCCCTAAAGAATTAATCTTTAATTTTGTTACCATCTGGAAGACTGGAAAACTAATTGTTTTACCAGAAGACTTCTGGAAACGTTTTATATATACACACAAATTTTTTCTTCTGGTCTTTGAAATATATTGATTGATTTTTTAGATTTACATGCTCATTGTCATGCATGTCAGTTGTGCATGATTTAAAAATACATTAAATTGTATGAAATATTAAGAGAATTCTTCAAAGCTTTTAATTTTTATAACTTCAAGTGAAAAGATTTGCTTCTTTGCATTTACAAAACATCTGGGAAATGTTTCACCAATTGTTCCCAATGCTTAAATAGTATGATGTCACTAATATAGCTTGGGGGATATATTTAATTGCATAATTGTCAAGGGTAAAATTAAGGTTGTGGTCAAGTTTTCAGCATTTTTAGAAATAAAAATAAACATAAAACTTACAATCCTTCTTCTTCTATCAACTGCTTAATGGCTAAATATGTATTTTTAGCTTCCCGGGAGTCTTCAACTGTAAAAAACAGCATTTAATGTTTACTGATTAACAAAAAATTACATTTTAAGAAAAACTTCTAAAAATGTTAATGTTTTATGCAATAGTTTAAAGTTATGAACAAAAAGTACAAAGAAATATAAACTGAAAAGTTTTAACAAAGCCAGCTTGAATGATAGGAAAATATATTGAAGTATTTTTTTTTATTTCCTAGAAATTTCCATATATTCTCCCAAATAAGGATAAGAAATACAAAACTAGTATAATTATGTTGAGTACCAAAAGATAATTTTAATGTTTTTGTTACGATTGCAGAAACATGTAATTGCACACCATAAGTAAAAATCCTTTCAGTCAATAATAGATCTTAAACATGCAAGGAGTATGAAATAATGAAAGTGGAAAAAATTTGCTTAGGTTCAATTGATTTCTGCAATCCATAGCAACAGTTCAGGATAAAACTAAAGAATGCAGTATGTCTCTCGTCAAACAGCATAGGCCACCACATTGGAAACCTTCAACTTGCACAATGGAAGTGCATGTTGCAAATCCGAGTAATCATATTTTAGAATAATAGCAAATTGGTTATGGTGCATTTTTCTTGAGTCTGACATAATTCAGATGTAAGAAATTCAAAAGGAGAGTATGAAAAGAGATCAATGAAACAATATAGTACATAAAACCCACTAACAAATGTGAAGCAGTTTGAAACTGAAGTAAATAAGAAAAGTCAAGATTTAAAAACAGACTAGAAAATATTTACAAATACAAAATTTTTTAACTAAAAGCAACATACCTTGTAGACGAGAACGGACAGTATCCAAGGGAAAGAAAACTGTCATAGCCGTAATGCCGCCCTTTAAAATTGAAAAAAAAGAAAAAAAAAAAACTTTTTAAATATCTGACAATTTCTTGTATTTAAACAACCAGATTAAAAATAAGTCATACACACACAAAAGAATATTTTTAATACTTGTGGACAAACTACAATGGGAAATATGCAATTTTTAAGCTCACAGAAAAATGCCAACAAATTTTTTTAAATTCATATTTAATAAATGACAACCACAAATTTTACTAAATTACAATGAATTATTACTTATACAAACCAATAATTTTTTTAGAGAAATCACGTAGGTTGTAATATGAATTTTTAACATAGTTTCAGGGTTTCACATCCTTGTCAAAAAATATTTGAATGCTGTAACTGGATAAAAAATGCAATAGCTAAAACAATATTTGTTTAAAACAAAATATACTGATTTAAAAAATAAATTAACACAGAAATAGTCCTCAAAATGATAAGATACCTTAATCAGCCTTTCTGGAAGCAAACTGCTTTGACAAATAGATATTAATTTTACTTGAAATTCTTGGTTTCAACAGAGGTGCCAGAAACTGCCCACAAAAATAAGCACAGCATGCATGCAGCTGACATCAAATTCAACTAGTTACCACCGTCCCAGCCTAAGCCATTTGCATTTAGGGCCAGCCTAAGCCACTATAACAACATCTGAGCTAGCACCACACTCTCCAAACCTCCACACCAACCCAATGTGATATAAGATAATAAGATTTTTAAACAATTTTAAATCTGTCAATAAAATTTAGCTTTAAATTAAAATCTCAATTTTGATTATTGCAAATATTTAGAGGTGGACCATAATTGCTAATTAATAGCATTTCACTCAATTTTCTCAACTTTTTAAGAAATTCGAGAGAAAAGTTATCTGAATTGATTATGAGGGTCTGAAGAAATAAGGATCAATTTCCGGTTGTATGGTGGTCAATTACTAGTCCAATAACCATTCTGAACTTTGTTATAAAAATTCTAAAAAGCTATCAGAGTCGTAAAATAGCTCATTTTAACCATAATCTGAATGATACAAAAAAAATCTGGAAAGTTTTTTTGCTAATAAATACGTTCTACGGAATTTTTTTTGATGAAAAATGAACACTATCTGGTTCATTGTAAAATAAAATAAAAAGATTTCACTTTCCAATTTTTGAATTGCAATTTCAAAACTTATTTTCACTGTCCAAATCATAAGCTGACTGAATTTTATTATCTTGCAAAAAAAATTGCATATAATTAAGAAACTATAAAACTTACTGCAGCACCCGAGATGGCACGGACAAAAGTTCCATAAGAAAAAAGATTTTTGGAATTCATAACGAAATTTTTGTACACTTATAAAGCGATTTTTGTAAGCGAAGTTATACTTCCTTCCAGATGCATAACATCTACAAGGAAAAATATGTTAAACACTTGGTTAAATACAACTTTCCTTTCGGTATTGTTTTCCTTCTTTTTCAGCGTGACCGTACTGTAATACAGGTTTGTTGCTTCGCTGAAAACTTCTACACACAAGACCATCATTATTGCCATTATTTACTCTTTGATTTAAAATATTGGACAAAGTATTTATTACAATTTTTATGATTTCGTAGTATGATATTCTAATTTGTTTTCAATTGGGTTCATGGTTGGTTGGTTACTGAATTCACGTCTCACGCATGTTTGGTTGAATAAATTAACCAAAGTCCAACCATGTCTTAGTTTCATCGAATGGCAACAACTTGATCTATGTTGTGTTGTTTACATTCAGTATTTAAACATAGTTCGAAATAATCAGGAAATCCATCAAGTTGAGTGAAATTGACATCCAACCATGGATATTTTTTTGATACAACGTCACGGTAGAATCTGTTTCTCCAAATGACGAGAACTGGACAGCTTTCCGGAGCATCTTTTCGCCAAAATAATTTGTTTCATAAATACATTTTAAAGCGTTGTTTGCTCATTTATTTCCTCTACAAAAATAGCACTTCATCAAACTAATAAATTAATGAAAATTCAACTTTTATCTGGAATGTTTCTCTGATTTCAATGCAAATGTTTCATGTGTGATATTATCACACAGGTCAGGTTTAAGAAAAGTATTGCATGCGAAATTCCTCTAAGCATTTTTTTTTAATTAGGGGAAATTGGTCGTCATTGTGAAATCTACTAATATTTACAATACTTTATGCGTGCGTAATTAAATTGCTGTGTACTTTGCAAAACACATTATAAATGTTTGCGTTTTTAATTTTGTTGTAATTTAAAATAGATTACCTTACTGGTAGCCTGTGCTATTTTGAAATGTGTATTTGCATGGAGTTATAATTTTAGTATGTGAAAATGCTGAATGACTACTTGTGTTACTTTTTTTTATACAATTGGCCTGTAGTATTACAAATGTTTCTAATGTGATTAGGCTGCTGTAGCCCAGTTGGAATAGTAAAGGAATAGCAACCGTAGGGTTACAAGTTTGAATCCAACCATAGACCATCGTGTACGAAGTGGATGGTGCATGTTAAATCTGCTGTGCCTCAAATGTCCTCACATTGACATGGTGTGAAAGTTTGAAGAATGAGGCTCCAGCTGAAGGTGTAAATTAACGGTCGCCACTCGCCATGTGGAGACTAAAAAATTTTGCTAAATAAATAATTTTGAAAAATTTTGCTTTTTTTTAAATAAAGAAAAGAAAGCACAGGAACATAAATATGGCAAGTAGTATTTTGAATTTAGTGGGAAAAACGCAGACCCTTGAAGCGGGAAAATGCAAAACAATCTATGGAAAGATGGCTGAAGATTAGTAGGTACTTCCATGTACATCTGACCTGGACTATTTCCATACTGCTGGTATTTTGCGGGGTGTGAAAATCTATTTTTTATAAGATATATATATATATAACGTGTGTATGTATTCTACAAAACATGTGAATACTCATAAGTGCCCACTGAATGAAAAACATTCATTGACCATTTCTTAATTTTCACCTTTAGTGCCAGCTCAGGTGTCATCTGACAGTGGTTCAAAATTACGTGGTGTTGTCCCTGGATCTTTCCTTTCGTGTTTGATATTGGATTGTTTCCAATGACAGTTTATGTTGTTCCTGTGTGATATTGATTAAAATACCTACCTACCTAATTTGATACATTATTAGCGGTTTCAGATTACACAGTTATTTACAAAACTGCTTCATATTCTTCATTACAATGGTTCAAATTTCACTTTTATATTTTGTATGATTTCAGTATGGCAACTATATGTACAAAAATTTTTAGAAGCATGACTAAAATTGTAAAACTCTTTCAAATTCATTACATTTCTCGAATTCTATTTTAAGAAATATAAAGTTGAAATTTTCTGTTGTGTAAAATTTTAATCTTTGTTTTTTCATGCATATTGATAGAACTATGTTATTGCCTACATTTTTAATAGAGCTGTTCCCTCATATTTTAACATAAAATTGTTATGAAGTTTTAAGTGCAGTATCTAAAGTCATAAGTTAATTTTCACTTTGAACGCAATATGAATTAAATTTAGAAATATTCATAATGATTGAATAAATATAAACTGTTTATAATGCATGTTATTTAAAGTCAACTTTAATGCCAAAATTTAAATATTGGTGTTATAACATACACACCTAGTTTAACATACACACCGTAATGACCTAGTTTTACACCTAAATGTTTTATGAATTTAAGAATAAAATACATCTGTAGAGATAATTGTATGTGTAATAGTATAATGTCTTTTGATGTGTTCCCATGTTTGCAATCTGCTATTCAGACACTTTATGGTGCTTGTAGTGTAATTTTTTAAGGTAATTTTGGAAAACTTTTAAAGGTTTTTCATATTAAATTTTATACATTAACAACTACAGTTTATTTTGCTTAAAAATATGGATTTATATTTGTTACTGTTACAAACATTTAAGGTTTTCAAAAAGGTATGGCAAGTTTAACTTTTTCTTTGTAAGAACCAAAGCAATAAGTAGAAATTTGCTCACTGATTTCATTTTATAACTTGCCTTTCCTAGTTTTTAAACTTTGTTTCCATGCCTAATTTATTTCTTTTGAGTGTGCATTTGAATACATATTTAAGTGTATTTGAATCTGTATTAATGCATTCATATCAGTTACAAAATTTATTTTCTTTATTCTATTTTTGTGTTAAATTTTTATTAAAATCCTTATTTAGCTTTACTTCAGAGTATTTAGCTTTCCTTAAGAGATACTACTTTGTTTTCTTTCCTACCTTGATTTATGTATTTAAACTATCCTTTAAAAACTTTTATTTAATTTGACACATGCTTATATTTTGAGTTGTTTAGTTTGATGCTTGCTAATGATTTTAATTATGTTTGGAAATAATTTTTATTTTTATTTATTTAGTGATTTTATGATTATCTAATTCTTTAATTTGTTGTTAAATTTTTATATATTTTTAATAAGTTCATTTATTTAGTTTTATGTGAACATGTTATGAATGTTTTCTACAGTAAATGCATTATCTTTGCCTAAAACCTTTTTTACCTATTATATTCTTCACTTTTCAATCAATTTTAACTGGATATTGTTTTATTTTGATAATTTCAATTATTAGGAGTAGTTTTGTTTTTTAACTTTACTGCAATTTCTAGTTTCAAAAATTAAAAATCAAGTGTGAATCTTTTAAAGAAGTAATTATGCAACACTTTGGAAAGTAAAAACAGTATAGTTATTATTGACACATACTTTAAAGTGTCTAAATAATTTTATCTACTGTAAATTCTAAAGTTTACTAACTTTCTATGCCTGTTTTCGGTTTGATTCCTTCTTGGGTATGTTTCTCCCAGCTGCGTTACTAAAGCATTTCATTGTATGTAGATGTATATTTATTTGATGATCTTTGCTGCTTGGCAAAAATGGCCTTTGCATCGAAAAAATTCAACCTAATAAATCTGCCTGTTTTCAATAAATATCTAATGGATTTTTTGGATCATTACCATATGAATAAAGATGCATATTACAACATTCCAAAGTTTAATTTAATGCTAAATACTATGTGAATTAGAGAAATTCGTGTTAACACAAAGGTCACATAAACATTCCCTGATTTACATAAAATAAAGATTAATGTTTGTTAATATTTTTGGTTCTTAAAAAACTTGAACACTGTTTGTAACTTTGTTCATAATGGAAAAAGTCAAATTCATTACATTACATTCTTATATTTACTCACAAGCTTGTGCATTTAAGTATCATGCAATGCCTTGTAAGTTTCTAAATGCTATTTTAACTAGTTAAATTAAAAAGTTTCCATTTAAATATTTATTTTCCTTTTTATATTTTAGTATCTAATTTTATTACATTAGACTCTAATATTTTTTTCTCTTGTATTTATGTTCTAGAAGTTTATTTTGAAGATGAACCATCTGGTTATTCTGATACCTCAACTGAATCGAGAAAGAAGCCACAGAGTAAAATCTGCCCCTTTTGTTATCATTTTTGTGCCAGTAGCTCTATTTTGAATCAACATATACAAAAACATACAAAGGAACGCCCTTTTTCTTGCAATACGTGTAGTAAGAGATTTCACAGAAGATCAGACATGGAAAGACATAAATTAATTCATTCAGGGAAGAGATCTCATGTTTGTACACTGTGTCAAAAAGCATTTACACGTTCTGATCATTTAAAAAATCATATGAGAAAGTGTGAAAGTAGAAATCTTGAAATATCTTAGCTATGTTGAGCTGTGGCAGTCTCCACATATAGTCCCAATATAATTTTCTTATCCTGTTTTTAAGTGTTTTTCAAGCATTCGAAAAAAAAATCAAACTGTATCTGTTAACTTGTGATTCTTAATCTCATCACATAAATATTTTAAAAGATAATTCAAGGAAGCCCTTGCATTTTTTATTGCATGCTCTCCAGAAACTAGTTGTTGGAAAGTTTTAGATATCAGCTTAATTACTGAATTACTTTAAAACTATCAAACAGAAATTAAAAAAAATGACATTATATGAAATGTATTGTATTTTTCTAATGGTCTGTTTTCAAATGTTAATTATCTATATTATTAAACTGAAATTGTATGGAGCTTGTCATTCGCATTGCAGAAAAACTACACAAAGTAGTGACTAGAAATTTTTTACAAAGGAAGCTTTCATTCCAAGGATGGGCAACCTCGGACTGATTATCAAATTGGTGAGTTTTGAATAGGAAAAGAAGTAAACAAACCCCGACAAAATAGAATGTCTTTCATTAGAAATCAGTCAAACTCAAATTGCTTTACAAGTATAGTTTTTAAAAACTATTTTTTCCAAAACTTTGTATTGAATCTAAATTCTGATTCTTAATTTTTTAAATTTATTTTCGAGCTATGTATGAACAATTTACAAATATTTGAGAGGTGATCTAAGAAGAATTTTAAACATTAAATTTTGAAAATTTTAGTGTTGAAACTTGATTTTTAAGATTATGTTGGACTTCAATTATAACTAGTTAAAATTTCAGTTTGTAGGAAATCAATATTCATTTAATAAGTAAAGCACTAGAGAAAAACCAGTGATAGTTAAAATTTAATTTTGCAATTCAGTATCTGGCAATGCTAGAAACAATGTTTATTTGTAATAATGCGTTCAAACTGTCAACACAAAAATTAGTACATTTGCAGATGATACTACTGCAATTTTTACACAAAATAAAAATTCCAAATTCCCCCTCAATGACATTGTTTTTACATATTCTACCTTTAATCCTGGCTTGTCAGATGGAAAATCAAACTAAAGTTAAAAAGACTGCAACCATCTTGTTTCTCTGCAGAGGCCCTACTAAATTGCCACAACTTGAACTTTACAGACAACCTATTCCTTGGTCTTAACAAATCAAATACTTAGGACTAATCCTTGACTCTCATCTTAATTGGAAGCCACATATAAAAGACATATTCAGGAAACTCGGTCATGTATCCACTTCTCAGAGCTCAACAGTATCACTAGACAATAAACTAATTTACTTATACTTCGTTTGGACAATCATAACCTATGCTTGCCCAATTTAGGGGGCTGTTTGTGAAGCCAAAAATTGAACATATTCAGTCTTCCTCCACCAAATTACAAAAGCCAGATGGTTCTATCATAATAACAATATCAGAAAAGCCCTAAAATTCCCTCACCTAAAAAATTAAAAAACAAAATCTACAATTTTTTTTTTAACTGTGAGAAATACAAACCCTACAGTAAAAGAAATTGAAATTTATGATCCAACGCTCCCCCAAGATAAAACAACACCTTGCAAAACTCTTCTTAGAGAATGAAATCCTGCAACTTCCCCAATTCTACCATTTGTCGTCAATGATAATCCTGCATTTCAATTGGGAGCTCTTCCAAGGGCTTATCCAGATTGAAGTTTAATATTTTCAAGATATCGATTGAACAAATTTACTTTGGAATGGACAACTTGGTGACAGAAAGAAACTATATATATAAAATTTCAAAAACACTGGAATTTAAAATAATTACAACAAAAGTGTTAAAAAATGAAGAAATGTTGGTGGATCAGGGCATCATCTGGGAGGATCCTCCCTAATCCACCAACATTTCTTCATTTTTAACACTTTTGTTGTAATTTTTTAAAAATTCCTGTGTTCTTGAAATTATATTGCTTACCATGCTATGTCTGCAGCTTCAGCGCGCTTGCATGTGTAGTTTCATTTTCTTATTTATTGCACCCTGGCTGTTTGGTTCTTTGTTATTTTGTGTGTTTTGTGTTATATATATGTGTATATATATATGTGTATATATATATATATATATATATATATATATATATATATAGCCCATTTATCAAGTGATATACTGTCAGTATTGGAGATGGAGGTACCTTCGGGGACAGATTCCACATGACCTCATCACCTTTTCATAACATTTACAATTCTGAGTGAAGACAACCAAATGTGTTTATATTTGAGCATTTCTAGGTATTATGAATATGTGTTCTGTTTTGTAAATAAATCACTGTCTTTATCATTATTCTATTCTAATTTTTGGAATTGCTCTACTCCAGAGTAGATTCAAAGCTGAAATCTAATGTTTCTGAAATTTTTCGATTTTTAGTCCTATATTCTTTAGAATGACCAAAATTTCATTTTTGTGTATGTAGCTACATTTGCTGCACTTATGTGTTCTATTGTTTTAGATGTCATACATAATTTATTCAGGTGTTAGATTATTAGAACTTATTAATTTTGTGCCCAATATGGCCAAAAACAGGATTTCTTGATAGTCTATGGATGTCAACCAACTTCGCTCAAAAGGTTTCCTTGGTTTAACATAAATTGTAAAAGAACTCTGTCTTGCATTAAAAAATAAACTATACATAGTTAATCTTTTAAGAAAAGAACTAACTAATCACATATCAAATCTCTGCTTGAACAACAGCAATGTTTTTGTACGCTTAAATTAATACTCATACAAACAACTCAGTCGTACTAGGTACTACTAATTGAAAGACATGCTATAGTGACAATACTAATTGAAAGACATGCAAATAATTGCCTTTCAATTATTCGATAATCTCTAGATGATTCTTTCTTTTAAACTTTTATTCACTTTACAGCTTCAGTTATGGAATCATACTTTTATTTTGTCATCAAAACACTTATATTTTGAATCTTTGTGTAGAATCTGTTCTTCATTTTACTTACCAATTCTGTGCTTGCTTGCATTCTTGAGAGTTATGTTACCTGCGATGGCAAGGCAAGTGCCAACATGAACTTTAGAAAGCAGAAAAAGAGATAGGAAATCAGAAAAACAATTTTTTGCGCTTTAATGATTCGAAAGCTGTTAAAGGGCACATTACCTAAGTAAAGTGAAAATAACTGTCTCTTTTATTTTGTAGATGACTCTGCACTTTGACTGAACAAATCAGCTAGGTAATGTGCACATTATTAACTAGGTAATTACCTATGTTTAACAAATTACCTAGGTAATGTGCATATTAACAGCATTTGAGTTTTAGCGGTAACATATACTAAAATAGCCATGATTATTGTTTCAGATATGCTTGTCAGTGTCACAGATTAGTTCAATGTTACTTGTGTTATGCTTAGACAACCTATGATTTTGTTTGCATATATTTGATCCAACTGTGGTATACTTTATAAATACTTGCTTGCTTTTATGTCTTAAGAGTTTCCTGTCTTAACTTTCACTAAAACATTTGTGTGGTATTTATTCCAGAGTTTCATCAGGTAATCTTTCATAGCTTATTTGTCTAAATTTCAAAGATTATTGATCTTGTGTCAGAATTGGAGGAAAAAGGTTTCCTACATTTTCTAATCTTGTTTAATGTTGGTATTTACAATCAAAAGAGCACCAAAATCAAATATTTCTTGGTTAAAATGTTGGCAGAAAGTAGTAAGAGTCCTTCTGCACCTGTACCGTAAGGCAAATTGAAATTCAACATTGCAATTGATGACTTGTAAATATGTTTAAAAAAAGTGAGGTAATAAGATAAAAAAAAGAGGGATATGGCTTTTTTTGTCTTGGAATATTATGAATTTTCTTCATTATGGAAAAAATGACATACTCATGTTCTTATTCATTGCACGAAGAAGAATCTTCCTTGGGCTAATTGGCATAAACCCAGGTTTTAAATTTAAAGCTTTGAGATGTTTAAAAGTCTATTTTATGAACTATAGGATAAGGGTTTTATATTTATAATAAATAATAGAAAATGTGTATGCGTGAAGAGTTATGCTTGAAAATAAACATGAGCAGATTGTTCAGTAATTTCAATAACGTTATTTCTAAAACAATGGAAATGGTATTCCAGTAATTGCTATGTACAACTATTCCATGCAAGTTATATTTTGTTAAACATTTATGTCTAAAAAGTATTAATATTTTGTCAAATGTATTTGGCTATTTGATTGTTCTTATGAAAAAGTGCCTTGAAATAAATAAATGCAACTGTATTTATCTATTAACTTTTGTTTGTTTTTCACAAATTCACTTCGATGTTATTAAGAAATATATGTGTACATAAGTTCTGCTTTGTTTCAAAAGAATGAATCCCAGTTGTCATAGTGTGACTTAATTTGTATCATCAACCTATGAAACGCACTCAGCTGGTAAAAAGCATTATAAAGCACCTGGTGAGAATATGACTCAAACAAAGTCAAATGAGCACGAAAAAAATCTAGCTAGAAGAAAATAATTCTAACAATAGGCAGAAGATTTATACAAGTAACTTGCTTTATAGTCCTGAAGATGATTACATACAAAGAAATTCAGGTTACTGTTTACTATAGTGCTTACCTGACTTAAGTATAATTTCTCAAATACGTTTTAAGATTTATCTCAATTTGCAGTTAGAAGAAAGCATTTTTGGTGCTCTCTTAACATTCACTGATGCTATAGGTTTTATGCTACGAATTCATTTGATTATTTGTGATCAACATTTTCCACTATTTTTTGTCACATGCTATAATTATATGTTCACACTTTTATAATTTCTAAAAACATTGCTGTCCTATTTGTTGCAAGTTGTTTCAAAATTTAAATATTTACAAAATTTAATTTCTCACTAACACTTAAGAACTTACAACATTGCTCAATCTAAAATTTTTATCTTCTGTCAAAATTATCATATAAATTATATTATATACATATATGTTTTATCATGAATTTTTATTGCTAATTTTGCAATAGTTTTTAAATTATCATTATATGCTTGAAATGGGGATTTTTAAAAATATTTTGGTTCTTAAAATCCACATCAAGTTACAAAATATTTTTGGGATCAAAAGTAATAAGGTTGCTATGAGAAGAATTGTTATTAAAAGAACTTTATCCTATGTTATAAATTTTTATTTATTATTCAGTATTTAATTTGCAAAAACATTTCAAGTAAAAAAAACAACATTTTTATATGATGATTTTTTCAAATTAAAATCTTACTGTTGTAATTTAGCTTTGTCTACTTTTACATTTCCTTATTGCATGAATGGCCTTGATTAGCTGTTCATTGAAATTGTTTGTATAATTTCAAGAAATATTATATTTCATTGATACATAAAATATATTTCTCTGATAAGTGCTTTTCAATGATCAAATAATTGTTTACAAATACTTAGATGTTTATTATTCCTCTTGTTATGGTCTTTAACTATTTATTTAATTTTTATAGGTGTGTCTTTAAGCAGTGTACCTACGAAGGGTTTCCAAGATACTCACAAACCAGCTTTTGTGCAAACATGTGGACTTTGTGGTTACTCTACACCTTATCGTTGTAATTTCAAACGTCATATGCTGACCCATTTAAAAGAAAACACTTTTCATTGTGACGTTTGTTCCTTTTCTACTTCTCATTGGCGAGAATTGAAATATCATTTATCTTTACATAAACTTAATACTTAAATATATATCCACTGGAAATTACAACTTTTTATTTTTTACTTCCTCTATGGTGTATGAGATTTAAGAAAGATAGTTTATCAATTAATCATATTTAACCCCTTAAATAGTTACCATTTTCACAGCAATGTTTTGAAATTTGTTCTACATTGCTTACACTATTGTATGAAAAAGATTTTATGTATATTTGTAGCTGTGTAGATAAATATTTTTAGCTCTTTAGAAGTCATTTTTGTAAAATATATATGCTGTTAATATTGAGTAATTTGACCGCACAGGATATTGAAAGATATTTTAATTAGTTTTCATGTATTGAAATTCATTGAAAATGGATGAGGAAGGGAAAAATGATGCTGAGGGATGTTTGTTAATGTACTCTTATAGTTTATGAATACTGTAAGCATCATGTAAGGAATACTCTTTCAGTAGTACTTAAGTTAGGAATTCGTAAAAACATTAAAAGGAAGCATTTTAGTGTTTTAAAATTTCATGAAAAGATAATCTACAATTTTGTTTAAAGTATAGTACTTTTGCTTCCAATTTATAAACAATTTTCATTATTTTTAATTTAAAACTCATCTATTTCACCAAAAACAGCTATGAATCTATTTTAGTGATAATCTAACTGTTCCTTATTCATGGTACTTCATGTAATGCTACTCAAAATGTCAAATTTGGCATATATACACAGTCCAGTCACATTAATGTGACCACCTGTCAAAAGCCAGAATAACCACCTTTTGAAGAGCGGACCGCTGCGAGACGTGCAGGAAGAGAGTCAATTAGGCTTCTGAAGGTGTTCACTGGGATGTTGAGCTATGCCGACTCCATTCCCGTGGCCAGCTGCGCTAGATTACACGGTTGAGGATCCATCGCAATTGTTGCAGGGTGTTTGCTTTCAGACGTTTCACGCCAACGTCCATCTGTCCGATGGAGCATAAAACGTGATTCATCAGAAAAAGCCACCTGTCGCCACTCTGTGGACGTCCAGTTGCGGTACTGCCGTGCAATTTCCAGCCTTCGTCGCCGATGAACAGCAGTCACCATAGGTGCATCAACCAGACGTCTGCTGCGGATGCCCATGCGCAGCAACGTTTGCTGAACCGTTGTTGAGGATACACTCTTTGTAGCCCCTTGGTTCATCTGGGCGGTCAGTTGTACGTCTATTCGCCCGAACGCATCTCCGTAGCCTTTGTTCGCCTCTGTCATCTATAGCCCGTGGTGCACCACATGTGCCACGCCGCTGATTTTGGATAGTGCCATTTTGCCATGCACGGTATACTTTTACCACAGCGGCACGTGAACAGTTCACAAAATTAGACGTTTCCGAAATGCTTGGCCCGAAAGCCAATAATCATGCCCTTTTGGATGTTGGATAAATCGCTACGTTTCTGCATTACGCCAACGATTGAAATGCTTTCCGATGCCCTAGGACATCCTTTATATACACTCCTGCAATGTGCTGCCACCTGCCTTTTGTGATTGTTTATTTCACGTTGACGTCGAAAGTAGGTGGTGGTCACATTAATGTGACTGGACTGTGTATGTGTAATTGTATGGACCTAAGTGCAAATATATGTAATTGCATGACAAAAAAAAACATTGATTAGCCATGATTCAATTTCCACCTGGTCCTTGTCCATACATCATAGTTACCTGTTGAGAATTCTTTGGCCTGCTTATATATTGAACATTATTTCTATTTATTCGACAATAGTTTACATTGTACAGATCGTATTTAGAGTGCAATTGAATATTTAAAATAGCTTTTCACTTTAATCTACAAATTTATTTCCTGAAATTTTTGCTGTTGAATGAAAGATGTGTTTTAAATATTGCTTGTATATACTTTTGTGATGAATAAAACAATCCTTAATTTATGATTCCAATATAAAGAGTTGACCTGAATCTTAATTATGAGAAATAAGATTTTTTAAATTAATACTACATTCTTGTTTTGTAGAGAATTCTGTGCCCAAACGAAATTTTTTAATTATTTTTGAATAATTATGTTGTGTTTCACTTGAAAATTTTTAAAATCGTTTTTTGATAGGTATTCTTTTTGGAGTGAAGACATATGCTGCACAAAACAAGTTGCTATTTCAGACTTGTCCAGAATGTCCCTTTTCTGCCACTGAATGGCGTAGTCTCAAACGCCACATGGCTTGTCACCAAAAGACCTAGATTTAAAATTTTGTTTTACAAAGTTTTGTCTTAATTTTTTTAAATTTGTGTAATTGTGTATTAGGTGATTTGCTTTGCAATGTCATTTATATAATCTGTTGCATTTGCTTTCTATTGGAAGAATTACACCCTTTTATATTTCTACATTTTTTTTGTCATATTATTATGTAATAAATCCAGTATAGTTACAACATAGCAGAAATTTCACTTTGTGTTTTTTCAGGCTTATTTGTTTTATAATTTGCAGAATTAAAATCTTTTGTCTTTCTCTTTATGTAAATATAATCTGCATTTTTTGTTAATCTTAATTGTGGTATATATTTTGACTTTTTAACTGCTTTTTTTACTTTGATTTATTATTTTACTTAAACTAGTTTATTAACTTTAAATTGAAGATTTTCACTTTTGTCAAATTTTCTATTATGCAATAAAACTAGCTGTGAGATTTTAAATCAATTCTATAATGACATCTCAGAATATTCTGTGCATTTTTTAATTTTGATCATATAAGTGAGTCTTCTGATGTATATGTAAACAAAGCTCTGATCATAAGTGACTGATTCAATGATGAGGAAATCAGTGTGAATGTAGTTGTAAAGTAATGAATTAAACCAGAATGTCGCATATTTCACTTTATATAAATTCTGTATGTAAATTCCACTGTCAAAATTTTATATTTTGATAAAAAAAATTTATATTCAATGTTTTTTTAACAGTATTAATACCATGCCAATGGTTACATATCCCATCTTTTGACTCATATTTTTTACCCAAAGATGTGCTTACAATAGATTAGTACTCTGAAATAACATGCTGCTGAATGAGATCAGATAAATGCTTTTATTGATGAATATTGATATAAATTTTATGTTGTACTTATAAATGTTATTAAATCGGTATACTGTTTAATTTAATATTAATACAATATTAAATTCACGAAGAATAATTAATGCAATACCTGGAAGGATTATTGGGTAGCTTAAGAAATTCACACATTTTGTAGCATATTTGTGTTCAAGTGTTTACTTGCTAAATTTAATTCATTGCAAGAATATTTTATAATCATAAATTATGTTTTATGATAGTTAAGAAATATAAAATATTGAGTAAAATTAATCAAGAAAGATTTAATGTTTATCAAGCTTTGTTTTTGATGATTTAGTTTGATTCCTTGAATTCTAGTCTATCAATATATATGAACTTAAGTATTTACATTTTCTTTGATTTAAAAAATAATTATATTTATATCTGTTTCATTCTTGTGTGATTAAATATACTTTCCCCTTTAAATTATCATGACTAACGTATTGGAAAAATCTTTGTGAATTTAATCTGTCTTGTATTATAAAATGAATTTCAATTTTTTTGCAACTTTTAACTATATTCTTGTTTTGTAATTCATCTGTTGAGAATTTGGTAACAAAATCAGGAATGTTCATGATTATTTTGAAATAATTTTGTCATGCTTGTTTTTTGATAGGCATTCTTCATGGAGACAATGCATATATGGGGCAAAAAAAGTTACTGTTTCAGACTTGCTCAGTGTGTGGCTACAATTCATCCGACCGCAGTAACTTCAGACGTCATATGCGTATTCATAATGAAAAAAAGATATTTCGTTGTAATGAATGCCCTTTTTCTGCTTCCCAGTGGCGTAGCCTCAAAAGTCACATGGCTGCTCACCATAGATCTTTAAGTTAAAATTGTAGATCACAACTTTGAGGTGCAAATATTTCATGATCATGTCTTTTTTGTGAACTGCAGACTGAATTAAAACATTCTCAGCTTTAATCTCATGTTTTATTCTGAATCACGTTTTGAAATTGCATTTCCTCAGATGTGTTTGAATGCTATTAACTTTCTTTCATCCAACCTGCAAAGTTTTAATCATTCAATTCATATGATGTATTGAATGCAGATATATTTTATCCAGTGTTGTGGTAAATGTAACCTGGACTAAATTATTTATTCAGCTACATGCTTGTTAAAAACGTCAAGTACTTGATGGTTTATAGTATGAATGAGATGGGTTTTTAAATAGGAATTGCAAATTGTGTTGAATTTGAAGTATCAAAAATGAAATGATTTAAAAGACATTTATTTTATATTGCATAGTTTCGCTTGTGAATAGTTTTAATATTAATTGAAATCATTCATACATAATTTTTGTTACTTTTAAAAAAAGGTTTGAATCTGTTATAGTTCTCAAGTTGAAAATACTATTGAGCAAGGTAGATAGTATTCTGCTACAGAGAAATAAATTTTGAAAATATTTCCTTGTCACTGCAGTGACACAAGGACAAGGAAAATATAACTTCATCTTGTTCTCTGTACAATTTTGTACAAACCATGTTAATTTTGTAGTTTTCTGACTCATACTTTTTCTGGAAACTCTAAGAATTGAGCGAAAAAAAGCGAGTTTTCAATCCTGCGGCTGCAGTAATTTTTTATTTTTTGGGTAATATTCATCACTTGGACTTTAAATTGCATTATATGCACCAATCGTTTCTCCTGTGATTTCCTCGTGTAAAAAAATGACTAGTAATGAAAAACCAACCCCGTATGATTTATAAAGTCTATGTTATTGTACATGTTTTTATTTTTTTCTCGCCTTTTGTGAAGCTAATTTTTTTTTTACTCAATCACATTGGATTATTTTGTAACTAATAACCACATTCATTGTCTTTCTTTTTTTTTACTGTCTTCATACTTGATTTAAGTAACAAAGCCAACACACAAGGAAATTAGCTGTTACTAAAAGCAAAATATTTTGCAATGAATATTATGCTCAGTCAATTTGCAGTCAGTGATAAAGGTTTACTTAATATTTTGTCGAGATATAGTATGTTTGAAGCTTTATAATATCCTTTTTTGGGAAATAACATAATTATATATTTTTTAAAATGCATATTTCAGTCAGTTATAAAATACCAAACTGGATTACTTATAAATCAACTTTGTTTTATTGGTAGTAGCATTTAAGTTGCAAACCTACACATTTTGTAAATTAAATGTGTATTTCTGGTTAATTCAGTTGTCCGTTCCATGGTTTTGATCTATATTTCATTCAATTATGATATACGTATGTAAAATGCTTTGTATAATTGAAACCAAAATTTTATATATTGCTATGTATAAGTATACTTGTACAAGATTCCCAAGTGTGTTGCGAATATGATTAAATAGCCACCCTTTAAATTTTGAGAATGTCATGCACTTTTGCCAACTGGAAATGGACTTTTTAATGGAAACTTACTAAAACTACAAATTGTTACAATTGGTTTTGGCTTAGCAAAATAGGTTTTACTTATGCATAGTTAATCTTTTCATTTGACATAATTTTCATAAATTATAATTAGTCTCATTTTACAATGTAAAGTATACATGTTTTCAGTTATGAGAGAATACCGTTTAAGTATAGTTTATAATCATGCGAGAAGGTTTATTGAAATATTTATCAGGAAAAGTAAATTTTACGAATTTTAAATGTTGCGAATATGATTAAATAGCCACCCTTTAAATTTTGAGAATGTCATCCACTTTTGAATGGAAACTTACTAAAACTACAAATTGTTACAATTGGTTTTGGCTTAGCAAAATAGGTTTTACTTATGCATTGTTAATCTTTTCATTTGACATAATTTTCATAAATTATAATTAGTCTCATTTTACAATGTAAAGTATACATGTTTTCAGTTATGAGAGAATACCGTTTAAGTATAGTTTATAATCCTGCGAGAAGGTTTACTAAAATATTTATCAGGAAAAGTAAATTTTACGAATTTTAAATGTTGCGAATATGATTAAATAGCCACCCTTTAAATTTTGAGAATGTCATCCACTTTTGAATGGAAACTTACTAAAACTACAAATTGTTACAATTGGTTTTACTTATGCATTGTTAATCTTTTCATTTGACATAATTTTCATAAATTATAATTAGTCTCATTTTACAATGTAAAGTATACATGTTTTCAGTTATGAGAGAATACCGTTTAAGTATAGTTTATAATCATGCGAGAAGGTTTACTGAAATATTTATCAGGAAAAGTAAATTTTACGAATTTTAAATGCTGCGAATATGATTAAATAGCCACCCTTTAAATTTTGAGAATGTCATGCACTTTTGAATGGAAACTTACTAAAACTACAAATTGTTACAATTGGTTTTGGCGTAGCAAAATTGGTTTTACTTATGCATTGTTAATCTTTTCATTTGACATAATTTTCATAAATTATAATTAGTCTCATTTTACAATGTAAAGTATACATGTTTTCAGTTATGAGAGAATACCGTTTAAGTATAGTTTATAATCATGCGAGAAGGTTTACTGAAATATTTATCAGGAAAAGTAAATTTTACGAATTTTAAATGCTGCGAATATGATTAAATAGCCACCCTTTAAATTTTGAGAATGTCATGCACTTTTGAATGGAAACTTACTAAAACTACAAATTGTTACAATTGGTTTTGGCGTAGCAAAATAGGTTTTACTTATACATTGTTAATCTTTTCATTTGACATAATTTTCATAAATTATAATTAGTCTCATTTTACAATGTAAAGTATACATGTTTTCAGTTATGAGAGAATACCGTTTAAATATAGTTTATAATCATGCGAGAAGGTTTACTGAAATATTTATCAGGAAAAGTAAATTTTACGAATTTTAAATGTTGCGAATATGATTAAATAGCCACCCTTTAAATTTTGAGAATGTCATGCACTTTTGAATGGAAACTTACTAAAACTACAAATTGTTACAGTTGGTTTTGGCTTAGCAAAATAGGTTTTACTTATGCATTGTTGATCTTTTCATTTGACATAATTTTCATAAATTATAATTAGTCTCATTTTACAATGTAAAGTATACATGTTTTCAGTTATGAGAGAATACCGTTTGAGTATAGTTTATAATCATGCGAGAAGGTTTACTGAAATATTTATCAGGAAAACTACATTTTACGAAAATAATATTTTTCATTGAGACAGTGGATATTAATAAGTGGGAAAGAAAAACATTGAAAATAACCTTCTTGCCTATGTAGAATGTCAATTACAAAACACACAGTGATTGCAATAGCAAGTTTTCATTGCTTTAGGCATGTTGATCAAATAATGATACGATTTAGATTGACAATTAATCACACTTAAAATAATCAAAATAGTTTTATTATACAAAATATTTTTAACTTGATTGTCACAAGATTGAGCATTTTTTAATTTTAATATACATTGGCAAATTGATTGTTTGATCTGTAGATACTTTCATGAATTTCAGGAATTCTGATCTGCAATGAACAAAATTGATAATTAAGTAAATAGCTTGCATATTTATTTGTTGTTCTCATTAAATAGCATATTACACAATTTTTCAAAAAATTGCAAAATGGGCCATTTTATAGAATTGACTTGAAAAGATTTTAAAATAAATACGTTAATAATTAGTTGAGAGTGGAATTCACTGAATCGATGCATATGATTAATTTGTTTCACATTAAGCACTGTTAAGAAAGAACTGTTTGATGGAATTATTTTATATGAAATAAATTTGTACTTAAATTGTGTATACTTACATGTTCATGATTTCTTCCATTCTATGTCTTTTAGTTCAAATCTCTTTATTTTTCCACTTGTTGTTTTCGGCAGTTCTTTTACAAAAGCAATCTAAAAGTTATTTGTGTAAATTTCATTAAATTAATTGGGTCAGGACTAAAAGAATCTAAAATTATTGGTACCATGTATAAAAATATGCAAGTTCAATTTGGGGAACTTAAATCTTTTTATTTTGTTTTGTATTAAAATAGCCAAGAGTTTTCATGATTTTTAAAACACTGTTAAAAGTAATTTACAGAAAGCTTACAAGGATGACATTGAATTTGCAATTATATAAAAGTGATACACGTAGCTGGTTGATTTGTTGAATTTTAAAGGGAAATTAAATTAGTTTAACTGAAATAAAAAAAAGTAAAAAAGGCTGCTTTGTGAATAGAATATCATACTTAGCTATAAGTTATAAATGTTTTCTCAAAAATAAATTCCTCCATAACTATCATCTAAGCCCATTTGTTTTAAGAATTATAAATCTACCAAAAATGAAGAATAGTTTTCAAAACTATATAGCACTTTTTTAATGCAATTTATTGAATATAGTTTGCAGCATTATTTGCAGTAAATAATTAAAGTGTAAAAATACAACCTATTGAAAATTTCCATTTATTCTTGGTATATTAGTTATAGTTAAAGATCATTGTGCCTTAATTGATTGAACACTATCTGGTTAATGCAGAACACATGAAAAAGTTTTTTTAATTCTTCCATAAGATAATTTAATTGGAAAAATCTATTTCCTACAGTTTTTAGACTGTCTGTTACCATTATAGTTTGGAAATTATGGTTGCACTGTTCATGAATAAGTTCAATATCAATTGGTAAAATAGAAGGTAGGAAAGTAATTATTTTAATTGCATAAATATCTAATGTATATTAAAGTCTGTTTGTTAAATTAATGTAGTAAACAATTTATTATCTCGTGTCATTTACGAGATCAGGGTAAAAGTTAAAAATGGAATAACTTTTCTTACCTTTCTCGGATATTTATACGGTGCAGTAATTTTTTTCGTATGTTCCTGGAGTTCTTTAGTTAGTTCTGCTTCAGACTTTTGTAAATATTTCTCACTGAGTACAATGAAGGCTTTTACCACCTGTAATAGGAAAACATTTTACATTAATATGAATTATTAGGCAGGTATTTTAATTAGCGACGCTCTGGGATCAATCCCAATGGGAAAGATCTGAAGAGGACATGATGCAATTTTGAATCACGGTCAGATGACGAGGCAACGCCTGAACTGGCACCCCACTCTCCAAACTTCAACACAAGAACATTTGAGGCCACAGCAGATTTAACGCGCACCAGCCCCTTTGTACAAGACGGTCTTTTGGCTGGATTCTAACTCACAACCCTCCGGTTGCTAATCCGATACTCTTCAGGTTACTGTGGCCCTATGAATTATTAGAAAAATGGAAGATAAATGAACTAGATGTATTGATTCAAAGAAATATCAATACAGTATTTAGTTGAATTTCGGAAGTTACAATTTAAATACTTTGATGTATGTAGGCTGTATCTTGTTGGGAAAACAAGAAATATTTTAAGAGAACTGAAAACATAATTAAATATTAAATTCATATATTAATTTTTCATAATGCATTGGCATACTCTTGTTAGTTTATCAACATGCACGTAATGCAACATGCTGGAGTAAAGTCGATTTATTGCAATTAAATACTCGGGATATCACTGCTTTCCAGTCAAAAACAGGTATGGAAAAATTCTACACCCATAACTTTTTCAATGTGAATGACATATAATCAAGGGCCTTGGATTTGTTTCATGCACTCCTATAGCTTTATTCACTACGTGCTGCCCAAGAAATCTTATTTCCATGCAAAGAAAAATTAACTGACTTCACTAATCTAACGTTCACCACATTCTGCTTTAGAAAATATATTTTAAAAACCTTGACTTAGTGTTCCACTTGTAATCCAACCAAATGATCTTATATTGTCATCAAATTGTAAAGAAACCTTTTCACTCATAATTGGAACTAAAAGACTAACCTCGCCTCTTTCTGGATCTGGACTGCTTGTTACAGCAACTTCCGCAATTGCTGGATGTTCCATCAAAGCACTTTCTACTTCATAAGGACCAATGCGGTAGCTGCAAATCAATGTTTTTATCAATTTATACTTTTTTAACAAATTTTTTTAACAAACAAATTTGTGATTGAAATTAACATTAAAAATATACAGGAAAATTTAAACTACCACCGATGAAAGTGGCTTAAACATTTTGCTGTACAGAAGGATCAAGACAATTACTACAGTTATTATTTACTGGGAGTAAATTAAAAAAAAAAGACGATTTGGTCACTTAATTTGAATGAGCGAAAACATTAAAACTACATGAATGTTATCCACTACAACATTCTGAAGCATGTTCACATCAATTGACAAAATTGACTGCTATTTGCTCAAGTTACAGTGAAAGCCATGGTGTAAGCTCAACATGTGTACCCAGATAATATTCTAGCTTTCAAGGTTTTGAAAAACGCTTTCTGCATCTCATCTTTTCCCTGTAAACGAACTTTAAATCTAAATAATTTGACAGTCCAGATAATTTGCCTTATAAAAGCTGTATATTGGGGAGTTAAGACCCATTTAATCTAGCTCCAATTTCAGCAAATAAAATAATAGATTTTTAAATATTATCTTATGTCAAATAGTAAAGGAAATTTTGTCTCATGCCATGGTAGATTTGCTATATTTTCACGTTCAATACATTTTCTAAGAAATCCAAGAGATAAATATTTGATAAATTATGAAAATAAGTATAAACACAAAAAAACTGACTAAACTAGTGAGCAAGATACATTTTTGGTTGTATATACAGACATTTTTTATGATAAGCAAACAATATTTGTGTAAATCAGAGCACTTTATTTTTTCAAACATATTACATAATAGCTGTAATTTGTTTTAGTGGATGAGCTTATTGGCAACATAGAATCAATAGGACTAGCTTCGAAGAATGCCAAATCTTAAGTTGATATTTTCCCCGAGTTTATCTTTAGTTCCAAGTTTTCAATACTGAAATGCTAAGGAAAAGGTAAATGGAAATATTCATACCAGTGTGAATCAATGAAAAAAAAAATTTACTTTTTATTGATTGATCCATGATTCTACTTAAAAAATTTAAGCTTCTCTTTCACTTTTATGCATATTTTCACTTAGTGTTTTTTTGTAAAAGTTTTGTTTTTAGCTCATCAAAATAGTACATTATAATCAGCTTTAATAATGTTGCCTCTTAAGGCTGATGCCAAAGTTTCAGATCCCTTTATAACTCTTTGTTCAAAAATACAAACACTTATTTGTAGATCAATACATAACTTTTTATTAATAAAAACCTGTATGGTTAAGTATAGTGCTTCATTATGTTTGTATCTGGTTACAAATATTTAAAAGAAAAATAACCTTTAACCAAAGCTCAAGAAAAATTTGGAAATTGATCTGTACTGACTACTGAGTTTGTTAAAATAAAAGGAAAGTTCAATCCTTAAACTTGTTTTAACAATAATTTCTGAATTTTGCATTTGAGTAATATTTAAGAAAATATTACACATTAAATTATGATGTTATTGAGAACATTAGAAAGGAAGAGAAGACACTCCAATAAATGTACATGGCCTTCTTTCAATATCTAAAATTTAAAATAGATCCAAGGTGTTCTTACCCAGCTGAATTGATCAAATCATCATTTCTTCCCACAAACCAAAAATATCCATCTTCATCATAATATGCCATATCACCAGTATGGTAATACTTTTCTGTCATACATTCCTTTGTTTTTTGAGGATCGCCCTACAAGCACAGAATGTTCACATTAAAAGTGGAAATCGCATATTATTTAAAGCGAGACATATATAAGTGATTATGTACTTGCTTGTTTGCTGTCTCTGTTGTAGTAGATTGGCATTGCCAAATTGTTTTGCAACTTTTATTGATTTTGTAATTTTTTTAGTAAGTATAGAGAGGTGTAATATAATAGATACTATTTATTATTAGACTAGAGCAGCAATTTTAAACCTTTTCTACATCATGGCATACATAAACCAATTATGAAAATTCTGTAGCACACCAAAATATATTACATTATTTTGCATTAATATTAGTATTATTTACATAATACTTAAATTATAAAAGTATTATTAATTTGAATTTAAATGAAAGGATTGGGACAGTAAACCCCCCCACCTCCACAAAATTGATTTCATTTTAATCTTTTTCAAAATTTTAATATATTTGGTCGTTTTTTTATAAATTTACAATTTTTTTTTTAAAGAAGTATTTTTTTACATTTTGAATGTTAAAAATCTGCCCTGCTAATCTAACACTAACTTTAGTGTGTAAGGTATAATTTTTTCTCAATTCTATAAGCTGCATCATAAATTGAAGCAACAAAATCCAAATAAATTAGACTAAAATAAAAAATATAATTAAAAAAAAATCTAATATTTTGATTTATAATAAAATTATGCTTTTTTGTGTATGTACGTTTTATATCGTTTAACTTTTTAATGGTCTCCAAATTCACGGGTCAGGGTTAAATCATATTATCAAAGATATGCATTCATAAACCACGAATTAGATGATCCACCGATCAAAGCCATAAGCTCGCTGTGATTAGCTATTACCATCTCTCGATCACATGATATACCATAAAATGTCAAGTAGGTCTGATTCAGACAATATAATTTGAAAGCATGTTCCCGCAAGAAAACTGCAGTTTAGCACTTAATAAAGTGTTGTCCATTTTGTTTTGTTGACAACCAACCTCGCTGCCACAGAAAAAAGATAGTATATATACTGTGCATTTGTCAACCCTCAATAGTGTTAAACCGCCGATTTTGGAGGATTAAAATTTAGCATCGAAACAGCAGTTTAAACCTTGAATAAGTTATTATGAATACTGTCAGGACATCTTTGTTGATTGGCGGTCTTACTTAGGCTTGTGAATATGGCCATAAGTGTATTGGTTGAGGTAATAATCCAAGTTGCATAGCTGCCAATCCTTCCGGATTACTCGGAAACGTTCCGATTTTTCATAATTTTTCCGGTTTTCCGGCCGGAAACAAGTTTTTCCGCATTTTGCATTTTTTAAAGATTATCGCTAGATAATAGATTACCGAGCATTCCCAACTTACGTGTTACCCAAGTAATGTGTAAACAAATATTATAGCCAAGAATAGAAAGGTGGAGTGGTAACAAACGGGACAGTGGACGATTTCTCGCCAAAGTGGCTAACTTCAATTTATACTGTTGTTACGGCAACCCTATTTAGAAGTTTAGAACTGAAGACTATTGACGCCACCATCTTGGTTTGGCGACACAAAAAAAAACCGCCTTGGCGCTACTGTCCCGTTTGCTACCACTCCACCACCTGCTGTAAGTTAAACTGTTATGTATACAAGGTTATGTTAAGGGGGTTTATAGTTATTTTCTAAAATTAGTTCAAACTGAGGTTATTTTAAGTTTCTAATAGTTAAGTTTCTAAGTTAGTTAAGTTTCTAAAGGTTGTTTTAATACATTGTATTACTGATATTACTAAAATTTGTAATTTAAATCATAAATTTCTGCCCTTTGGTTCATATTTTTTATAAAATGTCGATTCCAAGTATGAATAATAAATTCTTCTGTTTTTTACCCAAAATCTTCTGTTTTTTTACCTTATCCAGTTGGCAGCTGTGAAGTTGCTTAGACAGTTTTATACTTAATTTTATAATTGAAATCCATTTTACATCAACACCTCTTAAACAGCATTAGTCTGAAAAAGTACTAACATGTGTTGAATGATCTACCTACCAAAGTCTGATTTGTATTGTTAACCTGGTTCTTTTATGGTGTTTGTCTCTCTCTAATATACAAAATACATATAATTTATATTTTGTGCTCTTCAAGTGTTGGAATAATTATACTGTTTTCACAAAACAGAAGTTTTCAAAAATATTTACAAAATACATTAAAAAAAGTGTATTTTTAATGATTAGCTTTGGTGTATCAAAAATATGAAAATTGGTTAGTTTGATGAAGGTAAAGGAAATATATCAGCAAAAGAGCATGCCTCCTTTTGCGTACTTACTCTGTATCCTTTGAACAAGCCAAAAGTTTGTTGACCTTGTTTTCTTTTCAATGCTATTTCTCCTTTGCTACCTGGACCAAGTTCATTTTCATTCTCATCCAAAATCTACACAATAAACAATACTTTTATAAGTGAAACTTTAATTAACATAAATGAAAACTTTTTTTGTCACTATCAAAATAAATATATAAAGAATAATCTCATGAATAAAATACCAAATTTTTTAAAATTCATTTTGTTTTAATTCTTTACACAGTTTGATGCTCTTGCTTGTAACCATGTGAAGGACCTCATGACTGTAGATAGTACAATCTGTGGTTTAGATTGGATATTTTGAGGTTGTTCTGTACATGGTGGCAAAATGAGCTATGACAGTACCTACTACTTAAGTGCCCCCTTTCCAAACGGCACCAAGCAATGCTTTTACCATCAAGTCAATGGACATACACACGAAGCAAGTTTTACTAACACAGAAGATAGAAATACTTTAAGAGTAGTTACAGGAACCAAATCTGTGCTGCAGGTTGCTAACATTAAGCAAATCCACAAAGCCATGGACTGTATAAAAAGTGCATTGTTATTAAGAATGTCTCATTGAACCTTGGCAGTCAGAAATGACCAATGCTGAAGGATTTGAGTGGACTTAATACATATACCAAGGTTTGAAAATGTATACGTTGCAAATTGAATCCTATTTGCCTTCAAAAAAGATCATTCAGGAAGTTCGAATTTATCTTGATGAAAGTATGTAATGTCTGATATGCAAGAGAATATATTGAATATGGATAATCTTGCAATTATTTATCAATATGTACATCATAAAATACATTATGCAAAACATTGCTTTTTTATCTAGTCACACAATTATTACAATCAAATCACATATTAATACTCACCACAACATCCATTCCTGGAAGTGGTTTTCCACATGAGCCTGGCTTGTGATCCAAACATTTGAACATCCCTATAGTTGCGACCTATCATTAAACAAATGTTTGTAAACTTGTAATATTACTTAACTTAGACAGTATAAATTAGCATAATTATGGTGCAACTTTATGAGCTTAACATAATGTTCAGGGAATATAAATTGTGCTAACTTTTTCTTTTATGTTGAAGTATTTCCTTTTTATACTTGACCCAAAATAGACTACAAAAGGAAAAATCTCAAACTGCTTTATAAACGAGAAACTTTAGATTACTCTATAATGGACAATATATTTACTGCAACATGATTCATAAAAATAAGAGCACTTTGTCTTTTTGATAGAAATAATTTGTAATATTTCTATTAGTATATAACTAAGTTTGAAAATAATTTTAAATACATTATGAATTTTACGATTTAGAATTCTGCTATTTTTTTGTATTAGTTTCTTAACTGCTAAACAATTGTTCCATTTTTATTTTGAAGCTCTTACATCTATCAAAACTTAAGAGAAAATGTTACTCTCTTGCATGTGTATGAGTGCATTTATATGCTCATTGCTCTGAAGGCCATAGGTGGAGCGCAAAAAGTATCAATTGGATATTGAGATAACACCTATAACAGAGAAGTTTCATGTATTCAAATAAATATTTTACAATAAATTGAATTAAAAAACATTTCTCTAATTATGATATTAGTATTTTTTGGAATGAAATGAGCTGAGGAAATTTGCGATCTATGATATCCAACAGAATGCCATTTAACTCAGAAAAAAACAATGCCTAAACTACTCCGAACAAGAAACTAGAGGAAAAAGGGTTTTATAAAAATTACCCCATTATCCTTCTTGCCAAGTACCATTTTTGGCTAATAAAATTTTTGTGCATCCTTCCTGCTGGTTGGTTGATTTCTATGGCACAGGGGCCCTATTTGGCCAAACAATGTCAAGTACCCTTCTTGGAACACTACAAGTGTCTAAGTATATAATAAGTCTGACATAAAAACTACTTTGATTGAATCAAATTCATAGTTTGGCATGAAATTATAAAAAATAAGCATTTTACATAATAATTTAAAATGTATTGAATAAATTAACTCACCATTTCTGTTTGACCATAAGCTTCGTAAATTTTCAAACCTGTGTTTGCTTCCCATCGTTTTATAACTTCAGAAGTCTATTTTGACCAAATAAAAATTATTATTTCTTATATAGTAATAAATCAAAGCATTAATGAAGTATTTGATGGGAAATAATTTAAATGATTTTCATTAGCAGTAGGAAGAGAAATTATAAAAATTCTACATAAAAGTCCAGAAATTATAAAATTATACAACTTAATTAGTTACCTCAAGATTGTTAATGATCAGAAAATATTCAAAATTCCATCACAGGAATTTGCATATAGTGATAAATATAAATAAAAAATTCGTTTTTGCTACAATAACCTAGCAATAACATCAAGGTTGTGTGCATGTATATTCTCTGTTCAAATACTGTTCGACCAATCCACACCAAATTTGGTACACATACATTAGAACATTGTGGAAAACATAAGCTATTTCTTTCCTGTCTTCATACCAATCTGTAGCCATGAAAATTGGTGCACAGGTAATCCTAAAAGTGCCTCTTGAAGCCCCAATTTTAAAATCTAAAGTTTGTTTTTCTGCAATAAATGGACCTGAACATGGAAACACGTTCTACAGGTTTTATGTATTTGAGTTAATGCAGGGAAATGTCACTGTCATATTTTAGATCTTGTTGTAGGAAACACGTTCTATAGGGTTTGTGTATTTGAATAACACAGGGAAATGTCGCAGTCATATTTGAAACCCGAGCAACGCCAGGTTATTCAGCTAGTCATTTCCAAAAAGTGCTTATGTTAGTAGGTTGCCCAAACTTGTAATATATTGCTACAGCAGTAACTATTTATTAAAAAGGATTCAATCCTTAAATTTTTTTTTTAATATCCCTGTGGTTATTGTGTGGATAAGCCAAGGATTTATTACTATTATTGATGCAGTACTTGCATAACAAAAGACAGGAGGCAGATGGAGTAATGCTAGGTTTTCAAGCTACCACACCAAACAATCTACATAGCTTCTATCAATTCAGACAGATCAGTATTGTTTTCATTCTTCTATGCAGAATTGTCAACAAAAAGTTTGCCATTTTTACTGAAGACAGAAGTATTATCACCATTTTTTTTATCATGAATACATTTCACAGTGAAACACTAACTTATGAAAAGTACTTCGCATGTTTTAATCAACAATATCAATTAACTATCTACTAACAATTCCTTAGAAACTGAACTGTGCTGAATATTGATAGCTATATGTTTGTTAGTGCAAGCATTTTCCCACTAATCTACTTACAGGAAGGTGATACATTCAAAGAACAACACATGTGCTTTCCCCATAACATCTGATGTCTGTAAAAAGTCAGAAAATGACTAGTTTCTGTATGTTCAGAATATGGGCTACTCTATCGATTATACACACTTCTCATATTTAACTCAAAAGCAAGCATTGTGAAATCACAAATAAATTTAAAGAATACTTTGATTGAACATTGTGCAATTTTTGTGTATGTCGGGAAGATTCCCAAACCTTAGTACAGATTTTTTATTAAACTTGCAAATATTTCCTTTAAAAAATTACTGTTTCTAAGTAATTTACATGTTATAAATAATCATTTGATGTAGGAAAATATAGGCTAACACAAATAAAACAGAAAATGAAATACCAATGCAATAATTTTAGATTATCAGTATCACTCAGAAGTTTCTTACAAGAGGTTCACCACCACTTATGCAAAGTGATAATTTGCAGAACTTTTGCTCAGCCAAATTCTCTTGCACCATTGCTCTGAAGGCCATAGGTGGAGCGCAAAAAGTATCAATTGGATATTGAGATAACACCTATAACAGAGAAGTTTCATGTATTCAAATAAATATTTTACAATAAATTGAATTAAAAATGGAGTAACTTGTAACATATTATTCCTTCAAATCTTGTACATGATGCGAAATTTTTACATAGAACATGTCTTAGTAAATTGTAACAGGACATTACTTTCCATGATAGATTATGTGAAATATTTTGCTTGTTGATATGCAACAGCATGCAAGCACAAAGGGCAATGTTGTGTTACTTTTTCATGGTCTGACTTCACAGTTAGACCAAGTCCTTGAGTCTGATCATGCTCAAAGGTCAACACTAGATCAAGATTTCCAGATATCCTCCCCTTGGCAGACCAATAGGTCAGATGATGACTGGGGGAGACTTGTTAAGCGTTACATTTTAAGCAAGTTGGAAAAGTCATATGGCCCTGAATGAAGGATTGAGATCCAATAAGCCTACTCAAAAGTCTACATGCCACCGTATATTCCAGCAAGGGGTTCCAGGATGATCTCTATTATACAAATACACAGTCCAGTCACATTAATGTGACCACCTGTCAAAAGCCAGAATAACCACCTTTGGCAGAGCGGACCGCTGTGAGACGTGCAGGAAGAGAGTCAATTAGGTTTCTGTAGGTGTTCACTGGGATGTTGAGCCATGCCGATTCCAGTGCCGTGGCCAGCTGCGCTAGAGCGGTTGAGGATCCATGGCGCGAACAATCTGATCAAGGTGGTCCCACAGATTCTCGATTGGGTTTAAATCTGGTGAGTTTGATGGCCAGGAGAGTACGGTAAACTCATCCTGGTGCTCTTTGAACCACGCACATACAGTGCAAACTGTATGACACCTCGCATTGTCCTGCTGGTAGATGCCATCATTCTGAGGAAAAGAAATTCGCATGTAGGGGTGGACATGGTCAGCAAGGACAGATGCGTACTTGTGCTGATCCATCGTACCTTCCACAATGATGAGTGCACCCAGTGAATGCCAGGAAAACATTCCCCAAACCATAATGCTCACTCCTCCAGCCTGGATCCTTCCTGCAATTGTTGCAGGGTGTTTGCTTTCAGACGTTTCACGCCGTATACGCCAACGTCCATCTGTCCAATGGAGCATAAAACATGATTAATCAGAAAAAGCTACCTGTCGCCACTCTGTGGATGTCCAGTTGCTGTACTGCTGTGCAAATTCCAGACTTCGTCGCCGATGAACAGCAGTCAGCATAGGTGCATTAACCAGGCGTCTGCTGCGGAGGCCCATGCCCAGCAACGTTCGCTGAACCGTTGTTGAGGATACACTCTTGGTAGCCCTTTGGTTCATCTGGACGGTCAATTGCTCAACAGTTGCACGTCTATTTGCCCGAACGCATCTCCGTAGCCTTTGTTTGCCTCAGTAATCTATAGCCCGTGGTGCACCACATGTGCCACGCCGCTGATTTTGGATAGTGCCATTTTGCCATGCTCAGTATACTTTTACCACGGCGGCATGCAAACAGTTCACAAAATTAGCCGTTTCCGAAATGCTTCCACCCTTGGCCCGAAAGCCAATAATCATGCCCTTTTGGACGTCGGATAAATCGCTACATTTCTGCATTATGCCAATGATTGAAATGCTTTCGGATGCCCTAGGACATCCTTTATATACACTCCACTGCAATGTGCTGCCACCTGCCTTTTGTGATTGGTTATTTCACGTTGACGTCGAAAGTAGGTGGTGGTCACATTAATGTGACTGGACTGTGTATTTTAGTCTATCTAGGATAGGATATTGGGGGTTTTTTAGGTGCAAGGTCCATAAGTCTAACTTCTATTTATAGTATACAAATGAGTTGTCAGGATTCTTCAAATTTTATTATTTTAGCTTCTTTTTATGATGCATGACTTTTGATAGGTGGGGAGAAAGGCTGGACTGTGCTTGCTTGGCAAGTCTATCAGCAATTTCATAAAATTTGATGTGTAGATGAAATTCACTGAACATGTAAAGATTTCCAGAGACGATATGAATATCTGATTGGAGCATGCTTAAGTTTGTTTAAAATTTCCACTCCAGTTTTGTCTCTAATTTTCCTCCAACTACCAAGAAATTGGATGGAGTAACAACTATCAGAAAGGACCCAAATATTGGCGACAATGAATGGAAACAGTATAGCTTAATGCTTCATCGATGGCTATTAGTGAGTACGTAATGAGGGAAATGAGAAAGTAATGGTGAACATGGTAGTGTTGAGGTTCATGTTTGTAGAGCTGTGATAATACCGAGTAATTATCTTTGTAAACGATTCTGAATATTTGAAATTTATTTATAACTACAGAATAATGAAATTTGTAGACAAATTGACTATGTGGAGGATGTGGGAAATTCCACATCCAGGTATATTTAAGGTCTGAACTGTTCTACGTGCTTGACAGCTATTACTTAACAAGATTAAAAATTTTTCTATTATATTAATTGAATAAAAAATATTTTATGAAAAAAAACAATCAGTTGCTAAAATAATTAATTAAAAGAAATATTTTAAATAAACATGTATGCAAATTTGACGATATGGATGGGTTAAAACTTGTTGCAGGTCATTTTGGTAGACTGGCCCTGTTTACAGCAAGTAACATTTTATCAACAAGTGATGAATGCATACTGCTATATGACACAAAATGTCACTTCTGTAACAAGATTTAATGCCATTTGACTTAGATTATCTATTCTATCTTTGACACTTAAGATGCTTCATTTAAAAACATCTTTGAATTTGTAGAAAATTTCTAATTCTCCATTGAAATTAATTTGTCTGAGTAGTACTACTGAATATCATAAATTAAGGAAACTGCTGAGACACAGGTTTTATACTAACCCCTCAATGCTGTAAACAGACTAGTAGCTGAATTACTACTGCAGTTACCTAACAAATATCTTTTCCATCACTTGAGTGCAACTGTTTCCTTTCTCCTTCGGATCAAAATATGTAGCAAGTTTGGGACATGTCTGTTTGACTTATTTGATACACAACATTTTTGGAAAATTGGACATTTTTTTAAAAATTAACCTTTTGAAGATATAGTCTGCTAAAGCCTGTGTTTCACTACAACAATCGATGGAATTGAATGCATAACTGAAGACAGCCTTTCCCGCTTTCCTTAATAAAGATTAACAATTTACACTTATTTCCAAAATGTAGATATTTAGATTTTTAGTACCTGAAAAGTTAAAGAAGCTGAAAATCGTGGCATCTTATGAATAAACACACAAGATCCACGTAACCAAGGGCCGAAAATGGAACTATATGCAGTTTTTGCCCATCCTGTATCACTCATGTTCCAAACGATGCTTTCTTGAGTCAAATCTAAAACATATCTGAAACAGTTTAATTAGATTTTTAATGATTTTTCAAAACAGGGTGCCCACTCTTTTACATAACTTTTCAAGAACTATCAAAATAATATTCAAGGCTCTCCTTTTGATAATGAGCAATCCTTTGTATGAATTATTTACACACATGAAATAGATCATTGTTTCCCAAAGTTACCATTACCAACCCCAAGGGTGCTGAGTGAATCTTGAGGACTTTGAAGTGTATAAGCGAGCAGTAACACACTAAACGATGTTACCTCGAAATGTTTATGCAAATACTTATCCCCTTAACCATACACTTACTACAGAGATGTATTGTCACATGATTGTTTCGTTTTTCATGGTGCAAAGGTCAGATCTTGCCAAGCTGAGCCAAAACACTGTATATATATACACACGCATATATATATATATATACACACGCATATATATATATATATATATATATATATGTAGAAAAATGCAAGTTATAACTAGTCGGTCTAAAAACAAGATAGGTTGTAACAAGTGATCATAGCAAGTATGCATGCTGGCACATCTTGCATGTATTTCTAATTAAATTTTTTTATTGCATTCATATTGTCCTGTTTAGTTGAACATAGATTTAGTTTGGTAACATGTCTTTTGACTAAAAAAAGAAACTGACTGCAAATTATGGAGCTTTATGATACTGCAGACAAAAATAGTGTCTAATACAGACAAAATTAGTAGCATAACACTAGGCCCATTGTTTTTGTCCATTACTTTTAAGTTTACTGATTTGATTGATATTAAATTAGTAATCTAGTGTATATGTTAATATATTTCTGTCAGTTCATTTTAATCAATAGCTTTATAATTTTATTTTCAAGTTGTTTTATTCACGGACTATTTTTCGAAATTCTAAAAATACACAGCTATATGAATATTTTGGGGAAATTAAAAATTTAAAGGCAAAGCTATACTTGCAATGCATTATCAGTTGAGAAAGTTTTCCAGAAGGGACATTGAAGAAAAATGTCTTTGAAGAGGTGTTGAGCCGAAAAAGTTGAGAAAACTATGAAACATACAAAGAAATTACAGTGAAACTTCAAATAACCATCACACTTTTAACCGTCAGTCCTTATTAAAATTAATTAAGCATCAAAAGTATGGAACAGTGCCACTTAGAAATCACGAGCTTCGAAGAAACCAAACAAAATTAGACTATTTTAAAATTTGAATATGTATGCACGTCTGGAGCGAAAGTTCATGTAACAATATGTACTATACTGTACTTAATGTAAATTGTTTGTTTTGATAAAATAACATACATGTTGGTTGTTGTTAAAGGTTTTTTTATTATACATCAATACGATTTACCATCATAGTCCTGACGGTTAATCAAAGTTTCACTGTAATATTAAATGTAAAAATATTTCTAATTAAATAAGCAAATATTTTACCTTGAAGAGAATACCTGAATAAAAATTTGTCATTAAATCACTATAACAAAAGGAATATGCCAAACACCTGTAGATAAGTTGTGTGAGCAGTTCTTTTAAAATGATGCCTAGACAAAATTCAAGTATTGAATGGAATTTCGACATTTTTAAAGAAATTTACAGGGTTCTGGAAAAATAAAATAAATTTCAAGTACTTTTCTAGGACATAGGAACCCAGTATAAATAGAGCATACCAGGTGCTTGGACACACCAATGGTTCTTAAACTGATTTTAGTATGGACAAGACATTGGTAGCGACCAGAATTTTGTGAAGTGGTAAACAAGTTCAAATCAGAAGTTACAGTGAACGGATAATATACACACCATATAGTAAATTTTTTTTGATACATGTATTTATTTGTTATTTTTCTGTTTTTGTGATTCGTAATGGCTGCCTACATGTAACAAACCTTTTTGAAGTAGATTTTTGCAGAATTTAATTTCATAATTTAGGAGCAGAAAATAAGAACATTATAATTTTGGTTGCTCATTCTACTAAGTTATCAAGTCAAACTGCTGGCATGCCATTAACAATAAAGTCAGTAATCACCCTTCATATGGTTACAAGATCATCTGCTTTCATGCCTTAACCCCCTGTTTTGCTAATGTATATGTTTAGTATGTGCAATCACATTGTTGCTTATGGCTGTGACAAAGGTTCTTTGTTAAGTGAAATCGCAGGTTCTTTCTGACTTTTCAGGAAATTTTTATTTTATAGTTAAAATTCAATTTTAAGGTATAAAAGTGGGCATAAAATATTATAATTAGCCTCATATGGCAAGTTTACCACACATCTTTCTCTTATAACAGCCATTCAAGAAGCTTATTAAAACTAATGTAAATCTTTACTAAAATGTTGCTTTGTATTTTTTTATTTTACAAAAAATTCTATCCAAATTTATAGCCTCTCAGATACTTTAATGTAAAATGAACATACCATTTGTTAATTTTACATACTACTTACTTTCCTGTAAGCATATGTCCCATTCCATAACTTGCATGGGTATGCTCAACCATTTTCGGTTGCCCAGTAGTTCCACTAGTGAAAAAGACCATCATACTTTCATCACTACTTGTCTCAGCACACTGTGGTAAAAAAGTAACTGATACTTATTTTTATACAAGTTGCTTAGGACACTCTAAAAGGGTTATATCAGTAGAAAACTACAATTGTTAATCAAGTGAAAAAAATTTGGATGATAAAGGAGTAAAAAAGAAATTTCTTTTTAAAATATAGAGAAGGGGTATTTAAATTAATACAAATGCATAACAAGCTTATAATTTTTAAATGCATCATTAATATTTAACTTGCCAAATGCACCTGAAAGATAAATTAAAAAGTTGTAAGGATGCCATCCTTTAAAAACACAAATTTATCTTCAATACTCCACAAACATGTTTTGAACATGTTACATTTTATATCATACCCATATAGCATCATGCTACTCTTACCCTACAAGACTATGCATGTCACTATTAGGTTTTCATAGTTAGATAACACTTTCACTTAAAAAGTGAAATTTAGTGTACATAACAATTTACTAGATAGTCGTCTTGTTTTGTATGAACAATTCCTTTGGCTAAAGGGAATTAATTATTTTATACAAACTAAATTAGCAAAGAGCAGAAATCCATATTATGGATCTTTGGAAATTTTGGAACAGAAATTTACTAACATTGTGTGGAAGGGGGGGAAAATGAACGGAACACAAAATGTAGTTTTGAATTCTATGGAATAATCAATTCACCTTGTGATTAGAGTTCACGTTATATTGGAGATTGTGGAAGTTCAGCCAGCCTTTTCTGCTACTAGAATACAAAAATTACATTGTAAAGAATTGGGAAAATTTGCAGGCATATGGATTATGTGACAAAAACTAATTTTTAAATGGAATATATGAACTTATAAAACTATTTTCAAAATAATTTTATTGAGTAGTTACTAACTATGAAGTAATTATGTTAATTTAAATGTAATAACTTAAAATATGTATTTATTATTATTTTTTAATTATACACACCTTCCACTCTTCTCAGAAACAAGTACTTTCGATTTCAAGAATGGAAATGATGGAGCAATCTAAATATATAAAAGAAAATTAATTTGAAATGTTGTTGAATTGAAGAAAAGTTATGAATTAATTTAAGTTCAATTCTATTTATTAATTTATTTGAATTGTTCATGAAATTACATTAAAAACTAAATAATTTATTAAAGTCCGTTAATAGACAATAATAATAGACAATATTCAAAACTATAATTTAGATTACGGAAACATCAAAGTTCTATTGAGACATCACATGGATGATGCACTAGTTTCACACATCACTCCAAACAGAACAAAGCAGGATGCACCAGAATTCATGTACTCATAATCCACATACATAGGATCCTACAGTGTTAGGCTATTCAATAATTCTTTTGGACCAAACTAGGATTCTTTGCAATGAAATTTTCATGCTTCAATACTGGATCACTTTTGACTCAAACAATGAATTGACCAATAATCAATAAAAGTGCTGTAGAATTGCTATTAAAGATAAATTTATGTAGAAAGTACTTTGAAAATTGCAAGCGTTTTTTTCAGACCAGAATTTTTAAATGAGTACAAAAGGCTTTATAAACTAAATTATTTATTTCAAAAAACCTACTTTGATATTTTAGAAAAGTTGAAAAATGTCCTTATCACTGATGTAAAATGCATTATTTTTTAGAAACTTGAATGGTATTTAGGTTACAATGTATTTATTTTAAAATATAAGTATTTAATCATATTTATTAACTATAGCATACAAAATTTCTTAAAAACAGTAATAATTTAAATTTTTAGTTTTGCTAAGTAGTTATACAGTTGATCTATGTTGTAAGAAATTTTTAATAAACACATTAATTTGTATGAGGGAATGAACAAAAGTGCTGTTTTATATCATCTTTGTTTTGATGTTGCTTTAGAATTACTATTTTATTGCATATACCAAAGTATTTATATTTTCATGCTAGGAAATATATTTTATTGATTATTAAAAAATAATAATCACTGATGTGTATCTTATCTATAGTTTACAGTAGCTAAAATCATTAAAGGCACAGAAAAATATTACCTACTTTATCAACTATTTCAGCTACCGATTCATGTGCTATAATACTTGAAGGCTTGAAGACTGAAAATCTGTAAGCTAAATCTTTAGCTGTTAGCATCATACTGCATGGACTTAATACAACACCTAAAATATATGTAACAGCAAATGAACCATTTATTACTTTTTATCACGAACAAGTCAGAATAAGGATAAGTTTAATTTATTAAAGTGTGTATTTTCAATTGAATCAACTTTCGCTTTAACATGTAATTAGTTGCATGATTTAAGTTTTGACTTGACTGCTTGTATTTTTAATGAAGTTATTGGAGCATTTCCCTTCCTGCTAAATTTTATATACAGCATATTATACCTTATTTTTGCCTTCAGCTATAAAATAACTTATTGTTCAATAGTTGAAAACTTTTAAAACTGTCTCATGAATCCATAAGAATCAGCAACTAAGGTGTCCTATTTCAACCATGAAACATTAGTTATCTATAATATATAAATTTTCTGAAATCAGCTTTAAACAAATTACATACAGGCAAACATCTTTCTAATAGGCACCAAGTTTTTTTAAGAATGCCAGTTTTTAAAGCTAAATGTTATATTTTTATACAAATATTCAATACAACAGAAATATTCAAACACTACTTGTCTTGAAAATACCTTCTAGTTGTATGGGTTTTACAACAAAACTGTCATATTTGACCAAGGTGCGCCAAACATTATCAAGTAAATTAACCTATACACAAAAACAATGAGGGTTAACAGCTAAAAGTAGAAGTTAAAGTGAGAGTAAAACAAAATAGAGGAAATATTAATACTAGGGTATCTAGGGATGCTAAGCACATGACTTTTTAGTAAAGACAGTAGCCCCTGGAGGAGCTTTCTAAATCGATATACTGCTACAAAAGAAGCCATAAAATCAACCATCTTTATTCAGGCATAATTCATATTAGAGCAAATTCAAAAATAACCTTCAAAGGGAATATGTTCTCTATAATTTCCTAGGCATAATATTAGCTTAAAAAGTCATTTTCAAAACTAAATTGCAAAAAAACTTCATAAATTCTATCCAATTTTGGCACAAATTTTTAATTTATATCAAAATATAACAATCTTGATACTTTCTACATACTTCAAACTAATTTAATGTTAGGTGTTGCAAATTTTCCATACTTAGAATCAAGAAACAGTTGGACCAAATATCTTGAAACACAGTATTCCAGGGTAAATTTGAATATAAATTGGAAATTTCCAACAAATTGGGTTTTGTCATTGAAAATTATGTTGTTTGTGGGCAAATTATTATTGAAACCCTTAACGCAAATTTGATGTATAAGAATTTTTCTAAAGTGTTATCTTCAAAAGATGGTAACTTTTATCATGCTCTTCTATGAATGGTATAAATGAAAAGGGGGATTTTTTATTTTGCAGCTATACATTTCCACGACAAATGACTGTTTAGAATTGCCCTGTTTAACAAGTTCTGTTAAACAGGATTCTAAATGAGTGCTCATAGTTTGGTGCAAATGGACCAGACTTGTTACAGGATTTAAAGTCATCACTTGGTTACAAGTTGATGCCTTTAAATTTATGGTTGGTGTGATGGCATAGCATTCATATTTGGTGTAACTGGGTCAAACATCAGTTATAAACATACAAATAAAGAAAACTTTTATAGACCCAGGAGAGAAATACACCCAGAATAAGTCACAGGAATCAAACCTATTTTATTAATGCAGTTATAAAATATTTGTTGAAAACCACTGTAGACAGTGTACAAACAGTTCATTTATTGGAGAACATTATGATGGCATAAAATGTACTGATTCCCCGAGTGTTAAAAGAGAAAAATGTCGCACTTTATTCAGACTTTGAAAGTAAAGATAAAAATATCTCAAAAGCTTTAAAACTGATTCCTGGTAGCCATCACATGCAAAATAACTGCTATTTACATCATTATTACCAAAATTCATGCAGCAAATCATCCCGAAACTGAAACAATGAACTTTGCCTACTGCAAGAATGTAGGAATTTTACAGCAATACAGTTGAAATTGGAAATAGAAAAGAAGTAAAAGCAGCAAATTACCAAAGAGGAGAGAAATCCTTCAAAGTGTAACCATTGAAAATGAAGAAACAGACAAGACTTCAAGATAGAGCAAGGTTTTTTGTCATCATAAATCATACCTGTTCTGATTGCTGCTACATTAACCAACCAGAACTCGGGTACTTTTGGAAGCATTAGAAGAACATTATCCTGTCTCTGAAGTCCACAATGCTTCTCCAACATATTTGCAGTTCTAAAAGAAATGAAATTTTAAAGAAAATATTTATAAAATATATATTTTTAGTTGATAATTCCATGATAGACATAGAACAAATGTGCCAGTGATTATGAAAGTGAACGTCACATATTTTTATAGACATATTTAGTTTTGCACTTGGATTATATAAAAAATATACTTTTTACAACACAAAAAAATACTTCAGAAAACATTTACTCTTGTAATAAAGGAAATTAAAAAAAATTCTCATTGTTTGACAATTTTGGAAGTTGCTATACAAATTAAGTAATAAACTAAATATTTTTAAATAGACCACATTTTTATAATCATTGGCACATATTATGCCCTCTTCTCTTTATTACTATTTGTGAAATGTTCCTGTTATTAATGCAAACTTCTCATAATCATTTTACAACAAAGTTTTTATTAATGTAAAAATGTTTTTATTTTCAACTGCATTTTTTATGCAAAATTTTTTAACTTGGAAAAACATTTTTAAATAGGTATTTCATTTAGAATATAATTTTATCCAATTTCTATTAATTCAATACATTTTTGAAATTGAGATTGTTTTAGTCACATAAAACTTCAGAATTTCCATTCTTTTCTTTCTCATATAATTAACTTGAAAACATTAAATATGTGTGTGTATCATAACTTCATTTGTGTATTAATCACATATAGTACTCTAAATATATTAAAGTTGAATTAATTAAATGTACAGCTTTTGGCTCCTCAATGTGTAAAACAATAATCAACACCTTTTTACAAGTTAAAATAATTTCAATTTTAAAAATTCAAATATCTACCTCTTTGTTTCAGTTTCTAAATTTTGAAAGTTCCATTTCAATTCTTTTCCGTCATCAGACACATACCAAAATGCTGGAATCGATGCATTTCTCAAACCTTCCTATAATTTAAATGTTTTAGAGAAAAGCAAATTAATTGTTGTCAAAAGTAAGGTTATTTATTTGGGAAATTTTCATTTATGAAAATAATTGTAACATCACTTTCCTTTGGGATCACTAAATGTCACAAGATAGGCAGAACTTTTCTCCTTAGTTCATTTGACACAGTAAAACCCCCCAAATAAGCGCCCTTGACTTGATGAAAAATTTGAAAATTCAGAATAAAAGTAGGTTGATAATCAGGATTTTTTACTAAAAGTTGGGAATTTCTTAAAATCCTGAATACAAGCTCCCTTTTTGAACATATAGTCAAGTAATGGTAATGGTAATTTTTAGTTAACGTCGTACTAG
Source organism: Metellina segmentata (assembly GCA_947359465.1). Lineage (NCBI taxonomy): Eukaryota > Metazoa > Arthropoda > Arachnida > Araneae > Tetragnathidae > Metellina > Metellina segmentata. Next base: position 57,601,819 of record OX375878.1, on the reverse strand, counting down.
AGCAACACAACGGGCTATTGACGACGGTCCGGGATCAGTCCCTTAAGGGAAAGATCTGAGGAAAACGCCTCGTAATTTTGAACCAAGGTCAGATGACGAAGCAACACCTGAGTTGGCACCCCACTCTCCAAACTGCCACGCCAACCCAACGTGAGGAACATATAGTCAAGATTATCTTCCAAAGCTGTAACTTGTAAATGATAGATAATCAGGTCAAAGAGGATTAGTAAAGTAACCCTACCCTCCAACAGCTCTATGTTTGGCTGATGATAAGAGTTGGTGCTTCTAATTTAGATATTATACCGGAATAGGGTGCCAAATGCAAATAACTGAACTCTTTTACTTGAATTTACCCATTAATCTGAGTAAATGTTCCTTTGTAAGCATGGAAGTATCCAAGGAGGTAAAACCAGAATGTGAAACAAGGGGTATAAATGGGATATTTCCAAAACAGGAAAATGTCTAGAATCTGCTTATAATCAAGAGTGAGTTTATTTTGCAATAAAACGTATGACTAGTGACAACATTTTAACAAGGATTAAATAAGATATTTAACTGGTTTTTAGAAATTCAAAAAGAGATTATTTTAATGTTCACTTTTTATGAAAGAAATCCCTTTTATAAATACTTAGATGTGATAGTTAATGAAATATTTTTTTGTTTCAAAGTTTATTAACTGTCTAGCTTGTGCAAATGTTAGTAATCTTATACTATAGGTACTTATGCTCACAATCAATTCTAATGTTTTGTTCAAGTTAAAAATAATTTATAAACGTGCCTTTGAACCAATGTGAACCTTTAATCATGATACCAACAAGTACACCTACTATATTGTTAAATGGTTAATTAAAGTTAATTTAAATAGATTACTTTAAAAGAGCAAATTTTTCTCACCTTCTCTTTGTGAGCCCAAACATCAAGGACATCGGAAGCAAAATTGAATTTATCCGGTATTTTGATATTAAAAGATCTTCTTTCTTGTTCATAATCATTGAAACCCGTCTTAGACAGAGTACTTAGTGTTCGTGCAGTATATTCTTTTCTCATTTCATGCAAAATGAATTTTCTGGTCTGCCATGTCCACTGCTGGTAAGAACGATAGAATTTACAAGCCAGTGAATTCATATTTTGTCTAAGTACTGTCAATGAATCCAGGAATTCCTTCCAATTGTTTTTGAATGATCAAAGTATTGTTTGTTTTACAAGACTTATTGTATCTTACAAAGATACCATAACTTTCATTTACACTAAGATAACAATTTTGATACTGATGCTTGCATCACTAAAAGGAAACATACAGTAAGTAGTCAGATACTCAAACTCATAAAGAAATACTCATAAATAATAAAAGCATTTCTCATAAAGAAAAACAAGAGCTTTTCATACTAACGTAAGTTTCTTATTTACACTTTGCTTAAGAAACAGAATTTTTTTTTGACACGCACAATAGCGAAGCTACAATCTGCTACTGAAGAAGCTACAATCAGCAAAAGAATTGCCTTTTCTTGATAACGAAGTAGGTGACTCCACAAGGGCGTGGTTGTGACAGCGCATTTCAGCAGACGGGGAAATTCAGACACAAATTATGAGGAAATTTTTTTCATAGCATTATTTCAAACGCCCAGATGTCACACACAGCTGCGGAAAATAGGCTGAAAAAATTTCGTCTTCCACAACCCAACGAGGCAATTAATTCCAAATATACAAAACTCTCAGAGGCACAAATTAAAGCAAAATGCGTGATTCATTTTCTCTAACAGCAGAGAAAAACTTGTTTTGTAAAAATTGCAGGCATCAAAACAGAAAATAAAAATATTCGTTTATTTAGCTAGGCACTCGTCACACAGCAAAAGGGTTACAGCACTATTGCTGAGGCATACCACTTTGGATCACATATCTTTAAGATAGAAAAATTTAGTTTTTGAGATTTTTGTGTTAAATGTTCGCTATTATTCATTCAGAAAACATTGTGTGTTCGGTTGTTTATGTTGTCAATTCGTTCAGATTCAAACAGCACTTTCGCTTGTCTTACAAGACAAAACTCAAATGATAAATTTCGCCGACTTGACAGACTACACGCGGAAATATATTGTAGTTTCGGGTTTCGGAGGTTTCTCGTTATACACAGTTATAGTTAGCAACAAAGGAACCAGATAGGTAGGTAGTTAATCGACGTCACACAAGAGCAGTGGTCGAAAAAAGGAATCTATTACGGTTCAAGAGTCGATAAAAAAATAAGACAAAAATATTTACAACTTTTTATAGTGGTACAGATCTTTTCGCTGGGCCACAGTACTCCGTTAGCTCTGTAACGCATGACAACTTGAGGGTAGCGAGTTCGAGGTGAATCATAGACCATCGTGTACAAAGGGGTATAAAGCATGTTGAATCTATCATGACCTCAAATGTCCTCACTTTGTCGTGGTGTAGAAGCTTCAAGAGCTGAGTTCCAGCTCAGGTGTGACCTTGTCATCTGACTGAGGTAGTAAATTAAGTGGTGTTGTAATCGGTTCTTTCCCATTATATTTGATCTTGGGCCGTCACCAATAGACCTTAGTGTTCCTCCTGTGTGATGTTAATTAAAATACCTACTCACCAGACTGGGTAGACCGATATTTTAATTAACATTGCATGGGAACAAAACATCTTGCGGTTGGCGACGGTCTGGGATCAATCCATGAAGGAAAAAGATTCGAGTATGCACGTAATTTTGAACCAAGGTCAAATGACGAGTAATATATATTGGAGCTACCTTAAAAGGAAGATTATTGTTGTTTCGACATTGATTGGTGTTTCATCTAATCGACGTTAAACAATTAGCTATTATAAATCAATTTAAAATATTTGGGCAGTGCTAAAATCGTACTAGACGAACATGCATATTTCCCTTCTAAATTGATGCCGGACCTTCGCTAAAATCACTTTGTATTGCTCCAGTGAGACTAACTAACTACATACGAACTAGAAGAACGAGCTAAGTGACGTCTCCGATGGAATACACAACGGAAGCACGTTCCTCTACAAAATCATTACTATTACTTGCATTTTGTCGCTTGCACTTGCAATCGCTCATAAGCGACGTACTTGGAGAGTAAAGTACCAGTTCAAGTGTTGGCCTCGTTATCTAACAGTTGTTAAAAATTACGATTGGTAATTGGTAATTTTTAGTTAACGTCATACTAGAGCAACACAACGGGCTATTGACGACGGTCCGGGATCAATCCCTTAAGCGAAAGATCCGAGGACAACACCTCGTAATTTTGAACCACGGTCAGATGACGAAGCAACACCTGAGCTGGCACCCCACTCTCCAAACTTCCACACCAACCCAACGTGAGGACTTTCGGCCACGACAGATTTCAGGTGCACCAGCCGCCTCTACACCATACGCGTACAAACATCCATGCCCGGACCCGGATTCGAACCAGGAACCTTCCGATCTAGAGGCTAACATCTTAACCACTATACCGGTTGGTCGGCTCAAAATTATGATATGCCTTAGTAATGGTAATGGTAATTTCAGTTAACGTCATACTAGAGCAAATAACGGGCTATTGACGACGGTCCGGGATCAGTCCCTTAAGGGAAAGATCCGAGGACAACACCTCGTAATTTTGAACCACGATGATATGCCTTAGATTTATCCCGAATTTCACGTTGGGTTGGTGTGGAAGTTTGGAGAGTGGGGTGCCAGCTCAGGTGTTGCTTCGTCATCTGTCCGTTGTTCAAAATTACGAGGTGTTGTCCTCGCATCTTTCCCTTAAGGAACTGATCCCGGACCGTCGTCAATAGCCCGTTGTGTTGCTTTAGTACGACGTTAACTAAAAATTACCATTACCATTACCATCCCGAATCGTCTCCCATACCATTGTGTTGTTCCAGTGCGACGCTAATTAACTAACTACTTCATAAGTGACATGATGAGATTGCAATCGAGTTACAAGTCATTTTATGTAGAACAAGTTCGAAAGTAGATATTTGAGGTATTTTATGAACGACGCGCACTTTGGTGCAACACAACGGTCTACTGTCGATGGTCCAGTATCTAACCAGCAGGGAAAGATCTGACACCACGTAATTTTGAACCACGGTCAGATGACGAGGCGACACCTGAACTGGCACCCTACTTTCCAAATTTCCCCACCCTTCCAACATGATCACAAGTTTCGAAAAATATTACTAAAGCACAAACTTCCTCTGTATTTATCGCCGACCAAACAGTCTGGTGGTTAATGTGTTAGCCTCTAGATCAGAAGGTTCCAGGTACGAATCCGGGCCAGGGCATGGATGTTGGTAAGCGCATGGTGTAGAGGCGGCTGGTGCACGTTAAATCTGTCGTGGCCGAAAGTCTTCACGTTGGGTTATGAGGAAGTTTGGAGAGTGGGGTGCCAGTTCAGGTATTGCCTCGTCATCTGACCGTGGCTCAAAATTACGTGGTGTTGTCCTCGGATCTTTCTTTTAAGGGATTGATCCTGGACCGTCGACAATAGTCCGTTGTGTTTCTCTAGTACGACGTTAACTAAATTACCATTACCATTGCCCGGACCGTCGTCAATAGCCCGTTGTATTGCTCTAGCACGACGTTAAATAAAACTTACCAATTACCTCTGTATTTATCAGGTTTTCCCATCGAGGGTTGATCCCGGTCGTCACCAAGAACCCAATGTGTTGCTCGATGGTCACGTTAATTAAAAATACCAATACTAATCCTTCGTACTTAAGTTGTGTTGCTCCATTCCAAAGCTAATTACCCCTACGTACTACATACAAGCTGTATTTAGCTTTACTAAACAATTCCTGTCGTAGAACGACTGCGGTATCTCGGTTGGAAGAGCAGCGGATTTGCAAACGGAGGATTGCGAATTCGAAATATGATCGAACCACATACCTGTAGGGGTACTTAAATTATGTGATGTTCCCAAATGCCTTAATGCTAAAGTGGTGTGGGGATTGGAAAAGTGGGTTACCAGCTCTGATGTTGACCTCGTCTTCTGACCTTGGTTCAAAATTACGAATGTTATTCTCAGATCTCTTCCTTAAGGAATGATCATGGACCGTTTTCAATAGCCTGTGTTGCTCAAGTGGGACGTTATCTACATACCTTCTCATAAAAACTGAAATCGGGGAAGAAGTTGACTGTGCCTATACTACGGAAAACTACTTGCATTTTAGGACTGGGTTTATAAAGAGTTCATTCATCTTTTTCAAACCATCTTCAATAGAATTTGATTTATCGCTGATTTTGATCCGAGCAGGTAGTACTATATTCGATTATTTTGTTTTTTCTGGGTATTTGCTTAAGTATAAAGTTAGCGTGTGAAATAAATTTAACGAAATATTGCCCTGATTTGCTAAAGCCATCTTAAGTACTTCAATTAGTAAAAGGTATAAGATGTCTAAATGCGTGGTTCACGTTTCAAAACTAAACTTGATTATTTATTTTATGGGATTGTTTTGAAAGCATTAAATACAATTATTAATAAATTCTAAGCAAAAGTGATTGTGCATTCGCTCTTAGTTAAGCGTTATTTTTCAAACCCCGCCATTTAAAACTTATTGACCCCAGTGAATCTTGAATTGACATACACACACACACATTATCGAATAGAAAGTAATCAAATTGATAAAAATAAGAACTTGACGCATAAACGAAATCTTTCAGATTTTGAAATAAAAGCTCGTCATTCTAATTAAAAGTACTTCTTGTAATTTTAAATATCCGTAATATTTTTAGAATTGAATCGGTTGTTTGAGAAACCCAATATGTCGGGCGAGAACAATTTTTGGGAAATCGAGAAAAAACTGTTTCTGCGTTGACCTCTATATTATTATTTCTAATAAAATGTATTGTTTGTAGCTAAATATAATCTTTGTGCTCAATGGAGGTCTCAAAAGATGAATAATTAAATTATTATGGATTTCTTAAGTCTGTTGACTTATGAGGTTTCTCAAATACATATACTTAAGGCAAAAAGCAATTGCATTCTAAACTGTATAAAATAAAAGTACACTTAGTACACCTCAAATATGCATTCTAAAACTAGTAGAAACACTAAATAAATATGAAACGCAAACAAGATTATTTAGTTCTATGAATAAGAGTGGTATAAATGGTGAAGTAAAATTTATTCATCAGTAGCGTAGTTCTCTGGCAATTGAGAATCAGATGTACCTGTAGAACACTTGTGAACTATCTATTAGTAGAATGCTTGAATGTGTTTTCTTCATTTGGGATGTATTTCATCAGTTTATTCAAGTTATTTCAATTTGTTTTTTCTTGTTGATGGGCATTTTCCCATTTGGATATACTGGTTCATTTGGGAATGACAGAAGCAGCTTTTATTGTTGTCAAACTGAAAAGTGCGACTGCAAAACCCATCTTTAAAAGGTTTGTCGATTTCAACATCCTAATGTTTGAAAGAGTGTGAAACCTGCATGAACTGAGATTTTAAAAGCAACTTTCACATCCTTTGGAACTAACGCCTATAAGTCACTTTTTCTCGAAATTGAGTTTTCGGTAAAAATCTATTCTTCAGAGGGTAGACGCATCTTCTAGAAGTGTAACTCCACGAGTCGGGTCATTCTACATAGAGTTGGCCCGTATGTGCTTCGTTTATTCGAGGAAGCCCATCAGTCAGTGACGTATGGGGTTTCTCAAACAACTGATTTAATTGTAATAACATTGATATGAGATTTAGGATATCTAAAATTGGAATGTTGTAGGCCTAAATAGTGCAGAGAAGCTGGTTTCACGTTATCATAAATATAGACTTAGAAATTCAAAAAGTATGGATGAGTTAAGTAGTTGAATTTAAGTTTCACAGGGGGAAACGCAATGGTATATTGGTGACGGTTCGGGCTCAATCCTGAAGGGAAAGATTCTTGGATGACATCCCGTAATTTTGAACCGTGGTCAGGTCATTGTCGTTAGTACCCACCCAGTCATCCTCATTGGTTCGCCAATCCCCCCACCCCCACACACACCACCGTATATCATTAAAGTCGAACTAAAATTCTGCTCAGTCCTAGCCTAAATTCAGAAAGAGATGAAAGGCCTTCGACCTAAGTTATCCGGAGCCCCAGTTATTTCAGTACACACTGAGGGGCACCCGACTGCATACTTCCACCCCACACCATTGAAAAAGATAAAAACGGAGGTTTGTCCCTTCTAGTTTGTCTTGGGACATGGTTCTCTCTTTAACATTGTTTCTGACAGCTTAGTTACAAATTGTTTCCAGAGAGTAGAATTTAAAAAACTAATAGATTTAAACTAATCGTAATCCACTTTCATTTGATTTCATTTATTTCATTTTAATGTAGCTCTATGTCAATTTATTGTGCTAACCAGTTGTTTATTCTTAGCATGTCTGAGAAGAAAGGGAGCGAAGGAAAGCGAAAGTTGAACTTTCCCAAAGTGGAAGTCAATCCTGCCTATTCGGACGACGAGGGCGAAACCTCAGACAAACCCGTTGACAAGGAAACCTTTACGAAAAAGATGTCCGATGCCTCTTCAGACAGCGGCGCCTTTAGTCAAGGCGATACACCGGCAAAGCAAACGAAGCAAGATCTGTCGAAGAATCCAGAAGACCCAAAATCTACGAGCAACCCGAATACAGAAGTCGGCGAATGTTCTCATCACCTTAGTCCTGAGGGATCGCCTTCTTCGAAAGGCAAGCGTTCAAAATCCCCCATAAAGAAATTTACTGATGGAGCCGGAGCTCTTTTTAAAGCTGTGAAAGACGTAATGTTGAACCGGTCTCCCACTAAGAAAGGTCAATTAACAGACTCCATGGAAGTTGAACATGAAAGACCGGAGCCGCAAGCCTATGTGAAACAGAAACCGAAAAAAACAAAAGAAAAGCGAATATCTAAAAAACTATCTGAAATGTATGAGACAGTCAGCAGCGACTCCGAAAATGTAGATTCGGGTGTCACAAACGTTTCAACTGTTCCAGACAGCGATCAAACCTCAGTTGATGAGAAATCTGAAACTGATCCTTTTGAAGATAGTGAAGTAAAGGATGCAAAAGACGACTCTGTTGACGATGCTAAAAAGAGAAGTGAAAAGTAAAAGAAATCAATTAAATTTTGGGCAAGATCTGAGATTTTGGAAAAAGGAAGCATATTTCTGAAAATCTCTAGAATTGACTTTAAAATTTGTACTTCCACTTTTATCTGAAGAAAGCAATTTAAACTTTAAAATTTACTCGAACTGTTTGGATGCCTGTTTTATAAATATTGGAATTATACATTTTAAAATGGCAGATTTTATTCCAAAACGGGCTCTTGGAAGTTTCGAGCTTACTGTACTAATGTTGTACTTGAAATGTGCCTTGAACTTTAAATAAAACCTTTAACTATTTGTTTCGTATATTACATTTTCATGGCCTGTTTGGCATTTTGTAACCAGTTAGTTTATAAATGTAAGCATAATGACTGGAAGTATTGGTCTTTTCTTTTGCCAAAAATGGAAAATTTTCAAATACCAGCAGCAATATTTACTGCTTAATGTATACTAGTGTTCAATTACAAATTAAAAGTATAGAAACTCGTAATTTACTTTAGTCAGTTCCAGTGCTGTAGTCGTAAAAAAAATCAGAGGGTATACCATGGGGGTGTAACGTCTTGAAGATACAGAATCATTATCGAGAATCGTGGGAGCTCGCAACAGGAATCGTTCCCGAAGTCTACCCACTGGTCCGACTGCGGAAGTGACGATTGGAGGAGACGGGCTGGGAAGAGACAATTTTTGGAGAGAGGCTGTTGCTAGCCGCAGACGATTTGAGGAACTTTCTTGAGGAGGCTGTATTGTATCGGTGATGGACATCGTCTTTAAATATAAAACTGTAGCTGTACATATTCTGTAAATTTTAACTCTCAATTTAAGTATTTTAACCAGGAAGTGGTTTTACTTTTTCGTCGATACGGTACAGGGGCACGCAGAATTTTTTTCCATGGGGAGGCGAAACATGTATTGTACTTAATACTTACACTTTCTAGGGGCACATTACACATATATATATGAAATTCATAAGCCAGGAGGTTGACCGCCCCCTCTTCCAGGAGCCCATAGGGCATACTCAAAGGACCAGAGTATATGTTCGAATTGATCCAAGTTTAAATCATCGAGGGGAAAAAAAGCCTATATTAATTTTATATAACAGGAAGGAACTGGTGAAACTTCGACTTAAGCGGAAATTCGTTTTCACAAGGTTCGAGTTACTGGGAGTTTACTGTATTTTTGCAAAGCAAAATATGCACACTAGAATCGAGTGATATAAAAATTTAAAAATATCACTATATTAATATTTAAGTATATGAAATAATTACAGGAAATGTGTTAAGAGAAAAATATTTAATCCATATAAAGTAAGATGTAATCTTTTAATAAAAATTTTAAGACCTTCCTCTATTTTCATTGAAATATTTTCCAAACTGCTTGACTAAAGAATTTTTTTTTTTTTTTTTTTTGCGCATACCCTTGATATATTGTCTACTGAAGAGCAATGGTTGGCTAACCAAGAAATTACAAATTTTTTTCGGTTGAAAGTGTTCTATAGGTGGTCCATTTGCATTAATAAACATTAGACTGGAGACGTTTGAAATCAATAAAGATGATCTCAAATCTGGTACACTGTTATTCATTAAACTAAACCTGCACTCGGCCGTGAAACATGGTAATATTTCAATTGTTCTCAAAAGAGGTTTAATTTTTCTGGAGCAACTTGGGCGTTTTCATTTGTCACTCAAACCCTGATAAGTGCACATTTCATCTATACCAAAATGTCGACAGATCTTTTTTACCTCCTTTTCTCCATCGCAAATATCCCCTGTATTTATATTTTCTGGATCAAGCATAGATATATCCTTCAAAAGTTGATAATTTTCTTCGTTAACATCAGAACAAATTCTGGATTTCATTCTATCGACAATACTTTGAATGAATTGCTTTTGATTAAGGTATACGTATACGTTTTTTTATCAATTTTGAGTCAAATAACTGATTTTTTTTGATGCAGAAATATAGTTTGAACTTTTAGCTTTCTAAATCACTTTGAATTTTGTCTCGAGGTCAATTAGAACGCCAGTTATGACGTTTTTAGAAATGCATGTCAGCTATATTTTAAACCGGAAGTTGCCTTCTGCATACCAGAAATTCTTTCTCGATTTCGAAACTTGTCAAAAAAACACCTATAAATATTTTTTAATACTTCAAAATATGCCAAAACATTTATTTTAGCATTTTAAGGTGTTTTAAAATTAATATTTTTTAATTAAAGCGTCTGGCAATGACACAAAACGCCAATGAATGTTTTAACGCTTCCATATGGCAGAGGGTATCTAAAAATGTGTTTGCGGTGTTGAAAACAGTACGTTTGGGTGCATTTGACGCAGTAATTCAATTTAATGAATGATGGGTATCGTGGTTGCCTCAAAGTGCTAGAACAACTTGGGTTTGAAAGTTTGGGTCGATACACCGAGGAACGTTACAATTACTTAGACAAACTCCGCGTGAACGAATCTGTACGACACTCTACCCCTATGGTAAAACGGCGAAGAAAAATTCTGAAAGCTACCAGAAAAAAAAAATCTACACAATCTGAAAAGACAGAAGGTGTTTCTTACCAATCAGGTGGATTTTAACTAGGTATTAATCAGTTTTTTAAAGGAATTTTGTGATTATATTACATTTTTGGCTTTTTCTCAAAACCACTATTTTCAAATATGTTACTTTCCATTTTACACAATATATCCAAAAGTTTTCATTCAATTGCTTAGAAACTTTCTGTGTATGTTTGTAACTAACAAATGTAAGTGTTGAACTATTATTATGAAATTAGATTGGTAATTTAAGATTTTCTGGGATTTTAAAGTATGAAATTGACAGGTTTTTTTAATTTTTTGAACATTTGTGGGAATTTTGAAACACGTAGGCACATATCTTCACCAAATTTAAAGATAATGCTTAGATAATCTTCCAAGTCCAGCAATACTGTCCTTCAAGTGTTTTTAAGTGTCATTTTTTGGAAAATAGTATTTTGTTTTTGTAATTTCACGTTAAGCGTAACTATCACTTTTTGAGCTTTTTTTGACAGTTTTATGCCATTAATTCAAAATATTAAGAAAAATTTTGTCTTCTGTTGTGTTACACTGTTGTTATAACTTATAATAAAATGAAAAACACAAAAAAAATTGGGAAAATATAATTATTTTGAAAATTGGTCTCCGAACGTATACGTATACCTTAATAGATACGATTTTGTAACTATGTACCAAGGTGATATCTTGAAATAAAAACTTTTATTTTGCTTCTACAGCTATCTGCGTTTCACGTGATGTTTCGCGCGATGTTTTCTGCGAAAAGCAAAGCGTGTAACGTAGTTTTTAAGAAAAAGCAGACAGTATACGGAATTTTCTGTAAAAACCATAGGGTATATGGCGTATGCCGCCGTATACCTTCCACAACAGCCCTGGTCGGTTCTAAACTTGTATATGCATCCATTAAAACTAGAGTAATTTTGCCTAAGATGGCTGTGGAGTATCTGTGTACTGGAATTATTACCGCTAGTCTCCCGATAGTTCATTGTACAAGGTCTTATTGTAGTTTTTGAAGAAATTCCTTCGCTCATTCTCAAAACAACCTCCAAATGCTCATTGGCCGACCAACCGGCATAGTGGTTAAGGTGTTAGCCTCTAGATCAGAAGGTTCATGGTTCCAATCCGAGTCCGGGCATGGATGTTTGTAAGCTATGGTATACATTGTCTATCCAACTCAAACTCAACAAAGCATTCCTGAAAAACCGTCTAAAAACCCTCATCAGAATCGAGTGGCAAAATGAATGGGACAGGGGAGACACTGACCGGAGAACCTACGACTTCTTCAACAAAGTCAATCACAACAGAAACCCACCGGGAACCTACCTAACAGTCTACTTGACGGGACATGGCCCGACCTATCTACACAGATTCTGCCTCATCACCAACAATAACTGCATTTGCGGTAAACCGGGAACTCCGGACCACTACATATTCAACTGCCCTCTAACGACAACCAACCATTTAAAATAACCAAACATAAACTTAAGTATAGCGTGGAAACATAATACTGCCACCAACAACAAAGCCCAAGTCAAAATAATGAAAATAATGCACTTCATTTTCAACAATATAGACATAATAACAGGACCACACTTCCAACTTAACACCACCATTTAACAACGGCTTTCTTCAACAGTATTCTCAGGACAGGACAACTGATTTAACTCTACCCTCTGCTATAGACTCTCGAAAGTACAACTTTAAAGTTCCACAATGCATCGCATCGCATCAAGTTTGAATTCTGAGCAAACTTAAATGCCAAGCATAGAAAACACCTATGCAAATAGCACCTCAATGGCCGGGGGGGGGGGGGCTTAAGGCACCCCCTGCCCAGTCACCGCCCTACTTCTGGGGAATACTCTCCTTCCGTGGGGGCCACAAAAAAAAACCCGCTCATGACCTGCTATCACAGCGGGGACGAGGGGGCCACCTGCGGTGCCCAACGCGTATGGTATAGAGGCGGTTGGTGCACCTTAAATCTGTCGTGGCCGAAGTACTGACGTTGGGTTGGTGTGCCAGCTCGGGTGTTGCCTCGTCATCTGACCGTAGTTCAAAATTACGAGGTGTTGTCCTCGGATCTTTCCCTTAAGGGATTGATCCCGGACCGTCGTCAATAGCCCGCTGTGTTGCTCCAGTACGATGTTAACTAAAAATTACCAAATGCTCATTGCTTAAAAATGCTGATAGGATCGTCGTCAATAGCCCGCTGTGTTGCTCTAGTACGACGTTAACTAAAAATTACCAATTACCAAATGCTCATTGCTTAAAAATGCAATGCCTTTGATCATCCTCTTTTAAAGGTACGATAAATTAACTATTATGTTAAAGTCTGGTGAATGTTGACGGCAATGTGGCCTTTTCATGGACTGCACTTTTTCACTAATACAGATCTCGAGAACTCCGGATGGGACTTGCGTAAAGGGGCACTGTCACTGGGGGTTGATTCAGCCCAACAAGCTCAGTGCCACTGCAGAAAGTCTTTAGAATGCACGAATCTTTGGCACCTCTTTATCCGAAGCACCACTTCTGAACCCGATTTGCTGTCTTTTGTGTATTGTATGTTTTTCAATTTTGTATTTTCAAATTATGTGATCTTTTTCGTTCGTCGTTTTGTATTTTTGTGCTTGCATGTTTTACCCATCGCTTGATTTTTTCTTTTTTCTTTTTTCTGTGTACTTAAAATGTTTCCTGTGGATTGCTGGGCTCTCTCTTATCTCCGAATCTCTCCTCCGTAAAGCGACTATACAGGTGAAAGTGTCCGCCTACGGCATTCAATCCAATCCGAAGCACCACACGGGATTAGAGTCAAATGAGCAAACTGGATATGTGAGTTTAACATAGTCTATCGCAAGATTCGTGGCAGGAATAATTCTCGCCTGGACAACGAGTACTGATTCTTCGAGCACTACACATGCGTTAGTCTTTCGTTCCATAGTTTCGTTCGTGTCCTAAGCAAAGCACAGATATCACGCTTTCGATGATTCAGAAGAAAAGTAACTTTTGTTGCTCCCTTAATGATGAAAATTGATTTTAATTTATCAGTACTCGTGATAATATATAAAACATTCGAACTCTACAGCACTATTCATTACCAAGCATAGGTGTAACCAGGGAGATCAAACCTCCCATACAGTCTTGAAAAATTTTGCAAGTATGAGTTTTTCACAAATTGGTCCTTTATTAATTACTCAAACTATTCATAACATAATTCATCAGTGTGTTTACTTGTGTAATAAATATGTGAAATAATGATAGATTAGTTCATAGGCGTAACCAGGGTGTGTTGGGGGTTCGACCCCATTCAGTTCGTCGAAGATAGTCAAAGTTTACCAATGATTAGTAATCCGAGCTTTAAACTCGAATTCTCGATACTTACTAAATGAGTAGGGAAATCTTTGGTAGTTCATTTCCTTTTCGACATACATTTATGTATTTATTGCTCACTAAGTTCTATTAGTTTCACTTTGTAATCAGGCCGACCAACCGGTATAGTGGTTAAGATGTTAGCCTCTAGATCGGAAGATCCCCGGTTCGAATCCGGGTTCGGGCATGGATGTTTGTAAGCGTATACCAGCTCAGGTGTTGCTTCGTCATCTGAACATGGTTCAAAACTATGAAGTATAAATTGTTCGGAGCAATGATGGTCCTACCACTGGGTGCTTCTTCACAAGTGGCCATCACTTCCGGCCTTGTAGTGGCCAATGACTTAGGTCAAAATGTGCCCGCCATTAGAAAAAAAAAAACTTTGCAATCAGAGTTTTTTAACAGCCTACATACGCTAAGAACAAAAGTATTTGGACACTGCATGTCGTTCAGAAAAAGTGCTTCATTCTATTTAGTAACAGGTAGGCACTCTTTTTGTTTGTATTACAGCTGCAACACGTCGAGTTATACTTTCCCCACGTTCTCTAAATCTGGACAGCATTAGCTCGCCATGCCTCTTACAGGACTGAAGAGATTGTTGTGAAGAGTGATGGGCATGCGTGGTGGTGTCGTACTCGTAGTTTCAGTTTGTCCCACAAGTGCCTGATCGGATTGAGATCGGGCTCTAAAAAGGCCAGTCAAGCGAATTCACCTCATTTTCAGGAAATCAGTCCAGCACATATTTTGCAGTATGCCATGGAGCTCTATATTGGTGGACGAAACAACCATCATCGCCGTTATATCGCCATAGCGTAGGCAAAGCCGAATCATCCAAAACGTCGAGGTACATTAAGCAATGGGCCGAGTCCTAACCAGCAACACAACCCCACACAAAGATGGACCCTGCTTCGAATATCTGTAATCCAAATACTTTTGTCCATATAGTGTATAATTAAAGTCTAAATTCCTTAAGGGGCTCTTTAAAGCGGCTTGATTGATGACACTACAATCAAACAAGCCATTTAGCTCTGCAATCATTCAGCTTTTTTAAAAGTGTTAGAAAAGCAGAGAGTATGGATTCCTTGGTTCATTTTGTTACAAACAGGACTACCGCAGCAAATCTTCTGTACTTTTGCTTTTGCAGATGTTTGAGTATTAAAAATAACATTGCAAAAGCATCATTGCAGTTTAAAGGTAAGAAATATTTAATGCAATTATGTTAGAATTTAAGTAATACTGTCGGAAGATGACGTTTTGTTTTTGTTAAAAGAATTCAATAAAAATGTTACTGTGGAAAGTATAAGTTATTTTTCTTGTTGACATTACAACAGTGGTATTTATTTAAGTTTCTACTAAAACACTGATGAATGATTTCATGTCCTAATCTCATTAATATTATCGTTGCAAGTAGCTATTCACATAGTTGCATGTAGTATATAATTAATACACTTTTTTTTAAAATTATGAGCATTCATAGGCTGCAGAGTCAGAATCGAGATAAATTTTACCGATGTATTTCAAGCAAATCAAATTCCAATCCAAGAAGTTCAGAAATAATCGAAACGTTTGCGAAAAAATCGGCGCTTTAATTTATAATTCAAATGTATTGTAAGTTTTAAAATTCACCTTAAAGTCATCTGGTAAATATTGTACTTATATAAATAAAAAATGTTCGTGATTTTAAAAATCGAGTGTTAATTATTGAGTATTTATTAATGTAAATAATTAATTCCGAATTATTAATATACATTAATTAAATCTGAATAATTAACACATTAACGGGGGTTGACGAGCGTTAGCGAGCAGGGGGCGGGCCCCCTAGTCATATGATAAATTACTAATTATTAATAGGTATAAATCAGTAATATTAGTAATTATTAATAAGCTATAGATATTAATCATATTAACATAACTAAGTATTAATAATTAATATATATTAATTACATTAATAAAATGATTAATAATTGATTTATAGTAATGTAATTAATTATATTAATTCCGTAATTGATTATTAACCAATATATATATAATTAATATACATTACCTTAATATAATTAATTTATTCTTCCCCCTTTTTACTGGGGTACAGTCCATACTTCTCGGGAGGACTAACCTCCCTCCCCCATTCAACAACCTTAACAACGCCGATGCCACCTAGCCCAAGGGGATGCAGACAGCAAGAGTGCGAACAGTTCTATTTGCAGACAGTCCACCGAAGAAATGCCTTAAAGTTTTTAAGATCCCTGAGATACCATTTCACCCTTTGATTTTAAATTTCCAATCATCTTGCTGCTACAGCCCTAGCCTTAGGAAAACTGAAAATGTTGCATAGGTTCCGTGTACATCAAGTGGCTGGGCGTTCGACTTTGTTGTAGCTTGGAATCAATCTATTTGTCTGCTGGGAATATCTCAATTGAATCTCAATAGAAATGAATTTCAAATAATTATCACATTCCAATTTAGGTGCGGAAGCATTACTTTTCATTTATTCTCCAAGAAATCCATGATAAATGTTTTTCAATCTTTTCCGGTACAGCTTCAGTCTACGTTTATAGCGGTGGCAACGGCCTTGGCTTTTTTTGTTTTTGTTTTCGTTTTCGCACTTCTAAAGTCGCCAAGGAAAGAATTATTTCAAATGAACTAATGAAATCAAACTACAATTTAACAGATTTTGAAAGAACTTTCTAGAATATTCAAAGAAAGAACATTCCGCTTGCCGATGTTACCACAAAAACACTCACGTTGAGTTAGTGTGGAAGTTTGGTGAGTGGGGTGCCAGCTCGGCCTGCTCTTTCCCTTAAGGGACTGATTCCGGACCGTCGTCAATAGCCCGTTGTGTTGCTCTAGTACGACGTTAACTAAAATTACCATTACAATTACCACGAAAACACCGCAATAACCGTTATACAGATGGGTTGTCATAACCTGCCATAACTCGCTACTAGAAGTTAGTCAAAAAAAAAAAATCGCCAAGCCCATTGTCACCACTATAAACGTTGACTAAAGCTGTATCTATTGTTGCTCACTAGCTAGAGATATGCCAGGTAACATTATTAATGCGCTTTTAATTAAGATTTTTTTTGTTCCAAGTCGGTAGCTTAGCTTAGGTCGTATTGTGAGATAATATAACAAGCGTTTTTTTGAGGCCGTATATCGCTTCTCAACAATCTGGATATCCTTTTCCAAGGACACAGGTCTTTATGCTGAGTAAACACGGAGTTGAAGTAATCCCCAAGAGGAGCTTAGAGCGACTGAGCGGCCAAAACCTTCTCGAGCGAATCCCTCACCCTCAAAGAGGGACCCACAACGAGAAAAGGAAAAGATCCGCATGAAAAACCAGGGTTAAACTGACGGAAGGAATATCTCTATGGTACCTCCGGGTTGTGATGCTCGTCTTTACTGGAAGTTAACTTTGAGAGGATTCAATTTTTCTACTAATTGTTCACATACAAGTGTTGAAGAGCTTTCTGTTGAGACGACTTCATTTTTAAGAAATAGTTTCGTTTAATATTGTTTGCTGTCGTGCTCAATAATTATCGTTTCTTTGAACTTGCAACACACTACTAGATTTCTGAAACAAATTCAAAGTGGTACATTCTATAAACTTTCATCAGGAAGAATTAATCAGTTGACTCTAGAAAAGATTTCCTGTGTTTTTAAAGTTAGTATCAGGTTTGAAAACACTATAACATGCGATTCTGTAAAAAAAAAGAAGCATGAAACTTAATATAGGTCGATTGTTAGTAATACAGGTGAGTGTTAGACTAAAAAAAATGATAAATTCAGTATTTAAATTCTCATGAATCACGTGACTTGACATTCAGCCATGAAAGCAAAACGAGCGTGGCCTTTTCGGGGGTTGATTAGAACACTTCCACATGTAAAGTTTAATGTGTACAATATTTCAACTTGTGCTTGATATCTATGATCCACTTATGTTAGTTTTGAAATGCAAAACTAGTAGAAGAAAAAAATATTTCCTCTAAAGAACTAATTTAATTCATACGAATTTTGACGATGTTAAAAAGTTCAAGCCGTTTTGTAAACAATGTCAATTACATTGATTTTTCATCACCCAGTTATTGACTAAAATAATTTCACCCTAAATACGTCACTTCAGATCTTAAAATAATTGTAAAAATGATTTTATTAAAGATTTGATGGTGTATAAATTAACATTTCCAGCCTCAGCCACTTAACTGTAAGTTGCCGAGAACTGTAAAAAATTAAACAACGAACGCAATAAAGAAAGTTCATAGCTATACTAAAATGACGATGGTACAATCATGCGAAGCATTGAGGTGTACAGCTTCAGTCTACGTTCATCACCGTTGAAACGGCCTCGACGCTTTTTTGGTGCACTTTTAGAAGCGAGTTTTGACTGGTTGAGGCAATCCATCAGTATTACGGTTATTTCGCTTTTTAAGGCAACCTAGACATGCAGAAAGTATAAATTTTCATTTTAAATATTCTACAAAGTTCTTTCAAAATCCGTTAAACTGTTGTTTGATTTCATTAGTTCGTTTGAAAGTTTTTTCTTTGAGTCCATTGGTTATTTAAATTTTAAACTATCCTTTGATTTCATTGGTCCTTTTAAATTTTTGCTTCGATTTAGTTGGTTCTTTTGATGGTTTTTCGCCAGTTGTGGAATTTTCTTTCATTTTAATTTATGCCACAGTACAGTGCTGTCGTCTCTGCTTCTGAAGCCTGTTACTTTCCGTTGTAAAAAGAAAGATTTTTTAAATAATTCTTTCCTTGGCGACATTAGAAGTGCGGCAAAAAAAAAAAAGCGTCAAGACCGTTGCCACCACGATAAACGTAGACAAAGCCTTGAATCATTGAGGTACGTCTTAACATCTATCAGTGATAGTATTTGGATTTTGATAGATTCCAAGAGCTCTATGCAACACCTCAAGAACTGGCAAAATTTTACAGGATAATGAGAAATCATCACTTTCTTTCTAAGTTGTGGGGACCTCAAAATCAATAATGTTGCAAAGTATTCTCTCACATAGCGTTCACTGTGCATCAGAGGTTCAGTTCTTGGTGAAATCTGAAGGCCCTCGGACTTTTCCCTACTCAGCATTGTATTCAGATAAGCGTGTTGGACACTCCCTTCAGTTTGGTGGTCCTAGATCATTGCAAGCAGATTTGGATTCTCAGAGGTGGGTACATCGAAAGTATATTTTTCTTGAGTAGAAACAAGGGTTTTTACATCTTGCTTCTATTCTGCCTCAATTGCAACTTTCTTCCATACCCTTGACTGCCTCTTTGGATTTATTTGTTGCAAACCAAGAGGAAGTAGCTATTATCTCATTCAGGTTTCAAAATCTTATGGACCTGGTCTAGCATTAGTTAGACTAGTTGACCATAAGCTAGTGTTGTCTGACCTCCTGGTCTACCATCTGCTGGACCAGCTGTAAAGCAACAACACAATCATAAGCAACACTTCAATGACTTATGGGTCAGTTGAACATCATTCGATTAAACTTTGATAGCTGTTTTGTTTCCGTCAGTTTCTAAGAACTCAACGTAGCATAATTTTGAAATTCAACGAAAAAGTTATTAATTCATAATGAATCAGAAAATATGATACGAAATAAATTACGCATTTGTTTTCAAGTCTAAGCAAAAAATATGTTCTAAAATGTTTCATTCCTACTTTAAATGGTCATTTTCTAGTGTGAAACTAATTTCTAAGGCAATTTTTGATTAATCGACGCGTCATCAAGAAAAAATATTTTTCAAAAGCAAGTACTGATAGATCAAGGCGAAGGCAACTAAACTCATTTAAATGATTTTTGTGACTCTTCCACAACTGTGTTACAGCGTGGTGGGAAACGTCACCCAGTGACTTCATATTTAGATGGCATGAGAGCTGACTGAGGAATCAAATTAAAACACCCTCGCAGGGTAGTTGGAAGCCCCTAATACTATGTACAAAATCATATAAAATCAACCTATAAAAATTTCTTAAAAGTTTTATGCGTAGCATGAACTAAACAATTTTGTTGTCCTAAAACGATTGTTGAGCATGGTAGATCTCAATACATTATTCTAAAGAACAAACAGCATCACACGTTTTACTATGCCAAGAAATTTCACTCCTTTGACATTACCTTTTCGTCGCCATGACGGCCAATAAAGATAGTGAAATACGATGAAGAAAGAATTAGTTTTTCTCGATCAAGAAGCATCGGGAGGGGCTACACTGTCAGAATTACCAATGTCACATGTCCCTATTTCAGTTCAGAATGCATACATGTGACATCTTCATGGGATTGAACAATATGCATTTTAATTGAGGAATTCAGCCTTGAGCTAAGCTCATGATGCGAATGGGTTAATATATTTCCCACATCGTCTAGTAAAAATGGAAACAATACTCTGTGCATAAAGAGCAAATAAATAAAAGAAGAACATTTAGATAGGACAAATAATAATAAATGAACATTTGCTTCAGACTATATAATAACAGTTAATGAAGTTATTATTTATTTCAGAATAAAAAGCATTTTAATGTTAGCTGATTCTATTATTTTCTGCTTGGTTGGAAATGCAGCTACCATACCATCTTACACTATACACATTTTTTTCTTTCAATAGCCCGCTGTGTTGCTCTAGTACGACGTTAATTGAAAATTACCAATTATCTTTCAACTTCATCCTATTTTCTTAATCCTCCAGGAATCCTAATTACGAGGATAGTTGGAATCTTGGCATCCATTTGGTACCTTTTTGTTATAACTGAATACATTTATTTTTCTGAGAGAAATACGATGAGTAATTTTTGTAAATCTGCCTTCATTCAGTAGTGTAGTAAGGTCAGGTGGTACCCAGAGCTGAAAATTTCTTGTCACCCTCCATTGAAATTATTACAAGAAGAAAATATCAGATACAGTTACTGGAGTTTTTATTTCTTTGTATTGAGACATAAGCACTTAAAGACTTATTTTCCTAACTTTCTCTGCAAATTTTGAAATGACATCAAAATCGATTCCTTTCGCTACTTTGTTTACAATTGACAAGGTAGCTAATGTAGAACCGAGATTTATTCATAGTGGACCTAAGATAACTCTTGATTAATTTTAGTTTTGAAAACTCCTCTCACATATTGCTACTGAGACACATAACATTAAAAAGATTCTTAAGGCTTAAGTTAGATTTTGTAATTAATTTATTTTTTAATTAACGTCGCGTGCTAGAAGCAACACGATGGGCTATTATCGACGGTTCGAGATCAGGAAAGATCCAAGGACAACACCACGTAATTTTGAACCACGGTAAGATGACGAAAAGTTAGATTTGGTACAGAATCTAAAAGTTCATATTCAACAACAAACTCTAAAAATCTCCATGAAGACAATTACAGAAAATCTTCTTTTGAAACTTTGGAAGCTTGCAGATGTGTTCTTAGTCATGGAATCTCTAAGGATATCATCTTCAGAAAGTTCATCGTAGTTTACGACTAAGTTTTGTATTAACTGTGGCAGTTCGTCTTCTGAAGTTGTAATCAGATTCTTGGGTTCGAAAACTGCAAACTGAGCTGTTATATTTTCCAGGTCTTTACAGAGAGTGTCTCTCTCTCTCTTTCTTGATAAAAACCTGTCAATACACTCCAACATTGATCTCAATTTTTCACTCAGGGTCAGAGGTTCATTTTGAGCCTTTTCTCCAGCCATCCTTTTCTTTCTGAAGATTCTTCTTTTCACTAAAAGAATGTCCATCTCTTCTCAAGATTTCGTTGCAAACTGCAGTGCTTTCTCCACGATCTCATTTCTTTTGTCTTTCAAAGATCGTAATCTCTCTTTTCCTTTTTTTTTTCTGAGCTGACGCCTCACTCTTGAAACTGCCGCACCGACCCAACGTGAGGACTTTCGGCTACGACAGATTTAAGGTGTACCAGCTGGCTCTACACCATCCGCTTATAAACATCCATGCACGGACCTGGATTCAATCCAGTGGAAATATGGAGTGCCAGCTTTGATGTTCTTCTAGTCATTTGAACGTGGTGTTCGAAATTAAGAGGCGTGTCCTTGGATTTAACCGGCGGGATTGATGGCGGACTGTGACTCGTTGTGTTGCTCCAGTGCGACGTTAATTAATAATCATTAGCACCAGTTAATTAACTACCTACTTTCTAGTAAATTTAATTACATGATTCCAAAGATTCCTTTATCAACTGTCATCAAGTAAGAGACAAACTAAGAAAATTTGTTTTAGTTTTGGCCTCTTAGGCCCGGTGCACACATCCGGTTTTTCAACGTGCGGCGCCACTGCGGCACCGAAGCCCAACTAAGCACACATAACCGTGACATGACGCACGAACTCATTTCGCGCCATTTGCGATAAATATTCTATTGAAGAAAACGTGTTTATTTCGCTTGGTGTAAAAAAAAGTATATTTTGAAACACAAAATAGACTTTACTGGATACAATCATTTATTAATTATTATTTATATTCCATTTGTTTATGAAAACAAGGTACTTTAGAACGGAGACTCATGTGCGGCGAGCTGCGGTGCCGTGGGGAACTGCGGTACAAATTGTACGCAAGTTGGACATGCGTCGCCCCAGCGGCACTGGAGGCATGTGTGCACTGCTCCATTTGATCTGATGTTCCTCAGACCACACTTGCGTTGCGGCTGCGTTGAAAAACCGGATGTGTGCACCGGGCTCTACTCAGTTGGTCGCGGTATCTTTGTTGGAAGAGTAACGGATTAGCGGAAAGTAGCGAGTTCGAATCGAACCAAAGACCGCCCGTCATGTACAAATGAGCTGGTGCACTTTGAATCTGTCAAGGCCTGACATGTCCTCACGTTTGCGTACCGTGAGAATATGGACAGTGGGTTGACAGCTGAGGTGTAACGTAATCATCTGACCGTTGTTCAAAATTACGTAGTTTTGACCTCGGATCTTTCCCTTAGGATTTAATACCACCGTCACCAATAGCCCATCGTGTTATTCCAGTTCGATATTAATTAAAATACTAACCTACCTGTTAGGTTCTATTCCTCCCAGGGTGAAGCCGACCAACCGGTATAGTGGTTAAGGTGTTAGCCTCTAGATCGGAAGGTTCCTGGTTCGAATCCGGGTCCGGGCATGGATGTTTGTAAACGTATGGTGTAGAAGCGGCTGGTGCACCTTAAATCTGTCGTGGCCAAAAGTCCTCACGTTGGGTTGGCGTGGAAGTTTGGAGAGTGGGGTGCGAGCTCAGGTGTTGCTTCGTCATCTGACCGTGGTTCAAAATTACGAGGTGTTGTCCTCGAATCTTTCCCTTAAGGGACTGATTCAGGACCGTCGTCAATAGCCCGTTGTGTTGCTCTAGTACGACGTTAACTAAAAATTACCAATTACCTCCCAGGGTGTTTTTCTCATCTTTGTATCAATACAAGGGCTTTCCTTATGCGTATGGACCGACCAACCGGTCTGGTAATTAAGGTGTTAGCCTCAACATCGTAAGGTCCCTGGTTTGAATCCGAGTCAGTGCATGGATATTTGTAAGGGTAATGGTGCAGAGGCGGTAAGCGCACCTTAAATCTGTTGTGGCCGAAAGTCCTCACGTTGGGTTGGCGTGGAAGTTTGGAGAGTGGAGTGCCTGCTCAGGTGTTGCTTCGTCATCTGACCGTGGTTCAAAATTACGAGGTGTTGTCCTCGAATCTTTCCCTTAGGGAATTGATCCTGGACCGTCGTCAATTGCCCGTTGTGATGCTCCAGTGAGACGTTAATTAAAATTACACATAAAATAGTGTCTGGACCGAGATAGCTCAGTTGGAAAAGCATCGGAAGGTTGCGAATACGAATCCAGACAAAGTCCGTCGCGTACAAAGGGGACTGGGGCACGTTAAAATTGTCGTGACCTCAAATGTACTCACGTTGGCGTGATGTGGAAGTTTGGAGAGTGGGGTTACAGCTCAGGTGTTGCCTCGTCATCTGGTAATGGTATTGATAATTTTGAATTAACATCGTACTAGAGCAACACAACGGGTTATTGACGACGGCCCGGGTTCAATCCCCTAAGTGAAAGATCCGAGGACAACGAACACCACGTAATTTTGAACCACGTTCAGATGACGAGGCAACACCTGACCTCGCACTTCACTCTCTAAACTTCCATTCCAACTCAACGTGAGGTAATGGTAATGGTAATTTTAGTTAACGTCGTACTAGAGCAACACAACGGGCTATTGACGACGGTCCGGGATCAGTCCCTTAAGGGAAAGATCGAGGACAATTCATTTGGTAATTTTTTAGTTAACGTCGTACTAGAGCAACACAACGGGCTATTGACGACGGTCCGGGATCAGTCCCTTAAGGGAAAAATCCGAGGACAACACTTCGTAATTTTGAACCACGGTCAGATGACGAAGCAACACCTGAGCTGGCACCCCACTCTCCAAACTTCCACGCCAACCCAACGTGAGGACTTTCGGCCACGACAGATTAAATGTGCACCAGCTGCCTCAACACCATACGCTTACAAACATCCATGCCCGGACCCGGATTCGAACCAGGAACCTTCCGATCTAGAGGCTAACACCTTAACCACTATACCGGTTGGTCGGCTACCAATTGAGATCAAGCACACAGATTGTTTTATATATATACTCAAACACTCTTATGGTCACTTAGGAATCGAACTTGCATCTCCCACAAAGTGATGGTAATTGTTAATTATAAGTTAACGTCGTACTAGATCAACACAATGGGCTATTGAAGATGGTCCGGGATCAATCTCTTAAGGGAAAGATCCGAGGACAACACCTCGTAATTTTGAACCACGGTTAGATGACGAACAACACCTGAGCTGGCACCCCACTCTCCAAACTTCCACATCAACCCAACGTGAGGTGGGACAGATTTGAGGTGCACCAGCTGCCTCTACACCATGCGATTACAAACATCCATGCACTGACCTGCATTCGAACCAGGAACATTCCGATTTAGAGGCTAACACCTTAACCACCAGACCGATTATATTACCGGGAACGAGATTTTTGTGCTGTTTTTCCCAAGATCACTTTACAAATATTTTCATTGTGCACCAGCTTCCTCTACACCATACGCTTACAAACATCCATGCCCGGATCCGGATTCGAACCAGGAACCTTCCGATCACTTTAACCACTATACCGGTTGGTCGGCCTTTCAATGGTAATGGTAATTTTAGTTAACGTCGTACTAGAGCAACACAACGGGCTATTGACGACGGTCCGGAATCAGTCCCTTAACAGAAAGATTCGAGGACAACACCTCGTAATTTTGAACCACGGTCAGATGACGAAGCAACACCTGAGCTGGCACCCCACTCTCCAAACTTCCACGCCAACCCAACGTGAGGACTTTCGGCCACGACAGATTTAAGGTGCACCAGCCGCCTCTACACCATACATTTACAAACATCCATGCCCATGCCCGGATCCATTCGAACCAGGAACCTTCCGATCTAGAGGCTAACACCTTAACCACTATACCGGTTGGTCCGGCCTTTCAATGGATGAATCAAATTTGTTATTATGTAAATTTGACCAAACAATCGTAACAAACATCGTTGATTCATGGTTGCTTTTGCGGGGGCTGCTGTCTGTTAAATCTGCTGTGGTATCAAATATGCTCACGTTTGCGTAGTGTGGAAGTTTGCAGTGTAGTGCCAGCTCAAATGTAAACTGGTTATCTGACCGTAGTTAAAAATAATATGGTGTTGTTCCCGGATCTTTCCTTTGGGATTGAACCCGAATCGTAGTCACTTGCCCTTTGTGTTGCTCCATTACGATGTTAGTTTAATACCTATCAGCCTTTGGATAGTGGGGTGGCAGCTCAGGTGTTGCTTCGTCATCTGACCGTGGTTCAAAATTACGAGGTGTTGTCCTCGAATCTTTCCCTTTAGGGACTGATCCCGGACCGTCGTCAATAGCCCGTTGTGTTGCTCTAGTACGACGTTAACTAAAAAATTACCATGACCTTATTACCTATTCATTGCCAGACAGAAAATGCCGCTTGGGTTGTTTAAAATATATACAATTTGATGCAGAATTTTTGACTAAAATGTTATCCAAAGTAAAATTGATAACGTCGATAAGAGTTTAAAAATGATAACGAGGTTCGTACTTCTAACAATATCCTAAACTTTTGAGAACCTTTTTGAATTTTTTTCCGAGAAAACTTTTCAAGTAAGCAATGATTTTTGTTGATTTTGAACAAGTTATGTTACTTTGTTTTTTATGTCTAGTTGGAATGCATAGGGAATTCTTCACAATTCTTTTTTACGTATAGTGAATGTATTCTATAATTCGTAAATTTAGCTTTGTATATATATAGTAATTCAGCTTAGTTTGTAATAGTTACTTGGTTCAGCCTTAGATAGCAGTGTACACGGGGCTGGTGCACATTAAAAATTGCCATTACTTCAAATGTCCTCGTTGGTTTTCTGTGGAAATTTGGAGAGGTGTGATCTCGTCATCTTACAGTGGTTCAAAATTGCGTGTTGTCCTCTGATCTTTCCCTTCGTGATTGTTCCTGGACCGTGTGACGTTACTTGAATACCATACCTACCTCTTGTTTTTAATAACTTCATATGATCAGTGTCGATCAAGCTAATTTAAACTTCTGGACACTAAATTTGACTGGTTCTGGACAGCTAAATTTGACTTTGTTTCTGATGTAGGTTCCGACATAATTTTGGTCACTTGACTACCTCCTCCGTTTGGTCACTAAGAGCACTAAAGTTGATTCTATACTCTAGTTTTCAACTCGTAAAAAAAATTCTTTAAATAAGCTTTATTAATAAAAGTAGAATGGATAAAATAAGAGTTAAAAAGTTACAGTTTGAATACGTCGATCTAATTGCTTTAATATAGCATTTCAAACTAGTACAAGGTCTTGTTATCATTATTTAATCTGGTTCGTTTGAGTTTGTCACTCAACAATAATTTATTTTACGACACAAGGGCAATTAAGCCGGTGCGCGTGGGTTCAATGTCTAATATAAAATGGATAACATTTAACGCACTATGCGACTGGAATTTAAGTAATTTTAATTTGTGGTATTGAGACATGGAGCTTGCACGTACACATAAATATAAAACTGACATACTATAATTGCAATAAAAATAGAGATGGTAAAGATTATTGGCACGGAAACGTAACTGACCTTGCTGAGGCGAGGATTCCCTGATGCTTAAGATTTACATTAGTCCATTCTTTGACTTTGAGTAAGCGTTAATTATTTTTATATAGTTGGTAGGCTGAAAACATAAATTCAGCAGATTGCGATGCAAAACTTTAAGGTTCAGTGATGCAATGCACCCAAATCGAAAGGGTTATCGGGTTACCCCGCCATCGTTTTAGAGCGCATCTTCCTTTAGGACTGTGATGTAAATCGTCCTCTATCGTTAGGTCTGTTTAGACCTCGTGCTGTAAACAAATAACTAGGAAAAAAATAAAAACCTAACTGAATCGTAATGTAAATATCTCCAGTGTGAGGAAATGACCTTTAACGTCTATTAAAATGTCCACATTTACTGTAAATGCTATTACCTATGTAAAAAAAAAGTTTTATTTCATATACTTGAACACAAGCACTGTTGCTTGGGGTTTGTGCCTAATACGCTAACAAACAATTATAGGCAGAGCAGACTTCCGTAACTTACTCTAGATGTATTTTGTCTTCTGTGCCAGTAAAGATGTGTCACGTTCATTACCGGACGTCGTCTTTGGTGCAGTTTGATCGGCCAACCATTCGTTCATATACTGGAACTGTTGAATGGAATCGTAATGTCTCTTAAATTGCAGATATGGCTGAAGCTCGATCGCCCTCTGATGTACTCAAGTCTCCTCTCGAAGAATTCTGCGAGAAGGAGCTGGAAGAGTATGACGACATAGACGAAAGCAAGCGATTGTCTGCCATTGCATCTGTTCAAATGGTATGCCTTTCTCCCGAAAGCGACGAATTTGACGAATTTGAGTCTCCGAATGTTAGCGTAGGTTCGACTGTGAGTCGCCCGACTACCCAATGTTCCCAATACGGAACGGAGTACCTTCTATCCTCCGACGGCGAATGGAAGGAACCAGTTACCAGAACTCTAGAGTTTCTGCACAGCGACTTGGAGAACACCCCTCCGGATGAGCAGCCCAGTAAGTTCAAGGCTTTCCTTGAGAGTTGTAGAAAGAAGGATGCAGAGTCTTCTCTATCGGATATGGCGAAGAGGTTTCGTAATTTTCTGATGCTAACCACGGTGAAGGAGTACATAGTTAGAAAATGGCGCAATATAAAGAAAGAGATTACGAAACAACCTTCGCTTAAGGAAACTGACGAGGATACTGAAACATCAAGCAAATCGGAAATAGTAGAATAACGGACACTCTAAAGTTCATTAAATTGATAATCGATAGGGAAACTATGTAAAGCTTTCGTTCATTTTAATATTGTACTTTATATCCTGATTTAACTTTTACTTGCGGCTGTTTACTTTTTAAGGCCAACTTTCTCGCACATTTTTACACAATAAAACTTTCTTGGACTATGCATTGTGACCATTTAATACACTGATATACAATACATGAGGAACGATAAGGTTTTCAGCTGCTATTTTACAGTGAAGTGGCCTGGATGTGGACACTATTTTTATATAATTTTCTTAAGAGTTACGAAACAAATGAGTAAAAAAAACCAATACAACTGCAGCTTAATAGCATTAAATGTCTGAGGTGATGACAGTGTACTATGTGCCATGAGAATGAAGGGTAAGGCGGGGTAATAGTAAAAAAAATTTGTATATTCACTTTCAATCCCTATTTTCAAACTTTTGATAAAGTAATTAAACATTGTTCACCCTACTAAATTAACTTGTCACTATTCTACTTTGATATTTAATGACACGAATATTGCAGAAAAGAAATTTAACACCGTACTAGGCTGTTTACAATTGTAAAACACAAAAAATTACAAATTTAAAAATGAAAAAAAAAATAATAGTTGAAAAATGCAATTTTGGCAAACAAACATTACATTTCTTACACATTAACAGTGCCCTCAAATTGGAAAATGTTTTTACGACATTTGCTACAGGTTGGAGTAGGTTATATGGCTTTGACATGGTCTTTGATATCACAGAATTAGTCTTTTTCAACCAAAGCAAATTTAGTCTGCATTATCGAAGCATTTGTCTCAGACTCCTCTTCTGAAACGACATCCACCCTTCATACAAACTAAAAATGGGCTTACTTTCTCTTTCCCCCTCAACATCTACAAACAGAAACGTAGTCGTTTCAATGTCTTTCATGAATGGCTCCAAAATATTTAACTTCCCTTAAAAGCAAGTCTTCTATATTTTGCTTGAATGTTTGAAGATCTTCAAACTTTTCACCGTCAATGTTGGTCAATTATCTCAATAGTTCTTCATCCTCGCTGTCTTCGAGTTCTAGTTTGCTTTCTATTTGTTCCTTTTTTAGTTTCTTGCTTACTCCTGCTCTTTCACTTTCTTCTCACTCGGCTACCTTTTGTTCGTTTTATCTTCTACCTCCTTCAAGCGTGACGGAACTTGATCAGTTGGAAGAACTTCACCATAGGTGTGATGTTTTAGTAAATCGGTCTTCTTGCTCCCCAGCATATGAAAAATGCAATAAAACGTAATTCAAACGTACTAAATACGATTAAATACAAAATTACATGGAAAAACAGATTAGTCTTCCATGAAAATTGAACGAAACTATTGGCAAAGTTATGTTTACAATTACCCCATCCCTTGAAAAATATGGGGTGATTGTAGACATTCAACTGTAGGAGCATTAAAGTTCCCAGAAGGGAAAGTCAATGATTTTCTTTATGTTCGATAGAAACATAACTGACCGTAGTAAAGAATTGGAACAACATACTTTTCAATATATTATGGAGGGGAGCAGAGAATGCAGCTCATAACTTTAAAACCCAAACGTTTCAACCTCAAGTTTTTCAACTAAACAGATGCTATCAGCTGTGGTTCAAAGAAATACGGGATCACCATATTACATCCTAAGGGTTGCCAGCTTTCATATTTTATAACTTTTTAGGTTCTCGGAATCCCACGTGGGCGCTTGTATAGCTTGTTTACAATTACTCCGCCTAAATCTAACTAAAAACTTGAATAAAGAGGATGTGGCCTTAATACTATATTATCACAATGCAGATTTTGTACCATGTTTTCATACTGAGAATGAAGTTTGGAATTTAACCTCCTCAAGAAGCGAATGCATTCCCTGTCAGACTAGAATCATTCTAAAGAGAACTAGCCTGAGAGCAGATTGGGGCTATCGTGAAGAAATGATCCAAACCTGTAGTACTGTGGTCACTGGCGTCGCTATAGTCTCTAGATAAAATAGACGTCACATTTTAACACTAGATCAAATTTATTCGTCAACGATGTCTGTCAAAACAGTACACTCAAACCTGTTTTTGTGCGGTGGATAGGGTAATGGTAATGGTAATGGTAATTTTTGTTAACGTCGTACTAGAGCAACACAATGGGCTATTGACGACGGTCCGGGATCAACCACTTTAACGGAAAGATCCGAAGACAACACCTCGTAATTTTGAACCACGGTCAGATGACGAAGCAACACCTGAGCTGGCACCCCACTCTCCAAACTTCCACGCCAACCCAACGTGAGCGGTGGATAGGGACCGCATAAAAGAAAAATAGTCTTTAGATAAAATATACATCACATTTTAACACTACAACAAATTCTTTCGTCAACGATGTCTTGCAAAACGGTACACTCAAACCTGTTTTTGTACGGTGGATAGGGACCGCATAAAAGAAAAATAGTCTTTAGATAAAATAGACATCACATTTTAACACTAGATCAAATTCATTCGTCAACGATGTCTGTCAAAACAGTACACTCAAACCTGTTTTTGTGCGGTGGATAGGGACCGCATAAAAGAAAAATAGTCTTTAGATAAAATAGACATCACATTTTAACACTAGATCAAATTCTTTCGTCAACGATGTCTGGCAAAACGGCACACTCAAACCTGTTTTGTGCGGTGGAGAGGGACCGCATAAAAGAAAAATAGTCTTTAGATAAAATAGACATCACATTTTAACACTAGATCAAATTCTTTCATCAACGATGTTTGGCAAAACGGTACAGTCAAACCTGTTTTTGTGCGGTGGAGAGGGACCGCATAAAAGAAAAATAGTCTTTAGATAAAATAGACATCACATTTTAACACTAGATCAAATTCTTTCGTCAACGATGTCTGGCAAAACGGTACACTCAAACCTGTTTTTGTGCGGTGGAGAGGGACCGCATAAAAGAAAAATAGTCTTTAGATAAAATAGACATCACATTTTAACACTAGATCAAATTCTTTCGTCAACGATGTCTGGCAAAACGGTACACTCAAACCTGTTTTTGTGCGGTGGAGAGGGACCGCATAAAAGAAAAATAGTCTTTAGATAAAATAGACATCACATTTTAACACTAGATCAAATTCTTTCGTCAACGATGTCTGGCAAAACGGTACACTCAAACCTGTTTTTGTGCGGTGGAGAGGGACCGCATAAAAGAAAAATAGTCTTTAGATAAAATAGACATCACATTTTAACACTAGATCAAATTCTTTCGTCAACGATGTCTGGCTAAACGGTACACTCAAACCTGTTTTTGTGCGGTGGACAGGGACCGCATAAAAGAAAAATAGTCTTTAGATAAAATAGACATCACATTTTAACACTAGATCAAATTCTTTCGTCAACGATGTCTGGCAAAACGGTACTCAAACCTGTTTTTGTGCGGTGGAGAGGGACCGCATAAAAGAAAAATAGTCTTTAGATAAAATAGACATCACATTTTAACACTAGATCAAATTCTTTCGTCAACGATGTCTGGCAAAACGGTACACTCAAACCTGTTTTTGTGCGGTGGAGAGGGACCGCATAAAAGAAAAATAGTCTTTAGATAAAATAGACATCACATTTTAACACTAGATCAAATTCTTTCGTCAACGATGTCTGGCAAAACGGTACACTCAAACCTGTTTTTGTGCGGTGGAGAGGGACCGCATAAAAGAAAAATAGTCTTTAGATAAAATAGACATCACATTTTAACACTAGATCAAATTCTTTCGTCAACGATGTCTGGCAAAACGGTACACTCAAACCTGTTTTTGTGCGGTGGAGAGGGACCGCATAAAAGAAAAATAGTCTTTAGATAAAATAGACATCACATTTTAACACTAGATCAAATTCTTTCGTCAACGATGTCTGGCAAAACGGTACACTCAAACCTGTTTTTGTGCGGTGGAGAGGGACCGCATAAAAGAAAAATAGTCTTTAGATAAAATAGACATCACATTTTAACACTAGATCAAATTCTTTCGTCAACGATGTCTGGCAAAACGGTACACTCAAACCCGTTTTTGTGCGGTGGATAGGGACCGCATAAAAGAAAACGGAAAAAAAAATCTTCGAAAACTTCACGAGTAGCTATAAAAATATTTTTCGCAGCGCATTTAAAAAGTTTTTTTTTTATGCGTTGAATAGGGACTGCATAAAAAGTCTCGCGTAGAAAATAATTCAAAATCTTACGAAATAACTAGAAATTGCTTTTTTAAAGGAAATCAAAACACGAGGCTTGGCAACTACTTGGAATCTCGTCAAACCTTTTCCAATCTCATTTAGAGATCTCGTTTAGAAAATACATATGCGAACATTTTAAAATATTTTATTTACTGTACTTATTTTACACATACAAAACTTTTCCAAATGTGTAACCATTGTATTTCGTAGTCAAACAATACGCTGATTTTTTTTAGGTGAACTGGTTCAAAATCACTTTCGTCACTTGAAGATACTACCTCACACTCGTTTAGAGTTGACTTTTTTTTCAGTTACCATGTAGTCGGTGTAACGGACTAAAAAGTATAAAATAATTTCTCCTGGCTCCATTCAGACTTATAACCCTATACAGATTATCCTGAAAATTTGTGATTGTGAAGTTTTAATAGCTATAAAAATACTTGTAAGATTTAAAACGAAAAACGTGGGACGCTTTACACTCTTCACTATTATCTATTGCATGCGCCCCACGTTCTTCGTTTTAAATTTTACAAGTATTTTTATAGCTATTAAAACTTCACAATCACAAATTTTCAGGACAATCTGTTTGGGACCAAGAGAAATTATTTTATTCTATTTAGTCCGCTATAAAAATGTGATAGATTAAATGTTTTTTTATTTAAGTAATTTTTATTGATAACTTTGTCAATTATGTTCTAATTTGATTGAAATTTTGAAAGTACTGTAAGTAGATTGTATTGAATAAATTTTTTTCATATACCGCACAAAAAAAGATCGCACTAAAAAATTGCACAAGAACAGGTTTGAGTGTACTTACAACAGATAATGAGATAAATAGTTTTTTTTGGTAGTGCGAAATTTATTAAAGTAAAACTTACAGTTTTGCCCAAACTTTTTATTTTATTTCCAATGGCAAGGCAGTACAATTGCGAAGACAAATACAAATACAATATAAAGTACAGAGTTGACCGAGGTCATTTTAGCCTTATACAAGGCCAGAAGTGATGGTCACTTGTGAAGGGGCACCCAGTGGGTGGACCATCATTATCCCTAACAAATTACAGAACAATTTACATCCATGCCCTAACCCCGGATTCGAACCAGGAACCTTGCAATCGGTTTTGCCCAAACTAATCGAGAATAAAAAAAAGAAAAAAAAATCTGAACTGCTAAAAAATAAACGCATAATGAGACTCAAGTCAGTGAAACTGAACTTTTAGATAAGAAAGACTCCAGCTAAAGTACAGATCGTGGTTCGTATTCGGGATAAACTTGAACTTAACTAATGGGGGGGGGAGCTAGGATATTTATACCGTATGTGCGGATAAATAATTTCAGGTTCCATGCTTTTTCGGTGCCCAAAAAACTACTAAATTGATTATCGGAACTATAAAAATGTTGACTTTGTGTTTTCAGATTTAATAATCATTAGTATAAATTTAGGTCGAATTCTGAATTGTGGGTAATGAATTCGCATAAGTGACTCCTCTCATCTATCATATCTTGAAGTTAGAATAGAAGATAAGCCCCTTGTTTTTATATACAGGGAGACCTGCGAAGTCCTTTTAAGTCCTTTAATTTTGAAACCACGTCTCGAAGAGTCAAGGTAGTAACGTGTACCTACAGTAAAGTGACCATGCTGAATTTATTGAGACAGCTTACAGCGCTCATAGCTGTGAAATAAGGAAGTTAAAAATATAACTCCAAAACTATAGGATATTGCCCAAAAAATTCAATTTGAAAAATGTACGCAATACAATAATAAAGGCACAGAAAAAAAGTTTAATGCAGTTACCTGTAAAACGGGGGGAGATATTCGATTGAAATTTGAACTTTTCCATGCCTTGAAAAAGGGTCCGTCCTGAAATTGGAAAACGTGTTCTCCGGTGTTATTCAGTTGTTCTGAGTTAAGCAATGACCAATTTAAATTCAAATAACAAAGAAAGTAAAAAAAAAAGATTACAAAAAAAAAATCTGAAAAACGTACTTCGTAAAGTAAAAAAAAACAATGACTGTTCGAACTCACAATTTTCGCACAACTAAAATACACGGTTAAAAACCTCTCAGCTGTACAACCACGAACGAATATTTACTATTTAATAATTTTATCCTGATAAACTTTGAGTGAGATGCGAATATGTCAGTATGCGCGTTATTCAGTGTGGCACATTGGAAAAGTAAAAGACACAGATGAGCAACAGCAAGAAATTTATCGCTAAACAAAAACATGGCGAGTGTGTTCGAAAGGTCACCATCGGCTACAATACACATTTGTATTCAATCAAGCACTCCGACACATGCACATTCCTTATCTGTGGTGTGACAGTAGCGCAACTATCGATGATACGCTGCCGCAGATCCAGCAAAATTGTTAACGGAGTTTCATACACCCGATCTTTGATGTAACCCCAGAGGAAGAAATTAAAAGGGGTAAGATCTGGTGATCGTAGAGGCCATTCAACACAGCCACCGTACCCGATTACCGGTTGGCCAAATCTGTTCTTAAGAAATTATCACTCTGCGTGGGGTTTGTGCAGTGGGGCGCCGTCATGTTGGAACCACAGGGTAGACAAGAACGCCAGAGGAATATCTATATAAATAAGAATGGAGTGTTTGTCTGTACATTCAATATTTTTGACCCATTTCAAGTTTTCTATCCGTTTTGGACCCTTCTGATGCCAAATCCGCCTCTTTCGCGTTTGGTGTCTGTCTGTATGTATGCCCTATACACGTCCACACGGTATTATATATTTTCATGGAAATTTGCATACAGTGAGTACTTATTTTCATTAGTGAGTGAGCTTGGTTGTGAAAGTCTATCTGCCCGTCTTTCTGTCCTATGTTCGATTTTGTGTTTGTGTGTTTGGGCACACATCACATGAATTTTATTCCAGATATTGGATTGCAATGCATTTTATTTTATACATAATATATTGGTTAAGTGAATGCAATATAAAACATTTCTTTATTTTTATATTTAGATGAGTTTCATGCTAAAACACCTGAGTAAGTATACTTAAATCAACCATAATTTGGTAGTTTTGGAAAAATTGGAATGTATATTGAACATTACGATTACTTAGATTGCTTTACCAGTACTGCTGAAAAAGTAATTATTCTTCACAAAATTATTTTTTTAATGGAATTTCAGCTCTGATACTTCATTTATTTCAAGTCTTATTTTTGTTCTTTGCACAATGAAAACGATTTCCAAATATTTGGGACATACGATATTTTTCAACGAAAGGAAATGAACAAGATCGCGCTAGCAGTGACATTTTTTGTTCCTTTCGCTCTGAATTAATTTCACATTTCTAAATTTTTTGCACTTTTAGTTATACGTTGTGGCAACTGTGCGAGATCAAGAGATAAAAATGTATCACATATTAGTATCGTTAGAACAATTTTTTCCGACATCTTTTATTTTGTTTTATTCCTCTGTTTTCTGTTTTAAATATTTATTATTTTAATAAATGTGTTTTCTTTCTCACCACACGCAACAGCACCACTAAGTATTTGACTTAAAAATGTTAGGTAAGTTAGAATAAACTTTCAGTAAATTTTAAGTGTAGTTATGCCATTATTGAAAGAATAATGCCGTTATCGAAAGAATAATAATGTTGAATAAATCCGAACTAGAACTTTTCAAACATTAAAAAATTCATTGTCATAATGATAGGAGAAGATTGCAAAATTTCACAATGTCACATACCGGATGCAAGAGTGCCACAAGTAAATAAATATTGTTTTGTTGACAATGAGTGCTAGAGCACTCGCCGTAAATCGTAATTTTTATTAATTTAGTTGAACATGAAAATAACTTAAGAAAGGGAATTCCAAATTTCCCTCAAAATCGTCTTTTGTAGTAGTAACCTTAATGTCACCTTCCGTCAGTTTGTAGCTTTGTCATACAGCAAGGATGTCTGGTATGGATGTAAAATGTATTACATGAATGGACATGCATGTGTAGGATTTGTGTCCAACGTATGCTGTAGAAATTATAAAGATGGCGAAAGGTATTAAAATACATTTTTATTCTACAAAAAACGTAAGTCATTATATATTTTGATTATCTCTTCAATTTAGAGTAAACCAATTCAAACCGAGTAAGCTCGGGTATTTTGCTAGTCATATATAAAGTCAGGTAGCAAGCACAACCTGTAACAGCTGGAGGTATTTCGGTTCATTTAGTGAACCGTCATAGAAAATGGGTCCTATTAGACGATCTTTCCAAATTCCGCACCACACATTCGTAGACCACTGCACCTGCTGTCTGACGGAAACTCCACCATGAAGGATTTTCTAGTGCCCAGAAATGGGTGTTGCGTAGGTTCAGCATCCCGTTTCGATAGCCTCGTCTGACAATAATATGTTGGAAAATAATTCTGGGCTAACCTCCAATTCGTTCAATGCCCAATTGAATCAGTCAAAGCGTCGCTGATGGTCTCCCGGTAACAATCCTTGTTGTGGAATTGCACGATAGGGATGTGCACCATTGTCGTGCTGTATTCGCCATACTTAGCTTTATACAAAGCCAGTCGGGTTGCTGATTTGCCTAGTACTGCTGTAAGGATGTGCTAAAGCGTACGCCAGTATGTCTTATGATGGTATTCTACTAGAAATATGTGGTCTGCCCGAACGAGATCGACTTCGAGTACTGCCTGTGTCTCTGAGACGACGAACAACGTTTCCAATGGTTGTCGAAGTTGAATGTGGACCATTTGGAAACTAAACGGCGTAAGTCTGTGCAGCCTGGACTGCATTGTGTTGGCATTCGCCATAGAGAAGCACCATCTCACAATACTGACTATTAGTGAAAGTCTCCATTTCTTCACAGCGTACTGTATGAAAAACACCAGCTAGTGCGGTTTTTATCTGATACATAAAGGATACATAGGAAACCGCAGTAAATGTCCACTGTTTTGCACAGGACCGCGGGCGTGGTGGAAACTTTGGTTCCTGTTTTAAGTTACAAATTTCGTATTCAATTTTATAAGAACGTTTAATTCACGCTTTCACCTAATTCGTCTACAAATAAATTCTAAGTTTGTGGATCTACCAATGATCCACTGAACGACACGCATTTGTATCTGATACTTTCCCGTCCGCGCAAAGTTTATCAGGGAAGGGGGAAATTAATATTTTTCGTACTGGAGCTATACAACGGGCTATTGGCAACAGTGCGGGATCAATCTTGAAAGAAAGATCCGAAGACAAACTGCGTTGTTTGGAACCACGGTCACATGGCGCATTAACGCCTGAGATGGCACCCCAATCTCCGCAATTCCACATTACAGTGTCCACACTACAATGCAAAGCGTGCCACACCTTGTTTTCTTTTCTAGCTACTGAACAAACCCCATACACCACCCAAATTACCACAAACACTTGATAAATAACACATCTTCTATGTCAATGACAAAATATTTAACTTCAAAAGTTGTCGACAAAATTGAAAATTCTGAAAGAATACCTTAGTTTTAGATAAAGTAAGTTAATTATTGTTGATGTGTTTTATTATAATTTTGTTAATACATATTTAGCCATTTATTTATTTTTTACGTCTGTTTTTGATTTTCCTGCAGTTTTCTAAATTTGGACAAAATGCCTGCAGAACCATAACAATTACTTGGAGTTGTGTTGCAGAATATAATTCTACACCTGGGGTCCAAACTAAGTAAAACACTTAGGTTCGTAGCTCATAAGACTAACCCACTCAGCCACGACGATACCCTAATGAGTGAAGTCAAGTGTGACTATATATTTGGTTACTCATATGATTGAGATATTCATTCCAACCGGTTTGGAGGCTGACTTCAAGTAGAAATTTGGAGATTGGGGTGCCAGCTCAGGTGTTGTCTCGTCATCTGACCGTGGTTCCAAATTACGTGGTTTTATGCTCGGATCTTTGGCTTAGGGGATTGATCCCGGACCGCCGTCAATAGCCCGTTGAGTTGCTCTAGTACGACGTTAATTAAAATTAGTTTAGCTTACCTTACCAACTAGAATTTAGTGGGGGTAATGGTGTCAAGATATAAGTTCCTTAAGGTACTATTCCTGCACCTTTCTCAAGGAATGAGTTTATCATCACAAAATAAAACTGCATCGTCCCATCGTGACCTTCCAGGACTCGGATCATATGTGCTGTGTTAATCCATGCTATCAAAGATGAAATTGCTTACATTTAAAATCTGACAAATTAACAAATACAGGGGTTGGACAAAAATATGGAAACACCTCATGAAACGCATGCTTGAAACTAAATATTTATTCTACGTGGGGAAGGTGTTTTCGTCTAATGACGCCACCTATACAACGTCGTAAATACGCTGATCAGGTCAGTCGTTGTCGTGTCACTGTTCTGTGAAGTTGTAATTGCATCATGTCAGAGCTAACAGACACGGACGTGGGCAAACTGTTGGAGCTCGTTTGGTGTGTGCTTTCGTAAACAAGATAGCCGAAGTGGTTAGTGTTTCAAGAGGTACTGTATCTAAGATTTATTCCTCATATTTGAAAAGCGGAAAAACATCAACCGCTAAATCACAGCGCGGACGAAAGTGTGTGTTGAGTGATCGTGACAGAGGATCATTAAGGAGTATTTTGACTAGGGATTGCAATCCGGCCGGATTGGTACTTTATTAATAAGTCAATCTAATCATTATGTATTTTTCCAAAATCGGGTGAGTGAAAAGGTAAAAAGGATATTGTTCCAAATTGACGAACAAAATGTTTATTCTAGCATTAGAAAATCTATTTTATTAATTATTATCCATAGGTAGGAAATCAATCACCAGCAATAAAATATAGTAAGTATTAAACGATATATGATGATTAGTCTTACTAGTTTCCACACAAAAAAACATCAATTTGTTTTAAACGTAGTACTTTTCTATTTATCTAAAATTATGTAGTCTCTATCTCTAATGTCGTTGAGCAAAGGACTTATAAATTGTACCTAACCTTGTCTCATACTAAAATAAAAATATAATATTTGGAAGTTTTGGTCAACCTAACAAAAAAGAGAACTCTTAATTCTTTTTAATTCCTTAAATCGAAGTTATATAGTATTGAAAATCACTTTTGAGTTTGAAAGAATGATCTAAGGAAACAAATCGTGTTAGTTGTGTTATCCCCCAACCTACTTCTCAATGATCCGCCGGATCGAATTGCTATCCCTAATTGTGACTAAAAATAGGAAGACCACCGTTGCAAAATTTACTGCTGAAATAAATGTCGTGCTCACAAACCCAGAGAGTACCAAAACAATAAGAAGGAAGCTCCATAGACAGGTTATTTCTGGATGAGCTGCAATTCAAAAATCTTTCATCAGTGATGCTAATACCTGTAACAGGAAAAAGTAGTGTTTAAGTCCTAAAGCCTGGACTATGGAACAATGGAAGGCAGTAATTTGGTCGGATGAGTTTTGTTTCCCACTTCTGGCCGAGTTTACGTCTGGAGAACGCCATCCCAAGACTATAATACAGATGGTTTTGACAGCCATATCGTGGTTTTCTGTGGCCCCCAGGATTACTCAACAAGGGCACATTAAGGCCAAGGGTTATGCGAATATTTTGGCCGATCAAGTCCATTCCATGGTACCAGATTTGTTCCCCAATGGTGATGGTGTCTTCTCCAAGACGACAAAACCCCTGTTCACACATTTCACATCGTCCAGGACTGGTTTTGTGAGCACGAGGTTTATTTGTCACATCTTCCATGGCCACCACAGTCATCAGACCTCAATATGATTGAATCTGTGGGGTTTGCATTGGAGAGGAAAGTGCGTGATCGTTATTCACCGCCATTACCGTTACCGGAACTTGCCACCGTTTTGCAGGAAGAATGGCACAAGATTCGCTTGGAAAGCGTACAGGAACTGCATTTATCCATTCCGAGAGGACTGAAAGCTGTTTTAAAAGCCAACGATTTTCCTACACCATATTAGGCAAGGTTACCTCTTTGTTTAGATGTTTCCATATTTTTGTCTAGCCCCTGTATGTTTCCTTGTTTTCAGGTAGGTATTTTAACTATCGACACTCTGCTTGAGGAATATAACGGTATATTGGCGACGGTTCGGGATCAATCCCACGAGTAAAATATTCTATTTTTCAGATTCATTTTTTCGTTTATCATATTCATATATTGAAAACAATATTATTGTGCTAGGTCAAGTATACAGTATCTCCAAGTTTTGTTTTTAAGAGTTGACGTTAATTACATGATCCATATAGAGGCATGTAAAATAATAATTAATACTAGATAAGAAAGCGATCGTTATTGAGTGCGCTCTGTTTCTCAAGTGTTATGAGACTTCCGACGCTTTTATATGCATTATGTTGACAAAATCTTGTCCAAAATTGAATATACTGTCAGAATTTGGACTGAATTAGCATGATAATGCGTTTAGTAACATGCGGATAAAACTGGTTTAAAGCTACTAGAGAATTTCTGTTCTTAAATTGCTCAAGGTGACATAAAAACAATATTTGTTTTAAAGTTTTACTCTAATTAGAAAAGTGTATCACTGTGGCTTTAAAAACTGGACCGATATCTATAAAATTTGAGCAATGCATTTGAGAAATTTAAGCCCTATTACATGTCACTTTTTTTTCTGTATGATAAGGGGCTTGATATGATATTTTGGTCATTTTATTGAGTCTGTTGATAAAAGTATTTTTCTAATAAAGTCTATTATATATAAAACTGGTTATAAAAGTCTTTTATTGCTACCTGTCTAAAAAGTAAATTTCGAGACTCGCCTTTTATGGAGGAAAAATATTTTGATTATGCGTCTTTATTGTTAAAGAAGGCAATCTTGACAATATATATTGTTACTTACAAGAGATTTTTACTGTTACTGGAATAGTAAACAAAGTTAATGATA
Organism: Metellina segmentata; assembly: GCA_947359465.1. Classification (NCBI taxonomy): domain Eukaryota; kingdom Metazoa; phylum Arthropoda; class Arachnida; order Araneae; family Tetragnathidae; genus Metellina; species Metellina segmentata. Next base: position 57,560,413 of record OX375878.1, on the reverse strand, counting down.
ACTTTCGAAAGAGTCCATTTTATTAATCATAATATAATGCTGCACAAGGTGAAATTACATCGTAGGGTATTGTTTTGTTTCATGTAGTCGCGGAAAAAATCTCGAACCACCTCCTTTATTTCGAGTACTTTTCTTACTAGAGCAAATTCAAAAGTATCATTCAATAGAAATAAAACGTCCTCTACAAGTTCAAATTAAAAAAAAAATTGCATAAGGGGACGTATTTATATCAAATTTTGCACGAACAAAATTTCTAATAGAAACACCATGTTTTGATGCCATAATCAGATTCTGCATCGTTAAATTAGTCTAAATATGAAATTTCATGACTTTACTACTTTTTTATATCGCGATATTTAATCCTAAAGTTTGTGCAAATTTCAGGGATCATCTTGAAATAGAATGTCGCTATTTGTAGATCCAGATTAAATGTAGTTATAGCAACCCGAATTTCAAATTTTAACACTATTTCAAACGTATTTTTCAGCGATCCGTGAATTATTATATTTACTACGCAAATGCAAACGATATGAGAATTATATTATATTTAAAATGCAAACGATCCGAGAATTTCTATCCGATATTTGTCAAACATCTTTTAAACTTTTGGCTGCCACCTAAAATCGCAATAATGAGGAATATTTAGTGAAGCGCAAAAACTAATAAAAACGGAATGAGTTGCAATTTTGTATGCCATACTAGAAGCCCTTCTAAATCGATTCCTATCAAAATATATAAAATAATGTCTCAATTCATAATTGTTTCAAACATTAATTTGATAATTATTATTGCATATTAAAAACTATTTTTAAAATTAAATATTAGATGGATTTTGGTTGGGTGGTTTAACAGTAACATGGTACAAAATATCAGCGCTATAGCAATATTATTTAAGAAGATATGCATCAAAGTGCAAGAAACTGATTTAACACATCCGGAGCTCCAATCTTTCTGTACTCATAACTTCGAAACGGTAAGACCAAATGACATGAAATCTGGTATCTGAAGTTAAATATCGATATAGATTCGAAATTGTGTGTCGAAATAGTGGAGTCTTATTGGAAATTACGAAGTTGGTGCTCAATTTAATATGAAAATAATAAGAATTTAATTTGATTATTAAGAATTTAATATGGTTAGAAAGAATTTAATATGGTTAATAGGAATTTAATAGGGTTAACAAGAATATCATATGGTTACTAAGAATTTAATACGGTTAATGATAATTTCATATGGTTAATAATATATAGTTTTCTTTACATAGCCTTTGATCGAATTTTTTATTTTTAAATTTGTTTTCGCCAATGGCTTTTAAGCTTTATGAATTTTTTAATGATTTATATTAAATGAATTTTATATTATTTAAACATGTTTCACTACATTTGCAAAAGCCGGAACAGAATTTTGGTTAAACTGTTTAACGTTTAATGCAATGTTAGTGTTTGTGTTTTTCATGGTACATTACTAATGCTATCTGTAGGGCACAAAAATTAATCTGCTAAAAATAGCTTTTGCCGCAATTGCTTTAGTTCATTTCCTTTTAGTCGAGTTTCGAACTAAAATGCCAAAAATCAATATATAAGAGATATTTTAATTTGGAAATACGATTTTAATACAACGATGTCAAATGGAAACGAAAGCCAAAGCAATTGGGAATGTATTTAATCTAGTTTAGTCAGGATAACAAGATTACACAAGAAGTTGCGTAAACAAGGATGAATCATCTGGCAGGCAGGTACTCATATGGAGGGTGAGCTGAAATTGAATAGTTGGGAATTCATCTTCCAAAGCAGGAGGTGGGTATTTTTGTAAGATAAAACTCTTGTTAGACATGATTGAACAAAACTAACAGGTAGGTTAGATCGCCTTTGAGAAGTAGCGATCTTTTTTCCACGAAGAATTTTCAGTAGATTTAATAAAAAGAAAAGAGCACAGGAACTGCATAAGAAATCGATATTAAGAAATGGAGATTTTATTTACTTTTTTCATTACTTGGCAGCAAACTTAATTTAATCTTATATATATCTATATAATTAAAATACTACTCCCTCATCACTGTATCTCAAGAACTACAAGGAAGCTGAAATTTTGCAGGTCGATTCTTCTTATACCTTAGAAGTGCAATAAGAAAAGATTTTGAAAAATTCGACTCCTAAGAGGCACAAAATTGACCTCATGACTAAGCCAAAAGCAATTCGAAATCGCCATAGAAATAACATTGAGTATAAAACAATTGCTGTACCAGTTTACCAGTGTTGATCAAAATTCAATTTTTTTAAAAACAAATTAAATTATAATATTCATGTTTGAACTGGCTTTTTGCTTCTTCACATAATCAAAATAATATTTATAAATATATGATTGATGAAGAAATAGTATTTAAAGCATTTAATTTTTTACATAACTTACATTTTGTAATGGAACACGAAAGCCTAAAAGAACTCATTGATCATAATAGTGTAATTTTGCTTTTCGGTATCTGGCTACGTCAGAATTAATGTTTAATTTTTTAATCTGATTTAGAATTCTTTGTTTGGGTATTTGAGTTGACAGCGAGATGTTGCGGTCATAATTGAGGATTCCAAAGTATTATAAATACATGTTCTTTTTTATTATAAATCATTGTTTTTATCAATATTGTTCGTCTTTTGTCGAATTGTTCTATTTCCGAATATATTCAAGAAGTCGAAATTTAACAAGTTAGAACAAAATTTTTTTTCAGAATTCTGCATTTTCTTTAAGGATTGGAATTTTGTTTCTGTTTGAATTTATGTGTTCCGGTATATTATCTATTGCAGAAATATTATTAAGGAGTTAGATTTTAATGATTTATTTATATCCTAGAAAATATCATTTAGACATGGGTAATTCCTTGGTGGTATATGTATATTTCAACCAACTTTCTTTAAATCTCTTGTTTAATACGTAATAGTGTGTAGATTGCTGTATCATAAAATAAATAAAATATACATATCAAAATATTTTTAAAGCGCGTTATTTCTTATTTCAAAATAACAAGTAAATTAAAAAATAACTTTAAAACAAGATCGGTTACGTTTAATTGAAACGGGTAGTTATACGTTGTAGTTGGATTATATTTCAAAATTTTGACATAGTTTTTCATTGAAAGACGATTAAAATACATATAGTATTTCATTTTTTTCGTGTTTCATTAGGTGTTATTGAAAGCTGTACTTCATAGCCAAATAACTACATCGATCATTAGCTATAAATAGGTACGTGATTTCCATTTAGAAACCTAATTTCTGTGAATTTAAAAAAAGTACCATAAGGGTTCAATTTAAAACTGTATGTCTGTTGGGAAAAAAGGAAATTTTAAACAACACTTTGTTGATATTGGAATAATATCACAGTTAGTAATTTTGAAATATTGAAATGTTTTGTCTTGTGACAGAAAGTAGGAAGTTGCTTGCTCTACTCATTGAAGCTCTTGTTACCCAACTTAGATACATGTGGATCATTCGTTGAATGCACTGCTTTTCTTTTTGTAAAAGCGCTGTAAAATCAATCTTCCGTTAATTAAAAAATCGTTATCAACTGAGTTTAATTTGTCTTCACTGATGACATTTATTTCTATCACAAGCTTTGTTATTCCACATGCCGCTGAATGGAATTTTTAGGAATAAGTCCGTTTGCTTCAAACTAAATAAGTCACGAATGCCGTAAATTTTTAGCCCCACTTCTAAATATAAATGTACCAAATATAAGTGTACCAAATGTGGTGTAGATTGGTCAAAAAGTGGATGTGTGTATATAGAACAGACAAACGTCTACTCTGCTTTATATAACTAACATAATTTCTGTTATTCCACCTACAGCTGAATGGAATTTTCAAAAAAAAATGCGTCTGCTTAAACTAAATTAGCTACGAAGGCCGTAACAATTTAATTTATCATCCTCTCATATTGATGATGAAATTCGAAAATATCGCATACTAGGTGCAAGAATGGCATAAGTAAAACATATTCATAGAAAAATTAAGTGCAAGACTAACCGACAAAAATTCACTATTCTTACGGAAAATGAATGTATGGGAATATTCGAGTGACTCGAAAACTCAAAATCACCTTTTGTAGTAGTCACATTAGAAAAACTCAGCAGAAGTGTGACGAATATGAAATGAATTATATGGAGAGTTACAACATATATATATATAATTCTCTTACGTGGCACGCAAAAAAGACGTTATTTGTAATCGCGTTTTGGCAACACTGTACGATGTTTGTTTATCGCGAAGTCTCGCGCATCGATTGAATTTATAGCGTTATCGGGTGAAATTTTATTGAAAAAAAAAAGGAAATTTTAATGAGCTGTTGCAGTTAGTTTATAATAGAAATCAAATAAAGCGGAGGATCTTTTCAGGGCCATTTAAAAAACGGTCCTTTTCAGGGCCAACAATTATAGTTCAACAAGACGCTTGCACTACAACTTTCGGCAACAAACTCAATGAAAAAGTGTGGGTCGTTTGAGTGCTGGAAAAATGTACACACAAACAACATGCTGGGTATTCAATTTCCAAAGCAACGCTCACATTTCGAGTCAAAATGTGCACAAAGTTTTCATTTGAATTCTGATTTTAGAGATACTGTATATATTTTTTCTGTAATACAGCAAACTTAGATTTGAAAAGCATTTTTTTTTGGTAACATATTTTGTAAACTATCCCTTCTGCTAGGACACATGTTTTCATTGAGGCGAGCGAAGCGAGCATAGGTTCGCGCAGCGAAGCAATCCTCCGGGGGTTGGCGAGCGTTAGCGAGCAGGGGGCAGGCCCCCTAGTGTATATATATTTACGTCCGAAGTAAATTATAGAAGCGACGGAGAAGTTAAAAGGGATATTAAAACATTTTTTTCCGTACACTTAAATGTTGATAACATTCTTTTATGAAAAATAATTGCTGACGACTTTTCAATCAACGTATTATTAATTCTACCCGAGCCAAAATCCGGGTATATCCATCCATCTAGTACGTAAGATGAACATTGGCAACTTGTGGAAGTAGCAAACTGCCATAACACAAACACTCATTAGGCTTTCTTTCAATATCGAGACGTGTGGAAGCAGCTATTGCCACCCATAACAGCTACAAAAATATTATTTCTTAACGTTTAGCAAGTCGAACGGCTAGAAGCTATATGATCAGCTGTAATTTCAATCATTTCACCCTTATCTCGTATGGTATTTGTGTGTAATATATATAAAGGCAGACATTGAATCCAATATATATATTAAAGCACTTTTACGGACACAAGTCTACGTGCTTTTCTATTGCCTCGGGATCGTTAAAAAGCTCTACAAAGGACCATCTGTTTCGAAAGAAAAGTAAAACAGTCTGAAAAGAAAAGTCAGGAAACTAGAAAAGTCAGTGATGTAACTTACAAAAAGATAAACGTTAGTCCAAAACCCTCTAGCTGCTGAATTATTTTAATGATTTCAGTACCGAAAATAACAAACTTTTTATCGCAAAAATATAGGATTGTTCACCGAAATAACACTGAAATGGAAAAAATTGTTTCGATTTGATACAAAAGGCTACAGTCTTAAAAACTGAATTTTCAGACACGGTACTATGCCCGAGAGCTTTGAAGCATGCATGGCAGTTATGCGGTTAAAGTTAATGACTGTGTTTATTGTTTTAAAAAGTCATAGGAAAGAATATTTCAAACGATTTTAATGTGAAGCTCTATTATTATTATTATTTAAGGATAACTTGATATATTTTGTTTCCTAAATACAATTTTTTGCTTGTGAACACAATATTAGCATATTAATAATTAATAGCATATCACAATATTAGCATTTTAACATGTGTTGCTAGTTATACTAGCATACCATATATTATCATGAAACGTCTCATGAAATATCTGTTAGAAAGAAACAACGATTAAACAATTCCTTAGTTTTCAAACAAAACACTTAAATTCTTTGCTGTATTTCTTTTACAAACAGTTGAGGAATTACTAGAATCAATAAATCAATATTTTTTCTTAAAATAACACAGAGGGAAATCAGAATTCTCTGTTGTTTGAAATAGAATTCTAATTTTGGAATAAAAGTATGCTTTTAGGTGTTAACTGGTATTCTTTATATTCTTATCTGGATGTTAACTACAGTGGTGTTTGTGTGAGATGAAATACACATGCATGTAAAGTGTATTTACAGTAAAATTTCTTGCGTCCGATACAAGAATCATTTCACAAGAATTTTTCTAACAAGAATATTTATATAAAATATTCGGTTCAATGAATTTTATTTAAACGTAATCAACTTAATGAAACAATTCTTTTTTTTTATATGCAAGAAAGTTTTAGTTTCCAAAAATGAGGTCTTTCTTTAAATTGCAAACGTTTTGTTTCAATCTACGTTGTAAAAGCTACTTTTTAAAGATTTTTGTAACAAATGAAATATACTAATACTTTGATAGATGATATTGTATGATTCTTGAATTTTAATGTAAACTCTTTTCAAACCGTTACAAACTTGTTAGTTGTGAGGAATATGAGAAATAAAGTTGTTTTTAGGTATATGTACAATCAAATGGATTCTTAAGTTGTGATTCTTAACTAAAATTAGTTTACTACTGAATAATGCCACGTGATTAAGGAGGTTTAATGTTTCCTAAATGCCTTAATACTTAGTATATGTTTCTAATTAAATACCAGTATAGTTATGCGTACTAATATCAACGAAATAAATTTGCTTTAATATGTGTATGAAGGAAATAGAAATAAGTGATACATGATGTAGTGTCAGATGACCTTGGTGAGGTTGATCTGTAGACACATAATAAGCTTACCGGGGGGTGGGGGGTGGAAGGCTGTCACACGAAGAATCACACATGGTTATCGCCATAAGTAATAATTTATGTCGCCAACTTGTAATCATTGTTACTGTTGAATGATATATTTGTAACTGAATGATTTATAGGAGCCAGAATTCGAGCTAATGAAGATATTAACTGTGGGAACGTATTGTTTGTGTTTAGAGTGCTCCTAATTTAACAAATAGAATTTCAAAACCATGCGACTCAAATGTCAATTCGTCTGAATTGGATTACATGTGGTGCGATGGTGTTTGCAATACTTTAATTACTATTTGCCAAAACATAGATTTGTTTTTATCGGTTTCGCTTACTGTAGTAAAATATACAGATGAATGAGTAATAATGAGTTCCGAGATGTTTTGAGCAATAATACCTTACAATGAGATATAGAGAAATGCAGTAAGTGTTGATGGGGTTAGTTTGGAAAGTCTTCAAGTTTTGCCGAATTGGATGATGTTCTATTCATTTTCATAGTCTACCTGTTTAAATGAAAAATTACATTGGACGGGGATTGACTGCGAGGCTGTGGACGACTTAGCCCATCTGGTCGGATCATCTCAATTACCGGACTTAACACCGTTTGACGACCTTTCACTACATACCATTCCTGTTCAATTTAATGGAATTGAAACAATACATTGCATGGCAGCTATATATGGGAACTAGACAGTACTGGAATCAGATTACAGTGTGACGATTTGAAATTGAGAGATAGACGATGATTGAACACATTGACTATTTATAAGTTCAGGATAAAAAAAACTGAGCATTTCCATTACTATTAAATATATCATTTTATCTATTTCTTTAGTACTAGGGGGCCCGCCCCCTGCTCGCTAACGCTCGTCAACCCCAGGAGGATAGCTTTGCAATCCTCATTGGTTCGCGGCGCGAACATATGCTCGCTTCGCTCGCATCAATGAAGACACGTGTCCTAGCAGAAGGGATTGTTTATAAAATATGATATTCCAAAAATATATTTTTCAAATCTAAATTTGCTTTTTTTTCAGAAACGATTTTTACAGTACCTCTAGAATCAGAATTCAAATGAAAATTTTGACTCGAAATGTTAGCGCTGCCTTAGAAATTGTATACCCAGAATGTTGTTTGCGTGTACATTTCCCCAGCACTCGAGCCACTCACACTGTTTCATTGAATTTGTTGTCGAAAGTTGTAGTGCAAGCGACTTGAACTATAATTGTTGGCCATGAAAAGGACCGTTTTTTAAAGGGTCCTGAAAAGATTCTCCGCTTTCTTTGATTTCTATTATAAATTGCAACAGATCCACTAAAATTTTTTTTTTCAATTAAATTTTATTCGATAACGCAATAAATTCAATTCCGGCGCGAGGCTTCGTGGCAAACAAACAATCCTACAATGTTGCCAAAACGCGATAACAAATAACGTCTTTTTTGCGTGCCACGTAAGAGAATTATATATATAGATTGAAGAAGATATCAAGGGTTACTGATTTCTGATAATATCGTAAAATATTCCTAAAAGTGAAGGAACCTTACTTGTACTTTCGATAGTGTGCTTCTTTACTAACTTTAATAAATATAGATATGGCTGAAAGCAAATCATACTCATTGTACATCAATTTCATCTGAAATGTTTCACTTTTTAAAAGTTCAATTTTCAGCAATACCTCGTAAAGAAAACAAGTTCCTTCATTTGCTCAAAAATGACCCTCAATTTTCAAAGATACTACATGACTCCATTTCAACGTATCCCGAAATTATCGAGCTTGCAATATATCTTGTTATATGAAACAAGATGAATTGGAAATAAGACTTTTTGGACTTAGATTACTTCAAAGTAGGCACTTTGGGACCTCACACATTTCTCAAAGAGTTTATTTCACGTTTCAAAACACTGCAAAGTCCAATGTTGGCATCCCTTTCCTTGGTAGTCAAGTTATATCAATGCTGTAATACCGTTCTCTTTATATAAGTAAATTTAGGATACTTTTTTTTCCGACGGCTTTTTTAAATGGGTCCAATTTGCAAAATTCAATAGTATATTTAATTTATTCAGGAAATGTTCAGCTTTTTATTCATCTGATGCAGAAATATTTTGTCTCAACTGAGAGATTAAAATTTCAAAAGTATTTATGTCTGAAATCAGCTGATTTTTCAAAATATAGTTAAAAAATTGTATATTAGCCACACATACACTTCTTGCAAAGAGAGACGCAGTTAACAAAACAATTTAAGAGTGAGCAAGAATCTTACTTTAAAGATTAAATAGCGATTTATCTATGCTAACAGCTAATTATTTTCTGTTGGAAGCTAAATTAACAGTTACATCTTCCAAAGATAATTAAAATACTTTCGTGGCTAGTTTAACACCCAATATTTTAACCAGTCTTCACCTTCTTTAACTTCAACACGCCTATTCGAATAAACTGGATGACAATAAAGAATTTTACATCTACATCAACTACTTTGTTTATTTATGAACAGAGCATCGTATGAAATCACTTGACTACCAACGCATACTTAACTAAAGATTTTTACATAAAATAATCCTCTGTATAAATAAATACATATGAATAGGTTAAATGTTGTCTCTGAGTGTTTTTAAAGAGTAGTACCAGAGAATCAGAATTTGCATTGTCTACATCTATAAAGTTGTTTTTTGAATGTTCGGTCTCTGATGGTTTATATGTGTGAATCAATTTTATAAGCACATTTTTACACGTATACAATGTGTATATTCAGTGTAGGTATCGTAATTTGTTGGAGTCAAAAGAAGACATTAATAACACATACATTATGGTTAGTTAACTTCAAATCATATAACTTAGAATACAGATAGAAGCTTTCTATACATTTTTAGACTTAGAAAACCATATTGCTTTACTATAACTACTTGCATTGCAGGGTAAAGGGGAAAAGGAAGAATATTAAAGTTGAAAATCGATCAATGAGAAATATTTTCTTTCTCTCTATATGAAGGAATTTGTTTCTAGAGACAAAAAGATTTTAAGAAGTTTCAAATAATAAAATGCATCATTAATGAAATTATTTTCCATAGTAATGAAGAGCAAATTGTATGCCAAATATAGCATACTGCTTAAGACTTTATTGGAAAACGAACATACATAGCATGACAAAGCACATCGATATTGAGATCCTTTGAGAACTATGAAACCGGAAATAATCAAAAAGAGGTATTATAGAGGAAGATATATGAATATGAAAGCTCCTAATTACGAAGTAAAAGAAGGTAAACCATACATGTCTAGGAAATGAGAGAGAGAGAGAGAGAGAGAGAGAGAGAGAGAGAGAGAATATTAAGATATGTGGAAAGGAAAGACAAATATAAGGAAACAGAAGAGATAACTGGAGTGGTTGAGTGTGAAAGTGGAGACACATAATAAAAACCATAATAAGATAGTTCCAAGTTTACGAAAAGAGAAAAATGACAGAATTAGACAAAGATAAAAAGAATGGAAAAGAACCTAAAACAAGAAAGCAAAGAAAAAGTGAAAATTATAGTAAGATAGAGAGGGAATATATTAAGAGTCGGCTTATAACCAATTCGAGGACATGCTTACAACTTGCTTTGAAACTGTTTAGAAACCTTATTTAATCATACAGGTAGAAATGTTATGTTTTTAATAAGTTTCTCTAATAACTTCAATATCCTTTTAACCTCCTATCTCATTTACTGCGTATGTATTTAAGAATATTCCAGCTATCAAAATAATTTGTATAATACTGATTGAGCAAAGCTCTCGGGGGTAAGTCGTTGGTTCACTTAAGATAGAAATACATACATCAACATAATTTTAACTTTCTTATGAGATTCAAATTATCAATTAGTTTACGTAGGAGAGATTTATACAAAGTGGTCAGAATCGACGAAACGAAAAAAATAACACAATTCCGTGAAGAAGCAACCCGGAGAACTATCTATTTTTCGACTGGATGTGGAAATGCATACATATAGCGGATAGTTTAACGCTCACATTCGGATTTACATATCCGTTTGGGGAAACGTTTTCGTGTAGGTCTCTATTTACTCTTGGATACTGTCTATCTCAGGGATGACAAAAATATTTGTTGGGTGATTTAAGCGTTGAAATTTCGAATAAACAGAAGTGACTTCAGAAAACTTTCGAACCGAATATCTCGTTTAATATTTAAACTCCATTTTACATTAAAATGCAGACATGTTTTGGGGGTTGGATTCTGACAAGAAATTGCTTGGAATGACTTATGTGGTTGATTATTAACACTCTATACCAGGCCTCGAAATAGATTTTTTTAATACATGTGCACATAAGTTTTTAAATTAGGTGCACAGGTTATATTCTAGGTGCACAGGTTATATTCTAGGTGCACATTAAAAAAAATGTAATGTAAGAGCATTGATATAATGTAAACTACTTTATTAGTTGGTTATGTTTAGATAGGTTAGTAGATAGTAAATAAAAATATTTAAACATCTAGATTCTCCCTTCTCCGGTGCACGGCTATCGCGACAATCGTTTCAACAGAGCCATCAGGAAAATGTTTCGATCTACGGAAAGTTCTGTTGTCAGTGGCACAAGTAAATCTTCCTCTTGTATAACCCATTACGGCCCATCGATTTTGTTTTCGTATAGTGTGTATTTAGGAATTTTAATTGCGTTCATTTAAAGTGAGAGAGGTCGATACCAATAGTTTGTTCAAGCATTAAAATAACATAAAGGTTCCTTCCCCTTTTTTAAAGTTAGGTGCATGGTATGCACTTAGCGGGAAAAAAATTAGGTGCACAATTTTATTTTTATGTGCACAGTGTACCTGTGCACCCGGGTATTTTGAGCCCTGCTCTATACAAATTAATAAATTAAACAAGATTTAATTGTATCTAAAATTTCTGTCTGAAATGCACATGCAGCATAGAATGTGAACAAGATTCGTGTACATTTTTCATCATAATATTAGTACAAGTTTTTATAATTTAGAACAAACATTCTCTGTTTTAAATACAATTTTATATCAAGATTTTTTCATTCAACCGGTTGTATTGAAAATTGTTATCCTGATACTTAATAATTCCTTATTAACTGAATGCTTAATATTCATGATACTAACATAATTATTCAGAAATTCAATTATAATAGTTTAGTTTTTTAAAATTTAACGTCGTACTGGAGCTTTACAACGGTTCGGGATCAATCGCAACGGGTAAGATCCGAGGAATATCACGCAATTTTTATACATGGTCAGATTACGAAGCAACATCTGAGCATCCAAAGTAATTTAGGAAAATTTTCAAAATATTGAAAATGTGTTTTCGATGTACGTAAATGATACTTAGATTTTACTATTAAAAGAGAGAAGAAATCATTGCGATACTTTCAATCTAATTACATTGTGTTAGTTCAAGCAGAGCAGATACTTTTCTACCGTAAAATGAGTGTGAAAAAACATATTTCAATTTTAAAATTGCACTTTCAGCACATTTTCTAACTTGCATGTCTAAATTAAAAACTAATATTTTGTTTAATACTAACTAAGTTTTTGTGAGAATAAATGCTCTTTAACCCAAAACTCTAACATTTAACACTTATTTTAAAACGCGACCTGCCTTAATAATAAAAGCATGGTGTTGCATTTAATCAAAGTAAGTTATCAGATATAAATAGTTACAAATAAGAATTACAAGATTGTGAGGTTTTTGAAGCATCCAATTATATTTGCTTCGTTTCAGCAAGTTCAAGATGTCACAGCTGAGCGACAAAAAGTCTCGGAATGAACGTTTGATAAAAAAAACCGTCAGCGAACCAAATTTAAAATAAATAACTTGTAGTTGCGCTAGTAAGATCCTTTTTTCACACTGCTTAAACGATTTTCCCTCCTTGAAACTCAAGGATGAAAGCACAACCCGACAGCTGCACGTGCGCTAATCCAAACAAAACTTTTGGGTGCCCACATTTGGCTTCATATCTCCGTCTCAATTCATCCCTTTCTCAAACTATCATCTCTTGTCATAGTTTTCTTTAAATACTAGTTCTTTTTAAATTAGGGAGAGAGAGAAGGGCTGATTTTCAAAACGTCTTACAAATTACTTTCGTTACAACGAAGTAGCTGTATTAACATTTTGTATGCTGTATTCGAATCTCAAACTTTTATTTCTATCTAAATAAAACTTTTACGAAATAAAATATAAGCAATACAAGGTAACTAAGAATTATAATTAAATAAATATACCAAATGAAAATGAAATTGTACAATCTTTTCCCTTAACAGCGTTATATGTAACAAAATTTATACATTTGGTTAGTAAACGTAAATATAGCCGTTTCTTCTCTTCATCTTTTCTCAAGAAAGCAAAGACACTCACGTTTTCTTTGTAACCATGTGGCTGGAGGGTATTATAAAGGTAGAATTTGAAATGGATATAGAAAACAAATACATTAGAATGTATTGCAATATAAATATCAATGTGCAATACGTTTTTTTTTCGAAACGTTTCATTTAATGTTCAACAATGAGAAATAATACGACTGATATGAAAATATAACATCATAGAAAATTTACGGCTAGTCAAATTATAAAATGCTATTTCGTCACTATCAAAACTTTATATCCAAGTTCGTTACAGCACGAGTAGAATGTATAATCATTTCCTCAATAATGTTTAACAAGTAAATTAGCATAGTTTGTACGTTATAATAAGTAAAACCAAAAAGCTTTTCAAAACTTGTATTTTCCTCTCTCCCGAAAAAAAATATTAACATAAATCGCATTTTACACATAATGTATTTATATTTAAAATTTTTGTAATGCTTAGTTTCGGCTGGTTTTGGAAATAACTCTTTAATAATACTATCAATTGACATCATACCTTCTATTCATTACTAGCTACTTTAATTTTAAGTAGTGCTTGACAGTATTTACTCATAAGATAAAAATAAATGAATTTTCAAATAAAAGACATAATGTATGAAGTTACGGTTTTGTATCTGTTCATAACGGCATACAAAATTGTATCATCCGAATTCTAAATTATGTACTTAGAACTAATATAATATGCTTCTACATATATGAAACATTGTTTGATACATATTTTATAGCTTTCTTATAACTTATAATAACTTATAATCCTTTGTTTCTGTTTGGTTTATTAATTTTCAAAATTATTCGGGACTGATTTTTCTTTTTAGTTTTAATATTTGAAAATCATTTCTTAAGTGTGACTTGGCTAGAGTTTTCACAAAAAGTGGAGCAATTAAAAAATCACTTCAAAAATACATTAAATAAAAGTTAGTTTGATTATGATACTTATATTGTATAAAGCCTTTGATTGTACAGTAAAATTATTCCAACCCGTAATTTTTTTTTTGTTAAATTTTAGAATATTTCAAAAATGGATTGGGAAGGACATCTAGTGAATTCAAGTGGGGGGAGGGGGGGGGGGGCGTGGTAGAGCAATTGGTAGAGTCACGAACTAATAACCGGAGGATTGTGAGTTCGAAACTCCATCCAACCAAAGACCATCGCATAAGTCGGGGCAGATGAACGTTAAATATGTTGTGGCCTTAGTGTCTTTTGGCGTGGTTCGGAAGTTTGGCGAGTGGGGTGCCATATCAAGTGTTGACCTCGTCATTTGACGGTGGTTGAAAACTACCAAGTACTGTCCTACTGTCATTCCCTTCGAAATTGATCCCGGATCGTCCCCAATATTCCTTTGTGTTGCTCCAGTGTGACGTAAATTCATCTACCAACTACCTCGAATTCAAGCTCTCGTTTTATGTTGATATTATATTTTAATTCTGCCAAAAAAAATTGTCTTTTTTATGGTAATGCTTGAATTTGATTGACGTGATTTGCTGTGTTTGCGAAAGTTATTTGACTGTCATTTATTCGCGATTCCTCAATAGATAAAAAAAAGTATCTGTGCTGAAATTAGTTGCAGCAAATTGCATTTCATTAGTGTTTCAGATTTGTAAGTCCTTTTTAACGAAGTGTTAATTTTAGACACTGGATTATTAAACTAGCGATTTTCACAAATGTTGCTTATTTCAGTTCCATGAGCTTCATTATGCACAAGAGATTTGGTATCCAATTTCAATCAAGGCATATCGGCCTACCTATTTAATATCCAAATACCCGCCATGTACACGAGTTCTATTCAGTGATAAGCGCATGAGATTGGAATCATGATACCTAATCCATGTACTCACGAAACGAGAAATCCGGTCTCATTTCCGATAGACAGCTTTAAGCTAGTGGAGTTTTCGAGCAATGTAAAGATGGTTTCTATTTTACCTGACACTAATGTAAAATAATCGACAAATAGAACATGCAAAAATAATTTACATTAATAAATTTAGCTATATTATGCGTAAAGAAAAATATTGTTTGAAATGAAAATAATAATTTCTTTAAACTATAACTGAAACTATTATCCCCTTGATCAACAAAAACAAATACAACTGTTGAAAATTACAAAATGCCTTAATTTGTTTTTTGTTTTGGTCATTTATTATAGCAGTCGGGGAAAATCTATATAAATAAGAATGGAGTGTTTGTTTATGCATTGAATATTTTCAACCCATTTCAAGTTTTCCATCCGTTTGTTTTGGACCTTACTGATGCCAAATCCGCCTCTTGCGCGTTTGGTGTATGTCTGGATGTATGTACACGTCCACACGTTTTAATACATTTTCATGAAAATTTGCATACTCCGAGTACTTTCCATTTAGTGACTGAACTTGGTTGCGTAAGTCTAGTGACATTCTTTTGCTTTGTAACAACGAAAAGAAGATAAAAAACAACGAATCAATAGATGTTCCACAAAAATGTCTATTTGAAAAGATTCTTGGAATTTAATAGGATAATAATATTCAAATAAAAATTATGAACTTTTTTGACGCTTTCCTATTTTTATGTTTCAAAATAGATTTTATCCACACAAGATTCTAGATTTATGCCTTGAATATGTTCCATAAAAACAGAGTGTGAACATTTTATCGGTTTTAATTATTGCCCAATACTAAGTTAATTCAAATTTGTATAGAATTTATCGCCCCAGTCTTAGTTAGTTGGTTGGTTTGGGGATTTATGGCATAAAGGCCATACTTGGTCAAGCTAAACCAAACACAAGACAACAAAGAGAGACAAAAATTAGTAAAAGTGCAATAATGTAGGGGAGGGTACAACAGTAGGTAGAACAGATCACTTGGACACCTCTCCATAGCCTTGAATGTCATGTTCATTGGATTTAATAGAACTCAATTTTTATTCTACTACGATATTAATTTAGTTTAAAGCAACTCTTTCAAGCAAAGTAGTTTCTCAAAGAAACCACACTTTAAAAATTCAGGTTGTAATGGTATTGCTGATTTTTCGAATAACCACGCAATAGGTAGGCGAATTGTAGGACAGCCATCTGTTGATCAATAGCGTAAAATTTGTTAAAATAATGGTTCATTCAACGATTAAATCGAATAGAAGTTTTAACCTATACTTTACAAATATGATTGACTATAGGTGATTCTTGTAAAAAGGAAAGTGAATAAAAGACTCTTTTTTCGGATAAATATTTTTGCATGAATCATTCCATTCTGTTCTTAAAGAGTTCATCTTAAAACTGTTTGAAAAATCTTTTACAACATTTTCTCGAAATGACTTGATTTACAACCAATTACAACAAACTAATCTCGTCACATAATTGCATAAATACCCTCATTTGAGTCAGATAAAATATATATATATATACAAAACTTTATAAAAAAAACTATATCTTTATTATTTTGATACTTGTGGAAGGATAAAGAGTATTGCGGGGAAAAAAGGTGTCTCACGTAAAACTAGTTTTACTGCGAAGACTGTTCATTTGCACGTAAGGAAACAATCAGGTTTCCATAAGAACTCGATGGAATTTTTGAGTTCCTTAAGAGAGAAAGCAGGTCACTTTAGAATTAAATTTAGCTACACCGGGGCTGATTATATCGAAATTGAAATTGTCTTAAGATGTGGTTATTCGGTTGAACTTAGAACTTGTTTGTGCTCCGAATTTGGTCTTTAAAATGATGTATTACCCACCATTTCTGAGAAATAGGTTTATTTTTAATTATAATAAAATGTATTTGAAACGAAACAAACTTTACATGTACTACTGAAATACCATCAACTCTTTAGGAATAGAAAAGTTTCTGGTTCAGATCGTTACTTGTTACACTATCCAGAGTTGGCGTGTGGGGATTTCCTTCTTGGCGACTCCCCTTTCTCTCTCCTCGTTACCTGGTAACCCTATCCACGAAGTCTTTCTTGCATCGTGGAGCGTGTTGGCGGTCGTAACACGCGGCTTAGGGGCAGCGACAATCTCTCCCGGCATACGTCCGCGAATTTAATTAGGACAGAGTCACCATCTGTGCGCCTTCGTCCCACCGATAGACTGAGGATTCGGGCGGCACTGCTGCTGAGGTGTTGGGTACTGGACGTCGGGGTCCGCGTGGGAGTCCGAAAGCTGGCCGTCCATGGAGGGCGGCCACCACGGGCGGCAACAGGCCCCTCGCACTCCCACGCTCGAGGAACTTTGCAGGATAACAAAGTTTTCCAGGAAGGAGATACAACTCATGTACCGGAGCTTCAAGCAGGTGAGCAAAAAAATTAACATTGTTCACGCGAGTTTACTTTTGATTTCCTCAAACCAGTTTCATCTTAACTCATGAGTCCTCTGGGAATACTAGTACCCCTATCCAACTAAGAATATCCTTACAATTAAAAAAATACAAATAATAGTAATACAAAGTACTAAATAACAGTAATACAAAATACTAAATAACAGTAATACAAAGTACTAAATAATAGTAATACAAAGTACTAAATAATAGTAATACAAAGTACTAAATAATAGTAATACAAAGTACTAAATAATAGTAATACAAAGTACTAAATAATAGTAATACAAAGTACTAAATAATAGTAATACAAAGTACTAAATAATAGTAATACAAAGTAATAAATACAAAGTAATAGTAATACAAAGTACTAAATAATAGTAATACAAAGTACTAAATAATAGTAATACAAAGTACTAAATACAAAGTAATAGTGCTAAGATACCGAAGGGGTCAGTAGACGGTCATCACAAATAATAACAGCAATGTTATAATATACCTTTTGCAAAAAATATATTCTTTTCAAGCAATGTGTCTAATAAAAATATTGTTCTTCTCGTTTAAAATAAGATTTTAACACTTTAGGATATGCATTACTTTGAATAAATGTCTTTAAAGCAGGAAACATATATGTTTTAAATTTTCTTTCAAAAAACTATATTTCATTTTCTGAGGCCTCCGTGAAAAGTAAATTAATACCCATCATAACACGTGTGAGTTCTTAAAGGTTGTTAGGGATATTATTTCTTTCGCGGTAATAATCATCTTACTTGTCAGGATTGGGCCAATTCTCAAATTGTGTCTGTTCCTTGTCTGAATCTATTACTGGTTAACGAATTATAAAAAGTATGTTCTTCTAATTGGATTCGGTTTGTTGGTCTAACATAATGTTTTTCCATTTTCGAACACCCATGTCCATATCAGAATATGAACTCAAACCCTTTTGAAATAAGATGGATATAAGGGAAATTTTTACACATTAAATAGTTTTGTGAGATTTTGATATTATTTTTAAATGGATTAGAAATATTAATGTCTCTATCCTAAAATAAATGACATATTTGCACAGTTTTCTTTCGAAAGTTAATAGTTTTCTGCAATTTTAAAGTTAACTATACCAACAAGATTTGCGAAAAGTACTAAATAACTTAATGCCTCTTGATCGTCAGTTTTATAGTAAACACGCACATGTTAAAAATTGAAACATAAAATGTTAAAAATGCATCATCTGGAAAAATGGAAAAAGTTTTTATATACTTTCTTAACATTGCAAAAAGATATGGAAAGAATGATGATGTCACATAGAAGAAATGTCTACAAAATTGTATGCTATAAGAAAGAAAACCTGAGATGTGAAAACCACATCACTGTCTTAATACATAATATTTAACCATGTAAAAACTGAACCTTTTAATTTTAGATAAAATCTTTTTCCCCCATTGTTTTATATATGTGACAACTATTTCAGAACAAATTTGTGCTGAATATGACGCTTGTTTTGCGACATAAAAAAGCATTTCGATTTATACAGCCCATATGCTAAAAATGAGCATGCTATCCTTGATCGCTTTTAGATAAAATAATAATGATTCTTAAGAGCTTTATAAACACTTGTATACCGATTTTAAAAGTTGAATGAATTTGAAGCAATAGAAGTTAATATATATAACACAATTAAGTAATACGTAATCCCTAGTTTCACTAAATTTAAATTTTCTAGTTATTATTTTAAATCATGTCTGGGAATACATTAAATAACAATCAATACTAATGTATTCGACTCAAAGAACTACTTTACACAAGCACATAAATAAACAAAAAAAAATTCAAAATTAGCATAAAACACAAAATTAAAAAATTGCACGCTAAAATATTTCAGTTACAATAATAGAGAGAGAGAGAGAATTTTTTAGGTTATTTAAAGCTTTCACAAATGTACTAAGTGACTTCACAAAGTTGCGTAATCATTTTACTCACCTGGAAAACTGGAAACATTAAATTATTGCAAAACTCTTGAATTCCTTTTTTTTCTGTCTTGAAGCATTTGACATTTGTTATTGTTTGATTAAAAATATAATCTAAATATATACTTAAGTTTATGTAAAATTTATACTTTAAAAGTATTGAAGCTGAAAGTTCTTCCTTTATGCGTTACATTGTGTGTTGTATAGGTTTTACTAGGTTTGATTCAAAATCCATCAACAACACATGGATTCTAATGATGAACTATTACATTTTAACAAAAAATAACAATTTATAAATGCATGCAAAAATAAAAGAAATGAAGACTAGACAACACCTTGATCCAAATGATACAAATACGGTGTTTTTGCTTGTATAATGGTAATATGTAAATATGTTTTCCTTTACTATTAGGCTTACTTCTTTACTAAACAAAGTAAACAAAAAACGAAACAATCAGTGTTAGTCGTTTCACTTTATATCTGTCCTTTTAAGTATACAAGCAGTCGAAAATATGTTTACAAGGGCCGGCTAATTAGTAATGCACATTCGCACGTAGCTCGCAAATGAAAAGAGGTAATCAAATGAAACAATTATGGGCATAAAAGTACGTTTCAACTGTTACAAAATCTTGCATTTATTTTCCCCCTTAATTACTATTTACAGTCACGCATTTCTCCCAACGGTGATCCGGTTATCTCATCTCGTCAATGAAGAATGCCAATTAACAGCTTCTGAAACGTTATTGTGACGAAGATGACTTTCTTTTCAATATTGTGACGGGAGATTAAACTTGGGTGCATCATTACGATTCAAAAGATAAACGGCAAAGCATGGAACACCGGCACGATGATTAGCCACAGTAAAAAAGATTCAAAACACAACTCTTTGCCAAGAAAATTTCTTTGACAGTGTTCTAGGATGCCAAACATGATTGACTACCTGGAAGCTGGGTTGGCCGTGGATTCTGTGTGTTACATAGAGACATCAAAACATCTTAGGAGACGTGTATGTTGTGTTTGACAATCCAGGTAGCCAATAATTTTACAACACTGTAATCAGCCACACACATCTCGGGCAACCACCAAGTTTCTTGTGAACTTGAAATTTAAACCCATTTCACACCCTCAGAAATCCGCAAATTTGGCGCCCTACGATTTTCACCTTCTCTGCATTTAAAGAGGGATCTTATGGGTATTCATTTTACCATAGATGATAAACTCAAAGACACAGTGAAATCGTGGCTGAAGGAAAGACAATCGCCATTCTTCATGGATAGGATGAGACAACTGGATCACCGTTGGGAGAAATGTGTAGCTGTAAATATCAACTACGTGGAAAAATAAATGAAGGATTTGAAATGTACTTTTATGCCATATTTGTTTTATTTGATTACACCCCTTTTCATTTGCGATCTACGTGCGACTGTGCATTTCGTATCAGCTGACCTCGTATATATTATGACAACATCAAAATTCTACCGTTAAATGTTTAAATAATTGATAAAACTGTCAAGACGCTTACGGGTAAAAGTGCATTCAGCGCTCTGAGAAATTCTTCCGCGATTGTATAGCTCTTGAGCTGTGCTGTGTGTGTGCAAGATTTGTTATGCCAAAGGTTTCTATTTGGTCCTTTGATGATTCATGTAATAGAATTTCCTGTTCAAAAGTATGCAAGTTTCAATTCTGGAAATATATACTCTTATTTTTGAATCTTGTATTCGAGGGTGTGAGGAAAGTGTGACTTTTATGTGGCTTCACAAGCGGAATTGGGTAGTTCCTTTGAGAATGTTTTTCCAGTCCTGTATTTTTCCTTCAATTCATCCC
Organism: Metellina segmentata; assembly: GCA_947359465.1. Taxonomy (NCBI): domain Eukaryota; kingdom Metazoa; phylum Arthropoda; class Arachnida; order Araneae; family Tetragnathidae; genus Metellina; species Metellina segmentata. The sequence goes on along the minus strand of OX375878.1, from coordinate 57,539,156 downwards.
TTATTTCATTTTAAAATCTTTTATAGCATTTTGATCGATCATGACTTACAATATTCAATCCTTTTATACTTTTTAGTTGATCAACACGTTTTAGACCATCCGTTTATTGATTTAATAGTACGTCCCAACAATTTATTTATTTTGATGTTAGGGTCCTACTTATTTTTAAACCTCTGAGAGATAGATTAGCGTGTTCTGCAACATGAAACTAAATGATTTCTAAATGGTTTTGGACCACCGTGACCAGCATCATCTTTCCTACGATTCTTTCAACAAATTGACGTGGTTATTTGGTAATTACGTATATTGTAGCGTGAGATAACTACGTTACTGGAAATCTCGGGGCGCTTTGAGAGTTATTGCAGAATTTGCTTTTTATTTAACTTTAATTTATATTTTTTGCTTTTTTTAACTAAATTATTGTACGTTTCTTAAAAACTAATTTTACATTTGCACTGCTTTTAATGTTTATCCTGTGTCAGCAGCGTATCCTCTTTCTAACCTGTGACCATTAAATCTAACAATCAACCAATCATTTGCACTTTTTTGAAATGTTTAATTGTCACAATCGGTAGGCTGTTAAAACCTATAAAGTACCTCGAAAGAGTAAGACAAAAAAAAATAGAAGCAGGGAGTTTTACTATGGATGATATATGAGAAATATTACAGCAGGGATAAATCCCGATTGTCACATATGCCCACCTGTTTCTATCTTTTCTCACAACATTCTACTTCCTTTTGCGTAAGGGTGGGCGTATTTGAAGGAATAGCTGTCATTATTTGAAAAAGAATGGCGTATACGTCACTAAATCTCTTGCAAAGGGAAGAATTTTGGATGAACTGCTGCCATATAAACTATCTAACAGATTCTTATTTTATTTAGCAAGAATGAACATCTGAGTTTTTATATTCATGCACTAAGATTTATATGGGAATCAATAATTTATCAAGAATTAAAACGTTGAAATTTTCTACATTTAAAAAGTATTACTAGAAGAATTTAAAAAAAAAGGTCAAACGTAGAAATACAATACATACTTGTATATTTAAAACAGGACCACTAACCTCTCGGCCTTCATCACCACAAGGGGTGAAATAATGATTAATTCTGGGATCGCGCTCAATGGATGAGCCGATGGTACTCCTAATAAGAACATTCACTAACATCCATGCGTTTACAAACCGGGATTCGAACAGGGAGAAAAAATCTTGATGAATTAATTTTTATTTATTTGAAACTCCAATTTACGATAAAGAATGTATTATATAGCAAGAAAATTATCTTTTCAAAATATATTTATAAGTATGGACACGTTCGTAACCCGTATGTAACACGTTCCAATATTTAAATTTTAAGTTCAGATTCAGGCGGTCTATGTATTTTACAAGCAATTATTCGGATATCTGGTATATAGCAATATAGTTACCAAATTTGTTATGATAGTTAATTGTGTGATTAAATGAATTTCACTGATTGAAAAAAGATTACATAAACTAGCTTGGTATTTTAAGTCCCAAGAAAAGCTCTTTCCTCAAAAATAGTTTTTCAGCTCTGAAACACTTAGACTATTTATATAAAAAATATTTTATCGAATATTTAAGGTACTTAAAGACGCAGAAATTAAAAATTTTAATATAGTTACAAACCATTATGTCTCCAAATGTCTAATGTTCCCAAAGAAACACATTGGCCATTTAATATTCTTATTCAGAAACATTCGGATATAGCTGAATTGGGTCAAATGGAGTTAATGAACGTGCTTTACGTTTCGAGTGTTAATAAAAGTATTTCCAAGATACCAAAATTTGTACCCGAGGAATTATTAGGTTTAATACAATTATACATAAATCTTAATTGGTTTAGTATTAAGATATTACCTCTGGCAAACCCTTTAATACCACTCTTATCTACATAAATCTAGCAGTAGAGTACTTTTTACGTAAAATCTAAACAATTCTAAATGAAGAAATAAAGAAATTATAACGTTATAAAATCTAGAGAAAGCTGCTATTGTAAGATTACATAGTGGAAAGTTCATAAATTAGAAAAATGTAAGGCCTACTCTGATATCGATACTTGCTGATATACTGTGTGGGATGGTTGTTAAACAAAACCCAAATTATATCCTGTAGCAAATTATGCCAAGCATTCTGCCGCTGCTGGCATTATATTATAAGATGTGATAGAATTTATGAGTTTAATATCTGTCATGCTCGATGGGAGGTAGATCTGGGGATCTCGTTTGCAAAGAAATATTTTAAACACCATGTTGGCACTCTTACGAGAGGTGATCCGTGTGTGGGCGGCCATTATTGTGTTGGATAATCATGCTAGTCATGGGATCAGAAGCTACAGATTTCTTGGCATAATTTTCTTCAGGATAACGCAAGAACTTGGTGATAGTTGGATTTCCCACAGGCCACTATCACCTAAGAAAACACCTTCATAGGATGGAAATCTTTAAAGAAGAACCTCTATGCAGGAAATGCAATATGGTGGAGGAAACTGCCCACCATATACTTTTTGAATGCGAAGCTCTGCTTCACTCAAGGCACTCAAGTCTAGGTCTTGGAACAGAACTTGATACAATTCACGAAGAACCTGTCAAAAGCCTTTCGGCCTTTCTTAAGGAATCTGGCTTTCTTTGACAGGAGTGTTGAAAAACAATGGGGTTTGGTGCAATATTCCCTAGCGGAATCAGCACCTAGGGCTTTCCTGACCTCCCCAATCACTATGACTATGACAATACGCAAGAACTCGAGTTGATTCCTTACCATGCTATATATCGATATGTATAGCCTCCAGAGGACGCATTGCAACTCATTAATTTTCCTGATTTAATTATTCAACAATAAATTGTCCTCTAGATTTGATATTATGCTAACTTTTTATCTCTTTATGATAGAGAATAAATGCTTAATAATTACGGAGGTTAAGTTTCATACCTATCAACTACTGCCTGTCGAGGTTTTAAATTGTTTTGTCAAAGGATAAAATATGCTCCAAAATATGAGTTTTAACCCTCCAAGTGGGTTTGAAGAGGTATCTAGTCAATTATGAATTATGTTGCATATGACGAGATATCTCGTCATCGCTATATTATCTATTGTTGGACGATGTCAAGATCAAGATCTGGTAATTTAATTTCTATTGACGACATTTCTCGTTCATCAACATGTTCAATTACCAAAGCAGCGCTTAAATTTCTAGTCAAAATTTGCTCAAAGCTTTCATCTGAATTTCTAGAGGTCTGTATACTTTTCTGTAGTACAACAAATTTATATTTGTAAAATATTTTTTTGGAATATCATATTTTGTAAACAATGTCTTAATTGATGCGAGCGAAGCGAACAAGGTTCGAGCAGCGAACCAATGAGGATTGCACAGCAATCTTCTGAGGGTTGGCGAGCGCTAGCGAGCAGGGGGCGGGACCACTAGTAGTATTTATTATTTAATATGCTCTCCTTTCTTTACAAGAAATATGTTCGATTTTGATATCTCTTTATTTTATATCACTCAATGCAACCTAAAAATACTTACAGTAGTGGAAATATTTCAATGCGATAGAAACACGGAGAGCTTGGCAGTGTTCTCCTTTATAATTAGATAACGTTTCTAATAATACTAAAATATGTATTTGACATAAAGTACGCACTTTAAATTTTCATTACATGTACTAGAATATATATATATATATATATATATATATATATTATTTTTTCCAATACCAACTCGTTATCGTTGAGACCATAGTTGACCCTGATTTCGTGGATATTTGGATCCTTACCGACCGCCGCTCTTCCATTCAACATCTGAGTAACTGGACATGTGTTAGAGACAGGGCCGGCATATCCATACTCAATTTGCTTCCTCGGCTTTCAATCAATTATGAGGTGCATATCCAATGGATTCCCTCCCATATCGATATTGATGGAAACGAGATTCTGGATTCTAGATCAAGAGCTGCTTCTTCAGAGACTCTATAGTCAGATATGCTTGTCCCTTTTAGCGAGGTGTTTTCCGAATTTAAACAAAATGTTAAAGATCTCTGGAAAGTCCTGTACATGACTGGTACTCAAAAAATGCCCTGGTGGTGCCTTCTTGCATGAAGGCCATAGAGGGCAACAAACATGCATTTCAAGTTTTGTCAGTGGACGCTTGGGAGATCTCTCCTATCAGCACGGACAGAAGGCTTTTATGATCTGCCCAAGTGCAGGACTGTCCAGGCATCGCCTGATTATATTTTAAACTGTCTTGATTTTACCCTGGATGAGGTTTACTCCAAACCCTTTCTCTTCTTGGATTTTTATGGAGGTTTATGGACTCGTGAATTTAGTATAGCATAGATAGACCATATCGGGAATTAGAGACAACAACAACACTACTATAGATTTTAGTACCGAGCGATAAACTCAGAATACTGAAGGTACTAATTTTGGAAGTGCTTTGCTTACATATCAACCGATAACCTAATTTTAGAAATAGACTCGTTCAAAACCACGTAATACAAATGCCAAGTCACAGCACATTACTGGGTTAGATGACTTAACCTTGTATTCAGTTTCACCTCATATTTACTCGCACAGCTAAGCTACTATGCCGATAAGGGATTTCCTTTTGTGTAATTTACCGCCTCTTTTGTGTTTTCACTGTGAGTAAATATTTCATGTATCATCCATTACTTAATGCTTCCAAACACTTACTGAGCAGGGCGGAGTGACAGCTAGGGGACGCAGAGTGTTGCTTCCTATCCTCTCCTTCCCCAAACAATTCAGTGCTGATGAGCTTTCGAATAGAATCGAGGTCACCGGGAAAGAAAACATTCAACACGCTGTGGAGGATGCCTCTTTGGACGATGAGTTTTCAGGGTGCGGTGATAAGTGATGTGTTTCATTATCGAATAAAGGTAGGGTCCGTTTCTAACCGATTGCTCTCAAACGCCACTATGACTGGTGTATGTTTTGTTGGCAGGGAATTGAGAATGGTTTTCATAAAAAATTGATATAACTTAAGTTTAAAAGAATAAAAATCAGAATATTTGAAAATGACGCCCAGGTTATTTTCTTGCATTGGATGAGCAAATACTTTGAAACTTTCCGATTATACCAAAAGTCGAATTAATATTATTGAATAATATGTTTTTCCGTTATAAAGCAATTACATTTATTTTCGTGGTTTTGTGCAATTGAATTTAAATCGTTTATATTTGGTTGCAGTCCTTTAATTCTTTAATGTAACGTTCTGAATTTAATTTAGAGTTTTCTTAGTATTGATAACTTATTTTTAGTTTAGAAATGTAAATACTCAATAGAACTTTTCTGTGTACTTGCCTTTATTTTGAGATTAAAGTACATGTTGGTCGGTATATTAACTAACGTCGCAGTGGAGCAAAAAATGGGCTATTTTCAACGGTTTGGGATCGAATCCATTTAAATTACGTATTGAAAATTAGACTTACTTTCCAACGCGATTATATGTTAATCTTTCTGGTAAACGAATTCCAGTTTCACGAGATTATTGTCTTATTCAAACACCCATCTTCTTTTAAACAATTTGATCTGTAGTGCAAATTTAAAGATGGTACTCCACAGGGCATAACGTCTATATATTCATGCACAGAAAAGTTGCATAATGGGTCGTCTTCGTTTTAAATTAAGCACCAACTTCATAATTTTCAATAGCAACAACCTATTTTGACACAAAAGTTTGAATTTATACCATAATTCAACTTCATATACCGTTTCATGTCATTCTGTATAGCTGTTTCGGAATTAGGAACAAAGAAGGTTTAGAGCTCCTAATAGGTTGAACGGGTTATACCTAGTTGCAACGAAAAAAAACCCACAATTTTCCCCGAATGTTTTGTGTAGACGTAAAAGTCTATATTTAAATGAAACTTTTAATATTTGAAACAGCATACATTGAAGATGATATCAAAAGTTTTCAATAACAAAAATTTTGATTTTTACACTAGCTAAAGCCGATTTCTGAGAGTCTTTTAAAAAAGACGTTTTGCAGTTTTCAAGATGTCTCCAAGCTCGATTTTCTAAAATAAAAACAAAAGGTTTAGTTAGTTAATAAATAAGTTTGTTTAGTACTTAAACAAAATATTGAATAATATTTGAATATCTACGCTTATAAAATATATAATATTGATCAGAAAAAAGAAATATTGAACGATTAAAGACTAGTAAAGAGTGTTATGAAAAAGCAGTAAACGTTTTGGAATGTTTGCTTCAGCGGTTCTTAAGATATTCTGATCAGATTTTGAAAACATGGTTTTGAGAAAAACCGTTTAAAATTTTAAGACCAGTTTACACATGCTTAAAATAAGATTTTTTCCTCTACTCACATTGAATCATCTACTCCAGGCCTCTATAATAAGTCCTCTATTCCAGTTGCAGTCAAAACCTTGATTTGACGTTGTCTACGAGCATTCTTTCCTCTTGAGTACACTCTTACCATCTTATTATAGCGATCGCTATGCGCGCTTCATCCGCTGTCTCAGCATACAAATGGACATTAGGGTCAACAAAGACTCCCAATGCATTTATAATGTATAGGAGTGATGTTGATTTGACGTTGTCTACGAATTATTCTTACCTCTTGGATCCTTCCTTATGCTAGCGATCGCTAGCATAAGATTGTAAGAGTGTTCCCAAGAGCAAAGAATGCTTCGTAGACAACGTCAAATCAACATCACTTCTCTACATTATAAATGCAATGGGAGTCTATGTTGGCCTTAGTCCATTTGTATGCTGAGACAGCGGATGAAGCGCTCGTAGTGATCGCTAGCATAAGATCGTAAGTGATACCAAGAGGAAAGAATAATTCGTAGACAACTTTTTGGATCAGTTGATATTTTGCAGTTGATATTTCTTCAATTCTGCAAGCTACTGTGTTGTTTGAAACTGGTATTGTTTTGACTTCATTTAAGCTTTTTCACCAAACATAGCTTCAATTGCATCCTTTATCGCTGGGAGCATTGAAGTTTCGCGACTTGTGTGCGGCTTACCAGTTTTCGTAATTAAATAACTAATGAGATATGAAGCGTGTTTAGACTTTTCTTTGATCTTGGTAAAATGCAAAAGTTTTGTTTTTGGCATTATCAACACGTCACTATCTTTTGTAAAATTCGAGACTAATTTTTTTTTATCGGGATGCTTTGTCTAAATGTGTCGACGTAGTATACTTGGGCGTATGCTTTCGTTTGCATGTATTTCATTGCAAATAACACACTCAGGTTTGGGATTATCTTCATCTTCATTCCATGAAAACCCTAATGCTAAGCAGTCAGAAAACATACTTCTTCACCATTTATTTTCGTTTCGACCTACTTGGAAATTTGAGCTTGAAGATTTGCTTTCGTCTGCAGACGGCGTCGTCTTATCAACTACTTATCCATAATAAAGATGAGGTAAAATAGACGAGAAAACAAAAAAATAAACACTACTAGTAACACATATGATTAATAAACCGCTTCGAAATTAATGCGTATGCTAACTGAATTCAAAGTTCATAGCGGAAGGGAGTTTATGAATAGGCGGGCAAGGTCTGAGATACTGCATGGAAACGTAACTTCCGCAGATTGGAGCAACAGGCGACGCGACAGGTGTATCGTGTGTAAAAAGCCAGTACTTTATATACTTCATCAAAACTTTGAAAATATAGTTATTTTATTTCTTCATTTCTTGTTAGTCTACACTAGTCACTTGTTTGCGAACTGTGCTATATTTTTTTGTCGTATTGCTACCATGTGCCTTGATGATTTTAAGCTCTCATCCTATTTTTTCATATTCCGGTAAGATACGTATATATTCAAAATCTTGTCGCGACCCACCAAATATTGACTCATAACCCACAGTTTGGGAAACGCTGCTCTAGTACACTTTTTACGATTCATTATCACTAAAAAATTACGAAAAAATACACACACGAATGGAAAACTGGCTTCAAATTTTTAACTAACTATTTTCTGATTTTCGTAAGCAGAGAAGGAAAATCAGTTAAACCCCTAATCCAGGTATACACAGACCTTCCAGCACAAACATATACCCAACCTGAATATAATACAAACAGGAATACATTAGAAACCTGTATACGATAGCAAGAGAGAGTGAAAGATTCGTAGAATGCAGCGGTAGCTGTCACACTTTCTTAGAAATCTTCACAAAAATGCATGTAATTTCGAGAATAGCTATCCTATCTACGTAAAATTTTACTTGAGCATTTTCAAGATAATGTGTAACCGGAAAATATTGCTATGTAAATGTCGACTTTTTGAAAGTTGCAACTAGGTATAATCCCTTAAATCAGTTTCAGACACTTTAATGGATATCTTCTGAAATAGTAATTCAATTTCAGTGATATTTTGTAGCATGTTTTTTTAGGTACCCAAAAGAAATATACAAAAAAATTTAGGTTTTAAATAATATTTTTAATTTACAATATTCATTATTAAATTAACACTTGAAATAATTCTGAATTGTAATCATGATGTATTTGGGCAAAATTGATTCAAAGATTTTTACTTCCATACACAATTTGAGCTCTTTTCACTGGATTGTTTTTACAAATCAGCAGTTTCTGATTAACTACAAATATTATGTAGGCAAATAATTCCTTTCGTTTTTTTAGTTACATAAAATACAATTTATCCAACACAGAAAATACTTACTTATCAATTATGTAATGTCCATTCTTTTCTATGACTTCTTGCTATATCTCTACCAACTTCATAATGCCACGTTCATAAAACGCATGAGGTTTATTGGCGAAGAACTGATTAATATGCTTTCTTACAGCCCTATCGTTTGCAAACTTTATTCCGTTCAAAGAATTCTGTAGCGATCGGAATAGGCGATAATCCGAGGGGCAAGATCAGGAGAATAGGCAGAGCGAGGCAAAAAAAGTCCCAGCCAAGTCTTTACAATTCCTGCCGTGGCCTTAATGAAGTATAGGGTATGGCTTTATCATGATGAAAGACGACTCTTTTACGATTTGCCAATTCTGGACGCTTTGAACGTATGGCTTGATTCAATTTTCTTATCTGGGAGCAGTATACGTCTGAGTTGATTATCTTGCCTTATGGCAAAAGCTCATAATAAATAACACCCTTATAATCCCACCACACTGAGAGCATCATTTTCCTCTAGTGAAATCTCGTCTTCTAGATTCATTGTGGTGGCTCGCTATTCCTTCCCCATGATCTTTTACGAACGACGTTGTCAAATGCAATCCCTTTTCTTCACCGGCAACCATCTGCTTCAAAAATGGATCTTTCCCTGACGTTTAAGGAGCATGTCGCAGATGGAAATGCGAGGTGTTACGTTGTGTTCGGTTAACTCGTATGGCAAGGAAACATTGAGGCGGGAAACGTATCCCAACTGGTGCAAATGAACTTCTACCCTTATATATATTAACCCTTAGATATATTAAGTTCCGCATCAATCTCCCGTAAGTTTGGAATGATTTTTTACAGACGGTAGCCTTTATTAAGGCTGGGTCAATCTCCGTTGGGCGACCGGAGCGTAGCACGTCGCTGTGTTCAAAATGCCCGGAACGGAACTTGGTGAACCACTTTTGACACACACATTCTGCTAAGGCATCGTCCCCATACACATTACAAATCTTTTTATGCACTTCTGCAGCTTTTTTAAAAATCTTTTTTGAAAGAAAGTAGTCAAATGTGGCGAAAATGGGCGTGCATATGCAAATTACATGCTAATGACCTCACCTGTCACGTGAGCTAGTTAGTTGTGCATTTGCGCTGTGCAATAGATATTGTAGATTGAAGATATTCTTCTCCACCGAAAAACCAAACGAAGTTATTTGCAAACCCAAAAATATATATATCTCCGAATAATGTCGTTCAACGTGGAGATGATCCCTGAAATGGATAACGACTTTAATATTGAATATCTCCAGATATAATTATTGCAAATGCATAAATTTCATATTTGATTAATTTGACGATTAAAAATCTGACTAAGGCATCAAAACATGATAATACTGTTTGAAATTATTTTGTTTACGCAAAATGTTTCATAAAGACTGCCCCTTGTATAATATTTTTGTATATGAATTTGTAGAGGACGTTATTCTCCATTTAATGATAACTTGAATTTACTTTACTATGAATTAGGCTAGAAATAAAGGGGGTGTTTCGTTTTTTTAACGTGACTTTAGAAGAAATCCCGATTTTTCTGTCCGTAAATTTCTTAATCGGTCGTTGATCCAATAATCTTTCCAAAAATTCTTAACTAAATAAATTGCCCCCCGAACTAAACATCAAAAATCTTCTAAGAGCCCCTCAGAAAAATGTTACAGAGACGAATCACGCTCCACATAATAGTCCACTTTGCACAATGATAATCACTTGAACTCTGATAAGGTAAACGACGCATTTGTCCAACCCTCCTTCGACACTAAATTGGCTGAAATATTTATTAGTTTCAACATATTTTCAATACAGAAACCAAGTACGCAAGCGAATGTGGTATGTTTGGTCAGATAAAGACTTACTCATATCGGACTGCTGATCGGCGCCTTTTGATGTAACCAATTCTGTCACAATTCTCCTTAAATTTATTGATGGATAACAATATAGGTGTTTGGTTTCCATGGACATTTATCTCCATCTCCATGATTCTCCGGATTTAAAGTAATATCTGCAATGTGTTTAAACTAAAATATTTACTATCGACCTAAAACGTATGTTTTGATATGGGCAGCTGAAATTGAATATTGTTCAATGGTACTCTTATGGAGAGTTTCCTGGATGCCCAGAAGAAATTTGAAAATATTGTGGAGGTGGTAAACTTTTGAGATGTCTTTTTAAGATTCCTACAACTGCTTTCATAAATTTCCCTGAAACAGTTTTTAGTAGCTATATTAACAACGGAAACATTTTGCTCTTAAATACTTGTAAGCGTTTGAAAATACGAAATAATAGATTAAGCTATCGTTTTTATATCCATATTGGGGAGAGAGTTTATAGAAATATACTTTAAAGGAAGAAAAAGGAGAAATATGACTGAAAATGAATTGAGTAAATATAAATTTGTGATGGATATAACTTACTCATATTCATATAAATGTGATATTAAAGAGTGTTTATTCCAATTTTTAATTTTATTTAGTATTTTGTAATAGGATTATCTAGTGATTTGAGTCTTATTTTTTAAAGTTTATGATTGGTTTTATGTTTCATAAGTGAGTGAAGGTGAGGAAGTTTTTCGCTTTCTTTCTGAAACATAATTTTCTTCACAGATAGTTTAACATTCAACATTCCACACAGAAAAGTTGTAACACCCGTGAAAGATTGATACTTCTTTGAATTAATTTTATGAGTAAATCAACTAAATTGGTTTTAAATGTCAGACGAATTGTAGTAAGAAATCAATCGATTTGATCTTGCTATAAAAAAGCTATATGCGACATAAAACAAAAGATTTGAAAGTTCTAACATATTCATATAAAATGATGGATAATATTAAATTTCAAAATATTATTTTAATAATTAAAAATTTGTCTTGTTTGGTAGAAATTATGGTTTCAACAATGATCATAAGGTTTTTCTGGTAAGTATTCCACCATTGTTAATGTAACGAGAAAGGTTTGAACAGAATCAAAGTGATTTGACAGACAAGGAGAGGATGTGAATGCGTTAAAAGTCGCGAACCTATTTGAATATTCCATTGGGTGTTAGACACCTCCGAGCAAACATGTTTTCTGAAAACGTCAAGTTCACAATGATCAAGCGAGCAGAGTAGCAAACTTGCATCCCATTTTCGGTTGAAAATATTCATCAACGATTCAGATGATTAAGCAGGCTTTAGGAGCACGATCCAGTGAGAGCAGCTCATGGAAAAAGGTGATGCAGACAGTTAAAAGATGGTCTGGAGTCTATTGAATGTTACCCACGTTCTGATAGGTCAACGAGACCAGTTGAGGAGTTAAATGTGGATATGCTTAGTTTCATTTCGATAAATCACATCAACAAATATTGGAGATTCAGAATACAGAATTAGAAAGTGGTTTGGAGATTCCTAATACTATTGTGTTTGATATGTTTTTACGAAGGTTTCAGACTTTGACGAAGGTATGAAACGTATGGAGACGTGCATTCATCACATATCTAGCAGAGTATGTGGTAAAACATCAAATCACCTGGGGAGGTCAGCCCACATACAGCCCGGATTTTGCACCCTGTGACTTCTGGTTTCTAAAAGCAAAAATAAAATTCTGAAAGATGATAAGTTTCAGGATGCAATTCAGGAGATTATGTCGAAGCAGCTCATGCATATTCCAACAATAGACTTTAATGTTTTGAAAAGTAAAGGAGACGCTGAGAAAAGCGGGTGGGGTGCTAAGGTGGTTATTTGGAAGAAGACTAGGTACCAAAAGTGCTAGGGACCATTTGTCGTGTTATATATTACACTAGCCACTGCGTGGCCAGCACGCCGTTGCCCGTGACGATTCTTTTCGTGGGGTTCTCTCGCTAACGCTCGCCAATCCTGTGATTGCAAAGCATTCCCATTTCTTTTGCTTCGCAAACCAACACCACAGAAAAAGGCATGATGCCAATAAATTAATTAAAAATATTTTTGATTAAAATTAAAAAATCGGACTGGATACATTAAATCTTACTGATACTGAAAACATTAAAAAGATAAAACAATTATTTTAAGAATGAGTTCCACACATTTTAAATCCGTCGAAATTTTTACTCTATTATTATTGATTGCGAAGATAGAAAACCTCAAATAGTCTTTGTCTGTGAAAAAGTTGAAATCGCTAGCAAGAAAGTCATACTAATCAACAACGCAAATCAAAATATGCTAGAATCGTAAAATTTAGCATAGTTCCCAAGACTTCAGAACGATAAACGCTTGTGACGTCAGCGGTCGAAAATCGCAAAATCTGCTTGCTTCTTCTTTCAAGGTACGGGTGGCGTCAGAAAGAAGTACGAATGGTGAAAAAACTAATAAATTAAATTTTAAATATAGCAGATTAAATTTTAAAATTCGGACGCAATACAAAAATAACAAAAAAGTCGGACTACCTGTGTGCCGAATTTCATTATTGTAAGTGTCATAGATTTGTTAGGACATTGATCACTAGAACTCGGATCGTTGTACAAAATTTGTGACCTGAAGTATGCATTACAAAATCCCAAAATATGCACTAAAACCCAAAAATATGCAAATTAGCAAAAAAATTTCATTCTTACAAAAGGGTAGTGAGGGGGATAAAGTGAAAATGAGCCACACTTTCATTCAATTAATACACAATTTTATTTATTAATCGCTTCACCAACTGTCCTTGCCATCGTACAGTGATTTGTTTTTTCCAACTCTTTACATAAATTAGATATCGCCAGCAGGGGTCAGTCGTTTTGTCGACATACAAATGGGGGAATCACCTGTCTCATTTTGTATTCTTGTATCACCTTCTTCGCACACTGGCGCAATGTAGTGCTTTCTGAACGTCGATACATGAGGAATTTCTTTACCTGTGTACTTCTTCAAGAAGGCTCTAAAATGTTCATTCTCCTACTTATAAAAAGCAATATTGGATTTCAGCATTGCCTTGATGTTGGTACATCTCCGAAGATTGGGACACTAATTCGAACTTTGACGTTGACGTAGGCTGTTGAATATTCTTATCTTTTTGCGCTTTTCCCACTTTTTTTGTGAGTTGTAGTTGATTTGAATTTGATTTCTTCTAAAAAGCTTCCTTCCAAACGCGCTAAACAAAGTTCTTTGAGAAAAAAAAATTTTTGTTTGTAAAAATGTTTAAAAATAGAGAAAAATTGTCCGAATATGCATAAACCATGCAAAAAATATGCAAAAACATGCATAAAAATATGCAAAAACATGCAAAGTAAATTCGTATTTTTTTGTTGCAAATTGCTAAAACCCACTCAGTAAGCATTTCAATCAATATTAGAGATTAAAAAAAAAAAGCATGCAAAATCTGCAAAATCCGAGCTTTTCTGATCTTAGAGAAAGAGAGACACAGACAAACACTTCCTGTTATATTAGTAGAGATGACTGGATACGTTTCGGACAGACCTCGTAAATATCGAAAACTACTTTGGGAGCAAATAACGGCGTTAGCCTTTGTAATTCTTAATGGTGCATTAGAAAAAAATTTACAAATATTCGTGAAAAATATTATACATCGTAGGGAAAGTTTTCCAGAAAATTGAATATATTTCAAAAGTTCTTCCCTATAAAACTAAATTTCTGCTAAAGCCAATTACATGAAATATATGAAAATATATTAAGGGTCTAATGAGGATGTAAAATGATAACTTTTGTCAACCAAGTTCGAAAATTCCACAAAAGGAATTATTGTGAAAACCCCGTGAATAAAGTAAAATAAGAGCAAAAATAGTTCTGTTATTCACACATTTCCATAAATTAGCCTAATTTAATTTCGATGTGTAATGAAACGAGAACTACGCCGATGTAAAAAGCCTCTTTTCCTCCTCACCATTCACATTTTACGGAAATTCAATGGAAGGCAAAGAACAAAAATGGAGTGTACACGTCAACTCCCATCCGTCAACATAGATTTTTCACTTATAGTAAGAATTTATGAACTTTCTCCGTCCTGAATTTCTTAATTTTTCACATTTTTTCTTTTTCAGAGCCTGAGATTTGGTGAAAGGAAGTTTGCACTTCTTACTCCACTTTTTCTCGCGCAGTATTTTCCAAAATTCTATTGGAAGTTTATCGAGTGAAAGATATTAATGGCCGCCCTTAATGCGAGTCTCTGGAAGCTTCATTCGAATTCTTATCCCCTGAGAGACAGCCGACATTTGCTTAACGGTTATGGGACTTCCGGGTGATTTGCGAAAAGCCAACAAAAGATGGCGAGAACTTTATCGAATTTTTTCGCGTTCCAGCGAGCATTCCAATCTACCGATATCCCACATTTACTTTAAAATGTTATCGTGTTTGCGTAAGAAAACAAGGTCTGCAAACTGTTGTGTTTATTTTAACATTCCATGTTGTATGTTTGCTCTATTCCATCTGAAATTGTCGAAGCTGAAATTTTTAAAACGTTGGACTACTCTGGCCTTCTTCAAGCTTTTTTGGTAAAGGTTTCCTTTACTTGAACTCAAGTCTCAGAAATAAAAAAGTTGTATTTGAATAAGTTGCGTTTCAATTAAATTAATGATTAAATACTTAAATTAATATTTCAACTCGACTTTTATATTGTATATATAATCGTATTTCAATCAATTCAGTATTCAATTATTGAAATATTCCAGACAAAAAAAGCCAGCCACAGAAATATGCTCTGTAAGGGAAAAAAATAATCGAGGATAAAAAAAATTATGATTGCTTGAGTAAGTACTCTATACTCAAAAATTTTGGAAAACACTACCTCTTGAATAGTGCGCAAGGCATTAGAATATTGAAAATTTCTACAACTCTAGAACTTCCCTTCAAAAATTTTGAAAAGTGGTATATTAATGTTAGTCAAATATATTCACTTGCAACAATTAAACTGCAATAAATTAATTAAATACTAATTTCGAAATATTTGTCTTTAAGTTTTAAAAATGTTAAGTTTAATATGAAATGGTAATGTTTTGTTTTTAACAAGATCTATCAAAATTAGTAACTTTCACGAAGAAAAGAATAAACAAAAAAAAATGATTGTGAACGCAGCGCATTTTCCTCAAAAGTGTGTAAATATACGATTTAATAACTATATAGTGGCATGCATAGGGTTATCTACATAGTACCTCAATCTGTGATATAAATATCATAACCAAACGTAGTATTCTGTAAAAAATTCGTTACTGAACATTGAATACTTCGTGAAACGCAAGGTTAACGGAACACAGTCAATTTCGCAGAGTATAGCAGGTAGATATTTTAATTAATGTCACACTGAAGTAACGTCATGAAGCAACTGTTTGTCATGGTCCGAGATCAAATCCGAAGAGAAAGCTCCGAGGATAACACCTCGTCATTTTGAAACATGGTCAGATGACGAGGTCACACCTGAAATGTCACCCCACTTTCGAAACTTTCACACCACGACAATGCGAGGACATTTGAGGCCAGGACAGATTTAACGTATACAAGCTCCCTTTGTACACGACGATCTTTGGTAGGATTCTAACTCGCAACCCTGCGGTTGCTTATGCGTTACTCCTTTAACAAAGCTACCCAGACCATAACAAAACTATATAATTAGAAAATCTAGACTACTTAAATGCGTTTTTCACGAAAGTTTGATTGATTAACGTTCAATTTATACTATACTCTTCATAAATGTAATTTCGATTCGTTGTTTACTTTACGAAAACATTCGCTTGATTTTACATTCCTTGTAAATGTAATTTCGATTTTTAGTTCCATTAGCGTAAACTTTGTTTTTATGGTCTTCGAATTTATTTATTACTAGCAAAATTACCCGACCTTTTTTCGGGCTAAATGGATTAACTGTAGATTGAAGAAATGATCAGAATACATAACTTTTGTATTTCGTAGAATAAAGGAATATGTTGACTCCTTTTTGAGATCTTCATAATTTATACGACTTACTTTAGACAGAAATCCTATTCATGTATATCCATCCATGTAATACATGTCATATATATCGCACCCTTGCTGTATAACGAAGCAACAAAATGACGAAAGGTGACAATAAGGTAAATACTACAAAAGACGATTTTGTGTAGGATTTTCAATTTCCTTTAAGTTATTTACATGTAAAATTGCTTAAGTCAATTCATAAAAAGGGCGAATCTACAGCGAGTGCTCTCGCACTCATAGTCAGCCAAACAATACATTTTTCCTTGAGGCATTCATGCATCAGGAATGCGACATGGTAAAATTTTGACATCATCAAGGGAAGGATAACAAATTAATTTGACAAGAAATTCAACACTGCGTTTTTTCAAGAGACTACTTTTGTTCTTGAAAATTACATTTTGTTGCAGATCTAATAATAAAAGAACTTGTTTTAAAATTGAACGTCTTCGGTACAGATCTACAAAGGTAACATATTAGCATTAAAACAATGGTAAATCGATTCGACAACTTTTTTAAAGAAAATAATTGTTTTCAATAAATTTTAAGCATATATAAGTTGCTTAAATATAACTTTAACTCATAAAATAATCCCCCTTTTACCTCCTGTCATTATGACAAATAAATTTTTAATATTTGAACAGTTGTATAGTTTGGAATTTTGTAACTTTATTATTCTTTAAATAACGGCAAAATTAAACTTAAAATTTGCTTTATTCTGACTTACATGTCACTTTAAATAGCATATTTAGTGGTTGTGTTGCGTATGATGAAACTGAAATGCATTATATGCTATTGAACTAATAAATATTTAAAAAAAGAAAACAGAAAAAAAAAATAATAAAATAATTGTTGTCGAAAATAAGTTCTTTTAAAGATATTAATTCGTGGTTATTTTTAATTTCTTGATATCGCACAGTTTGTACAACTTATAACTAAAAAGTACACAGAATTCAGAAATACAAAATTAATTCAGAGCGAAAAAAACACAAAATATCACTGTACATGATCAATCAATACGAGTTTCTGTTTCGCTCTCTTTCGTTAAAAATATCATTTCTCCCGAATATTCGGAAATTATATATATTTTGAAAAAAAAAAAATAAATAAGACTCGAAATTTATGAAGTATTGTAGTTGAAATTCCATAAATAATTTTTGGAAAAATAATTGCATTTTCAGCAGCACTGGTAAATTTGTCCAAGTAATCGTAATACTCAATATATTTATATATTCCTGATTTTCCTAAACTACCAATTTATGGTTGATTTAAGAATACTTACCCAGATGTATTAGCATGAAATTATATAAATATGTAAATAAATAAAAGTTTTATATTGCATTAACTAAACTAAAATACGATGCATAAAATAAAGAATATTGTTTTCAAATATTTGAAAAAAAAATTATGTGATACTTGTACAAACACACAGATAGATATCCGACATAGAACAGGAAGACGGAAACAGACTAACGCAACTAATTTCAGTCACTAAATGAATGTAAGTACTCACAGCATGCAAAATTTGTTGAAAATATGTACTACAATTTGAACGTAGCTCGGGCACACATATACAAAAAGACTGTCAGGCAGATACTGGTGGATTTTATTGTGCCTTCTACTAGTCACTACAAAACTCTCGTAGCGCTGACGGCTATGTTGGTATCTCACTTTTGATATCACTAGTACCATTTTCGCACTATTGCTCCTCATATTTTTCACTTTTCGTACTCATGTGCACCAACAAGACGTTTGTGATCCTGTACAGTTACAAATCAGATTGTAACCAATTTTTGTACACACATAACAGCTTTGTTATGCTAGAGATTGAAGTGCGCAGTAGATTGAATAGTGCAGTAGATTGAAGTTTGGTCAAATGGATACATCTGAACCTGACTTACTTTGTGTGTTAATTTACTATTGTGTGTGGAGATCGAACATAGGTCAGCGCGATAATTTTGGTGCCGAAAATCGGGAATACACTTTGAACCTTTAGACAAGAAAATTAATCTCCACAACGCCAAATGGATATACTGAAGAAACGCCGGTCGTCTTTAAAATGTAAGTCCTGCAAAATTGTTTCTATTTTCCATAATAAGATAGGGTAGAATGAATTTGATGATAGTATTATCCATACTTATTCAGACCAAATTAATGAGCTTTGGGTTAATTTAAATCAAATTCAATATAAGACACTTCTAACTGCTGCTGCTGATGAAATTCTTGCAAACGAATGCTAATTTAATGAAATCACTGACAAATTAGATCTCTTAAACTTAACCGTCGCAAGAAGAGTAGAAATATACAGGTTGCTCTGAGGTTCAATCTATTAAAATTGCCTTTCTTAGAATTGCTTACATTTTCTGAAAATGATCTAGATTGGATTTCATTTCGAGATCTTTTTATAACGAGCATTCATAACAATAACTAAGTAAGTAAGGCTCAAAAGCTACAGTATTTGAAATTATCACTGAAGAATGAAGCGGTCTCCTTACTGTCTTCAAATCAAATCTCAGATGCAAACTATGATAAGTCTTGGAACATTCTTTTCAAGCTCTGTGAAAATTAGAAATTAAGATAATTTACTGCACTATTTTAAATAAATTATTCTCAACGTCACCTAATACAAGAATCAACTTTCGGCTTGAAAAATTGTTTGATGTTGCAAGTCAATGTCTACACTAGAAATTCTAAAACAACCAATACAAGAATGGGACGCCATTTTAGTGTACTTCCTTCGAAACAAATTCGACTCCGAATTATTATGGCAATAGATGCTCACTTACACTGACCGTATACCTCCCACCTTCGAACAGTTTCGTCAGTTTATGGACTCAAGAGCCCGAGATTTGGCTTCACTAACCCCATGAACGTTAACAAGCCAGTTCAGTTTCCTTCACTTTCTTTATAGAGAAAATTGGGTCTAGAAGACTTCAGGCAAAAGGGGATGAAACGAGAAGAAAACCCTTTTCCACCATTTGGTTTCTAATAAATTCGTCTTCTGTAAGAATGCTCATTCTATTTATTGGGAAAAAATTTTCTGATCACACAACTGATGAAAAGAGAGATGTCTTCAGGAAGAATAAATTGTATTCAAATTGCTTAAGGGCAGGAAACTTATGTTCAAATTTTTCTGGTAATGGTTTCAAAATATGCAAACAAAGGCATCATACTTTTACACTTAAATAATGCAAGGAGTGAGACATCACAGTACCATGTTCCTGATTCAATATCTGCTGTATTTAATCATTTCTCACAAACTAAAAATCAAGCGTAAGTTTTACTTCCAACTGCTATTCTCAAAGTAAATGGTTATCGAGGTAATTCAAAAGTTCATCGAGCACTCATTGATTATGGTTCTCAATCGAGTTTCCTTCGAGAACACTGTGTTCAAAAATTGGATTTTTAAATGAAAACATTCAAAATTTAAAATTACTGGTATTTCTCGTAAAGAAACAAATACTTCTAATGAAACTGTAAAAATGAAACTCCTCTCGGTACAGCTGCAATCTACGTTTACAGAGGTGGCAACGGCCTTGGCGATTTTTTTGTGCACTTCTAAAGTTACCATGGAAATAATTTTTGATTTCCAAAATCTTTTTCTTTCACGAATATTTTTCTTTCTACAACGGAAAATGAAAGCTTCAAAACACATTTCAGAACATTTTGAAGAAATAAAATATTTTTTAAACTTTTACAAAAAGTAATAAGCTCAAACTGTAATTAGTTTTTACAAAAGAAAGTAATTAATTTTAATGGAATGCAAGAAGAAATACAACTTGATATATCAGAACTGTGCCGTGAAAAAAAATTATGATAGAAGAAAATTCCACAACTGGCGAAAAACCATTAAATGAACCAATGAAATCAAAGAAAACAATTTTAAAGGACCAATGCAATCAAAGGATATTTAAAAATTAAAATAACCAATGGAATCAAAGAAAAAATTTCAAACGAACCAATGAAATCAAACAACAAAAATGGATTTTGAAAGAACTTTATAGAATAATCAAAATGAAAATTTAAACTTTCCGTTTGCCGAGGTTGCCATGAAAACCGGAGTAACCGTTGATACAGATGGGTTGCCTTAACCTACCACCTAGTGCGCCAAAAAATCGCCAAAATCGTTGTCATCGCTATAAACGTAGACTATAGCTGTACCCTCATCTCTAAGTATAATATTAATACATATTCAAATGCAGAAGTGCACATTTAAAAAAAGATTACCTGTGACATTCCTCAAAACTCAGTAAATTCAACGAAGTTTGATTGTTCCAATTTGCTTACATTAGCGAATCCATGTTATCCTGAACCTGATCCAATTGAAATTTTGCATGGTGCTGATGTGTGTCCTGAAATATTCCAAAATGGGCGACTCAAAGCACGTGACTGTGACGTGACGTGAAATACTCTTGCTGCTCGTGAAACAATTTTTGTACAGATAATTTTATGTCGAACTGAACCCTTTCAAAACTGTAAGGAAACTCTTCGTATTCACAACAGTGTTTTTGATTTGAATGATTCGCTACGAAAAAAGGGTTCGTCTAATTCCAAATTCCGCGTTGCATTTGATGGCTCTGCTAAAACCTACAAAGGGCCACCCTCTCTCCAAGGTCAGCGTTACAGCCCTTATGTCGCGTTGCCAAGATCTAGAGTTGCCAAGAGAGTGCAGAGCAGAAACTCTACTCAAGAGGACGTACTCCTGCAGCATAAACTCGGATCCGAAGTTCATGTTATGTCCGGAGACTGGCGAGACAGTCATAGTGTCTCTTCGAGGAGCTGTTTACGATTAGAGCCATCGAGTGGCACCGTGTCCACCTTGTGACATTGTGAGATACTCCGACCGCAAAAAGAATACAATAATCGGATTTTCGGAATTCCGAATGTATTCTTATTGATTGTATTTTGGGCGCCATCTGCTGTTCTTGTGTCACGCGCTTTACGACCTGAGAAGAGCAAGTGAAAATAGAAGCATCTTCTGCAGGTGGTGTTCTTCCAGACTGATCTCTGATTGGTCTTTGACTTTTGCAGTTGGGCGATTTTTAAAACCATGGCAGAGACCGTTGGGGAGGTTTCTAATTTCTATGTGTTTTAAGGGAGTACAGATACATTTGTATTGAAAAACATATTAAAACCTTCCAGCGGTCATGCGTATGTGGGAGATACACTCGAGTTGATATTAGTTATATATTTTTAGACCAAATAGCGCTACGAATACCAGCTCTTGGCTATTCCTCCCGCTCACTAAGAATTACTTTCGGTTTAAATTTGAATTTTGAGGTGTTAATAGGTCTCCTGCAGATCCGTCATTTGTATTTAACAGATACGCGCGACCGTTAGGGTAAGTTTTTATTATATCTGTTTTTTTTAATTATAAGAAATATTTATTACGTTATTTATTATTTCTTATGTTACTAAAATGTAAATAATTCATTAACTATACCGACAGTTTAATTCCTTTAATTTTCACATCATTTATACAATTCTTTGGGCATTTTAAACTATTTTAATTCCTTACATTTACATTGTATCTATTATATATTAAATAAAGAAATAATATCGAAATTTGAATATAATTTCTGTAAATAAATTGTTTTGTTATTATTTAAAGCATAATTTCAATAAATACACCCTTTACATTCATTTTGCGTTTTAAAATGATGTATCTAAGAAATACCCGCGACCTCTCGCGTTGGTGTGGAGGTCGCGACCGTTGGAAGGTTAATGAATAAATAAATACTAAAAATAATTATTAATAATATGTTAGGTGTGTTAGGTACTAGCTAGGATAAAGAAAACAATTCCATTCATTCTCAGGAAATCTTTAATGTTTACAAAATAACGAGCTTCCCCAATGCTCAATAAAGGCAATTATAGGTTCATGCATATGTATATCTTATTTCAGTTCAATATTCACATGCAACAGGTCTTATCTAATAAATTATGAAACGCCCGCAAACTGTACATAAAAAGTAGTCAAATTACAATATCGAACTTATCTAAAGGAAAAACCTATAAACCTATTTTATCTACCCTTCGAGAGTTCGTTGTCTTTCATTCGCTGCGAAACAGATCCCGAAAAAAAGACCGATTTAATTAAAGCTAAAGAAAATCGGGGAAAAAAAGTATTGTGTCATCATTCTCTTAAAATATAAGCCGAGGCTCTTTAAATATTTGCTCACGAGGCGAAAAGAATTTCTCCTTAACTCGCAGCACATGGTTACATCGACATATTTCGATCAGTAGTCCTGCAGTAGAAGGAAGAAGTCTTTGTAACAAATGTTAATTACTTTGCCAGGGTTATCTTGTGGCGGGAGCCCTCTTTGACATCGAGTACAAAGAGGAGGAATGCAAACTGTCGACCACCCTTCCACTCTTCTGTTTGCGAAACAAAATTCATTTCAAAGAGGGCCTCAAAGTATCATAGATTTAGATTTGGTGTGTTTAGCTATACCTGAGAACTCTGAAAATAATAAATCTCAAAAGAGGATATAAGTACTTAAATATTTTGAATGCTGTTGCAATAGTTCATTAAAAGCGAACGCATTTCTCTGGTAAAACTGTCAGATTCTAAAATATAGTTCATGTGGTTAATTAGTGCATCGGTTCGTTTAATACCATTCTTTGAGAGATAAACACTCCAGTGTTTTACAATGTAAAGATTAAAGTTACTGTTTAAGCCTTAAACAGTAACTTAAACAAACAAAAAATAAGTGTTTGTATGCCTTAAACTTTAAGGCATACAAACACTTAATTTTTTTAATAAAGAATACTCTGAACTCAAGAGTTTTACCTGCCGTGATATGATACACTAATTGCATTCAGCATTCATCCGAGAAAAAGTCGACCTACAGGTCTGGTGGTTAAGGTGTTAGCCTCTAGATCGGAAGGTTTCTGATACAAATCCGGGTCAGTGCATCGATGTTTGTAGCGTATGGTGTAGAGGCTGGCTGGTGCACCTTAAATCAGTCGTGGCCGAAAGTCCTCACGTGTGGTTGGTGTGGAAGTTTGAAGAGTGGGGTGCTAGCTCAGGTGTTGCCTCGTCATCTGACCGTGGTTCAAAACAACATGTTGTTGTTCTCGGATATTTCGTTTAAGGGATTGATCCCGGACAGTCGCCAATAGCCCGTTGTCTTGCTCTAGTACGACGTTAATTAAAAATTATCTACCTCATCCGAGAGAAATATGTCAAAAACTAATATTGGGTTGATTTCAATTTTATTTTCTTTCAAATGGATATGGAACTTTATGCTCTGAGTGTCACAAAATTTTCAAGTACTGCTTTATGGTTTCCATTCCAAATGCGCTTAATGACTAAATAATCACGTCTATTGGTTGAAAGAATCATATAGGAAAGATTTTAGGCGTCAATAAGATACAAACTTGTTAGAATTCATGCAGGTTTCTACATTGTACAAAACGGACTCTATGGATCCTTCGAGAGTTAGATATTTTACGTGTCCGTAACGCATGATTTAAAAAAATTAGTTTTCCTGTGTGATCGCGACACATACCGATAAAAGGTGTAGTAGGTAAATGGTTTGCGACGTTTAGTTGATTACAGGGTCAGTACCTATATGTTTGGAATTGCAGGTAATTCCTCTTACTTTGATGTGGCCTAACTCCCAATGGATTTTTCTACAATATGAATGTATTTTCCAGAGTGTTTGAAGGGGAAGATTTTAAGGAGATTAATGTAAGCTAATGGTACTTTCATCAATTAATAGTTTTCAAATGTCATTGATACAAAGGTAATAAAAGCAAGGATATATTACAAAACACCAAAAGTGTGTTTTTCGAGTAAAGACAAGGTTTCTCCATCTTTCCCTAGTAGGTACCGCCTCGCTTGCAAATTCTAATTTCCTTGACTATATCGGTACCTCATTGGATTTATTTATGGAAGACCAAGAGGCAACAGCTTCTCTTCTGCTCAGGCGACAAGATCTTATGTTGGCTTCACACAAACGACGACAGCGACAAAAAACATGTCTCTTCGCTATTGCGCATGCGTATTTAAAAAAAAATGTTTCTTCCGGTTTATCTCTGTCGCTATCGCTGAGCTTTCAAATCTTGGAGGAAGTTAAACTTTTGTCTGTGTCGTAATGCATAAACGTTGTCAGGCATAAACATTGAATTCCAGAAATGATAACTAAAAAAGTTATTGATGTATATTTATAAACATTTTTATACACATTCGAAATAGTGTTTGCTAGTACATGCACTAGAATAAAATTGATATCTTTATTTTATTTTCTTATTTATGAACATGCATTTGAATATCAATGTTTGAAAATGTTCAAAAATACTTGAACAATTTTTCAATGAGTCATAAAACCTTTATTTTTTTTTAAATATATTTCTACTTCTAGTAGAAGCATTAGATAACATCAAGAAGTTTAATGTGATCATATTATTTTGCTGCTAATATAAATTGTATGCACTGTATCATTTTTCAAAATTTTGAAAAAAAACTTCAATATTCGACGCAAATTTTCACTTTTCGTAAAATATATTTTTTAAATTTTAATTATTGATAGTGTAAAATTAATTTTGAACACAAGTAATTATAAAAATAATATTAAATTACTTCTGAATAGCATTAAAAAAAAGTGCTCCGAACGTATGCAGATACCTTAAAAAAGCGTGACTAAGAAGCTGAGTTGCAGTAAGGAAGCCCCTTGTGAGTGCCATTAATCGAAAGAAAAGACTGCAATTTTCAAAGGAGCACAAAAATTGGACTGTTCAGCAATCGGGAAAGTCGTGTGGTCCGATGAGTCACGAATTACGCTTTCTCAAAACGACGGACGCATCAGGGTTCGAAGACAGCCATATGAAGCATTGGACACTACATGTATCGTTCCCACTGGGCACTTGTCAAGAGGCAGTGTAATAATATGGGGTTGTTTCTGTTCGGATGGACTGGGCCCCGCAACATTGTGCATTAACAAAAAGAAGTCTGCACAGTACCCCAACATTTTGGATGATCAGGTTGTGCTAACAATGGACTCTTTCTTCCCTGATAGCAGTGGTGCATTTCAAGACATAACACCGAGGTGGAACTGTAAAAATATTGTATCAGTGAGCATGTTACATCGTTTACACACATGATTTGGCCCCCGCAAAGTCCAGACCTCAATCCCATCGAGAATCTGTGGGACATACTCGAAAATGATTTAAGGGCGTATTCCACTCTTCCTTCATCCATCGAGGTTTTGGGAGGCCTCTTGTTGCAACTGTGGCCGAAAATACAAACGGACATTGTGCGGAAGGTCAGTGCAACAATGCCACGACGAATTCATTCTAAAGGTGGTCCTACGAAATATTAAGTTATGCGACTTTTTGTTTGGACATGTAGTGTATGTTAAACCTGTTTTTAATCCGAGTTGTGTTCCGAAAAATTTCTATGAATTTCGCTCTCGAAAAATAATTTTAATGATCTCTTATCACACACCAAAATGATTTGCTTCGCCAATCAAGCAGGCTTCTGCCTCAAAAGATATGTGATGCATAAACAAATTCAATAGAATCTTTATACCACAACTTTTGTCTTTACTTTTTAAGGGGCGTAGTTTTAATTTCAATGAATATGTAGTTTTCCTTTTTTATTCGCCATTTTATTACGATCTTTCAATCACTTAATCGTTTAAATTACAAGACTGGGTGTTATTTTAGTTTTATTTAATAATGCTGGATTTCTTAAAACCAGCAGACCCGGCTCATAGCATCTACCCTAACTTTTATTATTCTTTATACCTATTCATGGTAGTCATTACTCTGTCCCTTCATATTTCAATTCGTTTATAATGAATATAGCATCCGTATTCACGTAAATTTTCATACCTCTTATTATTAATTCATTATTATAAATAGTCTCTAAATGAAATAAAACTATTGTCCGAAATATATACAGTTGTATTTCGTTTAGTATTTTACTGGCGTTAATTTTTATTTCCAATCACAAATGCTTGACAAAAATCCCACCCCAGTTATGTTAAAACAATTATGCACTAAGCGCCTAGTTCAGTTTCATCGCTTTCCTTTATTCAAACGCAATTCAGCATTTGTGATGCTAAACCTATTTTTACTCATACTTTCTTTTCTGCGTTGATTTATTTCCAGATATTCATTGCCTTCTGTATCCAGACAGCTGAATAATTTCATTAGAGTGACTAGTTTTTATGTTTAATTTTAGAAACATTATGACGTCTATAGCTGATCTTTTAATTAGCGTGTGGCTATTAGTAAAAGGTACAAACTTAACATCCCTAGCATACCGTACAGGAAATGTTTTATGGTGTAAGGTCCGGTGACCTGGAATGCCTGCTGGGTAATACCCGTCATAATCAAATCACGAAAATAGGAGCACATAAAAAGCCTATGTGCAATCACAGTCTGCTTTTCTGAAACTACAATGATTTGACGCGAATGTTAGCTGATATAAAAAATCGGAAATTATTTTCTTGTACAATGTTTTCATTTTATGTATATAAAAATAATGTATGCTTCGTAGGTGGGGAGTTTTGTTAATTTAAAATAAGCATTATTATTTTTAATATTCCTGTGCTAATATTATATTTTATAATTCATGGTACTTTATTTCAACTAGTAGTAAATTCATAATGCAATTAATATAACGATTTTAATGAATTTTTAGAAATTCTGCTTACAACTATTTTTTTATCAGTTTGCAGTCAAAATTTCAGGTAGATTTTGCATATTAACAAGTGTTTTCATAACAGAATTTCCGTTAAGTACGATCCCATAACACTAGTTTCAGATTCTATTCCATTATTTATTTCAAATGTGACCGATGACTTTTAGTATTCTCTCTTCACCTTTAAACTCATTGCTCATGTAAGAGAGTTTTCCAGTGTACACAATACGTAAGCACACCACCGAAAGACGAGGAAAATACTTCTGCTTAAGAATAAATTTTAATTATTGTCATTTTGTCAATTTGCTCCTGCACTTAATTATTCATGTGGTGAACATGTAGAACTAGACTCCAGGGAGAAGCTATTTCATCGACATGCATTCTGTTACCTAAAAGCGAGAACTGAAACAATTATAAATTCATGAACGTGTTCACTAGTTCATTTAAAGGGTATGCTGAATGTTTCCCCACATTTGGCGTGTAACTTCATTTCTGACTGAGTATATCGTTCGATGCCAAAAGTGATGGCAATGATTACGAGCGGTCAAAATACAAAATCATTTATAGAGGTCACCAAGTATTCTGCACACGGCATCCCTTTCCCCTGAACAGTTTAGCACCTTTGCATAGGTGAATTTTATCAAGGTCATCTGCCTTCTCATAGGAGCCGTATAGTATAGGACAACTCAGAAGTGACCACATAATAATCATACCAAGAGATTCCTTGTCAAAAATCGACCAAAGAAGTTATGGTCATTTTCAATCGACGTTACGTAGATAATCGCATTAAAAGTTACACACTGTCGGTCATTCGATATTTCTCCCAAACAAAAACTAAACAAACTATTATTTTAGTATCCCTGGGTTACCAGTATCTGAAAGTAATTTGATTAATACAAAAATAAAGTAGCAGAGGGATGTAGAAACATGTGCAGGTACAAATTTTCGGAATGTCGTATTTAAAAAAAAAGAAACAAATCCTTTAAATGCTGCTTTCGACAAGGAATTGTGTGGTATGGTTACTGTGTGGTCGACTCTGCCCAAACTGCTGGGCAAATATTGCCCAGCAACACAAAATCCAATAATACGTCCCAAAATCCAACCAACCATCTGACCACCCTGCTTTAGAGGAGTTTTCAGTGAAAACAAACACACAAACCTGACGGAAAACAGAAATTTAACTCCCTATTACCCAAATGCTCTCACATGATGCGCATTATACTTTCATGGTTTGAAAAATGATTATCCAGCGTGATTAATAATCCTAGTCTTCGCTTTGATAGCAAATAGGCCTAAGTTATTCGTAAGCCCACGTGACTTTTTCCTCCAATTACCTCCGCCCACACGCTCTATCTATTTCATTAGAAGGTCGATTCAAATTTTGCCATATACGTGGATCCCTTTTAACACTCACTCTCTTGCTAGTTGAAGTTTTATTAGATTATTCTCATTTCTTCATTGGTTAAAGTCTTAATTGTGTACTTCCACGAGAAATTGACTAGCTCGTTATAAATAAGTACTAAATTGTGGCAGAGGTTTGAGAAAAAATAAATTCATTCAATAATATTTATGATAAAATAGTTAACAGAGCTAGCGATATTTATGTTGAAACATTGCGAAAACAAACCTGAGCTAGTATAGTTAATTTATAAATTTGTATGTTATTTTCTAGATTTGGTAACGCCAGTTAAGTGTTTAATTTTTCGTTCCATTTAGAATTCTTAATTGAGATGTAATTTTGAACTCTGAGTTGAAGTTACGGAGTTTTGTATTGCTGAGTTTTTGTAGATTAATACTGAGA
This sequence comes from Metellina segmentata, assembly GCA_947359465.1. NCBI lineage: Eukaryota > Metazoa > Arthropoda > Arachnida > Araneae > Tetragnathidae > Metellina > Metellina segmentata. Next base: position 57,510,138 of record OX375878.1, on the reverse strand, counting down.
TTGAAATGTATTTTGGAATTGTGAGATTCATTAATTGACTAATTGGACTGATTATTTTTGAGTTGTAAGTATTCGTGAACAATGGAGCATATCAAGAGACTGTTTCGAAACGCTCTCTTTATTTACGATTACTCCGCAGAATATAATAAGCACTTGAACTAAGGCGATTTCTAGAAGCTGTTGTATTCTTATCTCAAATTGACTTGAAGTTAGCTTATTATAGTCCTTAATTGTTCCTCGCAAGTTCGCTTATCAACCTTCCCTTGTGCAACTATTCCTGCTTGTCAATTTGAAGCCACGGCGGCTCGGAAGGTCCATTTTGAGAAAAGTGTTGCCGTGACAACGCAATTCCTCCCAGGAAACATGCTCATAAATAGAGTTTCGTAGCAACGGAATCTTAATTGCCGGAAAAAAAGATATCACCGCTACATTCTCTGTGGGAGTAAGCTGGCTAGACCCATCGGCCAGTGTAACCAAAATGAGCTACGGAATGGTAAGGTCCGACGATTTAGGTCAAGGCGGGAAGTGATTAACTCTAGTCAAAAAATAGATACTGATAATTCTTTGGTGAGTTTGATCGAATCTTGAGCTCTAATGATGGGTTTCGAGAATAGCGTAATTGAGTCCGAAAGTTGGAGTGTTCAAATTATTCAATATACTCTTTTTATAAATCCACGCATGACTCTGCAGTATATAATTACATCTATGGTTATAGGTAAAAGTACTTATTTGATGGATAATAGAGGTTATTGAGTTAGGAAATTTCGGGCAATTTGAAGTGTCGTTTTCTGAAATAATGGTTGATATTTTTATCGCCTGCATCGTATTTCATCATTTTATTCTTGCTTATAAAAGGTATGTAGAGGTATTTACTTAAACTATCACATTTTTATTAGTTGATGAAATATTTAAAACATTTCGTTTAGCCTTCATTCGCCTTGAATTCTTTTATTTTTAAGAAAAATGCTTCGAAAAATAAGTCTGCTTGAAATTTCTAATAGATTTGAGCCATTTTGGAATAAAGGGCAACAATTAGTTTTTAATTATAAATTTAAGTATCTTTTTCGAACATTTAACACTCGTATTTCAGAATTATCAGGTAACCAAAAAGTTGTTGCTTATTCTGGTTTTCCCATTGTCGAACTGCTTATGCATACTATCGATTAAATATATGGTTATAGAGCACGAAAGCTTACTTAACAGAGCATTTACCAGTGAACAACACTTACAGAAAAAACCACTTAAAGTTTTGAAAAGTGATCTAAGTATGACTGTCAAAGCCAATTATTCGACCATGTTTACTTCATACATTCAAATTTCATTCTTTAGAGTCCACTCGACAAATATCATCTAGATTTGGATATGTTGCAGTTAGTAAATGCTGGGGTCGAATGTAGTTCTAGTAACTTGCATCTGGAGAGGAGACTTGAAACGCTCCTCACTCCAGCAGCCGATGAGGCCTCTATTAAACCTAGTTGAAGGATCGTATCGAGACAAATTCAAGTCGGATTTGTCATGAATGTACTCGTGAATTTAATCTGATAGGTAAAACCATCCGTATCCCCGGCTTGCATCAGCTTGAAAAAACATGGAAGCTGGGCAACGAATTGAGCGCGGTCATCAAACTCAGCGAGGCTAATCTTTTATTCACCTTTGTTTTGTCACACACCTGAACCGAACCATTTACGAAATTCATATCAACATGCGGCGAAATTGGATAAACATGCAACCATATGAAGCGCGTTCTCACTATTGGTTGTCATCCAAAGATTTAAAGTCATTGGCGGCAAAAACCTGTCTCCACAACAAGAAGTATTCCTTCGTGTTTGGAGAAACGACGCCAAGATTGTTAATTTTAACCTTCTTCCGAATGGAGGTGGAAACTATCTAAAGTCTACTCAGCACAGTTACAACGGGATTCAGATGCATCGAACCAGAAGCAGACAGCATTGGTTAAGGTTCCACCAAGATAACGACAACGCCATGTCACCACAACAAGATCAACTAAATAAATTATTACCCTACTCAAGGTGGGAATTCTATCCAATATTTCATTAGTCATAGACATTTCACCTTCCTTAGGACTATCGTCTTTTCTTCACAAAACAATCATTTGCGAAATCAAAGATTCCACAACCGTCAATATGTCAAAATGGAGTTGAAACATTCTTTTTTGTTACCTTAGAGGACAACTTTTGTATACAAAAAATTGAAAAGCTGTTAGATCGTTGAAAAAATGTATGAAAATCACAAGCTAATTACTTTTCTGAATAAAGTATTGATTGATCTACCTTGTGTTTCATTTATCTCTATTGATTAAATCGGCATGACCTTTCTTTGTTACCTGATATGTTTCTACATCTTTTATGATTATTTTTTTGCTTTAGATATTAATAATTGAATGTACTAAGATTTTCAAATAACTGATATTTAACAACTTAACATTTTGAAAAATCATATTCCCACTTGATTCGTTTAATTTTTTATTTTAATGGCCGTTTTTTTTTGTATTATATTCATCAAATTTCAAAAAGGACTGAAGTGTTGAGGTGTTCCCCCGATGTGGATCGAGCTAACGCTCTAGTGATACATACAAGGTGTCAGAATAATATCCAGAATTTAGCTTGCCAACGGTTTGCTTAGGATGGGTTTCATGGTACAAGGCTCATGCTTGGTTATCTGCTCCTGACACAAGTTGAAAATCTAGCAAACGGACGTACACTCAAGGAAAATAAATCTACCTGACAAAGAAGAGAGTAACACACAAAGGGAGGAATCGAACCCAACAGGTATAGTGCCATATATTATTCTCTCAGGTTCCTAGCACAGCAGGCTATACCACTGAGTCACAGTTACCCTGCTTGGCAATGGAGAGGGATTTGCTAACATAGTTTATGAAAAGGAAATGTTCAAAACACATTTTACTGAGCATGCTCAGTGAATCTATACATTACATATTGATCGACAATAATACATTTACTGTAATTCAGTCAAATCCACACTCGATCAACCATTACTTGGTTCATATAAAAGCGAAAGTCGTGACGATGTTTCGTTTCCTATCTATTCAACGTCGGATTAAGGACTGCACAAATACCTAGTACAGCTGATTAGACTGGTGATGGAAGTGGACAGTTAAAAGATAATTGTTTTCAGCTTCCCAGTTTATACACCTGTGGCGTATTTCACATTTAATTAGACACTGTCGTCCCTCTGAATGTGGGTGAAATCCTCATTGAATTTGAAGAAAAACCTCAAGAATTTTCTTTTCTAGCAATATTTGCCTAACTTTTTTACACCTTACTCAACTTTGTTATGCTCATAGAAATTTTAAACGACATTATAACTCTTCCTGTATTACGAATATTGCTATCTGGAACAGATGAAATAATTATGTATCTTATTTGTTTATACTTACGTACATAGGGGATGCGTTTTGAAATACTCGAATGACAGTTCAGAAATATTCTGACTGAAATTCTTGTATTCGTTGCCATCTTTATCCTTCAAGAAAGTAGAATTTAAAATTTCATATTTTCTATAACATTGAGTTTTAAAATTAACGAGATGTAAGACTTTCGTGCATAAACAAAAATTGAATAAAGTGAATAATATCTTAGCGAATCTAAAGAGAGTAGAGAAAAAATAGAATATACAGAATCAACTAATATAGTATTACAAACCCTTTACATATCGAAATGCTTATTTAATCTTACTGTATTGACAGTTTTAAACTGTATACTGAGGCAGGATCACTACGCGTCTTATAAATGGAACGTATCAGAACTCTACCGAATGTCGGTTAATGTTCACTGGTGATAATAGGGCAATAGACAGTTGGAACGCGTTGCCAGAAAATATAGTTAATTCAAAGCGAGTGTACGAATTTAAGACACAATTGGATAGTCAGTGCGAATTGGGGAATTCATAAACAAAGGACCAGCCTTGTTGGGCTTGAGCCTGTAGCTGGTCGTCAATATTTGTATTTGTATTTGTATTTGAATAACTGGGGGGCATTCAAGCTTCGTAGGATAGCTTCCAAGTATAGCTTAATCGATGAAAGTTGTAATTAAAGGTTAAACTTCTTAACGTTGTTGATTTTTGGTATCCTTTAGTATGAATAGAATCATCATAACTTTTAAAACTTAATTGGTAAGAACAGGAGCTGTTAAAATCTCTACCAAATGTTTTAATTGATTCAACATCGAGATTAGTTCACAACAGAATTCACTTCCCTAAAAAATATTTTGAACGAAATATGTTCGCCATTACAAAGTAACATTCAAGTTTTTCATTTAATTAATAACATAATTTCTTAATAGCTATAATATAATCTTAATTTATGTGTTCAGTTATAAAACACATTTCTTTATTTAATTACCATTTAATATGAGTTGATTTAGGTTTAAATATGTTTGTAATATTCTTTTAGCTTACAATATTACATTACACTTATGGACGGGTTAAAGTTACAGTGGTGTAGGTCACTTTTTCAAAAAAAATATACAGACACAGAAACCAGATATAATATAACCAAATTAAACAAAGATAAATAGTTTGACAAAGAAACCAGATTTAGATATGTCAATCCGTTAACAGAAAACGTGAAGTCATATCTTCATTCTACTGCCAACTGATGACAGTGAAAGTTCTAAATCTTTCTTTAAAAAAAAAATGACTTACACCACTGTAACTTTAACACGTCCATATAATTAGGTAGAAAGGGCGTAGAATGTGTGAGAAATATTTAATATTTCAATGAACTATTTAAGCTACTACCTTAAGAAATTCTTTAGATATATGGGGTGTAGAAGATAATTGAATGAACCATTTTATAATGTAGCGTATTGTCGCTGTTATCAATCTGTCACTTTCAGTTCATCGTAATTTGTTGGACATCTTTTGATGCGATTCTTCGGTTAAACTGTATAACTTCAGTAAATACCAAACTAAAAGAAATTCAATCAGCATTCAACTTCAAATGGACAACAATAATAACTGCAAGTTTTTATGTATCACATATTAATTTGGATATGCCATACCAACAAATGTATCCTTGTAACCAAAACAAACTCCATAAATTATGTATATCTCAAAATAGCTGAATAAGTGAATAGTAGACGAAATGCTATTTCCACAATGGTAACAATGGTCTTGTAACTCGGAGCGGTTTCTAGATTCGATCTATTTGTTGTTCCATAATATCAAGTCCCAGTAGTCTCATACACACTCTAAGGATGCTATTTTTAACCATTGAATGATTCCCCTCGAGTGATTGTTCGATCTATTCCATTTATGCGGAAGCTGATAGGATTCTAACTCAGCGAAAATTAAGATGGAGGGTAAGGGTTTGCGAAACCCGAATTTGCAAGTCCAGACATCAACTATATATATATATATATATATATATATATATATATATATATATATATATATATATATATATATATATATATATATATATATATATATATATATATTTTTTTTTTAATACATAATTTCTAAAACATAAGGAAGTTACAAAAATAAAAACCTGAAGGAATTTATTGAAAATGTAAGCGTTGGATGATCAGGGCTTCATCAGGGAGGAGCCTGACCCATGCAACGCAATATGGGGTGTTTTCTATGAATTTGAGTTGCAAAACGCTAATAAATTGCTCATATTCTCCCCAAACACCATTAAAAGCAAATAAACAAAACAAAACTTTAAAATAAGAAAAATTAAATCAATATATATACATATAAACAAAGAACCAAACGGCTGGGGTACAATATGCCGGAAAACGGAACTCGAAACTAACCATGCATGCGCGCTGGAAATGCATACAAAACAAGGTAAGTAATATAATTTATAAGACAAGAGGAAATTGAAAATAAAAACCAAAAGGAAATTATTGAACATGAAGATGTTGGTGAATCAGGGCGTCGTCAGGGGTGAGCCTGACCCTTCACCCGACTGCTGTTGCTGTATTTGATTTCGTTTTATTCCTACTCATTTTAATGTTTTGTTTCATGTGTTTTTAATGGTATTTTGGGTTTGTATGAGCAATGATTTAGCGATTTGCTGCTCATATACGTAGAAAACGCCATTTTGAGTTGACTGTGTCAGGCTCCTCCCTGACGACGCCCTGATCGAACAACACTTTTATTTTCAATAATTTCCTTTTGGTTTTTATTTTGAATTTCCTCTTGCTTTAGAAATTATACATATTAATATAAACACACTGGCTGGCCACCCAAAATGCAACACCATGAAGGAAGCATCCTAAGCGCGTGAAATTTGCACCATGCGTATACCGCGATAGGATATGCAAATGATTAGAATTTCAGCGCCGACGCACGTCATGGCTGCCTGTAGCACCACTTACAAGCGCTATATAAAGAGATAACAGAATGCCATTTTTAAGTACTGGAATTGTTCTTTCGTGCGGTTTGTTTTTCGTGGGCAGCTTCATTATGCCTCGTAGAAGAATACGAGCGTCATTCAAATACGTTTCTGAGTTCGATCGAGGAAGAATTGTTGCATATAAAGATTGCGGATATTCCTTCCGAGAAATCGGTGATTGTGTCCAACAAAACCAAGCAACAGAGATGAGGATCTGCAATAAATGCATGCAGGAGGGAATGACTGACCAATGGGACCAATTACACCAACCTCACCCCAGTCTAAGATATTCGGTGTATCGCCACGTAATTTTGAACCACGGTCAGATGACGAGGCAACATCTGAGCTTGCACCCCCATTCTCCTATTTCCACACCAACCCAACGTGAGGACTTTCGGACACAGTTTGTGAAGCAAACCAACTCCACGGGCAACACCGAGATGTTAGGTATTAATCTAGCGTAAAATTTTCAGCAAATTTCAAATCCGTTGAAATTTTTAATCTATCTTTAACGATTCCGTTTTTATGAAAACAAACTTAACAATTCCAGTCAAAATGTTTTTTTATATTTTTGCTCTCATTTGCTCGAATGGAATTGGGCAGGAAATGCAATCTGTTTCTTTTTTTTCTTAACGCGAAGGGCAGAAGATCCAATATGTTTATTTTTGGAAAAAGAAAGTTCACGGTGACGTCACAATCCCTCTTGCAAAAATATAAGATGTATTCAATTTAAAAATTATTTATTTAAAGAAAATCATATTTTTAGGGATCGATCTGAAGTGAAATGTTCCGCAGATTTCAAATCCGTTGAAATTTTTACTCTATCTTTAACGGTCTAGGAGATATAAAAAAAAACTTAGTGACTCCAGTTAAAAGATTATTTGTTTTTATCGTCTGTCTGGAAAATCATTCCGGAAACAAAATCCAAACGGAAACGAAAAAAATAAATTTAGAATCTGATCTCTTTTATCAACACCTCCTATAGCAGGTTTTGCTTCCATGCTGTTGCATTCAAAACTGATTAAGTTTCATTAAATTCATTTTAAACTGTTCTAGATTGAATTTTAAAATTCGCCTCGACCCTAAAATTGCAAAAGTTCGGACTACCTGTGTGCCAAATCACATTACTGTAAGTGCTATTGATTCGTCAGGACTTTGATCACAAGAAACAAACAAACAAACAAACACTTCCTTTGATAATATTATAGAGTAATACGTCTTGTTATGTAGCGCCATTTTTTATTTGTTACACGTTAATATTGTGCTTATTAACTATAAGTTTTCAACCTTTATATTCTTTGTCTAATATATTGACTCCTTCTCTTCTTGTCTAATTTATTGAATAAAAAATCTTATGAATAATTCTTATTTTCTGTCATGTTTCTGTAAGTTCTTAAGAGTTTCCATATTACATTAATTTTAAATTAATTCAGGAATACCTATTTTTTTTATTTATAATCTATTCTATAATTTTTGCACAATATTTTTATTTAAATGGGAGGGGGGGGCGTGGTAGCTCAGTTAGAAGAGCAACGGATTAGCAATCGAAGGGTTGCGAGTTCAAAACTAGGTCCAGCCAAATACAGTACTATACATGGGGACTGTTTCACGTTAAATCTGTTGTGGCCAAAATGTCTTCGCGTTGGCGTGGTGTGGAAGTTTGGATAATGAGGTGACAGCTCAGGTGCTCTCGTCATCTGACCGTGGTTCAAATTACGAGGCGTTGTCATTGGATCTTTACCTTCGGGATTGATCGCAAAACGTCGCCATCTGCCTGTTGTATTGCTCCAGTACGACGATAATTATCTACCAACCTTTTCATTTAAATTTGTACTAGAATATTTCAATCTTACCACACTTTAAAATTTAAATTAAACATTTTATAGCATGAAACTTTGTTTCATTCCGATCAAACACTAGCTCTTCGGGATGTTTAGATTATTTTAGCCAGAGTACTGTTACAATTCGTTCTACCATTCATCCAGCGCTCTTCAGTAAAAAGGCTTCATTGGCGGAGAACGAAAACTTATTCTTAAGCAACAAATTCTAAAAAGGAGAACAGGCCAAGAAAAATCACGAGGGGAAACTGATTAATCTGTGAGACATAAGAGGCTTAGAAAATGACGCTATTAATTTTAAAGGTAGCTATCGTGGAAAAATAATGAATGGTAATGGAGTCTGAGTCTTCTAACGAATCAGGTCGTCGAAATTTGCGCCTTATTAATAACTGGAATCGTTATGTTGGTTGTGCGAGAACCGATCGATACTAATTTAAATTCACTTTCAGACACTTGTAGGAAATAAACTTTCATCGTCTAAGAATAAGGATAAATTACAAGAATTCCCACAACACTTGCCAGTCTCATTATTTTAAGCACATGGCGCACATACCGTCGTAGCTGAATAATTACGAGACGTGAGCGAAAATAAGATTAAAATATCTTGTAAGGAAGAGTCATAAAGTTTAATTTACCTTCGAGTTCACTCATACAACCAAATACGATATAGAGGAGCTCGGAGTAAGTAGTTACTTAAGGTAAAGGTATGAACTTATATGAGTAAGAACAGTATCTACTATTATGAATTAAGGGACAAAAAGAACCAAAGAGTATTATGCAATTTTTTACTGCATTGTTTACCTTTGAGTTCACTTGCCCAATATAGGACAGAATAGGGGAGCTCAAAGAAGGAATGCATTTCTCAAAGCAAAGTTATAATCTTAGAGTAGAAACAGTGAATACTATAATGATTAATGGACCAAAAGATGCAAAGAAATTTTACAAAAGAAACACATTATGGAATAATATATATTGTGTTCGTCTATTTTGTCATCGCGTAGTGACAGAACAGATGCAATTATAAAAAGCAAACAGCCAAGAAAATATCATTTAAAGAACTTCCAACTATATCTCTTAATTACAATGTATTGACAGGATATTTAGATTTTATTTGCTTACTTCACTTATTTTATACACGTTTTATTCCCAACAAGTATAAATTTATCATTGGATCGCTTATGCATAAACTTTGTATTTTAGGTAGTCAGGAATTACACTTTTTAACCAATAGATGATAATAAATCATGTTAAAACCATTCGTAACCTTCGAAGACATGGATTATATTACTAAAATATCCATCAATAATAATTAGTGGCAGAATATATATACAAATTGAAAATAAGTTATATTCAATAAAATCATCTAGATGATTTTTAAATCAATAATTTTAACCGAAGACTTAATATGAAACTGGTAAAACTTGGCATGCAATGAACACATTTTCAATTCATAATCTTTTACTTCGTACAGAACCAACTTTGATATGTCCTAAATGTGATACAATCGTGTCTGATATTTTAAATGAATGCTATGAGATTTTATTTATATCAGTCTAAAACTCTTTGATTCTACTAATCTTTATGTTACTGTATAATTGAACAATTCCCATGTGAACCTGTTTATATTTATATAAAATATTAAGTTTTATAGTTTTTTCAAAAATTATTTCATTTGAATTTTTAATGTAGTTTTGTAAATTTTTGTCACACTGCTAAATGTTTTCGAAACTTTTTAAATTTACGGATATGTTCAAATATACTTTGTTTAATTACTGATAATTTGGTGCAATGTTGCAAGACATGACCCTTGTGCTACAAAAAATTAATCAATAATTTTTATTCATTTTTGAAGGACAACTTTGAAACTTTATCTTTGTCTTTTTGAAGGAAACTTTTAAGTCTAAACTATATACCTATATAAAAATCTGGCTAAAATTTGCAAATTCAAAAAATTTATTTGCTAAGGGATATAACATATGAAATAGCACTAATGATAAATATGCTGCTAATGATGCTATCTTGAATTATTCATATTACCATTACTACGCAACTGCCTTATGAACCAAATAGTATTTTAGAACTTAAGTAGTAAAGAGGAATAACAATTTCCATTTCTCACACTATAGCATAATTACACAGCTGAAAGCATACTAGTATTAAATCCCCTAATTAAAGTCTTACATGAATGCATTTTCTCAGAACTCCCATAAATCCTGCAATCATTAGTCATAGATTTAAGTTCCTTTCAGCCTTTAGTTGGTAGCTGATAATCAACAGTAATTTAAGTTTCAATAGTACGAGTAAATAAACATTTATTTCAAGATTCACTAAAAGGAGTGTTTGTAAAATTTTGTTTATAATGTGAAAGATTTACTCTTTACTTGAAGCTATTGTACAATACTTACAGTAGATGATTAAATTTTATGTATTTATTCTATTTTTATATCTGATATTATTTACATATCATCAATTTTTTTATTATACTAGGGGGCTCCGCCCCCTGCTCGCTTACGCTCGCCAACCCCCGGGGATTGCTGCGCAATCCCATTTGGTTTGCTTCGCAAACCAACACTCCTGTCACAGATACCATTTGGTTTGCTTCGCAAACCAACATTACTTTCACAGAGTGAAACTATCTGAATAATTCGTATTATGCTGATTTCACTTTCCGGTTCATGACGTCACAGCGAGGGCTTCGCTGCGTCTCGCTTACGCTCGCCGACCCCGGGGATTGCTACGCAATCCGTTTGGTTTGCTTTCTCAAACCAATACTTCTTTCGCAAGTGATTTAACTTTTTTTTGCTTTAACACTTAATGCACCCTAAACTAATAGCCGCATCAGTAAAAAATCTTCTGCATCTTGTTCCCTGTACAATTTTAACTAAACATTGTTAATATCCAAACTTTACGATCTGTACTTTGTCGGTAAACTGTCTTGAAAACAGAGGGAAAAAAGCGAGCCTTTTTCCTCGCCAAATAAAAAGAAATCGTTTTTATGGCAATTGTTGCTACGATAAATTTGATATCTGGCAAACCCGATAGTCAAAAGTGTAACCCACTACTGCTTTCGGAAGCAGCTATGCGAACTGAAAAATACGAAATTTGTGTCACCAACTTTTGATTGCATCGAATTTATTTATGAACCAATTTTAAAAATAATTGTACCGTAAGAAAGAGTATATTCTGAGGTATACTGCAATATTTTTAAAATTAAAAATTAACAGTAATACTATACAGATATGACCATTTTAGTTTTGTATCGGAAGTTACGATCTGAAAGTTCCGAAAATTGTATGACCCACTTTTATTTGCATCGATTTTATTTATTAACCAATTTGAAAAATAATTGTACCATAAGAAAGAGTGTAATGTAATGTATTCAGTGATGTTTTCAAATTTAAAAAATAATGGCTTTTGCCGTAGACAAAACGGTTTTAACAATAAGTAGCGAAAATATCCAAAGATTCCGAATTTTGTATGACGAACTTTTGATCGCATCCAATTTAATTATTAACCGATTTCAAAAATAATAGTACCGTAAGAAAGAGTATATTCTGAGGTATACTGCTATATTTTAAAAATTAAAAACTAATAGTAATTAGATATAGATATGGCAGTTTTAAAAAAAAGTAACAAAAATGTCCCGATTTTTCCCGAATTTCAAAAAAATATTATCAAGAACCACATTTAAATTTCAAAAAAAACTCGACGAGCTGCAAAAATTTACGTTGAGAGGTACTCTTAAAAAAAAACTCACGACTAAAGACTGAAATTTTGAATGTGTTTTGCTCACTCGCGGAAGAAATTTCACTTCTTCAACTTTAACACTTAATAAAACCTAAACTAATAGCTGCATCGGAAAAAAATCTTAATAATTATCCAGGGAATACGATGAAGAACAAAGCATGTTAATTTCATATTTTTCCGATCAGTACTTTCTCGGGAAACCGTCTAAGAATGGAGCTAAACAACAAAAATTTCAATTCTTCGGCGGCGGCGGCGGCGGCGGCGGTAACTTTTTTTTAATATAGAGAGATAAATTGTTAGAACTAATATTGGAGAGTTAATTTCCATTCTGAAATTGTATTAAACCTTAGAGGGTCATGCACGCATTTTCCCACCATGAAACCTACAGTTTTCTCTGCATTACTTTTAAACTGTTTTTAACGCTTGGATTCCCTCATTATAATCTCTTGAAGGTTACTTTCAACCAATAGAATATGCAATGCTGTGTGGTGTAGTATGTGTTGTAGGATAAACCGTGTTGTAAGATAAACATGTGTTGTAGTATAAACTCAATTGTATACTGTTTGAAAAGGGTTAGAAAAAGGGAGGAAACTAAAGCCATCATCACGCTACAAGACTATTGCTTCCAATTTACCTCTATATTAATCTACATCAAGGGAGGTACAGGTAAGTGAGGGAGTGATAACCACTTTCAAGAAAATTTCTTCCTGAGAATTGAAGATACAAAAACTCTTTTCAATTCAACAGTACATTGTTTCATAGTCAAAATAATTAAAATAGGTTTGTTAGATATTAGAATAGCAATTAAAAAGCTTTTGAGGGAGACCATATCATTGCACTATCTCTATGTTAAGATTAAAGGTAAGGTGACGAACTTTTTAAAACTTCTACCAAAAATCCATCAATTTAAGTAAAAATGCAGTTTTTGTGCGTTAAATATTTTTGCCCTATTTCAAGTTATTTATCCGTTGTGGGTAATCCTGTTATAAAATCAGTGGTTTTCGTGGTTGGTGTCTGTGTAACACTGTATGATACCGGAGCGTTGCGATTTATAATCCAACCGAATACCGCCGGGTACAAAGGGCGCTGGTGCACATTAAATCTGTCGTGGCCTCAAATGTCCTTACATTGCCATGATGTGGAAGTTTGGAGAGGTGTGGGAAAGCCCAGAGGTGACCTCGTCATTCAACCGCGGTTCGAAATTACGTGGTGTTGTACTCGAATTCTTCCCTTCAGGTTTGATCTCGGTCTTTCGCCAATAGCCCATGGTTTGCTTCAGTGTGACGTTAATTACAGTGCCTACTTACCTGAATTTTAAAAAAGGCTTTTAGGTGTAATAATTTAGGTGATCAAAGCGCAAACACATCTTAGTTGACCGCGTGGATTAATATTATTTTTTGATTATTTCGCTCGGAATCAATTTCTAATTTTTAAATTTGTTCTAATTTTAGTTATAAGTTGTGATAACTATACGAGGTCACGAGATTGAAAGAATCCCGAATTAATGTCTTTAGAACAACTTTTTTCCCACTTGCTTTAGTTTTATTTTGCTCTGCTTTCTGTAGTAGTAAATCTAATAAATATTTACTTTAAAATAAACTGTAATTCTTATTTATCACACGCAGCAATAGCTCCACTAAAGATTCAATTGAAAGCTACATGCAAAGAGTAAAGCTAACTTAAAATGGAATGTAGTAGGATAGTGACAGAATATTAGAATTTCGTTGTATATAGTAATTTTGTCTTAAAAAAATCAGCTATTAAATCGATTTACCTTTTCTGAAAACTGGTAATAGCTTATCTTTGCTTTGTCTGTACAAAAGAAATTAAATTTTCTAAACAACGTCTTTTGTTGCACGTGCCACTAAATGGTAATAGCCTTATTAGACTTATCTACAATATGTTTTACTTTTTGACTATGTTGTTTTGTAACTTCGTCAACCCTGGTCATAATTGGAAAAGTCTTTTTGCGAAAAATATAGTATGATATATATATATATATATATATATATATATATATATAAATTTATTTTTAATGCTAAAATTTGAAAATTCAGTTTCCCGATCCGATTGATTTTAGTTGTACTTTAAAGCTTCCTTGTTATCGACCTTGAACCCAAACCTCCTGAAAACTCTAATGCTAGTCCTATTTCTCCAATTTTTTACATAATCCACAAGTTATTTTCTGTTCCCATCTCTCAGGATATCTATACAACAAACAAGAAAAAGCGAATGAGTTTGATTGTACACTCATATCACCCCACCACTGAAGCTCATTATAAAACAAGAGAAATGTGAGTTCTGAATTGTCTTACTACTTGGTCCTAATGAACCCTTGACAAAATATCCGTATTTCCCTCGTCGTCTAAGTGTGGCTTATAGAACTCTATAAATGCACTCTGCTTCATCGATATCGATTTTTCCAGAATTTATACTAGAAACAGCTTGCTTTAATGCTTCTTTGGACGAACCGCGTAGCACTTTATAAAGTCAGATATACCTAACTATTCTACTACAGGAATAAACAACTGAAATAAAGTTTAATAAAGTTATGCTAACGACATACATGTTTTAAAATCGCAAGGACATTTCTTGAACTAACCATCTTTCAAACGATATTAAAAAGCTTAATAAGAACACGGTACAACTTTCATCACTACTAAGTTACTAAAGTTAATAAGTTACTAAATAAAAGTTACTACATATAAAACAAACTGAAGTTACTAAATATAAAAAAGAATCTCAACGATTGCTCGTTCATCATCCGAGTAATAGCCGAAAATTCCGAATATTTGGGACAGACGATATTTTTCAATGAAACGAGAATGAACAAGATCGCTCGAACAGTGATATTTTTTCTGGTTCTTTCGCTCTGAATTAACTTCACATTTCTAAATTTTGTACACTTTTAGTTCTAAGTTGTGGCAATTGTGCGAGATCAAGAGATAAAATTGAATCACAAATTAATATCTTTAGTACAATTTTTTGCGACATCTTTTATTTTGTTTTACTTCGCTGTTTCCTGTTTTAAATATTTATTATTTTAATAAATGTGTTTTCCTTCTCATCACACGCAACAGCACCACAAAGTATTAGACTTAAAAATGTTAGGTAAGTCAGTATAAATGTTCAGTAAATTTTAAGTGTAGTTATGCCATTATTGAAAGAATAATGCCGTTATTTAAAGAATAATGCCGTTATTTAAAGAATAATGCCGTTATTTAAGGGGGTCCGGGACACATCAGAAAATTTTATTTATTAATTAATTTAGAATTTTGAATTTTTTTGTACTGATTACCCATCCAACTAATAAGCAAAATCAAAACACAAAATTTTTCCAAAAGTTTTTTAAAAATTTTAAATTAAAATTTTTTGAAAAAAAAAGAGGGGTCATTTTAAATTGCTAAGGCTCAAAATATTCTTGGTCGATTTTCAAAATTTTTGCAGTAAATTATTCACAAATTTATAAACTTTAATTTTGATTCAGCAATTTAAAAAATATTAATTTAATAAAAAATAAAAAATATTTGAATGAAAATTTTTGAAAATTGTAAGGTACTTGTTTTTTAAAAAGTCATATTTTTAAAAGTAAATATTTGTTACAAATTTGCTGAATCAAAATTAAAGTATAATGTTTGAAAAATATATATTCCAAATTTCAACCCTTAAACTTTATCGGTTTTCGACTTATAGCAATTTGAATACAGGAAATCTTGAAAAATGTATCTTGGAGAAAAACGCATTTAAAGTTTTAAAGACAGATGTTGTTGCCATGACAACAACTGTCAAGAGTGTTAGATTTTCAAAACAACGCACCACAAAAATTATTACATCTCTAGTTCTAATTAAGATAGAAACAGGATTTAGACGTCATTTTGAGCAGAAAAACACAGAGAATTTCTTTAAAAAAAATAGAAAATTTGACGATTTTTGTGTCCCGGACCCCCTTAAAGAATAATGCTGTTATTGAAAGAATAATAATGTGTATTAATCCAAACTGGAACTTTTTCCAACATTCAAATATTCGTTGTAATAATGACAGGAGAAGATTGCAAAATTTCACAATGTCGCATACCGGAGGCAAGAGTGCCACAAGTAAAAAAATATTGTTTTGTTGACTATGCGTGCGAGAGCACTCGCCGTAAATCGTAATTTTAATTAATTGAGTTGAACATGAAAAGAACTTAAGAAAGGGAATTCCAAATCTTCCTATAAATCGTCTTTTATAGTAGTAACGTAGTAACCTTAGTATCACCTTTCGTCATTTTGTAGCTTTGTCATACAGCGATTGTGCGATGTATGTGAAATGTATTACATGAATGGATATGCATGTGTAGGATTTGTGTCCAAAGTAAGTTGTAGAAAATATAAAGATGGCGAAAGATGTTAAAATAAATTTTTATTCTACAAAAAACGTAAGTCATTATATATTTTGATTATCTCTTCAATCTAGAGTAAACCAATTCAAACCGAGTAAGGTCGGGTATTTTGCTAGTTACCTATACAATTCGTAAAATCGAGCATCAAAATTTGAATACTAGAATGCAGGACAAATTCCGCTGGAAACTGAGGTCAATCTCGATTATGAAGAGCTAAAACGATATAATAGTACCATTTTTTAACCAAACAGAAAAGATAAGGGTAGTTATTTCCAAAATAGGGCGTATTACCGAGAAATAATGAATTACTTCTCTCAGTAGTGTTGAAGCATCAATTGCAATCTCCTCAATTATAACATAATTTCGCCCCCAAATATACGTAAATTAAATGTATAAAGCCATAAACTTTTTATATTTCTAAGGCAAGTCTCTCGGGTATTTCATCATTTCAGAAAATGACTCTAAAAAAACTCTTCATTATTAATAGCTATAGCAAACTTTTCTATTTATGGGAGTACTATCTTACCTACTTGAAGTATTGATTGAAAAAAATTAATGTTGATGCCACGTAATTTATCTTTGTCCAAAACATGAAAAATGACCTTCTATTTAGAATAGTGCATTGCATTAACCTTTTTCAATAAATATTGAAAAGTGCAACAAAAATATCTATACTAATCCTAAATAAATCTAATGTTTTAAAGCCCCAACGAAATTTTAAGAACAACCCCTCTTTTTAACGGGTGCAACATTCTATAGGTATAGTAATTATGTCTTCATATGTAAAATTAATCATATGTGTGTTTAACTTTATAGATGTAGGCATACCAGTATCATAGAAAAATATCAGTAAGTAAAAGAATAAATTGCTCACATGGGATTTCGTATTTTACTCTTAACTGATACGATAACACTAATAAAAAGTAGCGTTAAAATAATCATTGATGAAAGTATATAATTCTACAAAAAGGATTCATTATGGATACAGAATTGTGTTGGATAAGTCAGGGGTGCCGCAAAAGGAACGGTAACACAACCGGTCGTATATTGTCGTCTACGTACCGCTGTGCTGTAAGTGTGCCAGAAATAACTACCAAAGGGGGTCGGTCATTAAAGGAGATGGCACTCCAGACCATAACGCCCTGTTGTGGGCGTGTGTGGTGTGCGATAGGTAAGGATAGGATCCCCACGCTGCCCTGGACGTCTCCAGACATGTCTGCGGCTGTCGTCAGGACATAGTTGAAAACGGGACTTGTCACTAAAGACTATACGTCATCAGTCAGCACCGTTTTAAATGGATCGATCCCGGCACCACTGTAACTCTGCACTTTCTTGGTGCGCCGACTTTTTCTGTTATAGAGTGTACTTCTAAACACATTTATCGTAAATAATCGTTTTTTTTTAAATGCCTTATAAATATCTGAAGGAGTCATTCGAAGTACAAAAATGCTTTGTTTAAAATTTTATACAAATAACGATAAATTTTGATGTGTACCAGACTAGACACGCATGTTGTTCCATATTACATTCTATTTGATAGTACATTCACTTAACCTATATATTGAAATTAATTGAGATCCCGCGTTACTTAGTTATTTATATTCAAATCAGATTACCATCCTCTGGAGCAAAATAACTTTTCAGTCAAGCATTCCTACTTTTAAATAATCAAAATATAAATAATATTCCAATGCCTCTTTTTTACGATTTTTATTTTCATAAATTAATAACATCAATGAAATGCACCAAATGAAAATGCAGTGTACTTAAGGGAGGACGCAAGTTAATTCAATTTTCTTTAACTGAATCGGAAAATTAAACTGGAGCAATCAAATTGCTCTCAAGCCTTGGGACTGATATTAAAGACACATTTAATTTTACGGTTTTCTTGGCCTCTGAAAGAAAAATAAATATACCTTCTCTCTTTTTCCCTTCATTAACCATCCCTTTAAATGGAAAGGGTAATTTTAAAGTTCATCGCACAAGTGGAAATCTTCCATGGATTCTCTTTTCGCTCTCGGAAGTTTTAATTTTCGTTGAGCTGTTAAATTCTCATTTGGTGAATATCGTTAAATGTAAAAAAGGAAAGTCTTCGCTGGAAAAAATAGAAAGGAAAAGCTAGCTTCAAAGTTTGACTTCATATCTCAGAGTTTCTTATGAGTGATATGATAAAATCTCTTGTTGAAAAGTTTATCCTGAAGAATTATTTTAGTTAGCAGGACTTGAATTGAAGAAATTATATTTAACGTAAGGTGTCTAAGAAATTTTAAGTGTTGTATTTGATTATTTTGTAGATATGATTTTATTAAGTATTCTTTGTACAGTGTATACTGAGCATAAAATCGCTCTTTTAGATCGAACTAATGATAAATCTTGGAAATTGCCAATCCTTTCCCTTCGCGACAATCTAAGAAATATGGAAGTTACTGAATTCTGACTTCCTACAAACCACGATAGCCTTGCTTTCCATCTACACACGCTTAGAATTGCTATAATAGTCCCTTGTTTCTCTTTGTATGGGTAGTGCACTAATACACGCAGTGCACTTACAAACTTGTACAGTTCTAACTGATGCATCTCTCAGTGGACGTTACTTTTAAAAGGGACCGAAATGAGTATCTGCATCTTCCCTAATATTCTGTATTTTTATTTGCTGTATTTTACACTTCTATCTATTATTATGATAAATTTTGAATGAAGGATTTGTGTCTAATGGCCTTCAGCTTTGGAAATAATAGTATTCAAGTAATCTTTTATTTACTCCTCCGTGCATGGGTTCATGTGAGGTAATATGTTTGTTTAGAAAATGTCTGTTTAGTTATTCTGCTTTTCTTTTTGCTAAGAATAACGTCGTAGAAATCGTAAAATGGAGACAAAACTAGTAAATTAGGTGAATACACAATCGAAATAGATGGTAGCTAGGTAGTTTAGTAAACGCCGAGCTGAAGCAACGCAATGGGCTATCAGTGACGTTTCGGGATCAAACATGAAGGGTAAGACCTGAGGACAACACCTCAATATTGAACCACGGTCAGACGACGAGGCTGCACCTGAGCTGGCACCTTACTCTCAAAGTTTCCACACCACGCCAACGTGAAGACATGTGAGGACACGACAAAAATGTAACACAATGGGCTATCAGTGACGTTTCGTAGTGACATATATATATATATATATATATATATATATATATATATATATATATATATATATATATATATATATATATATGTCACTACGAAACGTCACTGATAGCCCATTGTGTTGCTTCAGCTCGGCGTTTACTAAACTACCTAGCTGCCATCTATTTCGATTGTGTATTCACCTAATTTACTAGTTTTGTCTCCATATATCTACATATATATATATATATATAATAAGCTGTAATATAATATATATATATATTATTAGTAAAATTTCGTTTAAGAAGGTCAAACGCTTTGAACTTCTAAGTCATAGGGCAACAGCTTTATAGTCCGACTCCCAAGAATAGATAGTAGTCACGATGTTTAAAACGAGATTGTTTTTTTAAGTAAGTGATATGTAAGAAACCATCCACGTTAATCGATATTCATTACTTTAGTATAGCAGTTTTCCACCCCATGATTTTTCATACCTATTCAAAAATCAATTGACCCAAGGTCGACTGCCTTCGCGACGGAGGCGCACTCTACATTCTTCAGTTTTTCTTCTGTTAAGTTGCACATACGCTTGTTTTGTTGCAATAAATAGAGGACCAAACGGATTTGTCCTGCTCATCACTACCTACAGTATTATGAAGTCCTCCCACGATTTATTGATGCTGAATTACAAACCCTCTCACACCAGATTTATCTTTAGCGACCATTGCAATCAAGAGTCACTTATGATGTGATAGTACGAGAAACTCCATTTACTGCTTCTATCGCGAATATAATGATCTCCAGATACTCACTATATATATTGTCAAAGCCCTCTTATTGAGCGGCACTTCTGTGGAATAGTGGGCGTTAATGCTTAGAGCAATGACTCGTCAAGTGGAATTCGATAAACGATGTCGACACTACACTAGGGAATATAATTCAACGTACCTAGGAAGGTTAGTTGGATTATTTTTCTTTAATTAGATAGATGGAAGGTATATAGAATTATACGTTTAAATTATTACTTTTAATAATAATAAAATAATAATGCACTATTATTTCAGTGTGTAGGTTTCAAGCTGGTATGTATCAATCTGGATTCCTAAAGACAGGATAATTTGTAATTACATTGTGTGCTTGTTTCATATTAGATGTGTAATTACTCGAATCAGTTATAAATTCCATAAATATTGCAATGATAAAGTAAGGTGTATCGGCGAAAGTATAAATATATATTTCGGTTACGAGTTCAGGTAGCTCTTGGAAAAGGAAACAGTTTCAATAAATGTTTTTCAAATGTACTCACGGGAAAAAAAACGAAACACCGCCCTTTTATTTCTAGTACTATTCACAGAAAGGCGAATATGCAAATACATCATTCTGTGGACAATTATAACCGGCATTCTATAGCGGTCCTCTACAAATTCAAATGTAGAAACGTTGAATAAGGGGCCGCGTCTTCACTTCAAAATTCGCATAAACAGCAAAATTTCCAATGGCAACACTATGTTTTGATGCCTTGTTTTGATTCCACATCGTCAATTTGGTCTAAATATGAAATTTCCTGAATTTACTATCTTTATATCTGGTGATAGTCACTGTTAAAAGCGGTTGTCTATTTCAGGAATCATTTCTAAATTAAAAGTAGCTTTCCCAGATCGAGATTATTTGTAGTTAGTCAGGTACTATTCATTTGTTGCTTGACTTAAAGAAGATTACGGAGGTATATACCTCAACCCTCCTGATGATGACAACCCCTTGATGGTTGTCTTGACAACGTATCTCGCCATTAGCAAAATTAATCGTGAATGATGAGAAATTTGGAAAGAATGATAAGAAATTTTTAACTTCACCCTCAAACTCGATTTTTAACAGTTAATGATAGCTGTTAAACTTATTCAATAACTATTAAATAAACTTTTTATGATAAAAGTTAATAACAACTGTTATCTTAAGTTACCAATAGTTGTTAAGACCTGTTACCGCATCAGACATAGTTTCACCCATGTCCACAATTAAACTGATCATTCTCCAGTTGTTCCACACCTGACAGGAACAAAGCATTGTTCGTTAAATTACATAATTAATATTTTAAACATATTTCAATAATTTACACATTTTTCAGATTTGTCATAATTTTGACGTAGAATATGCCTTTCTTTCGAAACCGGGGTACCAAGATTAATTTTTAAATGTCACGAAAAAGCTTAAATGCCAAAAATTTTTATAACAAAAAATATAAATGATACATTAGTGAACAGTATCACGTTTTAAAGGGCATAGAACAAAGAAATTTATAAATTCTCATTTATCTTGCCATGACGTCATCGGCCGATGCAATCGCAGCGCAAAGTTGAGTCACGAAAATGCGCACTGCCACTCACATGAATTAAGTCTAGTTCCAGCCTCCTTTGCACTAGCATGACGTTTCAGGTGTTATTTGTTTTATTTCTTTGCGCTTATAAATAGTAATAGAAATAAAATTTAAATATTTAATACTTGTTTTGATATCGGACTTTAAAGTGTGGAAATTTTGTAAAAATTTAAAAATTTCCAAATATATGCACAATAAACACAAGAAAAATTAGATAACAGTCAACAGGAAGAAGTCTGAATAGTCTGCCTGCAAGAAAGATGGAGGGATGGGAAATCCAAGAAGATTCAAAAATTCGATGCTGAGCGTAAACGAGCTCAGTAAGAGCGTCTCAAAATTGAGGCGTCGAGTCGTTCACATAATTTAGTTTAGCTCCGGCCTCCTTTGTGCGAGTACGACGTTTGAGGTATTATTTTCTTTGTCTCTTTGCACTTTATAAATAATAATGGCCGCAAAACCTAAATATTTTATACTTGCTTAGATATCGGACTTCAGAGTTGGAAAAATCACAAAAAAATTTTTAATGTACAAATATATGCATAATAAACACCAGAAAAACTATAGAATACGTCAACAGGAAGAATGATTGAGTGATGAGGAATCCAAAAAGACCCGAATATCTGATGCCGAGTGTCAACGGCCTCAGAAGGCGTTTTTGAATACATTGGCTTCGCATCTTCAAGGTGACCAAATGCCTGATACGAGTGCGCAAAATGCCTCCACAGATCAGTTTGACATAAATAGCATACCTGATGACGTAAATGTTTTATAATCGAATGATGGAGTTCAATCCATAGAGGTCGGTAATGAACCACAACCTTCAACATCAATTGTGATGTATGTGAGGAGCGATGAACCTTTAACGTGTGAAATTAAAACGGTCTTAACTAATTTCTTTCAGTCTTATGCACTATTTGGCCTCACTAACGTATTACAGTCTTTAAACCTATCGGCCGTGTCCCGACATAGCCCTGTCCGTTGTTTTTTCTACTTTTGTATGCCCCCTGAAATCACCGTATTGACCAAAATTTAAGTATAGCGTAAAAACTTCCCAGAGGAAAATGTTGATTTTTTTTTTTTTTTGTAAAATTAAAAATATTTCTGAATTGAATCGATTTTAGTCAAAATGTAGCAAGGTCCAGATTCATAATTTTTACAAAAAAAATTTAATAACTAATATGGCAAACTAAAAATTATTTGAAAACTAAACCCGATGCATATTTGGTTGAGTACCTTAATAGCAATGTGCTACAAAATATCAGCGCTATAGGAATATTATTTAGAAAGATATTCATAAAAGACTGTGAATTTAACATTAGGAATTCCAAACTTTTTGTTTTTATGAATGACATGAATCTTGGTATCTGAATTTAAATTATAATATGAATTCGAAATTTTGTGTCAAATAGGGAGTTGCTATTGTAAATTACGAAGTTGGTGTTCAATTTAATATGAATATACGGCCCATTACGAAACTTTTAGTCACATGAACTTATAGACGTTATTTCCTGTTCAATGGCATCTTTGAATTTGCACTACTATTAAAATTGTTTGAGGAAGCGGAGTGACTTCTGTTTTCGCTGAATTTACATAGAATATTGCTTTCCACGTAGCAGTAGATAAATAATTTTGAGAGACTTTGCGGGTACCAGAGCTTTAATGGAAATGCCCCCCCCCTATAAAAATTTAATAAAAAATGCTTAAAACTCTTTCTCTAATATTGTTCATGTACGGCAATTAAATAGTAAAAGGTTTTGACTGTTTCTGACCCACACATTTTGATAATAATTAAAAATAATTTGGTAATTTCAATACATGTTTTCATTTAAAATATTTTAATACACCCCATCTTGATTTTGATATTTTTTTAACTGAAAAACATATACATAAATGTTGTTTCAATCTAGTATTTAATAGACGAATACAAATCATTATTGTTGAATGTGATTACTTTACTACCTCTTTAAATTGATTTCACGTCTTGATAGTAACATTTTAGGTGAAGTAACTAAACTATATAAGTTTGAATACATATGTTCTAAACTTTTTATTAAACTAATTTCAAAATTTATGGTCTTGCAAATTTAACGCTCTTATTTGTGTATTCCTCAAAACTCGATTCTATTCATATTATTACCAACTTCAATGGTAGTAATTTGATTATGCGATTTTCTCAATTTTTTATTTTGACAATATTGTTTTCATACGTTTCTTATTGGAATAAATTTTTTAATCTGCTTTTTTCTATTAAAATTCCTAGACAACTAATTTTGACGTCTTTTTTAACTGACATGAATCTGAAGAAATCAAAACCAGTTGTTTGAGGGTATTTGGACACCCATTTCCGCTAAGCTCTGTTAAGGGAATCGAATATTTGTTTTAACTAAATGATTGTGTATTTGTGTTGAAACAGTAAAATGCTTCATGTACAGTCTCTTGTATCGTATCGTACATTCTCTTGATAGAAAAAAATACTTTCATTCTTTAAATATTTATGCAACAATTTAAAGAAAATTATCAGATGCCCAGATTTTGAAACTAAATTGATTAATTTCTTGAAACTTAAGTCCGCATACCAATACGAAAACATACTTTAATGCATCAATTAATAGTTTATTTTTACTTTGGAATCATTTTGTTGTATTTGCAGGAGAATGTCAATTTTGACATATGAAGATTTTATTTAAATTGATTCGTTTATATAAACCATCTATAATCTCCACTGACAAATGGTCAGACTCAGCGAACATATGATTTCATTTACATACCTACATATGGACAGTCATCTGACCCTTTTAAAAGTTAATTGTTGTACTAGAGCTATGAAGAACTATCAGATGGTCTTTTTAAAATTAACACAGATGACATAATTATCGATTCTAATGAATGAATAAATTTCGAGAAGGGCTGAAAAGTCATGTTTTTTTAAAAGTGAGATCCATACAAAAGGAGTTAGAACACTACATAACAAAGGAAAAGAGTACATATGGCATCTTTCCTGTGTTTGGCACGAAGACCACCGTCGATTATTTAATTCGGTTTCCAAAATGGACGAAACGTGTTCTGCTGAATCTGGTATCCACCGCAGAATTTGAAGTCAACCAGCAACGACCTTTCTATAGATTCTGAATAATTGAGCAGAACTTAATGATGTCCCTATTCGAACTGTATTCAGAATATGCAGAAGCAGGATATTTATGGTTACCTATTTTCTCCCTGTTAAAGATAATGTAGATATAGGATCACGTCAGAATCCGAGGAACAAAGTGTGGGTTGAACACTATATGTATATATTCACTAATTGATTCCACAATCTCCACTCATCTATAGTGAAATAATTTAATATAAATTATGTATTAAAATTTTCCTTTATATATAGAAATAGTGAATTTCACACGAAAAAATTAAATAATGCAATGTGCTATCATTTCGTACATTCTACTTGTATGAAAAATTAAAAATTTTAATTAAACATGTTACTTTTAAAATGTGGGTTTTATATTTAATCACATCGTTTTGCTCAATTACTTATCTATATATATAATTCTCTTACGTGGCACGCAAAAAAGACGTTATTTGTAATCGCGTTTTGGCAACACTGTACTTATTGTTTGCTTATCGCGAAGTCTCGCGCATCGATTGAATTTATAGCGTTATCGGATGAAATTTTATTGAAAAAAAAGAGTAAATTTTAATGAGCTGTTGCAGTTAGTTTGTAATAGAAATCAAAGAAAGCGGAGGATCTTTTCAGGGCCATTTAAAAAACGGTCCTTTTCAGGGCCAACAATTATAGTTCAACAAGACGCTTGCACTACAACTTTCGGCAACAAACTCAATGAAAAAGTGTGGGTCGTTTGAGTGCTGGGAAAATGTACACACAAACAACATGCTGGGTATTCAATTTCCAAAGCAACGCTCACATTTCGAGTCAAAATTTGCACGAAGTTTTCATTTCAATTCTGATTTTAGAGATACTGTATATATTTTTTCTGTAATACACAGCAAATTTAGTTTTGAAAAACATTTTTTTGGTAACATATTTTGTAAACAATCCCTTCTGCTAGGACACATGTCTTCATTGAGGCGAGCGAAGCGAGCATAGATTCGCGCAGCGAACCAATGAGGATTGCGAAGCAATCCTCCGGGGGTTGGCGAGCGTTAGCGAGCAGGGGGCCGGCCCCCTAGTTAATAATATTCCTTATCCGCCCATATAAATTACCCATTATTGCCGTGATGATTCTTTGAGTGATAACATTGATTTTAAGAGAAACGCATCTGAGATATCTTAAATTTTTTTTATATACCTAATGCCCGACTATTGACATTTTTGGCCTTCGGCACTTAAAGAGGCTATTTGATGGTTGTTTGTGAAGGAGTGCCTTGACGATTACTTGTGAAGGTCTTGATGGTTACTTGTGAAGGAGGAACTAGTTGGGTGAACCACGGCTACTCTTTAGAGGGGCAATCACGAACATCCATGCACTTATAAACTGAGGTTTCATCCCATTACCTATTTGGGTGTCCGACGTCAGATCTTAAACTGATAGATCAAAAAATGTTGCAGACCTCAACACCTATATAAAATCTGTGAAATATTCAAATAGCGGATTGATTTCACCGGAACTATTTCTCTGGTGATTAGTTTTGAGTATCAGTTTGCGCTGCACGGAAATCAATAAGATGTCATCAAGATCTTGTTTTCAGTTCTATCCCCAAATCATAAAAAGGATGATCGCAGTAGCAAATTATTTGTAAGATGTCAAATATTTCAGATTGTTTATCAATTAAAATAAATTTTTCTGATCATTTTTATTGTTAAAAATAACATTTATTGGACCAGAGCCTGTTTTGTGTCTACCTCCCAATGTTGTTAGAGGGACTATCAAAGGTTTACTCCTTGCTGTGTCCTACCATGGCTTCAATCTAATGATCAAAGACAAGCAAAAGAGCTCAATCAACAATCTCTATTGGATATATCGAGGAAATTGCTGAAATTGAGCAGAAAAGAAATCAGGATAGATATTGGCATTCTAACTTCCCACTGTACCCTAAATAGACACCTTAACATTATGGGTGTTATAGATGACAGATTATGCAGGGTGTACCGTCATGTAAGAATTTGACGGACAGCTGGTTTAAAATTAAACTATTTATTTACATAAATTAAATATTTACAAGAAAATTTAAAAAGATAATTAAGGGCACAGCCATCGACAACCGAATCCTGCCTGAAGCCAAAGTAACAAAATGGCAAAACAGAGACGTCTGTCTCTCGTCGATTCTCGAGTCCGAATCCTCCTAAAATCCACCTTCTCTTCGCTCCACAGAACCGCCGCTGACAACGAGAGGGGGGTGAATTCCGAGCCCTCTAGAGATGTTTATGTCCTCTCCAGAACAGAAACACCCCCACACAGATGCGAAAACCGTCTGTCATGCCGACTTGAGTCCCCCACAGCAAAACTTGATCCCAGACATGGGATTAGAGAACCGACGGAAACTCCAGCTGTGTATGGATCAAATGGAACGCCGGGCCGCCGATGAGCCGCACGTGCAAAGTCTGAAGTTGTTTTTGCATTTCGAAACATTCCAGCGTCCACGTGTTAGGGAAAAGGGTCGGCTAGTACCATATGGTACAAGGGGCTGTCGGATGGTAGAGGTGAGTTCTATACACGTTCGTGAGTGTGAGTGTGACTATTACTCAGCACAACGATTTGAATATCTGGGATACCATTGTATCGAACCCTGGGGGAACTGTCAAACATTCCAATCAGGTAAATGCTGAAATTGATTTTGGCAATCGGTCTTTAGTGGATCAGCAGGGGTCTCAGTACAATAGACTATTAGTCGTGGTGCTGGCGGCACTCTTCGAAGTCACCCCTTCAGTAAGTCATTAGTCATTGTTAAAAATCTCTTGTTAATACTTTAAAGAATTTGAATCCAAACTTTTCATTAAAAAATCGTTCCCTATTTCATCGAAGGGAGCATTTTTATTCATTAAAAACAGATGAGATAGTAGAATCAACATTGCACTGGGAGTAACACAATGGTATTGGTGACGGAATCAAAATATTAAGCAGCTTATAAATTTATTCAAAATATTTTAAATCGTATCTCAGCTTCAAGTTGATAAAGGCAGAACGCGATAGATAGATTTTAAGTCATAGTATTATATTTTATACACTATGAATACTTCATAGGGTAATCGGCTTGTCTATAAAAAAATTTCAAACAAAAACTGCTTTTCAGAGCTGTCATCAACAGTATACTGTTTCAAAAATTCGAGAGAAGATGAAAAACGAGAAGGCACTTGCATTGGTATGCATTTTCAACCTTTTCCTTCCCTCTTGAGATTTTGACTTCAAATTATCTGTTTTGCCACTGAACCGAAAACTCCCGTGACAGCCATTGGTCAAAGGTTTCAAGACGTGACCGAGCATTTTGTGATTTATCTTCATAGTTGCGGACTGCATTACGTTTGTGTTGGAATGTAAGCTTTGTTCGCTGGGTTGACGCCTTTAAAAAGGATTTACGAGTTTTCAGATAAAGTTTCCACATTTGACCCGTAAAAATGTATCGTAAATTTCAAATTTAAGTTTTGTAAATAACATTTGGGGTAAGGGGTCTAGATATTGAACAAAATACTATACACATAATTTTTTTGATAAACTGACAACGATAATTATTTTGCCGGCGTTTTTAGATTGTGTTTATTTTTACATAGGCTTAATCTTATGCAAATTCGTTTATACCTCCACGTATTGCAGCTGTAATACAAGCAAAAGGAGGGCCTACTCGTTACTAAATAAAATAATACAGCACTTTTTGTGGAAAGCAAGTAGGGTCCAAATACTTTTATCCATATAACGTATATTCGTTCATTCTACAGATCTGAACGGGGTTAAGTTAGAATATTTGAGAATTCTAAAATATATATTGCACATGCCACCCTCGTATGCAATGTAATTCTTCATACATCTTTAGACCTTTTTCATTATAACTATCAAAATGCTTAGAGGTCTAGCTGGGTTATATATACAATCCCAATTACATTAAAAGATATCTATTGCAAGCAATATGTTGATGATCTTTAATTTATGTGTTGCTAAATTTGTAAAAAAATTAATACATGAGGATTTTTTCAATATTTAAAAATTTTTACGCAATTAATGGGTTGTTTTTGAAATATTATTCTGTAGTAAGAGAAAAATGTAACACAGTTGGGATGTGTTTACTAGGTGTAATTATATGTTAGCATAATTTTAGATTCTAATATGATTCTAATATGATATTAATGTTTATTTATACACTGAAAACCCAAAAGACATGGGATTACTAGTAATATCGTGAGGAACCTTTAGCCCGGCAAAGTGTAGAAACTCGACATCCTCCGAAATATTCAGCCATGCTGCCTCTACAGTCGTCCATAATTTCCAAAGGTTGCCGGTACAGGATTTTGTGTACGAATTGACCTTTCGATCATGTCCCTTACACTATATTCGATGGGATTCATGTCTGGCGATCTAGGTGGCCGGTGCAATTGTCGAGAGTGTTCCTCAAACCAATCACGAACAATTTTGATCCGGTGACATGGCGCATTGTCATCCCGGAAAACTCCATCTTTTGTTTGGGTACATTAAGAGTTCATGAATGGCTGCAAATGGTCTACAGGTAGCTGAACCTAATCATTTCCATTAAATGGTTCTGTTTGACTAGAGGACCCAGTCCATGCCATGTAAAAACATCCCACGCTATTATGGAGCCACTACAAGCTTGCACAGTTCCTTGTTGACAGCTTGGGTTCATGGCCTCGTGGGATCTCCTCCACACTCGAGCCCTCTCTATGGCTCTTAAAAATTTATGTAATCGTTACTCATCTGACCAAGCAACGTTTTTCCAGTCACCTAGGGTCCAACCGATATGGTTACGAACCCAGTAGAGGTGCTGCAGCCGATGGAGCGTTGTTAGTAAGGGCACTGCAGTCGGTCTTCTGCTGTCATATCGCATCAACGCCAAATTTCGTTGCATTGTCCTCACGGACATGTCTGTCATACGCCTCACATTGATTATTGTTGTTTTGGACGCAGTGTTCCTTGTTTGTTAACACTGACTACACCACAACCACGTCGCTGGTCTCTGTCATTAAATAGACACGATCGGCCACTGCGTTGTCCATGGTCGGAGGTAATGCCTGAAATTTTATTTTCGTGACGCTATGAATCAAGGAATGGTGTATTGCCTAATAATTTCCACTAGCACTCAGTGTTTGAATTCTGTTAATTCCAGTCGTTTGGCCATAATCACGTCAGAAAACTTTGTACAAATGAAAGCCCACTTGAGTACAAATGAAAGCCCTGATAATGCACTGTCCATTTATACATTTCTTACGCGATGTTACTGCCATCTGCATACTACTATCCCATGACTTTTGGCACTTCAGTGTATGTTAGCATGCTTTTTGAATTAGGCCTGACATATTTGTTTTTTAAAAGTTAATTGTTAGTATTTAAAAAAAGGCTTAAAAATTATAAAACATGCGATATTATAATATAACGGATTACCTAAATCCTCATATGGGTATAGTTTTGGGTTAGACTGCGTGGTCTGGTTAATTAGAGTGATAAAACAGGATCTTAAAACAACAAACCAAATCTAAGTTAAGAAATTGAGGATTTTTATTAATATTAATAGATTTACAACAACAAAAAAAATTGAAAGAAATCTCAAAAATAAGCTTTTGAAAGTAGTTTTCGTACTACTGCAATTTCTTCAAAGGAAATTAACTTTTTCTGCTTTTTAAATTATATTTTGTGCATCATAGAAATTATTTTCTTAAAATAGTTTGCAACTGGAGGGTTACGAGTTCAAATCCGGCTAAAGTCCGTCGTGTACAAAGGGAGCTGGTGCACGTTAAATCTGTCATGGCCTAAAATATCCTCTCGTTGACATGGCGTGAAAGGTAGGAGAGTGGAGTGCCTGTTCAGGTGTGACCTCGTTATCTGAGCGTGGCTCAAAACCACATGCTGTCTTTGGATCTTTTCCTTCGGGGGTTCCCGGATCGTTTCCAATAGCCCGTTGTGTTACTTCAGCGCGACGTTAATTAAAAATACCAATACCAATACTTAAAATAGCGTGCATCATCATGTGAAATGCATGTGATTATTATGTCTTGAATTGAAACTAAAATTTATATTTGTTGCAGTGTTTTTAATACAAGACAACCAAATATTTTTTAACAGAACTTCAATTACATAAAGTAATGCTAGCATTTGAAATTCAAAAGAAATTGTTAACTTTCCTAAATATTGAGAAATCTCTTACTATATATGTATTATTCCTGTCCCAGACACGATTTTTATTTCGGTATTTTTCTTTACAGGAATGTCCAAATGGTTACGTAGAAGAAGATACATTCAGATTTATATTTTCACACTTCTTTCCGTATGGAAGTAAGTACATCTGTAATTATATGTTTTTCTTCTTTAAAATACATATAACACCAACATGAAGTTTTATTTTTATATGTTTCATATATCTTCGGAATTATTTCTGACAATAACAACCGATTTGAGAGAGTTAGCTAAAATAAGATCGAGAAGGAAACTACAGTTAAAAATAAATTGGGTTGTCTAAACAGTAAAGACAAGTGATAAAATGAAAATCTATGTTCCTATTGCACATGATAACTTTGCGTCCCTTTAACTACTCACTCTTCCTTTCTTTTTTGTAATGGGGGAACAAATACCGCTGTTCAAGACTTCAATTGTCTTTATCAATGGATAAAATTTAAATGTGCACACTAGAGTCAAAAACTTAAAATAAGGAAACCACATGGCGATTATTCCGTCGGGTAGATTATTCTTATATATTTAGCATTAAATCTTTTTATAATAAACATAATGGAACGTACAGTGTAATATTTCAGTACTTTTAGTATCACACTCAATACTATCAACAGAGTACTCCTTAAAATCAGCAAAAAACAAATACAATATCACCTTACAATCTTCTCCCTTTTGCAGGATTGTGGTCAGCCGTTATCTCTATTCCTTACTTGAAACGTTTTTTTACTTTTTAACTAAACTATTACTGCATTAAATTTTAATTTCAACTTCAAATAAAAAACAGCTGCTGTAAAATATGAAAAACCATTTAAAAACTTTTGTAACAGACACCAGAAGTGTTGATGAACTCACTTGAATGGGAGGTTTTTTTCATAATGAAAGTTTTCAGTAAAATTTGGTATAAAAATATTATTTTCCAACCGGTAAAAATTATTAGATGAGAGGAATTTTCAGTATAATCTAAAAAAACAAGACGGCTCTTAACGAGTTTGCTTCTGCTGTTCAATATTGGGGTTATCTTATCACTGTTTTGGTAACGTTCGTTGTTTAACATAATTTGCTTCGATCATTCAACTATTTTTTCTCAATTAAGAATTCATTCTTTACTATAGGGTGTCCTAAAAGTTCCCGTACTACAACTGTAAAAAATTTATTGCTCGTGTTTTTTATAATTATTGAATTTTATCGTTTGCTGATAGATTTACCGCCTATTTAATTTTTATCGTTTAATTTTCTTCGCACTCAAATAGTACGATAATAAAGTTCCACGTCATTTTGTTCTTCATTGCAAGATGAATTTATCACGCATTCAGAAAATTGCTCTGTTTGAAGCTTATTTTAATGTAAATCATATGAAAGATGTAAAGAACTTTGGTGACATAAATATCCAAAAGATGCAATACCGAGTAAAGATATGCTATATAACTTTTTCAACAATTTGTTGCATTATTAGAAGTGAATAAACGAGACTCTTCGTTCCAACAAGACGTTGCAACCTGCATACAAGTTATGAAACCATGCTTCAAGATTTTTTGGCGATCGACTCATCTTAAGAAATTTTTGGCTACCTCGTTTCCCTGATCGGAGCATCCCTGACTTTTTTATCTGGGGGTATTTAAAGAACAAAGTTAGTGAACAAAATCACCTAACAATAGGTGATCTGAAAATTGCCATTACTTAAAGGGTACAAGAAGCTCTCCTAGCATCTTGAAACGCCTTTCTAAAAATATGCGCAAACGACTTCAGCTTTGCCTCGAAGAAAAGGGCTGAAATTTTGAACAATTATTATAAATGTAAGTTCAAAAATTTTTTCCTACGTTAGGTTAAAAGTACTTTTCACCATTGCCATAAAAATAATGGTTTTAAAGTTTGATGTTTTTGTATAATAAATTCACGAATTATCAGTACGGGAACTTTTGGGACACCCTGTACATCTATTCGCGACATTCTGAAATCGAATTTGAAAACAAAGTCTTACAGAAAACACGTTTTGCCTCAGACACATTACCGCCATCTACATTTAACGACAAATGCCTCTCATATTTATTTTAATTATTTAATTTTATTTTAGTAAATTGATTAGAACAAATACCTTATATGATAAATTGCTCTAATCAAATAGTTATAAACCTTTCAACGTATTAAACATCCTAAGTTAGGTTTCTAAGTTCGAATTGTTTATCAAAACTTGGACTTTACCTAAGGAATGAAGCGTACTAAACTCATACATGCATTGCATAAACAACGCAGATAATATTAATCACACTATCTCAATGCTAAAAAAATTATTTAAACGAGAACATAATCAATGAAACTTCAGAGTTTACAGCATATATCGGAATTCTTTATTGTAAAACATATTGGTATTATTCCAGGTACCTCAGTTTATTCAGTTAACTTTTCCAATTACATATATAATGAGAAATACTGGAAAACATATTTTTTTGTGCATACATTTTCCAGTACGAAATCACATTTTTCCAGTGCAAAATTACAGACACAACTTTTGTCAATACTAGTTTGGTTTGTCACTATTCTGTCCTTTTTTGATAACTCAAGAACTACTTTTTTATCAATGGAAGCTAGTTATCGAACTTTTTTTCTCAGTAAAACTGTTATTTTCTTACACATAATTATCTGAAAAAGATTTTCCGAAACTAGTATTTTCCTTTTCAAAAAAGAGTTTACGGTTTCAGTTTCGAGGTATTGATTTAATTGTAATCCAAGCGGGTTTTTTGAAAATAAATTCTCGTATAACTAGAATTGAAATATTTCTGAACCTATGAATCTTTTATATGCTTGTTAGAACAGATAATGCATATGGATAGCAACCAATTATACTGAACGGAATATAATAGATTTAACTGGAATAATCTATGTATATAATTCTCTTATGTGGCACACAAAAAAAATACTTTTTTTTATCGCGTTTTGGCAACACTGTACGATTGTTTGCTTACCACGAAGCCTCGCGCCTCAATTGAATTTATAGCGTGATCGGATGAAATTTTATTGCATAGAAATAAATATTAGATTAAATCTATTGCAGCTTACAAACAACATGCTGCGTATTCGATTTCAAAAGCAACGCTCACATTTCGAGTCTAAATTTTCTCACACTTTTCATTTGAATTCCAAATTGTTCGAGTTCTGATTCCAGAGGTACTGTGTAGCTTTCTGCAGAATAACAAATTTATATTTGAAAAATATTTTTCTGGATTATCATATTTTGTTAAACAATCCCTTCTGCTAGGATACATGTCTTCATTCATGCGAGCGAAGCTAGTAAGGTAAGCGCTGCGAACCTATGAGAATTGCAAAGCAATCCTCCGGGGGGTATGGCGAGCGTTAGCAAGCAGGTGGAATGCCCCCTAGTATGTACAAAATCTAACTAAAAAATTATTTCTATTGTTGCAAATTTCTTCGGTCAAAATATAACCTCCACCAAATTTCGAAAGACCATGTAATGTAAGTCGCAGAGCGGGCAAATCCTGATCATATAAGTTGTGTCCCATAGAGTCCTTTACATGTATAAAAATTGTGAAGTTGTTGTATTGAAGAATAGACCGGTTGGGGGAAAGTTCTCAACTCTTCTCACAAACAACATTGAGTAATTCTGATAGATTATTTAGACATTTAAATTGGGCCGCACGTTTCGTATTTATGTACACTGGAGATTAATGTACTTGTCACCAGTATATCGGGGAACCCACTAAAAATATTTTCGTTTAATTAAAATTGCATAATTTTGATTAGTAGAGAAACAGAATAAAAACTCTCAGACCTGATTTGAACTTTAAATTGGGATTCCAAAAATGAGTAGGTAGGTAGGTATTTAATTAACGTCGCACTGGAGCAACAAGGGCTATTAGCGACGATCCGGAATCAATTCGGGAAGGGAAAGAATCGAGAACAACACCACGTAATTTTCATCCCCGGTCAGATGACGAGGTCCCTTTGGAGCTGTCACTCCCCTCTCCACACCACGCAAAGGTGAGGAAATTTGAGGTTATGACAGATTTCACGTTCTCCCTTTGTACATGACTGTCTTTGGTTGGATTCGATGATGAATAAATGCAGTTTAATGTAAATTGAAAGAACATTTTTTAAAGAATTTACAACATTTTTTTCTCTTAGTCTATCAGTGAAATTATTAACGAAAATAGATATTGTGTCCATTAATGTACAAAATAATAAATTTCTTCCAGACACGTAGATTTTGATTAATAGGATCCTCATTTGTTAATTTTGTGAAGTGATTACTCCCATTATATTAATTAGATTTTTTACTGAAGAAAATTCATCTATACCCTCAATTAGATATAAATAAAAAAGCTACTTTAATTAATTATAAGTGATGTTTGAAGCACGATAAAAAAAAATTTCGTTATTGGATAATTACGGCATATTTATTAGTTATCAGCAAGGGTGTACACGAGAGATGAATTCGAGATGCATAACGCCTCTAAGAATACTGACATCTCTTGATACACTAAGTTTTGAAGAATTACAAAAATAGATTTCCACTGACAAAATTAATCAAATGGTTCGGGTTTTATTTGTCCAACTTTTAAAAGTCTGTGAAAATATTTATTCCAAGCCCTTAAAAGGAGTGTAATGTTTATTTTGTATAAAACGAAGTTGAAGAGGTTTACTAAAAATAAGTATCCAGATCACTGACTATTATTTTTACACTTGCCGATATTCGATTTTACGTCTTTTCTTAATCTAATAATCCTTCAAATTACCATCCAATCTTAAGCTGTTGTTTTTCCTTATTTCAAAAAGCCTCTTTTGTACAAGATACATTGTATCCGGTGTTTTTGATGTTATATCAGTGATATTAGTTTTTTTAACCAACTGGATACAATATGATTCGAATATAATAGAATACATACTCCCAGATAGTAATTATTCTGTTCTATTTCAATGGTGAGGTTTGAGTTATGAAAATTACTTGATCTCAAACAAGTGCTACCTTCACTATTAGTTCCAAATAAGTGTTGGTATTCTTTTTCATTCAACAATGTTTAGAAATCTTTCCTTATTTACTTATGAATCGATTGAGTTATACCTCGAGTTACTGAAACTCTGGCTTGCTTTAAATACCATAGTGAGAAGGTGGCCGATAGAGAAAATATTCCTTATATGCGATTTAGGGTTCATTTTGCCATCATAATTTTTATACCAACTTTCCATTCGATTGTAAATGTAGTTTGACATCCAAACATTATCGAATTTACTCCTTTATTAGAATCTAATTGAAAAAATGGCTGTTAAACACGCAGATCAAATCTTTATCGCAATAAATTCTCTGATTTAAATATATATATACATTAAAATTGCGTGAATTCTAAAATTTACTAATGACGTAACTAATTAAATATGAAAATTGATTGCACAAATAGATAACAATTTAAAGCATTTGAAGTGAGGTAAATAATTCCTTAATTAGAAATTTTAAAGAGGATAGTCTTTTGGGAAATTCAAACTCCAAAGCAACCATAATAACAGATCAAATATGATTTTGATTATTCATGAGCATACCATACGAAATACTTGAATCAATGTAGATTTTCCAATTAAATAAACGGAATGTCTTGAGTAGGCATGTAGTAAATAAAAGATAATGAGCGTAAAGTCACTTAAAGATAAAAGGATTGACTATGCTAAAAGACAAAATATAAATATAACAGAGCATATCTTACTGTAAAATTTAAAAAAATAATTTCACTTTTGTAAGGTTTATTTTGTATTTAGGTTTAATTTATTGGTTAACCTATTTTTTATTTACTTATGTGAGTCAGTTTTTTCATCTTTATTTAAATACCATTTAAGTTGCAATCAGAATATGTAAAAAAAAGTCCCTTTTTCTTTGTATTCCAGAAATTAATATAACGCAAATGGTACTGTAATAAATTCGGGAGCAAAAATGTTGTAATGTTATCATTATAAAGAAATTAATATTATGAACGAAGCTCTTACGTACTTCACGTTTTCTGTCGACTATTGCCTTTTATAGATCTGGTTTATGTGCCTAAATCTTTTTTTTTCTTCTGAAAAAGTGACTTACATGACTGTAGCTTTATCCCGTCCACTTAGAAACGGTGAATCTATATATATAATTCTCTTACGTGGCACGCAAAAAAGACGTTATTTGTTATCGCGTTTTGCCAACATTGTACGATTGTTTGTTTGTCACGAAGCCTCGTGCTTCAATTGCATTTATAGCGTTATCGGATGAAATTTTATTGAAAAAAAAAATGAAATTTTAGTCGAGCTGTTGCAGTTTATAATAGAAGTCAAAGAAAGCGGAGGATCTTTTCAGGGCCATTTAAAAAAAGGTCCTTTTCAGGGCCAATAATTATAGTTCAACAAGACGCTTGCACTACAACTTTCGACAACAAACTCAATGAAAAAGCGTGGGTGGCTCGAGTGCAAGGGTAAATGTACATACAAACAATATGCTGGGTATTCAATTTTCAAATCATCCCTCACATTTCGAGTCAAAATTTGCTCAAAGTTTTCATTTGAATTTTGATTTTACAGGTACTGTATTCATCCTTTCTGAAAAACAGCAAAAAATTTAGATTTGAAATTTTTTTTTTTTTTTGGAATATCATATTTTGTAAACAATCACTTCTGCTAGGACACATGTCTTCATTAATGCGAGCGAAGCGAGCATAGGTTCACGCACCGAACCAAAATGAGGATTGCAAAGCAATCCTCCGGGGGTTGGCGAGCGTCAGCAAGCAGGGGGCGGGCCCCCTAGTATATTATAAACTGTAAAAACATAAACCAGTGCGTAACGTAACTATGCTACATGTGTAAAACTATGTGTGGATGGTGAGAAAAGAGGGAACGAGTCTGTGCATGCAATCATCATTTTATGGACGTTAAATCACTGTACTCATAGATTGAACGGAATTATTCAAGGCTAGTATATGAAGTTGGCATGAGAAGTACGAAGTGCTTCTTTATTCTCCCGTTGAAGGCGCAGTTGTCGTCCAGCTAGCGAGGCAACTGCCTCATCATGGTGTCATGTTAATTACTTTGCATCTTTCGAACAGTACAGACTTAACTTTTATTGAAAGACAATGTTTCACTATTTCTATCATAAGATGGACCTTCATTATTTTACGCGTAATATATTCATTAAAAATTTCAGTATAGATTTTGCACAAAATAAACTTTTGATTCTTAATATGCAAGATACTTAAAACCCCATATTGTTTCTGCCTCAGCTTAAAAGTTAATTAGGCTTTTCGTTATAAAGCATATCTCAACCCCATTTGTACTACATGAGAAGTATATATTTTGTCTTACTCTACGTCTCATTCTGCTGCCAAGTTCCCATTTACTAGTATATATATGCCATAACCATTACTCCATTTGGTTGATGCCATTTATCAGTTTGATATTACCAAAATCATTTTACATTGCATCACTGTTGAGAAATTACATTGCCTCAAGTTGGTCTGGTAGAAGAGTGGGGATAGCACTCTGTCCCTTGATTCAGCAGATATGGATATTTGTAGTGATTCGAACTTTAAGCCGAATCCCCGGTCTATGTATCTCTCATGTAGCAAAAAAACTACCATAACAGCGACAAACCAAACTAAGTTATTTAAATCATACCTCCGTTTTACAAAGCCCCTTCCCCCAGGTGGAATTTAAAACTCCATTTATAAACTTTAAGCATTCCTTCCGTTTTCAACAACACTACACACTCATGACATGATATTATGGGTGATTTCGACAAAATTAAGCTAGTGTCCAACTTGTACATTCAACTTAACCCATTTTGCATTGCTTAGCTATGTTCGGCACTTAACGACTTACTAGAAGCGGAGAAACAACAATGTTACCTTCTCAAGGGGGAGGTTTATGTCGAAATTCATCAATAATTCGTCGTTTGATAATGCTGAGGTGTCAGTTTCGATTAATTTGTCTGACCATCAAAAGACCTCTTGTTTTTATATACAGAGTGACCTGTAAAGTCCTCTTAGGCCCTTTAATTTTGAGACCGCGTCTCGTATAGTCAAGGTAGTGACGTGTACCTACAGTAAAGTGACCAAGCTGAATTTATTGAGACAGCTTACAGCGCCCCTAGCGGTGAAATAAGGAAATTTAAAAAAATAACTCGAAAACTAAAGGAGATAGGCCAAAAAGTTCAATTAGAAAAATGTACGCAATACAATAATAAAGACACAGAAAAAAAATTTCATGGTGTTACCTGTAAAGCTGTTGGAGATATTAGCGATTGAAATTTGAACTTTTCCAAGCCTTGAAAAAGGGGCCGTCCTGAAATTGAAAAACGTGTTCTCCGGTGTTATCATTCAGTTTTTCCGAGTTAAAACAACGACTAATTTAAATTCAAACTACAAAAAAAAGCTTTAAAAATGATAAATAAAAAAAACATCTGAAAAATGTACTCCGGAAAATTTTAAAAAATCTGACGATTTGAAATCATAATTTTAGTGCAACAACTAAAATACACGATTAAAAACCTCTCTGCTATACAAACACGAACGAAGATTTACTATTTAATGATTTTATCATAATAAACTGTGAGTGAGATGCGAATATATCAGAAACAGATGCGCATTATTCAGTGTGGCACATTAAAAAAGTAAAAGACACAGATGAGCAACAGCAAGAAATTTATTGCAAAACAAAACCATGGAGAGTGTGTTCAAAAAGGTCACCATCGGTTACAATACACATTTGTATTCGATCAAGCACGCCGGCATGCACATTCCTTATCCTTAGTGGTGTGACAGTAGCGCAGCTATCGA
The DNA here is from genome assembly GCA_947359465.1 of Metellina segmentata. Classification (NCBI taxonomy): domain Eukaryota; kingdom Metazoa; phylum Arthropoda; class Arachnida; order Araneae; family Tetragnathidae; genus Metellina; species Metellina segmentata. The sequence goes on along the minus strand of OX375878.1, from coordinate 57,470,154 downwards.
TGATACGCTGCCGCAGCTCCAGCAAACATGTCAACGGAGTTTCATACACTCGATCGTTGATGTAACCCCAGAGGAAGAAATCGAGTGGGGTTGTAAGATCTGGTGATCGTGGAGACCATTCAACACAGCCACCGTAGCCGATTGCCTGTTGGCTCAATCTGTTCTTAAGAAACTTGCGCACTGCGTGGGGATGGTGAGGTTTGTACGGCGGGGCGCCATCATGTTGGAACCACGGTCAGGTGGCGCAGTAACGCCTGAGATGGCACCACAATCTCTGCAATTCCACATTACACCAAAGCGTGGACCTAAGAGGCCAAAACGGATTTTGCGTGCACCAAGCCCCTTTTTTACCCGTCGGTATTTGGATGGCACAGACGAGGATCGAACTCACAACAATCTGGTTGGCAGTCCGTCGCTTTACCAATCAGGCTGCCATGCCCCCCAAAATGTATCAGAATAAAATTATTAAATAGTAAATCTTCGTTCTGGCTGCATGGTCCAGAGGTTTTCATTTGTTATTTTAGTTGTTGTACGAAAATTGTGATTTCGGATCGTCAGTTTTTTTTTATTTTCCGGAGTACGTTTTTCAAAAAAAATTTTTATTTACTTTATTTATTTTTTACTTTCTTTGTTTGAATTTAAATTTATTGTTGCTTAACTCAGAAAAACTGAATGATAACACCAGATAACACGTTTTTCAATTTCAGGACGGCCCCTTTTTCAAGGCATGGAAAAGTTCAAATTTCAATAGCGAATATCTCCACCAGTTTTACAGATAACTCCATGAAAATTTTTTTCGGTGTCTTTATTATTGTATTGCGTACATTTTTCTAATTGAACTTTTTGGCCTATCTCCTTTAGTTTTCGAGTTACTTTTTTTAATTTCCTTATTTCACCGCTGGGGGCACTGTAAGCTGTCTCAATAAATTCAGCATGGTCACTTTACTATAGGTACACGCTACTACCTTGACTCTACGAGACGCGGTTTCAAAATTAAAAGGCTTAAAAGGACTTTACAGGTCACCCTGTATATATATTAGCAGTATAAAATCAAACGTAGCTGGATTTATTCGCCATTTTTGCCACTAAATAATATAAGTTATGGGACTGTATAATATTGCTATAACTACACAGGACAGCTCGGCACTCTTGTGAAATTCTTCAGCAGTCTGATTACAAAAAGGAATGTGAAATCTGGAAAGATAGAAATCAGCGCCGAAAAAAAATGAACTAAATAGGTTTAACATAAAAAAAATACCGAATAGCCTTTGAACAATGGAAATAACAAGAAAATGGCATAAACTGGACGTTTAGTATCTAATTGGGTAAAAAAGCAAACGAAATGGATGTGAGATATTTTTGAGTAATTTTTTTACTTCATTTCAAGGTATAAAATCCATTGATGTAAATATCATTTCTATATTCATTATAAATGGATTGAAATAAGATATGAAATGGGTATAAAGACACCACTTTGTTATCAATTAAGGTATCTGACTACGTTCGGAGTGCTTTTTTTCAAAAAAGTGTCCAAATAGGGTTTTTTTTTCTTTTTATGATAAAATACCTTATAAAAGATAATACAAAACAAAAAATTTCTTAAAAGTATGTATACATTTTTTTTAACTGGCAAAAATTGACAAATTTAGGTCAAAAAGGACGAAAACGTCAAAGCCCAAAGCCATGGGAAAAAATTCATTCAAAAATTTTGAATACACTTTGAGTTATTATCTTTGTCGTGCAAAGATTTTATTGTAAATCACATTCTGAGAAAAACGCATTTAAAGATTTGTTAAATAATTTACTAATATATATTTCAAATTAATTACTTCAAAATTCGCCTGTTTTATACATTAAACCTTCCTCTATCTCCTTACATGCCCTTTTTTTTATTTTTGGAAGCTTTTAATTTTTTTCTTTGCAGTTTCGTCGAAGGCTGTGACTGCCTTTCAGAAGAGGAAATTCTCTTTTTATCAATGGAGGCATATCCTTTTGATATGTAAACTCCAGGACTGAGTCCAATATTATTTAAAACTTGGAGCAAGCCCCTAAAACCATCATTGAACTGCACTACTGTAATATAAACTGCAAGTCTGAGAGTTTTTAGACTCGCAAAAGTTTCTTTCTTGGCAATGTTCCATATAACTCCACTGAAGGCTTCGTTCTGATTTTGTGTCATTCCGTGCATACACTTTTCTAGCAGACTTCTATCACACAAACTCATGTATATTGGTTTCACAATGTTTATAACTGAATTGGGAAGACCAAGTGATTTCTCTTTCAGTGTTTTCCCCATGGCTTTAGCCCTTTGGAAACGACACCAGCTGTTCTCACCCTGCGGACATTGTCCATGCATAGGTTTGTCTTTGGATGAACAGCACGAACAACAAAATAAAAAGAACTTGTGGCTGATATATAGCACAGCATAAAAACATGAGTTAGCGATTCTGCTGTTAAATATTTAAGACACACGTGGCTGTTTAATTCATTTATCAGCGAAACCAAAACCAAAACTGCGCAATTACTCAACTTCCGGTTTGAAAATCAGCTTTCACGATTAATTCAAATGAATAGATCTCCACTTCTATTGATCGTGGAAACAAAATAAAAACTGTTTTGGAAAGAAAAAAGTCTAAATTTTTATAATATTAAATAAAACGAAATACAAAATTTTGGTCAAAAATGGACTTATCAACGTAGTCAGATACCTTAAGCAACAAAACAAGTCAACAAACAATCAAAACTATGTTGTTTGTACAAACAAAAAAACTTAGTGTAGATACTATGCTAAAGTCCGTTAGTTTTAAATATCCATTATTAAATAAAACTGAAATAACTCGTTATTTTGTAATGAAAACTTTAGAATAATTTAAAAATCAATATTATGAAGGAGAATAAACAATAGAAACTACATATTCTGCGAGATTAATACCACGCATACTATTTTCGTTATAAACAGATTGAAATAAAATAAGATATGAAATAAGAAGAACGACACTTTGCCATCAATAACTATAAAACAATAAAGTTTATCAGATTTCTACGCGCGAATATGCTATTATATTTCATTATAATATAGTTGAGTTGCAATTGCAGTTTAAGTTGAAGTGTGAATAATATTTAATGGTTCCCTGGAATAGATTTAAATTGTTTTATTTTCTTTGCTGTTTTAGTTCCATAAAGTTTATTAAAAAACAAAAACAAACAACCATGCAAAAAATATTTTTAAACATTTCTTTAGAAATATGGGTCAACGATTCATTTTAAATTTTAGGCTGGTTTGTTCTTTTTTGTGTACATATAAATTGGTATACTAGTGGTAAAACTGTTGACTACATTTTATTTCATGTATGTAACAGCTTGTACGTTTCCGGATATTGCGCAAAAAGAATTCAAATCCTAAATTTTTATGAATTCACAAACCTGATGTATATTGTTAATACATAACAACTATTACTTCATGTGACCTCGAATGATTCACGAAACAAAGTTATGTAAAATATGTTATGAAAGCATTGGATTCTTATTTTCTAATTTTAGCTCCGTTTTGTCAATTAACTAACAGCGTTTATTATTCAGACTCTAAAATAAGTTCAGCTAATTCCAGGAGAATTCAGCTCGTCATTAAATTTGTATTTTATAGATTAGAGAAAGTATTGAAATTTTAGAACCATTTCAAACTTAATTAAAATACACACTATGTTAAAAAACAAAATCGATAAAACCTGGAAACCTTCATCGATAGTCAATTCGGTATCCAAAATTCTCTGAACCAGACATTCAAATGATTAAAGTTTGGGACCTATGAACCTCAAGGCGTTCGTTCCCTGGAACGAGTGGTGCGCATACTGATGCTTATTGAAGAGGTGTTATATTGGAGAAAGCAGTTTGACTTTGTCAAAAAATCGCTCGTCATCTGGAAAATACACAGTCTTTCCAAGGTGCTAGTAACAGTGGTAACAGTACTGCGCATGGCACGGCACGATGAATCTGCTTGGGTTCAAGAAATGCGAGAGGATAGGCTGATATTGAGACTACATGAAACTGCTTTCTTTATCAACCCGGAGACTATCCAACGATGCATATCGTTGCATACCGTACATTACCTCCTTACGAAACATTGCCAGATGCCTTGAGGAGGTAGGAGAACAGGCACGTCCCACGTCTGCCTTTAACTACCGAACATTATCGACTGGGTCTAGAGTGAACAAGCATGGAAAGACAGCGTGTCATGTTTAGTGACGAATCCTACTTCTGTCTTATGGCAGATGATCCCCCATTCGCGTGTGGTGAAGACCTTAGGCAGCGTTACCATTCACAGTTTACTGTCGAAGGCACACAGCTGTAACTCCTTGTGGAATGGTATATGGAGCCGCCATTTACGACAGCTAATATATTCTAGAAGTGGTACTAGGTAGTTTGATTCAACAACTTTTTGTATTGTTTTTCACATTACGTGCCCAAGGGGCTATTTACAAACACGATAATACCCTACTACACACGGCTTGTCTCTCTTAAGAGTGCCTTCCTGATGTTTAAATCCTTCTTGCAAGAGATAACCTATATATGTCTTTAATTTAGCATGTTTGGTACATATGTCAAGGTTGTCAATTGCACTATCCACGGTATATAAGGAATCTGGAACAGCAGCTGTAAAATGTTTGGTATTATTTGCCACAATATAGCACTAAGGTTATGTTTGACTCCATACGAAATCGTATATGGGTATATATCACCACCCAGAGAGGGTTATACAAATTTTTAATTCATACCTGAAAGGAATTTTTAATAAAAAAAGAGTCTTCAAATTAAATATTGTAAAAAAAATGTTCTTTTTATATATATCCTGCTATACAAAATGCAAAGTTTCATATCAATTGAACACTGGCTTCGAGGTGAGTCGATATTAACACAGTGTATTTCTATTTTGATTAAAATATTTGTATATACGCTACCTGCCATCCCCCGTGAAATCACAGATTTATAACTGTGTTAGTTAAAGAAATTTATGCAGCACGTTATAAACTATAGAATTTAAAACTTCGGGACATTTGAAATTTAAATTTTTAAAGGAACCATTATATATAAAATAAAAACAATAGATAAACAAGAGTAGGGGAAGGTGTCGTACCTTGGGACAGTTTTAAACAAATTTTTTTTTCCTAGGGCTATACTGTAGCTGCAGTTTGTTTTTCCCATCAACTATTTGCATTCATTACTTTCGGAAAAAGTTGCCATTTTTTATTTATTTGTAACTCGAACACTAACTGTTTACTAAATTGTTTTGTTAGCCTATTCAAATGTCCCAACGTTCAACATGGTGTTGTACCTCCTTGGGATACATGCTATTGTACCTTGGGATACATGCTGTTGTACCTTGGGATACATGCTGTTGTACCTTGGGATACATGGTGTTGTACCTTGGGATACTGTTGTTGTACCTTGGGATACATGTTGTACCTAGGAATACAGCTTCCAACTTTACTTTTAGATTGTTTGAAGTAGACTACATTCATAATAAATCAATTTCACACATACTAAATTCCGCATTTATAAAAAATTGGCAGTTGTTTTAGTGTTTCTCTTGCTATGATACGCTGTAATGAAGTGGACCGAGTGGTGGGCTTTCAAAAAAACTATATATAGACTATATTACAAAAGATATTTACATCTCTGTTTCTTGGGCGCTGCAAAACAGGCAAAAATTCAACGGCCCCATAAACGAGCACTACAAAACAAACACCTCTGTTCAGCTCGAGCTCTCCAGCAGATCTCTCTGTGTCATCAGTTTTTTCAGGAAATCAGTTAAAAATCACTTGCACTCAAAACCAATGGGACGGCTGTCGAAGACCATCTGCGCGGCCCGGCCAGATGAAAGGGGCTTAAAAATTTTAGAAACCATAAACTCTAAAGAAGAACGTGTTATAGATACAAAGCAAGAAATGAAAAAGTATTAGCTTTCCAAGAAGAAATTCCGCGTGAAAAAAAAAGAAGGCATTGTGTCTTCAGACCATTTTGTTAGATTTTATAAAGCCATCGACCTCAAAATAACTTTTTTATGTTGCACATTAATTTTTTGTAACATTTTTTTAATATATATAAAAAGAACTGCAATTTTATTAAATATTTTTCTTCTAAACTAATGTTTTTGTTAATCCTTGGCATTAAATAAAATTTATATGCCCCGACTTAAGCGAATTCGACTTCGATTTTCCGTCAGTCCCACCTATTGCGTAACTTCAGGGTATTAGTGTATTTGTAAAACCAGACTGTTGTAGAAAAAGACAAAATAAATTGTTGTACCTTGGTATGTCCCAAGGTGCAACATTTATTTTGTCCTAAGGTACAACTGGTTGCCTTTACAAATAAAACAGTCTAGAAAGTAGTATCAGGTTTATGTTTACATTGAAATCTTATCATCATCAATAGACGCCTTAGATTGGATAAAGAAAGACAGATCGTGTAATATATTTGTATCTAATAGAGTGAAGTAAATTAGAAGTTTGTCATCAGCTACATCTTGGAGGTTTGTTCCTGGAAAGCAAAATCCCGCAAATCTTCCGTCCAGAGGATATTTACCGAAAGCTCTGATAATTTCGAAGTAATGGAATGGACCTGAAAGGTTGTTGAAGTCGGAAGAAAACGGGCCAAAATCCGAACTTATACCTGACTTGGAAACTGTGAACTTGGAGAAGAAAAAATTAATTCGAGTTGCAGAAGTTAGAACCCAAACAAGCAAGTTCTTGAGACCTGTACAAAGACTTTTTCCTCTTGAGATCCGAGAAAAGGAGAGAGATCCATATCGAGGGAAATGTTTTGCCGACTAGAAAGGTTTCAAGAACTGATGAAACTCCTGTTCCAGTTCCAGATGAGACCAGCCACGTCCGAGATGTAACAGCGAGGCGGATTTCCATGTTAATCCACGACTCTTTTGAGTATTCCAGAACAATTTGGTATACTCAAAGTGGGAAAATGTCTAAAAGGAACTAGCAATTCGAGTCCTAGTCTGACTGAACTACTACGCAACTGTGAATGACAACGCTGTTGCGATGTTGGAGGCAGATTCTAAAGAAAAACTATTTATGCGAGCAGTTGGATTCCCTTCTTTTTTCTGTCATTCTGTATATCTAAATTCTGTATAGACATTAATACTTTCACTTATATTCTAATTTAACTTTTGATCGCTATTCCTTTCTTCTTTCGTTGGTCTAATTTCACGAACTGGAGTGTTTTCATAGTGTAGTGTACCAGACCAATTCACCACTCAACCGGGATTTCGAATGTGGTAGGACATTTAGATTAATTTTCCTACCAAACACTTATTGTTGTAAGTGACAGTACTAGTTCGTTTAATTCTTTTATTCCAGTAGATGGAAGGTCCCCTAGAGAGATTACTAAGGAGGAGGTATTTAGGTTTTTTTCGGACACGTTCAGACCTTGCAAGATAAAAATAATTAAAATAATGTTTCTGCGTTGCATTAAAAAGCAACTATACACCCCACCATAATCGCATGACCTCATAGTTCTGGCAAGAAAAAGTGGGCAAAGAATGTAAAAATAACTATGTGACAGAAACGAGTAAATTTATTGGAAAACAAGACAATTTTTTCTTAATTTAGTTTTCTTTGCCCTAGAAGCTCTTCTACGTGCAAAAAATAAATATACGTAAATAAAAGGTTATTTTACGTTGTTAGTGCGTATCTGTACTAAATTGTCTGGGTGTATACTCAATTTTGAGACAGGATTCTCTAAATTTAACATTTAAAACCTGCCTTTAAAAATATAACGAACGGGTAATTGTTTTTTAGCCGAATATGTTTTTAAATGTATGCTTTACCATTCCTTTAAAAATTGTATTCAAATTATTTACCCACTCTGTTGCAATACTGGACTACTTTGTTACACTGTATATGTAAAAAAGTGGACATTTAACCCTAAAAGTAGAATTTTAACTTAAAATTTCATGACCAGTCAAAAAACTAAAGAGTATTTAACAGCTGTTAATCATATATGTCCTCTTCGTGATTTATTTCATTAAAAAGTAGTTCTTAGATTAAAAAAAAATGATGTAGCAGAGTGGTTATTTTCTAATTACGTTTAGGTAATCATAGGCATAAAATCCATCTTACCTTTTTCTTGAATATCCAATACAATATGACTGACAGGAAGTGAACACAAAACCCTTCAGAGAAATCAGTACAGTTCTCAACTTTAATATAATTTCCTTTTTATATTTAAAACTCCTTGTAACAGAGTGGACATAATAGGTCTGAATAATATTTGGGACACACACATAAAAAGCTATATCTCTAAAAATAAAAATTAATTTAAAAACGTATTTTTTCAGTAATTTTATTAATTAGTTGTTTTTTATAATATACTGTATTATATGACCTATCATTATAACTCCACAACAAGTTCATTACAAACATCTTCAAATGTTCTAAATTTGACTCTGGGACAACTTGTTTACAGCCGGCATGCAATACAAAGTTATACATATTGTTTTTTGTAAATTATTGTAATTAATTTTTACGCTTGAAAAATATTATCAAGATTCAAGAAAAATATTTTAAGAAAACACAACTATTATTTACATTTACAAACAATAACCAACAACAAGAAACAAACACAACTATTTTTCAAAATCATATTATTACTTAAATAAAAAAAAAAACACTTTTTGGATACAGTTTTTCATTTTTGGGGGGAATGACTCATGTATCGATTTTCTTGTACACATTTCAACTTAGCTTTTTGCGAAATAACGCAAGTTTCTATTTACTGCTTTTTTAAGCATCTATTTTTTTATAATACTCTATTAATATCTGACATCTGTATATAATCTGCACTCCAGGCAAACCTATTCGGAGAACTATATTTGGCTTGAGGGCCATACCTGACCGTTAGTTCGAGAAATTGTACTTGGAGTTACGTATTTTGCCTTTGGACCTGATAAAAACCTTTCATTGGAAGTATCAGATCAGGTGGCAATGTATTCCCTATCGGAAGGCTGAATCTGAACTACGAGCCTGATAAATTATTGTGGTACGCCTTCCTGCAAAGGTGCAAAGGTTAAACTTCGAATGTTTTTAAAACTATATCTATATATGTAAGGAAGTATGGACAAAATGCATACTTCCTTTACGCCGAGAATATAGTCCTTACAACGATAAGTAATGAAGGTCACATTCAAGAACTGGGCTTCTTCGCTACCATTTTTTTATAGGTGGACGAAAGATAACATAAAATGTGGCAAAGGCATACATGTATGTCCTTGGATCAGAGCACATGATGTGGCATCCGAGTTAAGATAAAATCATTATGAGTTGTTACAAAAATGTGATTTTAAAAAGCAGTACAAAAATAATTTTAATTATAAATCACAGTTCATATCATATCCTATATTTATAGATATAAACCATACCATTAATTAGATAGATTTTTTCAACCTTCTTAAATATTTTTTTCTTTATAATGTCGCAAAAACTCAGAAATTTCAGTATTTTTGAATTTTAGATCTCTGCAGCAGTTGAAAAATAAATACTGTACTCGTACTAAAACTACTTTAAAATACATTCACTGAGTTGTTTTATGTATATTTTTAAGGTATATAAAACAATTTCTATATTTCTCGGAAAATATTTTTTACGGAAGGTCATAGTTTTTCAGCTGAAATAATAAAATTTAAGTTTAGTACAGGATTCAAGATGTTGAACGGAACATTTATTAAGAAAGGTTATATTTAAAGAAAAGAGGAAACTTTCTCCCCTATTGTCAATTCAAAATAAAAAAATACTTTTTCTACCCTTCTGAACGACTAAACCTAGTCCCCAAGCATATTAATATAAATGATACCGATATGCTTAGTTTTTGTTTTGAAATACATGGTACGTCCATAGTAGAAAAGGGATTAATCGATTATAAAATGCTTTCACAATAAAACTACGCAACCAATGTCTTGCCAAGTTATTTGCAACTCAATTGCGATTACAATTTTTTATTCATCATCTTTAATTCCATTAATTTTACTAAAAATAAAAGCGCCCACTTTCATTATTCGAGGAAAATCAATTAGACTCATTTCAACCATTAAAAGGATAGAGTAATCATTTCCTGGACAGAACTATGTCCTTCCTCTTAAAATACAGGGAGTGTTCTCAGCTTAGAGGATTAAATTCGGAAAATTGAATTGAATTGAATATTCAATTAATTAATTACTCTTTTAATTGGTGAATACGATGAGTGATTTATTTTGTTTTTCTGGAAATTCGCTTCGAAATTAAATCGTAGTTTATTTTCGGAGAGGTATATTCGACAAAACCTTGAAAAGTTCTGAGAGAGGATGAGAGAGAGAGAGAGAGAGAGAGAGAGACTAACTCAAATTCTTTACAAACTAAATACATTCATGTTACCCCTGTTAATTCTTTTCTAGAACAAAAGAAATATTTAAATTCATTTACTGAGAAATTAGAACTTCCTATAAACTGCAACTTCCAATCTATTCAAATTAATGTTAAGTTCATGTCTCGGTGCCACTTAAACCAATATCAATATATTTTTTAATAACATGAAAATCTGACAACCTACGATCTATTCAGACATAATTAGATAGTCTAAACTTCAGTACTATAATCAAACATGACGAAACTTTTAATGGAAATAAAGATAACAATGAAGTAATATGTCAAAATAAAAATGATTAATTGAATATTTATTTAAACGTATTCACACAAAATATTTTCATAGTTTTATGAGAACCAAAAAAAGTCCCAGAAACAAACATTTTTGATGTAACATGTAATTTCATAAAAGTACGCATACGAAAATGATAATTAAAAACGTCATTCATCTGAAAAATTAGATTACAATTGACAGTTAAGTCATGAATGAATTATTTTTTGTAGTATATTATAAAAATAAATATTCTTATATACTACAGATGTTCTAATTTCACTTACACAAAATTAATTTTAATCTTGTTGTTGTTCGCGTGTCCATGGACAAGCAATATTGTAGTGGGGTAGCGGTCTAGATTTTTGTCCGGATGGATCTTTCTAAGCCTGGCAATAGTGGGTGTGATATTTCTGTGACAGTCGAATTCTGTTAAAAGGGGTTTCTTATATGTGTGAGTCATAATTCTATATCTGGCCACTGCGTTAGCATCAGCAAGTGTGTTGGTGGTGCAACTCTGATCAAATTATCTAGCTTCTTTGGCCAAAGAATCCGCACATTCATTTACCTCAATATTGACATGTGCTGGTATCCATTGTAGGACACAGATTTTTCCTTGCTGTGCAACCTTTCGAGAAGGACTATAATTTCGGATGTGATGTTGGTCTCTCCGTTTTTGATAGCTTCTAAAGCTGATTTAGAATCAGAAAATATTGATATTCCTTCTGTAAAATCTCTCTCTCTCTCTCTCTCTATATATATATATATATATATATATATATATATATACACAAAATCTTTGGAAAAAGCTTTTAGAAAATTCGGATGTTTACACACATTGATCGAATTTGTAAATTATCCTGGTCAAGAAACTAAATTTTTTTCTGAAAATTGATATAATTTCAGTAAGAAATCTGAGTAGTGTACCTTTCTAAACAGTACTGCAAGGAAAAAACACAGGTCATGAGGATATATGTTTTCCGCTTAGGTTTCGAATAGTGTTATTAAAATCATATATATAATTGCTACTCCTATTTCAAACTTCAAAATACATTCATTTAAAATAATAAAAAAAAGGTTCACAAAGTTTGTTATCCTAATGACTAAGTTGAATTGAAACAGTCCCCAATAAATCCTTTTAAGATCTTTTCCTCTTCAAGAAAATGTGGTCTTTCTGAGCTACATTATCTTGTCATTGAGCTCAGATGGCTGGACTGACGAGAGGGCATTTGGAAGCACTGCCTATCCAAATCCCAGATTATTACTAGGGAACAAAATTCTTCTTGAATTGTTTTCAACGGAAGGTCACCATGCTCGTCTTGCACTAACCCATTACTCAAGTTTACGAGCTTCGGTTTATTTTCGTAGCACATCATTTCCAATGAAGCCAGAAGCCTATTAGGGCAAACTAGAAGTCGAGTCGTTAGAGATGGCACGATTCGGAATCTAATTATGGGATGGGATTTAATGTGTGCAGTTATTTGGTTCACTTACTTTGGCCGTCTATATATGGAATAGCGTTAAACTTTAACATCTCCATTGTTATCCTTTTTACAAAATGTATGACTAATGTATGAAATGACCTTAAAGCGACAAACTAGACTATTCTGATGTTCCATTTTCTTTATTCATACTTATTGATTTTTGTGAAAAAGTCCTGTGTTTTCAAATTTCCTATATTTGCCCCGATCATCAAGCTGATTCAAACTGTTATCTCCCTCGCGTAGAGAAGGCACCCCTTTCCCCAGGTTCATCCCAGGCCTGAATGCCTGTTTTAATGACGGGCCTAATATTAAATAAATGACGGGGGCTCCATAAATACAAACAGTTTTTTTTATTATAATCCCACTGTGCTATTTAAGTTTAAATATGATTTTCTTTAGGAATATTTCTTTCTAATGCTCGACCAACTGAACATTATTCATCGAGACACATTACGGGGACGGAATTGTGATACACTTGGTGTTATCCTAGTGCACTACCAAAGGAAATCACGTTATATCTTAAATATGTACCATAATTTCTTAGCACAACCATTTAACCCCTTGCCTGTGGAATATATTTGAAAAAAAAAACGTGCCAAAAATGAAAATTTTTTTCTTTTTAATTTTGTTCGTTATTATCATTAAAATATTAGAAATAGATTATTTTTGGAAAAAAAAACGAAATAACTACTATATTAAATATTTTCACGTATATGGGAAATGTTAATGGATTACAGTAATTTTTGCTCAAATTATAGCAAAATAAATCAAGTGACATAATTTTCAAGATAAATATAATAAACTAATGCAACAATATTTTATTTATATCAGCTGTCATGAATTACATTTCCTTTAGATTTCTTTGAATCTCACAAATCCTTTACAGTATGGTATATACGAAAACATGGCATGGCACACAAGCCTACATCACAGTCTTTACAATAAACTCGAGTCTCGCGTCGTATCCTCTTTCCCTTTTCATCAGTTTTACGACAGCAAAGTTAACATTGTCTGGTAGAAGTAGTCTTTTTCTCTGTTGGTGGAATGTGTTCAAGAAAGTGTCGACCCGTAAGTCGCAAGAAGTTTATTTTAGGACGCTCTGGTCCTGTCGGCTGAATGTATGGCTTATAATCTTCAATAATTTGTTCCTCAATTGAGATTCTGTGGTCCATATTACATTTTCCACCGCCTGACGACTGATAAATAATAAAGGAATTCCAAAGTGATTGATCCAGAAGATGGAAAAATATCATTACGTAGTATTTCTTTCCACATAGTCTGTAAGGTGGAAATTATCGCCATCTATAATGACAAAACTATCGCCAATGGTAAATTACATATTATGCATTTGACAAACTGAGTTCAGGCTTCACGGAATTGAAACACCGATTTTTCTCTTGCCCGAACTCAGATCGGGCATTCCAAAAGTGGCACATTTGCGATGCCCGAACTGAGTTCGGGCGTAACAGGCAAGGAGTTAAGAGAGAGAGAGAGAGAGAGAGAGAGAGAGACCACACATTCGCACCAAGTGGACAAACATACACTACCCTACAATAATGGACCGGACGCCAGCGGATTTGCATAACATCTGACTGCTTGTTTGGGGGTGCTTTTCGTGTTAGGGCCTGGGACCTTTGTATGTTTGTCCTGGTTAGTTGAACGCAGACGCCTACATGTCATATTACAGTCTCTGTCAAGAAGTGGTATCAAGATATGGAAGTAAAACGTCTTCCCTGGCCTGCTCAGAGTCCCTACCTAAACCCCCATAAATCATTTGTGGGACAATTTAGAGCGACGCTTACGGACCAGGGAACCACGTCCGAAATCTACAGCTGAGCTGGCGACATTCTTGCAGCAAGAATAGACACAAATATCCATAGTTGTGTATCAAAATTTTGTTGAAAGTATGTCCAGAAGGGTTGATAGTGTAATTGCAGCACATGAGGGTAATTGCAGAACGGGGGACCATCCCCCAATTAAAGTATGTATTCTTTCCTTTATACCTATAGCATCTTGCTGTCCAGTCCATTACTGTAGGATAGTTTCTATGCCTTACCCCAGATGCGCACCAGGAACCTTTCGATCCCGAAGACAACTCCTTGACCGATTCGTCGACCTTCAGTATTGGATTTTCATTGTGCTCATCATAATCTCCTTTAGGAATATTGTATTAAATGCAATTGAGCAATTCATAAATTTTGAACCTGGAGAAGATGCTCTTATTCAAGTTTAAAAAAATCTTTCAAATTTTTTCCCGAACATTATTGCTTTTAGTATCACGATTCCATGATAGTGGAGTCCCTTCTCATGTGTAAATCATGGTCAGTAGTATCATACACAAAACAGTTTCATAATTTTATTATCACTATGCATAAGTTATTAACACTAAAAAATATATATATATAAGCATATTATATAAAATAAAACAAATATTTTTAAGGCAATGGTTACTGGGCGGGTCTTACGAGATGGCAAATGACTTTGGGGAAGTCCATTTCTATCAAAAAAGTTAGGACGGAAGGTCTGTCATACGCAAAATCATGGAAGTTCATCGTCATAGATGATTGTTTTGCACGTAATTAGTGTTATCGCTTGCAGCACTTGGTGACACGTTTAGATCCATTATTCTCGCTAAAGACTCAAATTATGTAAAACACATTCTTTACGTTTGACATGCCCCCTAATTTAAGGAATAGATTCGTTTAAAGCCGTTTGTCTTACTTGCGAACTCACCAAAGTTGGATAGCATTTCTATAAGTTGTATGTTTTCAATGGAGTATTTTGAAACATCCAAATTTTATGCATAAAACAATCTCTGAAGTAAATTCATATTACTCATATTTATGTGACGGAAAAATAAATACCTTATTAGAGACTTATTCAAATATACGTATCAAAATTATAAATTTTGCAATAACAATATTGAAATAGAATTATATGCTCATGTGCGTTTAATCATTGGTTTGTATGTTTGCACCCTTCCAAGTATAGAATTTTCTTGACGCTTCAAAATATTATTTTAAACTTACATTATGCATGCACATTTGTTTATCTTTTTATGCGTGTTTCAAAAAAATCTTCCTTCCATGGCAAATAAAATGGTTAAGCCTGAATTCTTGGAAGACTTAAGCGATTATGGCAATATAATTATACAGGAATTTTAATTTCATTGAGGTTATTCAATGGTTATCTCGTTTTGTTAAAGAAATAAAATAATTTTTAACTGAAGATATTATTTTGGCATGAAAGAGAAGGAGAATCAACACTTATTTCATACATCAGTTTTGCACACAAATAACTGTTTCACGTTCTGCCCATATCGTTCAATTTATTTTTAGGGAGTTATAAAAGTAAGTCTCATAGTTTAAAAACCACTAACATTTAAATGAAGAATACATTATTCATTATCATTTCATATATTGAGATTTCATATTCCTCTCAGCTGGTTTATCAATTATAAATCATTGCTTGTGTTCGAATACAAATTTACATGAATTTTTTTTTGTTGACATAATATAAGTGTAGACCACTGGGAAGTGCAATTCATTACATTTTTAAAAAGACATTGCCTTTAACTCACTGACATTTCAAATTTAATAGATTACTACATTTCAATTCAATACATCCATTTTAAATATACCTTTTCAAGTCAAAAATGACTTAAGGTTAGTCTTAAAATATTCCCTCTAATCCCAGTTTTTTGTGAGAGTTACAAGCTGTGCTTGTGAATCATGTAATACATTTCATCATGTAATGTATATTAAATATACTTTTATTCCATCACGCAGATCATTGTTTGATTTGAAAATTAGAATATTTGTAGAAATGGTTACGAAGTATGAACAAAAAATACGTCTAGTGCAAGTATGAAATAAAAATCGACTTTTGAAAACTCTTAGCAATGTGGTAACTTTTTCCGAGATCTGAGAAACAAAGACTATTTGGATACATTTCTAAGTCTCAATTTCATTTTCATTACTTTAATAAATCTCATATTGTTTTATTTACGTTACACACACAAGTCAAAGATTTAGGTTCTTTTTCATTTTCTTTGCAGATTCAAGTCTGTATGCTCACTACGTCTTCAGGACATTCGACCAGAACAAAAGTGGAGCTGTAACATTTCAAGTAAAAGTCATTATTTTTTAAATAAAATATCATATACATGTACTATATATATACTCTAAGACAAAAAAAGTTGCACAAGGAAGGAGTCGACATGTATAATGAAGGTACAGAGGTGCATGACATTTAGTGAGTCTAAACTCATAAAAATTCCCCAATTTTTCAAACTTAAAATTAATATACATAAAAAATTACTGTAATTTGGATGCAAAAAATATCGATAATTTCTTATTGTTGCGAAACAAATTAGACGAGTTTAAAAAATCGGAAGGGATCTGGGATCGGATATAAGGACCTTTTTTTCTGCGGTTTTACATGGAATTACTTTTATACCTTTCATTACTTAAAAACAAGGAACTGTTTATTAAAATTTAAACAAAATGTCAGCCGTCAACAGTTTTAAATTGGGAAACGTGCTTCATTGAGAAAAAAGAAATTCATTATCTGAGCTATAAAAAAAAGTTATAAAAGAACTTCTATACTAGGCAAGTGATAATATCCACTAAGACACAAAAAGTTGTACCTAGAAGGAATTGTCAGAATGCGATGAAATTTACAAGGTTGGTAAAGTGCTTATGAATGAGTAAATGATTAAACGGAATGAAAACGAAACCAAAAAACCGTTTCGTTGCAATGGAAGTTTAATGTTAGCGTTTAGTTGAACGAAGTGGTTGGTGGCTTTGTAGGCGATTTTCGGGCTCGGTGTTGCCGATATTACTGCTGTTGTTGCGGGTTAGATTTCGTTTTATTTCTACTCTTTTTAATGTTTCGTTTGTTTGCTTTTTAATGGTGTTTGAGGGAGTGTATGAGCAATTTTTTAGCGTTTTGCTGCTCATATACGTAGAAAACCATTTTGTGTTGTCTGGGCCAGGCTTCTCCCTGTCGACGCCCTGGCCCACCAACACTTTCATTTTTAATAAATTTCTGATGGTTTTTATTCTTTTACACACCGCTTTAGCGGTAAGCTCGAAAGCCGTTAATGTGCACTTTACATAGCTTATCTGCAGATTAACTGATATTCTACGTTAACGTGCGAAATCAAGAATTTCCGCATTTAAACTAGGTAATGTACACATTAACGACTTCTGTATCTTTAAAGTTCAAAAGTTTGTTCCCCTCATTTCCTTTCCCGACACCTTCCCTCTGTACCTCCACTTTGAGTTTAGTTTCGCCTGTTATTATAACCGTTTGATTCTTTTTATTATAGTTCTTTAATTGATTGATGATTGATTTTATATAAACTAATTTGTTGATTGTTTGATTGTATCAACTTGATTCTTTAGATATCGAAAAATAAATAAATAACATTTTGTTAATTTTCTTAATTGTAATAATATTTTAAACCGTTTGATTTTTTCTATTATATTTTTTTAATTGATTGATGATTTATTCTATCAACTAATTTATTAATTATTTGATTGTATTAACTTGATTCTTTAGATATCAAAAAATAAATAAATAGCATTATGTTAATTTAAGCGTACAGAAACGTTGCTGTTGTTCCAGCAGAGATCTTATTTTCACTTTAACGAGTTCCTAGTAGGTAATGTACAGATTATCTAGATAATTTTCAGATTACCTACGTAATTTGAGAAATGAAACAAATTTCGGCACTTTAACGGATTGTCATAGTTAATCTACACATTACCTAGATAATCTGTAGAATAACTGATTACTGCAGTTTAGCGGTAACATATAAAAATATATAGGTGGTTGACATGATGGGGAATCACTATAGTGGTGAGAAGTCAGATATGACCTTGGGGAGTCCATTTCTAGAAAGGAAGTAAGCTCTACTAGAAAAGGAACTGCCGTATACAGGGTGGTCCCGAATTCATGGTACAAACTTTAATGGTAGGTACAGGACATTGTAACAATGATTTATTGTATAGGAATGTATAGTCGCAAGTGACGCGGTGAGGCGAAAACAGGGGAAATAACGGCCGAAAGGAAAAACAAAGATTTTATTGAAAGCGTTGTTGACAAGTGTCATGTTTACAGTAATTGTTCAAAATTGCGTCCACCAGTATCGATACATGCTTGACAGCGTCGGTGGAGCGATTGGCGTACACGTTCAAAGATGCCTGGTATTTCACGCACACCTGCAGCAGCTACAGATAAGCGAGCGACGAGATCCTCATCTGAGTCAACTGGAGTCTCATAAACAAGATGCTTTAGATGTCCCCATAAAAAGTAATCGAGGCTCGATAAATCGGGAGATCGGGGTGGCCAAGGGACTGGTCCACCACGCCCAATCCATCGAGTACCAAACGTGGCATTCAGGTAATTCCGTACATCAATGCTGAAGTGTGCTGGCGCCCCATCGTGCTGAAACCACATGCGGTTACGAATGGCGATCGGAACATCATGCAGCAGTTGTGGTAACACTTCTTTCAGAAAAATAAGATAGCTTCCGCCAGTGAGCCGCGTGGGTAGTAAGTATGGGCCAATCAAAAAGTCGATGTTCAACAGCGGCTAGACATCTACTGCCCTCTACCGGCAATGATACCAACCGATCACTCCATTTCTCTTTCCTTTTATTTCCCCTGTTTACGCCTCACCGCGTCACTTGCGACTATACATTCCTATACAATAAATCATTGTTACAATGTCCTGTACCTACCATTAAAGTTTGTACCATGAATTCGGGACCACCCTGTATAATAATTACCTGGTGTTGCTCGGGTATAATTGTTTAAATGTTGATTGAAAAGTGATATGCATATACATATATACAATCCTACAATAATGGACCGGACGCCAGCGGATTTGCATAAAATATGATCACTTGTTGGGGGTGTTTTTCGTGGTAACGCCTAGAACCTTTGCATGTTGTTCCTGGACAATTGAACGCCGACGCCAACATGAACATTTTGGACAATCAGGTTCTTCCTACGCTCTGGCAAATTTATGGAATGGACGAATGTTACTTCCAGAACGACAACCTCATATGCTATGTTGTAGCCTCTGTCAAGCATTGGTATCAAGATATGGATGTAAAACTTCTTCCCTGGCCTGCTCAGTCCCGACCTAAACCCCATAGAACGTTTATGGGACAAGATAGAGCGACGCTTACGGACCAGGGAACCATGTCCGAAGTCTACAGCTGAGCTGGCGACATTCTTGCAGCAGGAATGTGCATATGATACACATAGCTGTGTATCAAAACCCTGTAGAAAGTATGTCCAGAAGGTTGCTAGTGTAATTGCAGCACGTGGGAGACCATCCCCCTATTAAAGCATGTATTCTTTTCCTTATACCATCACATCTTGCTGTTCGGTCAATTATTGTAGGATAGTGTATATATAAAGCTATTTCCAAAATTTCAGTTATTTAGAAGTATTTTACTAATGTTGTAAATTGATTGAAGACATTTATTTCGTATTTTACATTTTGTAAGAAAAAGAGTCCAATGCAAGGAATGCCGTTTCTTAATTTCCTTCTCCTGTAAAATTGCTCAACTCAATTCATAGAAATGAATAATCAGCGGCGAATACTCTTGCACTCATAGTTCACCTACCAATATTTTTTTTTTACTTGTGGCACTCTTGCCCTAGATATGCAACGTTTACAAATGTTGCCATGTTTAAGGGATTGATGATAAATTAATATGTGAAAATATTTATCACTTTTTTTAACGAATACATTTCTGTCTAGAAAATTTCATTTGTGGTACATGTGATAGTAAAAGTGATTGTTTTAAAATCAAAAGTCTTAATTGGGAACAAAGCAAAGGTAATCTATTACCAATTTTAAAATATAGTAAATTTATTTGACAGCCGTTTTTTTTTAAAAAGGAAACACTATTCTAAACAAACTTTTATGATACTAGGGGGCACCGCACCCTGCTCGCTATCACTCGTCAACCCCCATGTCGCTCGACAACCCCCATGTCGCTCGACAACCCCAACCCCCGATGATTGCTACGCAATCATCTTTAGTTCGCTTCAATAACTACATTTTTAAACAATGATGGCGAGGGGATTGCTTCACAATCCATCTCCATTTGGATCACTGCTGGATTGATTCCGGACCTCAATATGACTTTAATTGAAGGTTCCCTTCCCTTACCATTGCGATATCTATCGCATGCGCCCGAGTAACGGAAAATTACCTACTTTTTTTGCGAGATTAGCGGATTCGTATATATGCCGATTCCCATACTTTAGCTTTAGAAAACGTTCCAAAAATAATCAGCTTATACGCTTATACACGGAAATATACGGCAAAAAAAATGTTTTTTAAAATGTCAAGAACAAAACATCTCATTTCCACATAAAAAAGGAAATTGTTAAATAAACAACATATTAAAATTCAGAGGAAATCTCATCATGATTTTAAATGTTTTAGCTGATTCGTGTTGTAATAGTACTTTTTAATATTTTCATATTCGACTGTTGTTATGGAAAGGGCGACCGAATTTGCCGGTTCTTCTGAAAACATTGCAAACTTTCTAGCGCGTACTCTTAAATTTTTTATGAATGAATTAATTAAAAAATATTACTGTGTTTATCGTATGCGCGTGTTCCAAATTCATTAGCCCATTAAACCACAAGACTCCCTACCACGTGACCCGCTATCTACCAATCAGAATGCGAATAAATCTGAAAAAGACTAAAAAAAATTTTTTTTTTCATAATAGAAAGAAAGAAAAGATAAGTTTATTAAATATAGTTTCGATACCTAAAATCTATCTGTATGAGGGTCATTCCATGTGAAACCGCACAGTCCACTACACGGTTTTTTTAAACTCAGCTAATTTCTTTTCCAGCCATATATAAGAAATCCTAAACATTTTTTACATCCAACTTGCAATAATTTTTTTATGTATATTAATTTTACGTTTTAAAAAATAAGACAATTTTTATGATTTTATACTAACTAAATCTCCTGTATACCTATCGACTTAATTTTCCAATCCTTCTAAATGAGATCTTACTTTTTACAAACATATACAACCTTGCTAATTACGTATCATATGACCTTATAAGTGACCTTTTTAATTTCAAAATGATTTAATTTGACCTTTAAACTACAATTACAAAAATGAAAGTTTTATTTTTTGTAAGAAATATATGATAAAGGTACAATACATATATTTCTCTTTGCTTTCTGAATGTTTCGTAGGGGGACACACATGGGTGCATACTCAAAGAATATTCGAAGTAAATAGAAGTATGTAATCAGTACTCATAAACAACTGTATCTTTTTACCTGTTTGCCCAACCAAGTTCACAGAAGACTTATATTATAGTTAAAAGGATAAACTTTCTGTCGTAAGTTCATACTATATATTTTTTAATATATACAATTATAATTATATATATAATCTTCTATATATATTCTTCTTATTTTTTAAATAACATACAATTAGTGATCTCGCATCTAAGCCACAACTTACAACTAAACAGGGAAATGTGTGGTGTGCCCGTACTACGTCTAAGAGGTTGAATATATTTCCATCAAACTTTGAATACTATGAGTGCTTGGCATTCCTTTAGTGACTTAATTTGGTTACGTAAGCCTGTCTGTCTAGTTACAGTGGTGAAGTCACGTTTTCTTCGTTTTCTAGAAATTAACATAACGCAAAAGGTACTGTAGTAAATTTAGGAACGAAAATGGTGTTATGTTATCATTATAGGAATATCACCTGGATCCAAATTTAACAGAGGCTTAAATAGAATTGAATATTTACATTAGTTACAATTTTATTGGTGACGAAAATGACATACACCGCTGTGTATTTACAAAGCCAATGACTTCACCACTGTATATGACTTACTCCAGAGTATTTGTCAACAGAATAAATATAAAGTGAACTTGAGAACCTCAAAAAAACAGATTTCATTATCTTAAAAAATAATTCATTGTTATTAGAAATGGACAAAAATCAAAGACTGAATATAAATAGTCATTTATTATTTTCTTCTGGCTCTGGATCCACAGTTTCTAGTGGTCCAAGATCGTCAGGTAGCGTCTCCTCACATTCAAGAGTCGTTTGAAGAGAAAGGGAAAATAATGTTTCACTGGTGGAATGTGTTTCAGAAGGCCCATCATGTCCTTTTTGTCTTCTGTAACTGGTCTTCCTCGAGGATAAGGCGCATCTTCATGAACGTTCGCTAGAGATGATGGTCTACCATCCCTTGCTTGTCGTAGATTAAACATAGAAAATGTCATGTCATCATTCAGTGTTTCTTTATACAAAAGAGCATAAGGCCGATCTTTCAAAATCCTAATCCACATTGGATCTTCAACCAGTTAACGTGATATTGTTCTCTTTTTTCGTGTATTACAGCAGTAGTGTTCTGTTAGCAACAGATTTGAAGTCGTTACATCTCATTATTGTCAACATGAATCCATTTTTTCTCCTGCCTATCAGAGTAATACTGTACCAGTCATCCGGAGTATAAATCAATATTATTTCAATCTATCCAAATTCTGTGTTGTTTGGAAGGTAACAGTGGCCACACCATAAACTTATGATCAATGATTACCTAACAGTTATTGCTCTGATTAAACTGCATCAAGAACAATGGTAACTACAGGTTACGATTTTGACCTGTTTACGATTATGTACATGTTTGGTGATGGAGTTCTTGTTTCAAGATGTTTAATAATGCAGGAACCAACCTCTTGTTACCCACGAGAAGCAGTGGTCTCAACCTAGCAATACATAATCCCAGTACCTGTTCCAAGTTCATGACATCCCATATTGTAACTGTACATGTTCTGTTTGTAGTATACAACAGATGTAGTCAATACTGGGAAAGGGAGAGCTTTTTATAGGTCGAACGTCACAGCATACCCTGAATAATCTTCATGTGCTTTAATTTTTATTCTTAATTTATGCTCATTTTCACATACTTTAATTTTTATGTCATAGGCATCACATTCACTGCAAGTATCTTTCAGTGGACTATGGAAATGTATGTTGAACTCATCATTAATGGATCGGCGATAGACAACTTCAAATACTGAACCAATATTTTTTCCCTGAACTTTTCTTTATACAAGTTCTACATTGCACGTACATTCATTTCGGGTGGTAGAAATTTTCTGTTGGGATTCTCAGTTCTGGTATAGTACGACGGATCATATAAATGATCTAATATGGTCACGCACCTCTTTCATTACTACGCTCGGTGTCTTGTGTTTTGTAACATGGTGCCCTCGGACCATCAGATCCGTCTAATGGATCTTGAATACTTTCTTCAGAATCCATTGTTTTGTATAGAAATAAGTCCTTCGCAAAAGTGCGGAATCAGTCGGCAATCTGGAAGCGTTTTCAAGCACAGTGGTGTAAGTCTAACTTAAATCACTTTGATGATAAACAATATCGATGTTTCGCTTTACACTAGAACTTTCACTGCCATTTGTTGGCAGTTGAATAAAGCTCTGACTTATTCACTTTGTCTTTTAACAGATTGACTTATCTAGATCTGGTTTCTGTATCTGTCACACATTTTAAAGTGACTTACACCACTGTAACTTTAACCCGTCTATATAAAAATAGATTCAACATATCTTAATGCAATATTCGATATTTAATATACAATATTTAATTTAATGACTACATTATTTAAAATTTCTTTGCTTATATATTTAGGCAAGTTTAATATTAAAACATCTGTGTAACTATACTTAAATCAATCATAATTTGGTAGTTTGGAAGTAGCTGGAAGGTATATTGAGCATTCAATTACTTGGATTATTTTAACAGTGCTGCTGAAAAATCAATTATTTTTCGAAAAATATTTTTACGGTATTTAATCCAATAAATTATTTTTTAAGCCTTATTGTTTACGATACTTAATTTCCAATGAATTATTTATTTTAAGCCCTATTTTTTACGGTATTTAAATTCCAATAATTCCTTTATTTTAAGCCCCTTACGGCGCCGCTGTGGCAACGTAAGTGCGGTCTGTGTGTATTAAGTGTAGTGCACACATAACTCCGGTGACATTGTGGCGGCGTACGAGTGCATCCATCTTGCGTGCAATTTGTGCCATAGCTACCCACGTCGCCGCTAGGACACTCCTCCGGTCTCTCAGTACGTTGTTCACTATTAAGCGATGCAAACATCAGTTATTTTTATACTAAATGCGGAGTATTACTTTATAGGAATTATTAATATTTTTATAGTAATGGCGTAAATTTTGACGATTTGGATATAGAATTGTATAGGAGGTATGGAGTCTCGTCTGGGTGTTATTTTGAGACATAACCTTGTCAGTAATTTTTCAAGCAAGTTCGTCAAATGATCGAACACCCATTCAAAAGAAATTAAAATGTTGTCTTGATTTTCTCGTAAATCCGCATTAAGATGTATAAAATCTATCTCTTGTAAGTCTTAAAACAGTTTTTAGATGTATCCAGTAGCGTCTATTTTGTTTCAAACTGTAATTTTTTACACCAAGTAAGCGAAACAAACACGTTTCTTTTCGATAGATTTCCATCGCATATTGCGGCCAAATGAGTACGAGTTAAAATTCTGTAAAAATAGTTCTTGAAAAAATAATTGCTTTCTCAGCAGTACTGGTAAATATATCATCCAAGTAATCGTAATGCTCAATATATCTTTCAGCTTCTCGAAGACTACTAAATTATGGTTGTTGTAATTATAGTTACTCAGATGTTTTAACATGAAACTCGTCTAAATATATAAGCAAAAGACATTAAAATATTGCGTCAACTACATTACATTAAAAATATTTGTATGCATTTTATGAGATACTTAGATAAACACACAGACATAAAAGCGTACGTAAGACGGAGTGACAGACGGAAAGACCAAAGCAACCAAATTTAGTCAGTAAATGAATGTTTTCTCTCAGTATGCATAGTTTAATTAAAATACATCCCTAGACGTTAAAAATAAGTAGACTGAGCGTCGCTATTGAAAAGATCTTCAAAAAATGGGATCATCATGTCAACAG
Organism: Metellina segmentata; assembly: GCA_947359465.1. Taxonomy (NCBI): domain Eukaryota; kingdom Metazoa; phylum Arthropoda; class Arachnida; order Araneae; family Tetragnathidae; genus Metellina; species Metellina segmentata. The sequence continues at coordinate 57,444,935 of OX375878.1, read as the reverse complement.
AAGACGTTAAAAATAAGTAGACTGAGCATCGCTATTGAAAAGATCTTCAAAAAGTGGGATCATCATGTCAACAGAAGACGTTAAAAATAAGTAGACTGAGCATCGCTATTGAAAAGATCTTCAAAAAGTGGGATCATCATGTCAACAGAAGACGTTAAAAATAAGTAGACTGAGCATCGCTATTTGAAAAGATCTTCAAAAAGTGGGATCATCATGTCAACAGAAGTCACGTGACAGCTCCGCGAAAATTTAGCTTGTTTGCTTCCTTCATTTGGCATTTAATCGTCCATCTTGGCAAGACAACATTTTCTTATTCAGAGTTAGCGATTCGAATGTGTATAATACTGAATATTTCTTCAATTTGAGTTGCGTTTTAACATTGTTAGCGCCGCGAATGGGCATACTACTGAATGTTTCTTGAATTCGTGTTACCTTTTAAAGTTTTTCAATTATTCGATGTATTATATAATTAGCTGAAGTTCTCGTTGATATGAAGTTTAACTAGCACGGTTACAAACAAAACCGTACGCTTAGGATAAATAAGTTATAATGAATCGATTGTCTATAACACTGAATATTTCTCGAATTTGACTTAAGTTTTAACATTGTTAGCGCTGTGAATGTGCATCTGTAGGGTATGTAAGTATCTAACCACAGCTCAGATACCTACAGCCCATACATAGATTGATCTCAGGCGCGGAGTCCCGATACGGCCCTCTGGACAGGTGTAACCATCCCTCAAACCGAATATGCCCCATCGTATATGCTTACTCAGCTTTTAAACCAGATACAACCCACCAAATATTTTTATCTGGCTAGCAAAAAAGGCCTGGAAGGGCGATCCAAATCAGTTTAACCAATCAGTAATCCAGGTACGGTCTTTCGGACAGATTTCCCCGGCCTGCATACCAAATATTTATCTGAACCACAGTTCAGATATGACTCTCCAGACACGTTTACCTGGCCTACATTTATATATTATTTTTATTCATGAACAAAAAGGCTCCCAGAAGCAAGTGAATGTGGCTCACATTTATAATAAGGTTTATGAGATGCTTTAATCCTATTTTTAACAAATCGAATTTATTTAGCTTGTAATTCATAAATGTTTCAAATTGTTATCTTTAATTCTAATTATTCTATGTAAATCCTCAGATGGGTGGATACAAAACAATTTCATTCAGCAAGAAGTAAGAATTTGAAAGATGTACTAAGTTCATGCTATCAATTCAAAACATTTTTATCGAATAAGACTCGAAAGCATATAGTGCTCCTAGTTGACTAAAAAAAATCATCGCCAAGAGAGAGAACGATTTCCCACAAGGTTTTAAAATTCGATTTATTATTTTTAATATTTCACGCCCTAATAGTTGTGGCAACTTAGCCACAGATCTCCAGATAATCCCTACGAAAGGGATTGTAACGCGCGTCTTCCCTACCCGATGGGGAATTCGTCAGATTGGAACGTGGTATCAGAAAGACCACGTCGGAATAACCTCTCACTTCTCTTTGTGTTTCATCGTCTTTGTGTCAGTGTCCTGTCTTGTAATAAATATATGTTAAAAATTGAAATGGACTCGATATGATAGTTATGTCACAATAGTGTCGTATTCTAGAAACAAAACCAAGTGATGTCATGTTCGGAATGCGTGCAGAAAACATGCTTTGTATAGCTTATACATTACATTAACTTAGATTAGGCAGAAATAGTTTACCATGGAGATAAATATTAACATTCCCAAAACTCAAGTTTGAAGAAATTTCCGTATATGTTTATTGATACTTATGTGGATGACGAAGGCCTTATAATATTTGCCTTTGCGAAAATATCTTTCATTTGTAGAGTATACAAGAATTTGATCCGCATGTTACTGAAATGGTGGCTATGAGAACTAATGTCTTACTCAATGGAAATGTATGAAAACTTCCGAAGACAACACACATAGAAACAAATGTTTACTATCTTTTTTGACACAAAGGAAAATAAATGGTTAATAGAAATGTATTAATAACAATGAAAAACAAAAACAAAATTCTTTATCTAATCTGATTCTAAGCAAACTAAACTAAAAATGATCCATTTATCACGCCTTTAAAATGAATCAAGTATACAAAACGGATTTCACTGGTAGATTTAAAAAAATGAATCAATTATTTCGAAACTTTAAAGGAATATTCTTTTTTAAAATACTCACTTGTTCTTTCAAACGCGTTCTCTTATGACTTACGTAAGACAGCTGAAAAATAGATGAATTATAAATATTCCACGCTACGAATCTAGTAGAACCGTTATCAAGTGATCATAAATTTCACGTTTCTTTTTAGTTGATTTTAGTTTCTGACAGCAGCTAAAATGGAGAACTATTCTACGAACAAAACAGAAAGCGTAGTTTTTTCTAGAATGTTTTAACTGATTATGTGGAAGTAAAATCGAACAACTATTTGTCATGTTGTTTGATATTAGGTATTATAAATTGATAAATATAACTGACCAATACTCAATATGTAGATTTATCTCTCAAAGTATTTCCATGTCCAATTCCAGCATTTAAGTTATCGATGAAATCCAGGTATATACTCATTGATTGCATGGAAGAAACCTTTTTTCTTTATACCAATGCATTAAAAAAATTCATATCTTAAAAAACGGTTAAAAATTTTTATAATTAATTGGAATCAGAAATAGTAAAAAATGTCTATATAGAAGTATCGTAGATAGTATTCTGTGTTTATAAATAAGATATAAATAAGGCGCGGGACACAAATTATAAAAGAATTGAGCAGACGTATTGCAAAATTAAGTTAGATTTAATAGATTATATTGTCATCACCTGACAAGAGTAAAACTCACTAACTTCATGAGCATTGTTCTTTAAAAAAATAAGAAGTAATTATCATGTTCATCAATACTAAAATTCTTTTTTATCATGTTAACAGCAATTTATTACAATTTATATGTACGCAATTTATCAATAATTCAGGGAAGTGTGTTTTTATTATGATTATGTATTTATACAGAACATAAATAAAATGATTAAAAATAATGTACATTTATAAGCTCATAGTATTTCTCAAGAATAAATATAACCTTTATATAAAGAGAAAATGTCTTAGTGGACCATCATTTTCTCCAACATTCTAATCTAGATAAATTAAACAAATCATACCTTGAAAATTTTGACTTAGTGTGTTTCAACTGTAATCCAACGTTGTGAAACGCGTTAACTTTGAGTCTCGTGGTGACAGCAAGCTGAAAAATAAATGACATGGAGAGCAAAGTGAAAGTGAATGTCTGAGAATATACACCTCTTCGCGCCAGATCAGCAGTTATATGATTGATTAAATATACATTATTAAACTTGAAATGACAGCTCAATTATTTTTTCAAGGTATTCTTAATAAATCAGTTCAAGAGATATATTGAAAGATTAAATTCAATTAGTTTTGTGGACTTCCATTATTGATGACAGAGATTAAGGGTATTGAAGTGCTGTAACTGCTATGTATACAAAAGTACATAGACGGCGATGGAAGAGAAAGAAATCTAAATACACTGCTGTTTGTAAAATATGCAACACCATGAAGCACCATCCGAACACCATCCGAATGAAATGAAATTTGAAGCACATGTCAGTTATAGGATGTTATGCAAAGTAGTAAAGTTTCAGAGCCACAACGCATGCGTGGTATGAGCAGCGCCCTCTGAACTGATGCTAAAAGCATATAAATAGAAGCTGTAGCGGGACGTTGAAAATAGTGTTGTAAGAAATGTTTGTAAAAAGTGCAACACCATGAAGGAATCATCCGAATGAAATGAAATTTGCAGCATATGTCAATTATAGGATGTTATGCAAAGTAATAAAGTTTCAGAGCCACCACGCTTGCGTGGTGTGAGTAGCGCCCTCTGAACTGATGCTAAAAGCATATAAATAGAGGGCTGTAGCGGGACGTTGAAAATAGAGCATGGTTATTTTTTAGTGGCGAACGTTTAGAGAGACCTAAGTATGCCTCCACGACGAAATAGGGTGAAATTTCAACAACTTACGGAGTTTGAACGGGGGAGAATCATCGGCTTTCGTGAAGGAGGATTTTCCTATCGCGCAATAGCAGCTCGTGTGCAGCGGAACAGTTCCACAGTGATGCGAGTTTGGAAGCAGTGGATCGACAAGCACCGGACAACTCGAAAAACTGGGAGTGGACGACGGAAGGTGACGTCAGCGTGCGATCATAGACACCTGGTCCACATGACGGGGAATGACCGTACATCTTCCTCCAGGCAGTTGGCATCACTTTGGTCTTCTGCTACAGGTGTACTATTGTCGGCTTCGTCAATTCGCCGACGTCTGCTGCACCGTGGACTGCGTGCAAGGATTTCTTTATACAGGATTCCTTTATACCCCTCACGCCAAACCATCAACGCCTGCGTCTACAATGGGCTTATGAGCACAGAGCCTGGCGGGCTGATTGGCAACAAGTTATCTTTTCTGACGAATCCCGCTTTAATTTGTGGAACCATGGTGGCCTCATTCGTGTTAGACGCTATGCCGGTGAACGCTGCCTTCCAGAGTGCGTTTTCGAATGTCATAGTGGCCGAACACCCGGAATTATGGTCTGGGGTGCGATTTCGTACCATGGACGATCTCAGCTGCTACGAATTGACGGTAATCTGAACAGCAACAGGTACGTCCGTGAAGTGCTAGAGCCCGAAGTCGTTCCCTTCCTTCAAAGCATCCCTGGAGCTATCTTTCAACAGGTTAATGCACGCTCACATGTTGCAAGGAAAGTTCGACACTTTTTTTCAGCTCAACACATATAACTTCTTCATTGGCCTGCTTATTCGCCGAATATGTCGCCTACTGAGCATGTGTGAGATTTGGTTGGTCCGCGTCTCGTTCGTGATTCGCGTCCTATAGTTTCAAAAGGCAAACTTTGGGCGCGCATACAAACAGTATGGAATTCTCTTTCACAAGCAGACATTCAACATCTGTTTCACTCCATGCCACGTCGTATAGCAGCACTTATTGCAACGCGTTTTGGCTACACCAAATACTGATTTCGGACACTTAATATTGTTTTTTTTTGCTTTGAAAATTATTTTTCATTCATTTGTACTAATACAAGCCGTTTGTGTATTAAATTCCATTTACTTCTGATGACTCCTTCATAGTGTTGCATTTTTTACAAACATCAGTATATTTTCCTCAACTACGTACATTTAAAAATGGGACTCCACTTTACTTTTAAATGCAGTTCCGTGACTACTAGAATAAGAAGCTACTTTTATCCGTGTGACTGCTGACGCGTTTTGTATAAGACTCGATGACCATCTTAAACTCCGTTTGATTTCAAAATATTCCTCTGCACCAATTGTTTCATAAGAGCCAATCACAATATTGAATGGAATTGAAATAAAGCATTGCAAGAGCATTACTCGGCTATATTAATTAATGCAAGAGCATCGGTGGACCGAATCGGAAGATACATTTCCAGTGCTTAGAAATGTGGTTGTAAGACAGGCGCGTGCTGATCTAACAGCCATTGTTGCAGACATCCAACGGGCAGTGGGAACCTCTCTCGATCATCCAATACGTGATCGCACCATTTGTAGACGGCTTCACGACGTGGGACTAAACTCACGTAGACAGTTACGACAGCTGCCTTTAACAGCATTGTAACACTGTCAAAGAATGGAATGGTGTCGTGCCAGACGGACATGGGGAGTCAAATGCCATCGAGTGGTCTTCACTGACGAATCTCGCTTCTGTCTGGGTGGAGATGACAATCGAATCCGTGTGTGGTGGCAACGTGATCAGCGCCAAGATTCAGGGTTTGTTGTACAGCGTGACTCGTCCAGAAGACTTGGTGGAATGGTGTGCAATTGCGTATGATGCCAAATAACCTTTGGTATTCGTTACGGGCTTTTTTATAGGCCAGCGTTAGTTACAAGAAATTTCACAGCTAGTTACGCTCCCATTCCTCAACTCCCAGGTTCACTCACTTTTTTAACAAAACAAGGTATTTTTCAGGTAAGGTATATCCCATATTACTGCCGTCTCTAGAGCTTGTCCAGATATATAGATATCTTACCATGGCCGGCATATTCTCCGAACCTGTCCCCGATCGAGAATTATGGGATGCTATTGGACGAGATGTCACCACTCCACCCGTAACCACGTAATTTGATGGAACTACATGATAGGATTCAAGCAGAATGGGATGGACTGTCGCAAGACTTCATAAAGAGCCGGTATAACTCACTACCAAAGCGCTTGGCATGATTGCATTTAGAATAATGGCTGACATACGCCATACGGAATGATACCACTTTTTTTAATTTTTCTCAATAAAGTTTGCATACTCCAGTCTCAAATTTTAATCATTTACTCGTTTAATTTGACCTTTGACCTACAATTACAAAAAAAGCGTATTTTTATTTTTTTGTAAAAAATGTATGATAGAGATACAATATATTTGTCTTATGAAAGCTTCATAATGGGACACCTATGGGGTCATACCCAAAAAAATATTAGGAGTAAATAAAAGTGTATAAACATTTCCCATAAACGACTTTATTTTTTTCCTGTTTGTCCAATCGAGATGAAAGAGGACCTATTTTCTGGAAAAAAGTACAATATTTCTGATGATATCTTACATCAAACTATGAGGGGAGCATTTCTGATATTAATGTCACTAATAGTATCATGTAATATATCATCAGAAATGCTTCCTCGAAGGTTTTGAAAGTCAAAGCTTTAACCTTAGATTTCAAAAAAATAATATATTATTTTCCCCTTAAAATATATCGTTGTATAATATTTCATCAGAAAGGCAATGCGTTTGTGTATGAAATAAGAACAAAATGCAAAGCATATTGCTGAATGGGACCATTTTATACGCAACGACAAATTTGTCGGTCTTTTACCAGTTAGCTATTGGCTATGGGAATAGCTTTCTTCGTGTTGACGTCCATTTCTAAATTTAATAATAATTTCTTTACTTTAATCATTTTTTTAAATGAAAGAATATACTTTCTAATAACGGTTGAGAAAATATAGCTCACGTAAAGGCTTACGTAGTATATTTACATGGACGAACACGTAATATACGAGTATTTATACAATTCCTTCGACATATTGAGTTATAGATAATGATAGACGTTATTTCCTACTGTCTCAATTCATTTTGATGAATAATGTAGTCTAACTTTCTAAATTTTAGAATTTATAAATGGAAAACGAAAATATTTTCTTTCATGATTAGTTTCTGAATATCTTCGTATTTCATCAAATATGCCTCCCAGAAATATTTTCAACTCTAAATTTTTTTTTTTAATATTTTCATTATTAATTATGTTTGTTTTGCTTTTGTTTAACTCAAACCAAAGAAATCTTACATCTCTCCGTAAAATTTTTTGTCGTTTTAATTTAGAAATCGCTATTCCCAGTTCCCAAACTTTTCATAACATCATTTTTATATTTGTTCAGATTACTTTGATGTCTCGTTTCTTTTGATTACTCTTTCTTTTCTTCCAATGTAGTTTTTATCGTATGTTTCTTCTTTTTATTTTCAGCCTTCTATTCTTTCTTAATTTTTGATTCAGCAGTTTGCTTGCATTTCTGTCAAAGAAGTAACGTTCTTGCTCTGGTATTAAAAGTTCACAACCGAAAAAAAAAATAACTGTAATAACTGTTTTGACGCATTAAATTAATAATGTGATTGCTACGTAGGGATAATGAAGTGAAAATATAAATTTCTTGTTGTTTATTAATAAATTATTGTGAACACATTTTGAATATTCTGATTAGATAATCATTGTATCAAAACGGTCAGTAAGATTTTATTTTGATGGAATTCCACCCCATCTCTAATGTTTATACTACTATAAAGTATGTTTCATCCTAGATGATCTTTAGAATTAAGTTCCATTTAGTACAAGCTGCATTTCCAATGAATTACAAAACATCATTTTTAATGTAATTTCGGTATACAGGGTTTGTCCGTAAAGTAATGAGATTGGGTTTGGTGAATAGAAGTTATTGATCCGATCGGTGCATATTGTTAAAAGTCTTCAAAATAGTCTCCTTGGGCGTCGATACACCGCTGCCAACGCAGGTCCCACGCTGCAAAGGCTCCCTTGAAGTCAGCTGACGCAACCTCTTTCAGAGACTCTGTGACAGCTCGTTGGATGTTATGAACATCTTAGAAACGGTGACCTTTCAAGGCTTCTCTTGAGCTTTGCGAACAGGAAAAGGTCTGCCGGGGACACATCTGGGCTGTACGGTGACTGCGGCAAAGATTGCAACCCCTATACGGGGGCTACGTAGGTAATCACAACGAAGGCGGTGTGCGCTGGAGCTTCCAGCGATCGGCAATCTCCGGTCGTTTCCGTTTGACGGCTCTGTGCAGGCGCGCAAGGACTTCTTTGTAGAAAACGGCGTTGATGGCTCGTCCTGGAGGTACAAATTCTTTGTGGACCACCCACTTTGAACACAATTTCGTCCAAAGCACTCGTTGAAGGGTGTCCAGATCGCTCCATGTCTTCAAGTGTCTCGTCCGTTAATGAACTCACTGAACCACCGGAAAACATGAGCCCTTAACAGGGCGTCGTCTTTGTAAGCCTCTCGGAAGCGGTTTTGCCCCGGTAAAAACAAAATTTAATGGTGTAGCGCTGCTCCAGCGAACGCTCCATTTTTGACGTTTTCTGCCGTGACAAAAACTCAAAAACAGCTTTTGCGTCACGCGTGATACTCACTGCGTCTGAGTTCTCGGAAGTGATTGCCGCTCGGTGCGTTGTTTAGCTTAGATTCACCAGCACAAATCCCGCACCCAGGGAGCGTGCTGCTGGCGACTGGAGCTCCTCGCGGTGGCCAGTCTCATTACTTTACAGACAAACCTTGTATTAAAACTGCTTGGTTAAATCCTAAGTATTGTGATTTTTCTTTTAACATTTCAGTTAGTATGCAGAAAAATTCTGTGTTAGAGTCTCCGAGAGGCCACTTGAAACTCTTACTATGGGGTTGGTGTTACTATTAAAAATAAATATGGTATACTTATACAGGGCAACCCCTAAATATTGGTACTTACTTTTAAGGGGAGGTTGGGCACATCAAAAGGATTGAGAATTGCATAGCAACCCATGACCGTAAACGTTATCGTACGCGGCTAGGTGGTGCTGATCATGAGAGCGCTGGAGGGGAAACTGTTAGATAAGAAGTACCAAAGAAAAAGACCCATGTAAAATAAATGTTTTATTTAAACGTAAAATAAGAAAATACATTAAAAGGACATGAAGATAATCCGATCGATAACAAACTAAAAAAAAAAACATGACAGCTCGGAATAGTGTGTATCGTGTTTTGCAAGGCAAAGCCTTATACCCATATTATCTCCAAAGAGTACAGACACTGCTCCCCACAGATCAAACTGTACGTGTACGTTTTGCACGGTGGTATCTCTTATTTTACCAATGTGGCATTACTTGTTTTACCAATGTGACATTACTTATTTTACCAATGTGACATTACTTATTTTACCAATGTGGCATTACTTATTTTTGCCAATGTGGCATTACTTATTTTACCAATGTGACAAAGATGCTCATTTCTCATCTTATGTTTTGCTTACGGATGAGACGTACTTCAAGCGAGATGGTGTGTTCAACCAACACGATGCGCATTTATGGGTTTACGAGAACCCCCCGTCCTCCCACAACGGAGTAAGACCGCATGCTGTCCAACATCGCTTCTCAGTGAAAATTTGGGACTGGTTTGATCGACGAGACTTCTTATCGGGCCTTATCTGTTGCCATCACCTCTGAAATCAGCAAATTATCTCATCTTTTTTGGAACAGGTTTCTACCAAGCTTACTTCACTGTGCCACAAAAATATGAGACGCCAACATGTGGGTTCAACACGATGGGGCGCCTCCCCATTATGGAAGATGTGGTCGGAGACATTTTCCATTGTGTCGTTTTGGTCAACCATGGATTGGGCGTGGTGGACCGATTACCTGGCCCTCATGTTCTCCTGATTTAAGCAGCGTGAATTTCTTTCATTGTTGAGCACTTAAAGCTACTGTGTATGCAACACCTGTCGAGTCCGCAATGGATCTGGTTGCATAATCGTTTGCGCTGCTACGGATATTCAAGAACATCTCGGTGTGTTTGACAGGGTCCGCTAAACCATGGTCCCGTTGGTGTAATGCATGCATCACTTGCAATGGTGGGAAAACTTTGAACACCTTTTGTAACATTTTCACATGGTATCATCTACTACACCATGTAATATTTATGAACAATACATATATCTGGTAATCTCAGTCTTGTGGCCCTTCATTTCTTGTACATCTGATATCACTTTTCTCATGCCGTTTTCAGGGTCATGGGTTTGCTATGCAATTCTCAATCCTTTTGATGTACCCTACCTCCCCTTAAAGTTTGTACCAATATTTATGGTACACCTTGTGTATTACTTGTATAATTACCTGGCGTTTTTTCTTGGGGTTAAATTAGTTAAACATTAAATGAAAGATCCGAAATATCACTTTTCTCAAACGAAGAAATGCAATTATGGAAAAAAGTAGGTGAGTATAAAATGATATTCTCAACTATATTTTGACATTTTTATGAGCTACTACAATTTATTTCCAACTAAACACGTCTGGTTACCTTACCCATTTCATATATAATCCATTTCATATAATCCATTTCACAAAACATCGCACTATAGTAAAGAACAAAAATATGAAAGGTGATAATAAGGTGACTACTACAAAAGTCGATTTTGAGTTTTAGAGTAATTGTGAAAGCCCTTTGAGTTCATTTCCTGTAAAAAATCGCAAACATAGCACAGTTATTGTTTTTTCTATCAAAAATTTGTATTTGTAGCATTCTTGCACCAAAGATAAGTTATTACCGAATTCCACCATCATTATGAAAAGATGAAAAATCACATTAATACGCTATTTATGATTTCTTTTCATGCATATTTGTTTTTGATTCAAATTCTATTCTGGCATGAGAAATAACAGCTTGTTTAAAAATTTAATATCTTCAAAACAACTAAACAAAGTTAATCGAATAGAATTTTTTCGTGAAACTTAAAGTTTAGGTTTTAGTGGGTTTTTAAAAAAAGAAAATCAATGTTTTGAACTGTTTTCAAATTGCAAAGGTTACATAAAAAATAGCTTCAACTACTAAAGCAAACTTCAATCTTCTGAGATTTACGACAAAAAACTTTAAACTTCTTAAAAGTTCTAAGTGGAATATTTTATAACTGATGTTATTCTCAGATTAGCAAACGTTTTAATTTTAAATTCCCTTTACATAAACTGAATGCAGTTTAAATAAACTTTCTGTGTGTGGCATTTTTTTTTCAACCCAGGAAAGACGTAGTCTAAATTGCAACAACAAATGTATTTATTATGATAGGTATTGTTTCCATGACTATTGAGTATAACTTTTAATGCAATACAATAATATAATTTTAAAGTTAAAAAAGAAATTAAATATTACTAATTTCAATTGCTTTATAATGGAAAACAACGTCAAATGTTTTCAAAAATGGGTAGGCTGTGTCGATGTTTTAAACATGAATACTCGGGCCTGTTTGATCGTGGAAGGAATGAAGCAGGTATAAGAAGTTTGAACGATCGTTTATAGTGAATGTTCAACAATTAATTTACAGTTTGAACGAATAAAATGAAGTTTTAATACACACACACACACATATTATATAAAAATAATTTATATATATATATATATATATATATTATATATATATAATATATATAATATATATATATAAATTATTCATGTAACAATAAATCAAATAAAAATATAAAAATTCTTTTTTTCTTTCCCCTTAGTACTATTCTTGAAAGAATTTAATAACATCAACAATTATGTAATCGATGTGATTAATTCTATTTCTAAACTACTTTTGGAACGTATTGGCTGCCTTTCAATTCTGTTATACTATATTTGCATTTCATTTTTAAATTGGGGGCTGCAGACGAATACAGATTTTTTTTAATCGACTTTCTTTTAATAGAAATCGGAAACACTCTTGGTTCTTAATAACTAAACATGAGCAACATATTTTCTTCGTATATACGAGCACTACCCACTTTTATAGCTTAAATGCAACAAGAATTTAAACTGTCATTAATGTTAGGGTTTATCTTGGCGAAGTGGATAGTGGCATTTGGTGCGATCTTCGAGCTTGGTATCACCGGTTTCCCGGCTGCTGTTGCGGGTTTGATTCCATTTTTCTTCTTACTCTTTTCATGTTGTTTTGTGTGTTTGCTTTTTAATGGTATTTGGTGTAGTATATGAGCAATTTTTTTAGCGTACTGCTGCTTATTACCAATACCATTTTGTGTTGTCAGGGTAAGACCTCTTATGATCACGCCATGATCCTGTTTTATAATTATAAAAACCCATGATATGATTTGAAAATAGTTGCATATTTTTTTTTAAACTAATAAATATTTATTTTAATAACTATATATTTAAAGGCTTTAAGAGATTTTCACTTAAAGAATTTCGGAGATACATGTTTTTCTCTAAGCATTGCATACACTTAATAAAAAAGGTTTTCAATCTAGGAGTTTTAATTTGAAAAAAAATTATGTTATAATATTTTAAATCAAAGATTTATTACTATACAATAGCATTTTTTAAACAAATGAAATGTTTTCATAAAATAAATTAGAGTCTTTTTCAAACGTTACTTTCAAGGTTTACAGATCATTAATTTTTCTTTTTTTTTTATGATGAGCTTTCCGTTGTAAAAAGGGGGGGGGGGGATCTTGGTACGAGTCTGATTGTTTTTACGAACAGAAATGTCAGCCCATTCAACCGGAAAGTTGAGTTTGTACTTAATCCTACATTCAGGAAGGTAGTGAAAGGCTCTCACATCTATAACTTGAGGAGCTCTTACACCCTTCCTGGGTCTAATACTTTTGTAAAATATATCTTTTCCGAAATTTCTAAGATAATCATTATGTAAATATTCCACAGAACAGGTCATTGGTGACTTTATTTCCTCCTTGCACATTTCAAGTGTATTTATTTTTCTGTTTATGTTATTTTTTAATTTATGTTCAATCGTAGCGTGAATCTAGTCTGCTTCCATCTGGGTGTGCCCTTTTTTAAAATATTTTTGTTCAATAACAATTTTTTTTTGTAATTGCAATGTGAAGAACGTTTGACAAAATTGAACTACGATTTTGATAGTAGCATCCATCACTGTAAAGAACAATTTTTTATGATGATTCTGGAAAGGGAAGTTGGTACAGCACACAATTTGAAAATATGCTAGCAAACTCATTTGCCTATAACCCACCCCCTCCCAGTCTCGTTCCAAAGAAATGAAAAATCATCCTTATTTTTGAGGTTATAAATGGTGAAATTGTAGACTGATAATTTCATCTTGTAGTAAGGGCTTGGGACATTTGATGTAGGGCATAGTAGCAAAGTCTATAAGTCCATGTTAAAAGATAATCATTTGTCATCCTCTTTGTCCTTCTCTTTCTCCCTCCTCACACTTTCTTTCCTTTCAAAGCAACTCTCATAATTATCATTTTCTAAGTTTCCACTTTTGAACGAAACGCAGGTATCACACTCGTCTTTTATAGGTCTACAGAGATTTAGGTTATGGTCCTCAAAAGTATTAGAAAATTTTCACAAAGAGAAGGGTTCGACAATTTTTTGTTGGCACCAGTCGTCTTTATAGAAGCAGTACAGCTGCCTTTTTGATGTCCAATTTTATTCAAGAATGAAATTAAGAAGAATTTTTTCTGCAATAGTGTGATTCAACGTTGGGCAGACTAAAGAGAAACTTGTCAAGCCTTTGTGCTTCTTTAGATTTCCGCAGTTGTTTGGCATTAAGTGCCAAATCAGGATTATCCAAGATAGATTCATTCTCCTGTTCTTCAGACAAATTAGCATCTTCATCCTAATCGCTGCAATGATAAGATGTCATTCTCCAATAAATAAAGCATTTAAGAACATTGTCTTACATACTCTTACTATGGTAGAATCGCCCTTTTTGAGATAGTAGTATTGATACGAATATTTTCTTCTACTTTTCTCGCTGTCTTTTCTGTTTTGTAGCCATTTAGTTTCAACTGTTCTTGTTAAAAATTTTACATAAAGTATTTTTCCTTTCCATTCAATTTTCCAAAAATGTTTAAAATTGTTTTCTCTCTCAGTCTTTGTTATGAACGAGTATTTAAATAAACTATCTTCTTTCTTTTTGCATTTGCATAGAAGTTTCATTTTTTTTCTTTCCTATTCACATCACATTTCCAGGACTCATCGGAATATCTTTTCTTACCACAGTACGCCTTTCCTAACATTCTTGCATTTTCTCACTTTTTCTTCCAAGAATCGGCGTCAGCTTTGTGCCTTTTATTTGCGTTTACGTATTTGTATGTTGGTCGCTTCTACAGGTGGTATTTTGTTACTCTCAAAAGTGGAGCTGGGGTTTTCATTAATGACCTGAGAAATTGATGAATTTTCACTATTTTCTTCTGGGCCTGGGAAGTATTAACATGCTGTAAGTTTAATACATTCTGGTCACATTCATTTGGAACATCATCTTTTGAATTTGAATTTTTATTTACAATATTTTTATTAAAAATAACAATATTTACATTTTCTGACCATTCAACATTCTCAGTTAAGGAACTGCATAGGTTCTCTTTAAGGGATTCAGTTTCTGAGACTTGGTTTTGTCATAAATTGACATCAACTTTCAAATTCATACTTGAAGAAACATATTCGAAGAAATACAGTTTTCATCTACTTCAATTAATGATAATTTTGGTTGAGAAAAGCTTCTTGACAAATCAGGTAAACTTATTTTATTACAAAGAAATTTGAAGTCATCTGTACAAGCTTCATTTGGAAATTTATTTGAGGAATAATCTGTATCACACAAAACAGGCTATAGTTCTGTGTTTTCACACTTTCTAGTAAGCTATGAACAGGATTCACAATAAATGTTCACGTCAACAGGTTCTGATGTTTCACTGCCATTTCCAGCATTTTTCCTCCTCGGGATAAGCATATTTCTCTTCAGAAAGAGCGGAAACAGCCTTCCATCCATTGCTTTTATAAAATTGCCATTTTAAAATTAAACAAAACTCTGAGTCATCAGACAATAAGTTATACTTTAAATATTTAACTGCTGCAAAAGTAAAATTCTTTCGTAGCACACGAATTTTTTACAACTCATCAAAAACATTAATAAATGTTAGAACAGCCTCTGTAAACTTAGTTATATACAAGATGGTCGAAAATTCACAAATAACCATAAAACAAAAGTGATAAAGCAACACAACAATCTGTTGTTCTTATTACCATGTTGCAGCCATCGACCTTAAAGTCACTGTCGTAAGATCTTTGAAGGGTAAATCGCAAATCGAATTCACCGATTGGCTATGGAAGAGCAGATTAGTGTTTTTGATCACGGTGGATTGTCACTTTAACCAATCAATAATATAGGATTCATTCTTTTACCCACAACCACGTCACACATCTTGAAACCGAGAACAGGAAAACATAACATGAAGCTGCGGGCCCATGCTCTGTTTATTTCATTTTAAGGGGGTCCGGGACACATCAGAAAAAAATGTTATTAATTAATTTAGAATTTTGGATTTTTTTTGTACTGATTACCCATTTAACTAATAAGCAAAATCACAACACAAAAGTTTTCCAATTTTTTTTTAAATTTAAAATTAAAATTTTTTGAAAAAGAAGGGTCATTTTAAATTGGTAAAACTCAAAATATTCTTGGTCAATTTACAAAATTCTTGCAGTTAATTATTCACAAATTTATAAACTTTAATTCTGATTTATAAATTTAAAAATATTAATTCAATAAAAAAAATTATTTGAATGAAAACTTCTAAAATTTTAAGGTATTATACTTTTTTTTTTAAATTTATGTTTTTAAAAGTAAATATTTGTTTTAAATTTGCTGAATCAAAATTAAAGCATAATGTTTGAAAAAGATGTATTCCAAATTTCATCCCTTAAACTTTATCGGTTCTTGATTTATAACAATTTGAATACAGGAAATCTTTAAAAATTGCATCATGGAGAAAAACGCATTTAAAGTTTTAAAGACAGATTTACAATTAATAAAATGTTTAAATACCCTTTTAAAAGCATCCAGATGAGTATCTAACTAATTATTTCCTCTTAAATCTTTGGTTTAGTTTGATTTTTGCAAGTTCTACCTTTTTTCTGCATAGTTTAAAGGTCTCCGTAGACTTAAAGAACGTCTTTCACAGATGTTGTTGCCATGACAACAGCTGTCTGTGTTAGATTTTCAAAAAAACGAACCACAAAATTAATTCTATCTCTCGTTCTAATTAAGATAGCAACATGATTCAGACGTCATTTTAAGCAGAAAGACACAGAGAATTTCTTAATATATAATATTATAATTCGAAAATTTGACGGTTTTTGTATCTCGGACTCCCTTAAGGTCGATGGTAGCAGCTTGGAGTTACCAGGTTTGAGAACTCATGAAATGATACACTTTTATATTCACACTAAAGAATCGGGAAAATTGTTTTGAGTTACGAAGATTGGTTCAAAGATGGGGAATACGTTTTTGCTTTTTTGGTAAAAAAAAGTCAATATTGAAAAAAAGTGAAGTTACGAGTTTTGCTAATTTTAGCGTGACGATTTATAAAATATTTAAGTTGTAATATACTTATGTTAAAACTTTTTTATAATTTATCTTATATAAAAATTATTTATGAATATATTTTGTTATTATATAAGGATCTGAAAAATATTTAGTTTCACACAACTTACATTTTATTAAAAACAAGTCTATTGAACACTAAAAGCCAACCACAACATAGAAATAACATTGAGTATAAAACGATTGTCGTACGCAGCTCATTGTTTTGGTCAATAATTAAGTTTTCCAATATTATTGTTTTACCAGTATATTGCACAAAATACAACTCCATGCGAAAGCAAGGCGATAGATGAGTCGTTCAGAGGCCAATGCGGTTAAATCCAGAAAACAAAAATTGAAAAAATTAATGTTTTTTAATACATTTTTTTTTTTTAATTTTTGATTTATTTAATTTGATAAGAAAAAGTACAATATGAAGTCTTTTTTCAAAGGGTAAACTCTGTAACAAAAGATTATATACACTGGATGTGCAAATAAAAACGTAGAAATTTATTTACAAATAGTGTTTTAGATTGTTCTGTGTTTTATCATTTCATATTTTAATGTATAGAAGCATTCGAAAATTCAACTTCAGAGCTGGTGAAACGGAGGTCACATGACGATTATTTTTTGGTTTACACTACGTTTTTCAAAGAATTGTTTACGGACGTGGTTTTAGTGTTACCAACACATATCGAAAGAAGAAGAATTTAGTTCTTTTATTTGAAAGTTTATTGAAAAGTGAACTTATTCAAATGGCTTCTGAAGTTATACAACATACTCAGAAACTATGAAGGGGCTTTCTGTCCTAGGAACGAGTAAATCATGTAATAACTAAAAATAATATTATTTATTCTATTAGAATTTACAAAAATCAGAAAATACCAAAACTTGCACTTTATTACATTGGCTTCTGAGCGACTCGGTCATAATGATAGGAAAAGGTTTATAGAAAACTAGTGATCAACAAAAGTTGACAGATAGTGGTGAAAAAAAGTTTATATTATATAGCCAGTGATCACGCACCGTCAGGTTTTAAAAAAGTTTGACCAAAATAAATAAATTTTGTTATGCACCTGTCATATGACTTGCCATTTATCCTACTACTATATAAAATGCTATATTCACGTGTGTTTCTGTGGTTATTTAAGTATTGAATGGTTGTGTGACGTCACGAGAAGGCGGAGTTTCTACTTGTTTTTATTATTTGTGATGTTAAGAACGAAATGAGATTCGAACTATCAAATATCGTTATATTCTAAATCGCTATGGAATTAACATTGAGTATAAAACGATTGCCGTAAGTAGATCATTGTTTTATCAGTGTTGATCAAAAATTAATATTTTTTATAATAATATTGTTTTAACAGTATAGTTCTATAAAGACAACACAATTCGAAAGTAAGGCAAGTTGACACTTAGTGGTGGAAAAAGGTTTATACATAGCCAGTGATATCAACAAAAGTTGACCGATAGTGGTGAAAACAAGTTTATGCACAGTGATCACATACCGTCAGGTATTAAAATATATACAACCAAAATAAATAAATTTGTTATTTACTCGTCGTATGACGGGCCATTTATCCTAGTTGATTATAAAAACGTAATTGTGATAATCTGTATCTCGCAATGCCAAAATTAATGTTTCACTTTCTAATTTTATTTGCAATCTATGAGAGTATGTATTTGAGTGTCAAGACTACGAAATAATACCAATCATATTTGAAGAATTCAAAATATATTCTATAACAAAAAATCGACGCACCAAGAAGGAGTTTTCCGATTGCTATAAAAAATGGTGGATGTGAAGAACATACATAGAAAAACGAACGATTAAAATTTCAGAACAATTGAGTGATTTATTTCAGAGTTTGACCGTTCGGAAGGGAGGAAGTCAATAAGGCGTTGGTCCACCTCTGGCCTGGATGCAAGCTGTCACCCGGCGTGGCATAGACTGAGAAAGTTCCTGGATTGTGTCCTGCGAAATTTCTTGCCAAATTGTATTCAACTGTCGGGCTAAATGATAAACGCTCCGGGATGGTTGCAATTGCCTTCCCATAACGTCGAAAATGTGCTCTAAGGGAGGGAGATCAGACCTTGCGGGTCAAGGAAGTGTTGGGAAAGCTTGAAGACAATTCATAGCAACACGTGCCGTGAGCGTCCGGGCCTTATCTTGCTGAAAAGTAAGTCCAGGTGTCGCAAAGGAACAGTAACACAACCGGTCTTAGAATGTCGTCTGCGTACGCTGTGCTGTATGTGTGCCAGAAATGACTACCAAAGGGGTACGGCTATCAAAGGAGATGGCACTCCAGACCATAACGCTCTGATCTGGCCATGTGGGGCCTGCGATAGTAAAGGCAGGATCCCCACGCTGCCCTGGACGTCTCCTAAAAGTCTGCGGTTGTCGTCAGGACACAATTTTAAACGGTACTCGTCACTAATGACTATACGTCCTCAGTCAGCTCCGTTCCATTTTGATCTAGCCCGGCAAAACTCCTGAACAACTTCTTCTTGGTGCGTCGATTTTTTTTAAATAGAGTATATTAAGAATATGTTCTTTTAGTAAATAATTCATTATTGCATTTTTAACAGTCTCTAATCGCTTTATTCTTGTGCAGATTTGAAGTCAAAGGTCTGACACGTTTGCTCACATCTTTCATTTTTTAGAAATTACAATTTTTCAGTGATAGGAATTTTATTTATTTGTTTTGTTGCGATTACCGTATTTATTTGTTCCATTGTTCTGTGTTGCAAATACATTATCCAGTAGTTATATTTCAAGGAATTAATTATTTCGTGCAAGATGTCTCTAAAGACATGGATTTCAGGTGTGTGTATATTTCGACCAGCTTTGTTATCTGAAACTTTCGTTGGAAACATTGATTTTAGTTTTTAAACTCCGTGAATTTAACCGTTGCCGACAGCCCATTGTGTTGCTCCAGTGCGACATAACCTCAATCTTTTGAAGAAAAAAATATATTTGCCTGAAAGGAAATTAATCATGACTATTGTAGCAATATAATTTGCCATCCTTTCATAACGATGGTGAAATTCGAAAGGATTAGAACCCTGGTGCAAGAGTGCTCATTTAAATTATGTATGGATTTTTCCATGATAGAGAGAAGTGATTATTCCTATTATATTTCAATAAACGTTCAGCTATTTGAACACAAACGCGATGCCAGGTAATTTTTCAAACTTTTATATAATTAAATTTTAAAAATATTTTGAAATTTATATTATTTAAATTTGATATTTTTTGAAAAAAATTGTTTTCCCAGCAATACTGGAAAAATAAACTGAGTTGCGTAGTTCAATCTTAATAATACAATGTTCTATTCCTATAGGAATTTCAATTGGTTTTAATTCTCACTGCACACGTACGTCAAACAGAACGGGAACTAATATGGAAGCTATGTTACTCGCAGTGTTTTAAAGAATAAGTGCACAATATTTGGTGTGGGTTGGTCAGACGGTTTAGATTTGTATAGAGAACACATATACACCAACTCTGCTTTGTATATATAAACATTTTTAAGAAGCTCTTATAAGAAAATCACATGAAACATTACTGATCACTACAGTATTGTCATGAGCATAAAATTAAGGGAAATATTAGGCACACTGTAATCAGTGTAATGATTACAGATTGCCTAATATTGTAATGCGTGTTATCAGTGTAATTGATGATCTCTATTGTTTTTTATGTCTGCTCTTAAAGTTTTTAAGCGTTTGTTCTTTTGTTGCATTCAAGTCTAAAATAAATCTATTAAAATTGACAGTTTTATCTTCCCTGAAATATCCTTAGAAATATTATTTTGTTTTTAATGTCCTTATTTTCACACTTCTTTTATTATCCATGCAGTTTCTCACAAATACAATGCAAATTTGTTTTGTCAAATTGTCTTTTTATTGCATACGCTTAAAAAATAAAAACCTAGTATGTACTAAATATTATATTTTATGCTCAAAACCTTTTAAAGAGCACATTTTTTTAATTAATCTAACAATTCTAGAAATCATCCATCACAAAAAGTAATCAAACTATAATTAATTATACTCGAATATTGATCAGAAAAGTGATGTGATAAGGAATTCACAATTAGGCTGTAGTTTTATAGGTTTCCGACTGCCCTTTTGACATGTAGCTATCAACAGATTATGGGAAGTAGCATAAGTGTAAAGAAAGTTTGACCGAGGCCATTGTAGAAGCCTCAAAAGTATAAAACCAATCTTTAACGAACAAAATCTATTTTTATCCTTTATTGTGGTAACCACCCCAACTTTTACTGAGAAAACAGTACGGACAGAAATAGTAGTGTAAGTTAATCTACATAATTTATAGTGTAGATGTAGATATGTTTTGAAATAAAGACGTTCAAACAAACGACTTTTCAACTGAATGTTTGAACAAAATCTTTGGCTTTTGTGCCTATATATTAATATGTAATAACAAAACCATTTTAGATGAATTGGAATGAAACGAAATTTTTCAGTCTAATTTACTTTAACATGAATATATAATCTTATTATAATTTTAATCGTATCACTTATAAGTGACAGATCATAGGGAATTTGTTTTGTCATATTATGGTCATGTTTTGCTACCTTCAGCAAAAAAGTCGATGACCAACAAGTAAGATAATAAGAATATCAATGTATTTAAGATTAAAAATAGTGGTATTTGGGTTTTTATTCAACTACGTACCATGAGTTCCCTAGTATATGTCCTAGTAGTGACCTAGTAAAGAACCAGTTATAATCCCAATTTTCAGACCAATCATTGCAATTCTAAGGCGATATCAAGGTTCTTACGTGTAACTGTTCCCACTATACTCCATAACAGATAAATACTTGGTATGGTAAATAAATTCTGTAAAAAAGGTTTTTCTTTGAAATACCTCAAAACTACCTTTCTAAATTTATGTGTACTCAAAATATTACTTCAAAACTTTAAAAACTATCTTCAATTAAGCTTATTTGTTAAAGTATACTAAAAAATAATTGATACAATGTACATTTATGAGTTTTTATGCTTAACGCATCAAATAACGCAAAAGGAGGACTTGTAACGCAAGAGGAGGACTTGTACTAGATATACTTTCCTGATTGTGATTTTCTCCTGATCTGAGCTGAGAATCATGTACAGAATCATGACAATCCGTGATGAAACTTTTTAAGTCTAGCAAAGTCACTAAATTTTGTCCATCTTATTGAATATTGTCGCTTTAGTGTATCGTAGTAGAGAAACTATATTTTAAGATTATTTAGCCATCTATCGAAAATAGTAAAATTTAGAAAGTATTTTTTATAATAAGTAAATCCAACTAAAACAGAAGTGATAGAGAGAGAGATGAGTGAGCAACGCCTTCTAGTGATATCATCTCGCTGTAATATTGTGCTCTCAGCTCATTATAGAAACAGGTTGTCCTAATGAGTGAAGAATGACGAGCTGTACAGGAGTATCATCAAAATAATGAGCTCCATGAACGCCATCGATTCCTTTTGGTGATAGCTGCGTAAGTAATGAGCGTGAACACTTTTGATAGAGCTGAACGATCGAGTGAACACTTTCACAGGGCCCCTGACTGGCTGAAAATTCAATTAGTCTGTAAATAATTCTCTAATGGCTATCCAGAATTTGCCCCATATATTTGTGGTGTAAAGAGGAATTTGAGAGCAGCACAAGGCATAAAATTACTTCAGGTAGTATTTTATGTAAAGCAAACAATCTGGTTTTGTGAAGCAGGAAAAAATCTTGAACACTGGAATCCGGCATCAAGGAATTTAGACAGATTATTACACAGTGTATTCAAAAAGTTCCAGGACTGATCGCACACAGACCATATAACACAGAGGATATTCTTACATTTGATACTAAGCTTCTACACAGTCTTCCTACAGTTCAATACAACGCTTGGAATGAGTGTCCTGGTCGGTAAACGCCTTCTGGAACGCTTCCCTTCCAACAATATTGAATTCCGATGTCACAGCCTCTTCAATCTCCTCTATCGACTCGAACCACTGCCACTTCTTCAATTTCAACTTTGGAAATAAAAAAAGTCCAAAGGACAGATCTGGTGAGTACGGGGATGGTCGATGCTCACAACCTGCCTTCTCGCTAAAAATTCCTGCCCAATGATGGACTTGTGAGACGGTGCATTGTCGTGCAAGAGGCACCAATTTCCAGTGTCCAGCAAATCGGGCCTCAAACGCCGAATTCGTTTCAAAAGCCGATCCACAACCATATCCCAGTCACAGTGAACCTTGACGAAGAAATTCTCAACATTTTCATCATTTCGACTTGAACATGGACGAGCTGATTTCTCATCGTCTTCGGTTCAGTCTCTTCCAGCTTTAAACCTCGAAAACTACTCAAATACTCGTGAACTACTCATAGCATAGTCACCGTACGCAGATTTAATCTTCGCATCATTTAATCTCTTCCTATTACTAGTGCCAGTATAGGCATTGCTTGGGGTCTTCTGAAGGAGAGGTATTCTAATAAACGAAAACGTGTGTTTGCATTACTCAAAAGACTCATGTCTATGCCTAAATTGAGTACGGAAAATGCACATTATTTATTAAATAATGTTGACAGTGCTAAGGAAATAGTTCGTTTATTAGAGAGCATTGGTATCAAAATAGAAAATTTTGCAGATTCAATTGTAGTGTTTGCTAAAATTCAAACATTAGACCCAACCACAAGAGCATGGTGGGGAAAAAATCTAAAGGATGACACTATTCCATCCTTACATGATCTTCTACATTTTTAAACCTTCACTCCCGAACACTGCAACAAACCAAAATTCAGGTTTCAAGGAAACCTGTCCAAAAGGTTTAATCATTTGTTTCCTAAGTAAATGGACAGTGTGTTTACTGCAATGGAAACCACTGTGTGTATGGTTGTACTGATATTAAAACTTTAACTGTACTAAAAAGACATAATTTTATTAAGAGTTAAGGACTCTGTTTTAATTGTCTTCAAGGACACAAAGTTAATGCTTGCAAAAGCAAATTAAGTGCAAAGAATGTGAAAAGAAACATAATACGCTTCTTTATTTTGAGAAAAACCAAGCTACAAGTTCTGCTACAACCTTGTCAGCAGATGCAAATGTGTTCACTCCAAGGGCTACCGACTCGCCCAATAGCTAATGTGACAGAAGCAGTTTGGTCAAATGTTTCTTCTTGTTTTTCACATATTGGTATGACAAAACAGGTACTCCTGTGCACTGCCATGATTAAGGTATTCGATTCTTCAAATCATTGCCAGTGTTTTCAAGCTCTTCTAGACACAGGATCTCAGGCATCGTTTATCTCGGATGCGTGTTTTAACCGTATGGCTCTACCTAGGAATAAAGCAAGGGTACTACAGATCTCTTGCCTTGGTTTTTCTTATACACACACCAATGGTATCACCAATTTAACATTTATACCTCATTTTAAGTCTAATCCTGTGTTTACGACTTCTGTGTTTGTCATAAATAAGATCATAGAACTGTCACATGTTTCCTTTGATCCTATTTGAGATGAAAAATTCAGTGACATAACTTTAGCAGATCCCACTTCACATTTTTCAAAACAGGTTAAATTGACATTTTGTTAGATAATGATACTTCTGTACCTATGCTGAAAGGTGATACAGTCAAATATAGACCCGAAAAGCATGTTGCTGTCTGTTCTGAATTGGGATGGATAGTTTATGGCAATGTTAAAATTTCTTCTAACAAATCATCTCCAATTCAAGTGAATAACATTCAAGTGGACACTCATAATTTGTTGTCTAACTTTCTGGAAATTAGATTCAGTACCCATTGCAAATTCATTTACAAAGGCAGAGCAAGCCTGTGAAGACCACTTTGTTAACAATAACTCTAGATATATGTGGAAATATATTATAAAATTACCTTTTCATTCATCTCCTTGTCATTTGGGAGATTTAAAGTAGTCAGTTATGCATCGGTACCAGTATTTAGAAAAAATGCTGTCATCAAAACCGTATTTATACAACCGCTATAGAGACTTTATGAAGGAATACCATGAACTTGGTCATATGGAAAAAAATTCAAGAGTCAATATTTGAATATAGACCAACCTATTATTTACCACATCATGCTGTGTTGATGGAAACAAGTACTACAGCCAACTTCGATTTGTCTTCGATACTGCTCCTGCAAAGTCTTCATCAGGTGTATCATTAAATGATATTCTAATGATTGGACCCAGGGTCCAACAATAATTATTTCCTATTCTTCGTTTCCGAACTTTTAAGGTTGCAGTCTGTGCAGATGTGGGGAAAATGTTTCGCCAAAGTAAAGTGCAACCTGATGATGTTGATTTACAAAACTCATTTGGATAAACCTTCCAAAGGAGTCAATCAATATTTTCCATTTAACTACTGTTACTTATGGAACTGCATGTGCCCCATTTTTATCTACTAGAGCGATGAAACAGCTTGCTTTAGTTGAAAAAGTAATATTTCCTTTGGCTACAAAGGTGTGTCGTAGAGATTTCTATGTTGATGATCTACTGTCTGGAGCAAGCTTTGAAGAAGAGGCTTTAGAACTTACAAAGCATATGTCGGAAATGATAGAACGAGGAGGATTTCCACCACGTAAATGTATTTTAAATCGTCCATCTGTGCTACAGTGTGTGCCAGATGAGTTCAAGGCAATAAACCACTCACTGAAATTGATAATGACAAGATAGTCAAGGTTCTTGGAATTGTTTGGCATCCAAGCAATGTTCTTTTTCAATTTTCTATATCTGTATCTGAACATGAAGAACTGACTAAACGTAAAATACTATCAGAGATTGCAAGGATATTTGATCCCTTAGGATGGCATGCACCCACTGTCATCCTTGCTAAGATTTTTCTACAAGAACTCTGGAGCTGCAATTTAGGATAGTATGATAAAATAAGTGAACCCATTTCAACCCGCTTGAAAATATTCCAGTCGCA
Source organism: Metellina segmentata (assembly GCA_947359465.1). Classification (NCBI taxonomy): domain Eukaryota; kingdom Metazoa; phylum Arthropoda; class Arachnida; order Araneae; family Tetragnathidae; genus Metellina; species Metellina segmentata. The sequence continues at coordinate 57,419,266 of OX375878.1, read as the reverse complement.
GTTACCCTTGTAAATTTTAAATTTTCTCTGCACGTTCTCTCTGCACATCCTGTAGGTTTTCAATTGCATGCCTTCTGTGATGCTCCTGAGAAAGCATATAGTGCTGTAGTGTACAAAAAGAAACTAAATACTTAGGAATAATTATTGATAAAACCTTAGATTTATTGAACACTTAAACCATATTTTATACCATTAACAAAGTGTTACAATACGGAGGCGACGGATATCCTACAGATACTGGCTGGCTGTGTCCCTTGGATATCAAACTAAGAGGCGTCTGGGACCTGTTTAAAATTATGAAACAAAAAGAGACACTGGAGATTGACGGAGAAGAATTTAAATTTGAAGACTTGGAAATTATCGAAGAGGATTGGTCTTCACTATGGGAAATTTCGAGAGCACCATGGAGATTCTATAGTGAAGAGAGAGAGAGAAATGAAAAGAGGCGTAGAGCAATCTATACAGATGGATCTAAAACGAATAATTGTGTCGGAAGCGGAATTGTGGTATACATAGACTGACAAGAAATCTACAATGATACATTTAAGACCAGCAATCATGCCACGGTTTACGAGGCAGAGCTGGTGTCTATTGATAGTGCGGTGTCACTAATAACCCAGAACAAAATCAAGGAGGCAAGAGTAATTACATACTCAAGATCTGTATTGATGGCAATGGAAAACCTAATAGAGACCAGTACATTACGGATCTCAAGAACAGGATCAAGAAATACAATGGAAAAGTCTTCCTCGAATGGATAAAAGCGCTTGCAGGACATGAAGGGAACAAAAGGGCCGAAGAATTGGCAAAACATGCAACCTCAAAAATGAACATCGATAAACAACAAAAAATAAAAGAAGAACACATGAAGAAAAAATTAAGAACAAGTGCACTCACAAGGAGTGGTAGAAGCGCTGGGACGATTCGGTGAAAGGAAGGTGAGTCCATCAGGAATATTGGGATGTCTCACGTGAAAGACTTAGACTCATTTGAACTGAACCAATTTATAATCGGCCATCAATCTTTTGGAGCACATTAGAACAAATTCTTTGGAAAGAAGGCGGGATGTGAATGATACGAGGGTATAAAAGATGTGCATCACGTGATTTTCAACTGTAGGAGATGGGACGATATTAGAGGACAGTATTTCCCAAGGGAATATAAGAAAGCACCAAAAACGTTAATATGGAAAAGTATCACTTGGTTTTGTCAGTCTGCTTTATCCATGAGTCAGCTTATGGGTGACCTTCCAGCCTCTCGAGAGACACCATCTAGAGCAGGGTTTCCCACCCTTTTAGTAACTGCGTACCACTTGAAATTTTTAGAAGTTTTTGTCGTACCACCAGTCTTATATTTTTTTAGAAACAGATATCTAATGTCAGAAAAGTGCCCAATGGCTTGTTTTATTTTAATTAAAATACTAAGAAGGCTTCATATTTTATGATAAATGCACTTGTGTTTAGTATTAATATTAATGATGTTTTAATAAAGGAAAAAATACAACGATTATTGAAAATTACAGTTTTATTTTTTGCTCACAGGTCTAAAAACAAATAATTTTAAATAATTAGTACAAACTAAGCAAACAAAGATTAACATAATCAAAAATCAATTTTAGTGCGAAACTTGTTTGTCTTTTATTAAAATATCAATATCAAGAATAATGGAGCTTAACTTCACTCTTAAGTCCTCTTTAACACTTACTCTGTTCTTATATTTATTTTTTTCTGTATAAAAGTTCAGAAAAACCACTCTTACACAAGTAACTAGTAACAAATGGCATAAGAAATAGCATAACGGGGAAGAAGAAATCGAACAAATTCGTAGATATTTGGGTCGCTCGTATCATAATTGAAACATTACCTCACCTGAAACATTACCTCGTACCACCGGCTGGGAATCCCTGATCTTGAGTATTTTCGAGATCAGGAATTGACTTTTATGGTACAGTCCTTGCTAAAGAGAGAAGTGTAAGGGTTAAAAGGTCCTTCAAGATCTATATCGCCTTATTTGTTTGTTTTACAATCCGTTTAGAGATAGTGAGTGACCTCATTACACAAGCTTTCATTACAGCTTTGAAACGCTTAGTTTCAAGGAGAGGAAAACCAGTAGAATTAATTAGAGACTGTGCAACTAATTTTATTGGAGCTGATAGAGAGCTCAGATCTATCTTGAAATCACTAATTACCCCCAAAACTTACAATGATGTGCTCAGTTTTTCTTTTTCTGAGGGAATCAAATGGACCTTTAATCCTCCTGCAGCCCCTCACTTTGAAGGGCTATGGGAGGCTGGAGTAAAGTCAATGAAGTATCATCTGAAAAGATCCAGGGGAAATACTCTGCTCACTTTAGAAGAGTTATTCACCCTCACTACACAAATCGAAGCATGTCTTAATTCAAGACAACTGTGCCCATTATCGTCTGATCCAAATGGCATCGCAAAATTAACACCCGGATACTTTAATATAGGTTCAGCTTTAACAGCATTTTCTGAACCAGATCTATCACATTTATTATTATGCCATTTTGGGTGGTAACTGGTCTAACGCTCAATTCCACAAATTTGGAAAAGATGGAGCAGTTAATTTCTTACAAGATTACAACAACGTCCAAAATGGTACATGTCAAAAGCCAACATCGCAGTTGGAGAGTTGGTTTCCTTAAAAGCTGAATTATATCTCCATTAAAATGTAACTTGCCCATGTGCTCGAAGAGCACACAGGAAATTTTCAAATGGTCAAAGTAGTGGCATTAAAAACTGACACTGGTATATTAAAACGTCCAATAACTAAAATTTGTAAATTACCATTGGACTAATTGTCAATTTTTGAACATTTATTCTAAATTTATAGTGTGATTATTTGTATATTTTGATATTTTTTCATTTATGTGTTTTTTTTTATTAGTGGAAAATTTACGTACTTTTCATATTATTGTGTTGCCTCTTCACACATTCTGTCAATTTTAGGTTCTTTTGAAACGCCCAGGAGGGTTTCAAGGGTGGGAGAATGTTGAATCATAATAATGTGAAAAGTAATCTGGAAGTCTCCATCCTCTTAGCCAGTCGCATTCTGTTTATTTTTCACGTGATTCAATTTTGCATGAAATGTTCTGCAGGGAATATTCTAGGTGGAATGTTCTATTTGGTATGTTCTAGATGGTTCACGCAGAAATATGTATAAGCGAGTAACAGTAGCAAACGACGTTTTTCTTTTTTCATTCAGAACAATAAAGTTGGGTAATACTATAAGCATCAACATCCTTTTTTTTATCGTATTCTGAGTGTGTAGGGAGACAGCAGCGGGCTTCGCAATCCATGAGGGATTGCGCCTTGGGTTACAATACCCTTTTGTGGATCTTTCCCTTGGGGATTGATCCCGGACAGTCGCCAATATCCCGTTGTGTGTTGTTCCAATGCGACGTTAATTAACCAATTTAATTTACATTTCACGCTTGAGAATTTTTCGACAGTTAAATATTTTGATAAATCAATTTAAAATCTCTGGAATCTATGATAAATTAAAAAAAAAAACTTTATCTGTTCATTCATTCAAAAATTATCATTATTATAAATGATTTTTATAAGAAATTATCTCACTTCCCTGAAAATTTCTAGATCTGCTACAGTTTTCATTTCCTATATCTCTCTCACCAAATATCCTGTTTCCTATTTGTACAAAACGGGATCTGAATGTGAAGCGAAATAAAGAAAAATTTTGCATCAATATCTTTGGAGGCAAATTGAAAAACAAGCCACAAGGAGCGGAAATCATTATTTCTCTCTATAATAGAAAGGTGGCTTCATCCAATAAAGAAATCCCGTCGGCATACTAAGTTTTCAAGATTGCTATTTTTAAAAGATATGCATGAGGATCTTTTGTCCTGTTTGTAATTCATTAATATTGCAACCCCATCTTGAAGATTTTAGAATATTCCGGTAACTTTATGTTCACGGATCTGATATGCGAGATGTAGTTCATTAATTTGTTCTAAAATTTCTATTACATTTTGTTGTATTCCCAGTGATAATTTTCATGGTTCAATTAAATGAGTAACTTAAAATATATGTACTATATTCATAAGGACTTTCTTAAATGTATAAATTCCTTGCATTCCTCTTTTGTTAATTATTATGTTGTTTTTAAACTTTCGTTTTCCAAAGTAGTGGAAATCACAAGTCTGAGATGCAGTTATGGTGGCTTCACACCAACGGCGACAGCGACAAAAACATACGTCTCTTCGCTTTGCGCATGCGTATTAAAAACACATTTTGTTTCTCCCGGTTTGCCTAATCCGGTTTCGGTTGATGTTTTTCACCCAGCAAGCTAAATAATAATAATATCGAAATCCCATGGTCTCAGGAAGCTAAATACTTAGGTATTATCCTAGACAGAAGACTCACGTGGAATCATAACACAAAAAACGTTATCCATAAATTCCTAGACGTAAAACGTAAACTTTTAAACATAATTGCTCGGAATTTGCCAATGACTATTGAAAACAAAATACTTGTATACCTAAGCTATCTCAAACCAGTAATGTGGAGCCACCATTATGCTTAACGTGAGATGTTTAAGCAATACTATGCTTCAAAATCTTAACCACGTGACCGCAATTTTACTTGACCAGACCTTTTCACCACTTGAAATCACAACTGATCGACATCATAATAGCAATTTCCATACAATTGTATAACATTTTTACTTTAGAATTATCTCTTCTCTTTTCTTCGTTCTTTACGATCATGCTTTGCAAAAAAATACTACGTAAGTACATTTATTTAACATCACAAAGAAGCAGTTAAGGACAATCTGAAACTCTTGCGTATTGATTAGTCCCTGGATGGTCATCAGTAACAATGCCTTTTCAAATGCTCAGAATATAGTTAGAAAGCTATGAGAAAGGTTTTCAATTTGCTATACCTCGGTTTCACTTTTATTAATTTTTGTTTTTCATATTCGACATTTAATATCGTGGAATTGAATGACGTTGTACCTACTGTGCCTCAGAAGAGGCAGGAAACTTGATGTAAGAGTGAGACTTTATCCTTAACAAGCTGTGTTGCTCAAGTATGACGTTAACTAAAATTACCATTATCCTTAACAATGGTCGTTTCAAAAGTAGAAAACTATTGCCTGGAATCAGAATATATGTAAGGAAAAAGATTTACACTACTTCTCACAACTGTTAAGGTTACAGCGTGGCTAGTTCTCACCATGTACTGCAGAGTTTAGGAGTGTTAAGCTTTGTTTACACCAGCTTAGTGATAATCATTAATACTAACCACTCGAACTAATATCGGGACGTGTAAACCCGGAGTATTAGTACTCAGCGTTAGTAAAAATGCAACTGAGAGTGAATAGAAGCGGATTCTATTTTACTAAGTACATAGTGCGAGTGGTTAGTACTAATTATGCACTAAGCTCGTGTAACTAGAACTTTATGGAAGGCCATTCATGATGATTCTAGAGAGTTTTTGGACAGTTTTCGACGGATGACATCATGAAACTGATTTGACTTTCATCTTAGTTAAGAAAAAAAATTCTACATTTTGTTTCGTGGAAACTTTGATTTGTTTGTTTTAATATCTTAGATTGTTCTCTCTTATTTTTAATATTTACTTCTTTAATTGAAGAAAGATGACAGGACCATTGGAATTTTATTATGATTATTCCATGTTACTTTTAGATTTGCTCCAATTTTCTATTTTACCAATGTTCCTATTCTTAACATGCTGAAACAGATATCCATATCCCGAACAATTCACCTGCAATGGATCCCCTCACGTGTAAATATCCACGGCAATGAGGTAGCCGATTGCTTAGCAAAGGAAGGCTCCGAGGCCCCACCTCCCTTTCCGGTCTGTACTTTCCCGGAAACCTACTAGATCAAGAAAAACAGGGCTAAATTGAAATGGTTAATCCCTCCAGCAAATGATTCGTACTGGAGAAAGAGTCCTGGAGGTTTTCTTGGCCTCACCTGTGACCGAAGGGATCAGACTGCTTTGTCCAGATTCGCCAGCGGTCATCTGAAGACCCTTACTTTTCATGGAAAACTCAAGATTTTTCCAATTTGCGGAAAATGTGCTACAGAAATGGCCTCCCCAGACCACATTTTAGACTGCCTTCAACTTTCCTGTGAAGATCTGGCCAAGGAGACCTTGAGAGTTTTGGACTTTTTGCGTGTTTTTAACCTCATGGAATTTGTCTAGCTGCCGATAGCTTGGAGATTTGTAAAAAAAAAAAGATTTGCTCCGTATATTTGCTCCAGATAGCAACATCGTATAAGAGTTGGCTAAGAAAAATACATAAGTGTAAAAAGCATTTTAATAAGTTTGTGTTGTTATGTATGTACTGGATTTCTTACATTTAATTATTTCTCATTACTAATATTGACAGACGTCGATTAAAAGTTAAATACACTAAAACAAAAAACAAATCTCCAATAAAATGAAGGAGATATAATTCTAATTTTTTACCAATGCGAAAATTATAAACTGTAAGGAAATAAATTCGGAATCACTATCCTATTACAGAAGTTTAATAAGACCATTTAAAACATAAAAATATGCACAAATAGCCAGGGTTGGCAAAAAAACCGATTATTTTACTTTGACTAGGCCAGTGGTCAAAACTGGTTTAGACCAGTCAAAATTGGTTCGAACCGGTCAAAATGAAACTGCCTTTTTATAATATTATTATTATACTAAAAACATATACATTTGGAATGGGAATAAACAATAAACAGGTGTTACCACTTCAATTAGAGTATATGTTGTTGATGAATATTTTTTTCTTCATATTATATATCAAATGAAATCTCATTAAGAAAAAGGCAATACCACAAAAAACATTGATAATCAATCAAAAACATCAGATTCCAGAAAAATAAGTCACAGTGTATCATCAGAAGAAGAAAGTGATGCGAATAAAATTAAATAATTTATTCCGAAGAAATCCATCCATCAACCAAAAATTGATGGTAGTTTCATCAAACCTTCTTCAGAAAAAAATGATGTATTAGATATGGATGTAGCAAAATTTTCTTGCATTCAACATTCCTTTCAGTTGTACAGAAAATTATTACTTTAAAAATATGATTATAGTAATTTAAGGCCAGGTTACACACCACCAACTTGGAAAATGTTAGCAGAAGAATTGTTGACTGAAGTGAACAACGAAGTAGAAAAAATAGCCAAAAAGGATTTGGATGGCCAAAATATCACACTAATTCAAGATGGTTGGTCCAATATACATAACGAGCCAATTATTTTCTATATCGATAGTTGCAAAACCTTTTTTACTGTCATCAGTATATCCAAGAAACAATAAAAAATAGACTATTTTTTATCTTTAGCATAAGAAGCTACAGTGAAATGCAATTGTAATGTTAAAAATTTCGTAATTGTTACTGAACACAAAATGTAAAAGATGTGCAATGTTCTTTAAACCAATAAATTAATTTATGTGACTTTTTCTTCAATTACGGCTGTGTATGTCATTTTCTAAACCTTTAAGGAAATGATATATTTAACTCCGCTAAAACAATTATAATTGAAGTTCAAAAACACTTTCGAAATCATCATGAAGAAAAGAGCTATTTAAGCAAATATGATGGATCTGTTATTCCCTAATTATCATGTGAAACAAGATGGAATTGTCAAATCACATGTCTTTTTTAAAAAATAGGGAGTTTTTATGAAAATTGTTGATAAATATGAAGATGAAAAATTCCAGCTAATATAATCAATATCATTAATAACATCCATCTTTATAAAGCCAAGCATTTTTTTTACCCAACTTAAACCTTTAGCTGCATCTCTGGATCACCTTCAAGCTGAAAATGCCACAATAGCTGATGTTGTTCATGAATTTTGAAATTTACAAGAAAATCAAGACTTTAAACCTTATGAGACATTGTTGAATAAAAGGCTTGAACAATGTTTAACCCCAGTTCATTTTGCTGCATCCAAAATGCAAAGGCGAGAAGTTGAACTCCATCCAGGAAGAATATGTACGTCAACTGCTGTTAGAGATAAATACAAATTTTCCACCTCTATTAATCCAATACCAATCACAAACTGATCTTTTTCCGAAATCATATTTTTTAATTTCTGCCGTAAATGTAAATTCCATATCATGGTGGTTATCACTAAAGAAACATCTTGATCCTAAATTCTGTGAACCTGTGATTAATTCAATTTCAATCATGCATTGCATCATCAGCGAGTGTAGAAAGATTATTTTCAACTGTTAGCTTTGTTCAAGACAAAAGCTGAAATCGCTTAGGAAATGAGCGATCCAGCCAATAGTTAATTGTTACAGAATGCTTAGTTCTAAAACCTGTATCGCTGCAAATTAAGAAATGAATGGCTGTTTTTATTTAAGCCAGTGTTAAATTTTTTTTTCACTTTTTTTGGTTTAAAAAAACAACAAAAAGCCACTTTTAAGTGGTTTACACCACTTGAGACATATTTGTACAGACCAGTTTTAGCCGGTTAAAACCGCATTTGTTAAAACCATTCCAACCCTGCGAAACAGCTCAAATAACATTAATACACAATACAAATTTACACACGTATGTACTCAATTTATCAATTATACAGATAGTATTTTTTAATAGTCGCATTAGGTATTTCGATTATAACTTATTAAATAAAATTAGAATAAATTATTTACATTTATTCATTTACTTATGTATTTCCCAAGCATGTTTTCTAAATGTTCCGTAAAGAGAAAGCTTATTTTTGACTTGGTCCGTTGCAATTGTAATCTGATGATATATTAGTCTGAAAATGTTAATCCGAATTTTAAAAGTACTGTTGTTCATGGAAAAGTTTCTTTTTCATTCAGCATTAATACACCACCATGACACATACTTAAAAAAACTTCCGTTATATTTTACTTTCAGTTAACCATGAGTATAATATACACTATTATACTGTCAGCCTGACATTCAGGATCAAAATATTTTTCCATCTACACTTTTCAAATATTTTCTCCTGAAAATATTCATTTTCAAAGCATTAAAAATATTTTAAATAATCTGGTAATCATTTAAAGGATCATTACACACAAGACATATCACCACGTTCTTATTCCCCCGGCAGGAAATAATAGGTCATAACGATATTTCAAGGAATATTTCTCCTGGAATGATCGTCTTAATGACTCCGTGATTTTGATTGGCTTATGTAAGGAGAGAAAAAGGTGGAATATATAAATACTACCCTTCAACTCAAAGACTCTTAAGTATGGTATTTTTTTATTCTGAATACGTCAGTGAAAATTCCGTAAAGGAAATTATTCACTGATGATTTAAATCATTTCACTAAGTTCCATTCTTGGCTTATTGTTTTCTTAATGTGAGTGTTTTGGGATATGTGAATTTTGAATTGTAAAGAGATTTATGTACCACAAATACAGTTATATTTTGTGTTAGATATATTTAAAGATATGGTTAAATGTTTACTGAAAATAATTTAAAATTGTCTCTAGCATTGAAAAATACAAATATCATAAAACAGCTCTTCAATACTAATTGGGATTCGTTAAAAGTACAAGTGAGAGAAATCATGTTCATTTCGGAATATTGTATAAAATTATTCATGTGATTAAAAAACATTTATAAAAACGGGCGTGGTTGCTAGGCTTAGCTCGTAGAATGCATCAGTGAGGCTATATGGTGAATGAGAGTGAAACAAATTAGTACTAGACTATTTTAATTTCATACATCAATGTTCATCGCTCAGCACGTATATCACAATTGGAGTACTCGCTGTTGATGTAGAACACGGATTCCCAACCAGTGGTACACGTACCACTTATGGTACGAGGCAACGTTTCAGGTGGTACGCAAGGATGATACGAGCGTCCCAAATATTCAACGAAGTTTGTTCGATTTTTTAGTATATACAACCACGTCATAGAAAAAATGGGTTTATATGAAATCAATTTTGTGTTTAACGTTTTTATTATACTAGAATAAATAACGCTAACAGTAGCACATTATTTAAAAAGAAACTTTGGTGCTGATTATCTATTTCTATTCCATGGCAATCTCGGCGAAATTACGTTGATGTCTCTTCTGATTTTTCTGAATTTTTGTGTATAAAAAATAAATATAGAAACAGAGTAAGTGTTGAAGAGGGCTTAAGAGTGAAGTTAAGCTCCATTGCTTCTGATATTGATATTTTAATAAAAGACAAACAACAACAAGTTTCACGCTAAAATTTGATTTTTGATTTTGTTAATATTTGTTTGCTTAGTTTGTACTAATTATTTAAAATTATTTGTTTTTAGACCTGTGAGTAAAAAAATAAAACTGTAATTTTCAATATTCGTTTTTTTTTTCTTTATTTAAAACATTAATACGAAATACAAGTGCATTAATCATAAAATATGAAGCTTTCTTAGTATATTAATTAAAATAAAACAAATCCATTAGGCACTTTTCTGACATTATATATATGTTTAAAAAAAATATAGGACTTGTGGTACTCCAAAAATGTCTAAAAATTTCAAGTGGTACGCAGTTACTAAAAGGTTGAGAACCCCTGATGTAGAAGGTTGTGGCTCATTACAGACCTCTGTGAGTTTTATGTCATCATTGGATTCAAAAACCTTTTTTCATCATATAAGTTTTTGTGTCAAACTGATGGATGAAGATACATGACGCACTCGTATAAGGTATTTCTTCACGTTGAAGGTGAGACGCCTATGTTTTCAAGAACGTCCTCTGAGTCCGTTGATACTCAGCATAGGATGTGTCGATCCCCTTGGATTCCCCATATCTCGTTCTTTCTTCATGTTGACGTTTCTACAATTTTTCTTGTGTTTATTATGCATATGTTTGGAAATTTTTAACTGTTTACGAAATTTCCACATTTTTAAGTCCAATATCTAAAGTATTAAATATGTAGGTCTTATTTCTATTATTATTTATAAAGAACAAAGAGAGACGAATCAAATGACACCTCAAACGTCGTGCTCGTACAAAAGATGCCGGAGCTAGACTAAATTATATGAGCGGCGTGGCGTAATGACCCAACATTGAAGCCTTCCCGCCGACCGTTGACACTCAGCATAGGATGTCCGGATTTTTTTTGGAATAATATCACGGCTATATTTCTTTCCTATCTTTCGATCAAAGTGCATTTATAACATTCGTTAATTATTGCTCTCTTAAACGCGGTGCCGTTCATTTATGTGTCATAAAAAAATTTCAAGTTATTAAATTTTTCGCATTTATGTTTTTTTGTGACATTCAAAAGTTAAGCGTGGTTCCTCGGTTCCTAAAGATAAGACTATTCTACGTCAAAAGGCAAATATAGTAGAACAAATTAATGTGAGGGCAATATCTATTACACTCAATATTGACATTTTTATAACTTCTGCAGTTTACTTTTAACGAAATACAATATACTACCTTTATACATCCATGAAATTCTTTTCACAGATATAGCGCTATAGTGTATGAAAAATCTACTTAAGGTGATAGGTAAAATAACTATTGTAGAAGTAGACTTTGAGTTTAAAAGTGATTGTGAATGTCCTTTTGGTTCATTTCCTGTTAAAATAACAAACTTACAGCGCATTATTGCAGCCAGTTTTCCTATCATTAGGTTCTTACCTGTACCACTCTTGCCCCAGGAATGAGATATTTCCTAATTCCACCATCATTATGCAAGGCGGACGAATCACATTGATACGGAAAATTGATCAATTTATATTAAAATAAATGCATTTGTTTCTTAATAGTTCAATTCCGCATGTAAAATAATAATGGATTGCTTTAAATTAAACTGATTGATAAATTTAAATTAAAGTCTTCAGGCACAGACGAAACAAAGTTAATCGATCGCAATTTTTAAAAAAATGAAAGTTCAATTTAAATACGTTTTAAAAACAAAATTAATTTTTACAACTAATGTTTGAGATGGCAAAGTTTCATAATAGCTTCCATCCCGTAAGAATATAAAACCTCTATCTTGTGTCACTTATGACCAAAACTTTAAAAACATTTCAAACCCACCTGTTGCTAATCCGTTTCTCTTTCAACCGGGATAACACGTGGCCTCCCCAAGCCTTCAAAGAAAGCTACCCATCTACTTTGAAGAACAGGAGTTGTTTCATGGCTATTGAGTACAGCTTCCGATGGAATATAAAAGCATAATTTGAAACGGGAAAACCAACTGTAAATTTTACTGATTTTAATTGCATTGGCTGAATCTATAGTCGAAGTTTGAAAAATCTTTGAAATGAAACATATAGTTTACTCGTCCTCTTTTAGATTTAACTGTTTTATTTTAAAATAAATTTAATTTAGCGTTGTCCTCTTTTTTAAATAAAGAACCAAACCCCAAATTCCGAAAAAAAAAATTAAAAAAGTGTTTTTTGGTTTATTGGATTTATTTATCCACAGCATTTAATCGCCAAAATTCTTAGTGAATGCTTGCTTGGCTAACCAGATTATGTCATTAGAGCAGTTAATAAAATAAAAAGGAATGCCTTAATTGAGATATTATTTTCTCAACTTTGTTTGGAAAATGATGAAGATTGTAAATCGTTTACTACTTAACACAGAAGCTTGTTGGTTATCTAAAAGTGCATGTTAGGGTCGATTTTGTGCACTCTTTGATTCAATATTGGAGTTCCTGGAAAGTAAAGACAATAATTTACGGCTCAATTTAGTTATTCAAAAAAATGACATAGCTTATGTGAAAAATGATATAGCTTTTTGCCAAACTTAACGAAACTAATTTGAAGCTACAAGGTGATCAATTAAATTTAACCAAAACTAAAAGTTTTTAATACCTGGTGTTTTTATTACAAAACTTTTTCTTTACAAACAAAACCTCAGGATAGAAAAATGCTCTCAGTTTCCAAATCTTTCAAAATTGCAAAACGAGAAAAAGATATGCTTGCTTATTGTCAACACTTAGGGCTCTTCATTCTGACCAAAGATTTGAAGACATTCTTCACTTGGTTATCCTCGATTGGGTGTTGGACCCTTTTGCAAGTAGACCCACAAACTCAGATGAATCCATACTAATACAGGAGCAATTCATTGAATTATCAGCAAACGAGGAGCTGAAACCAATGTTGGAACAAGGATACCACAAATACTGGTTACAAAAGCTGAAACCAACTTTATATCCTGCATTATGTGTCACTGTACAGAAGCTATAGATTACTTTCCCATCTACCTATTTAGTAGAACATGGATTTAGAGGAGTTATGAGTCTCATCATGAAATAAAGAAAACGACTGAAAATTTGTGCTCGTGGAGACTTAAGAATTTTACTCACAGACATAGAGCCGAACATGAATAATCTCATCATCCCATGAGGTACACCCATCTCATTGAAAAAAATGCGTTTTGTATTTTAAAACAAAATTTATAATTTCAATAAATACCACTTTAAAAAATCAAAAAGGCTTTATATATATTTTATTTTTACGTCATCATTTACCATTCAAGACATTAAAGTTAAATTTGTAGTTTTTCATAAATTAGCAGTTATGTATATAGAGTTATTTCACTTGGGGGTTCATGGTCAGGTTTTTGCTCTTATGGACATAGTCAGTTTGTGAACCACTGATCTAAAGCATTCTTTTTCAGGAGAGCGAAAAAAAAATGTTTTTTTCGTTATGATTTGAATATATTATTATATTGTTTGGGTGTTGTTCTTAGTTTATTGGATCAGCTGATGACATGAGAGATTTTGCCATTAGGTGGAAATCTCAAAATGCCATACATAGCAATAATAAAAGAAAAAGAGAATTTTTGACATACGACCTTTTTACTTTGAGTGACGATATCGTCTTTCCCAAACATTCTAAAATTTCATTTATTTCGTATAGAAAAATAAAGGTGAAAGTAAGTTAAACATCAGAGTTTGAAGTTCCGCTAAAATATCTTTTGAAAAAATAATTGCCTTTTCAGCAGAAGTACTGGTAAAATAATCCAAGTAATCGTAATACTCAATACTCTTACATATTTCTCCCAAATTACCAAATTATGGTTGATTTAAGTACATCAGTGTTTAATAGCAAGAAACCTGTCTAAATATGTTAGCAAAAAAAGTTCAAGTAATGTATCCATAGAATCAAAATATGATTTATAAAATATAGAACATTGTATTAAAATATACTGAGCAAATTTTAAGTGATACTTCAACAAAGGCACAAATACAAAAACAAACGCAAGCCGAGAAGACAGACCAATGAAACCAAGCTAAGGCTGATTATAGCCGCGATTTCAAATCAAATAACCGACGCTATACAGAAGTAACTATCCAAACCCTTGACGTAATATAGTACGCAAACAGTCATAACCCCCAAATCTTCCTTCAAACCTGTCAGGAGTTAGTGTTGTGATCCTAGTATACTTTACCTTGGAGATGGAGACTCATTCGATTCACTTTTTGTGTGATCACAAAATTTTGGTATGAATATTAATAGCCCGTTGAGTAACTTCAGTGTGAAGTAAATTGAGCTACTTTCCTATCTTCTTTTTTTAGTTATAAAACTTGTACTCATATGTTCTTTTTTACAGTTCTTTTTTTCTAGTTATGAGACCTGTGAAAATTGAGGACAATACGCAAGATTATATGATACTAGAATTACCCAGCTTTGATCGGATTGAATTAAAAATATGTTGATTGAAAAGTCATCATCAATTATTTTTCATAAAAAAATGTTAGCATCATTTAAGTGTTCGGAAAAAAAATTTTAATATCCATTTGAACTTCTCCATTGCTTCTACAATTTACTTCTGACGCAAATATGTATACATGTGGTATCCATCCATATAATCCATTTCATTTTCGTCGCACTTCTGCTGAAAGTTTTTTTTTCTAATCTGACTACTACAGAAGTTGATTTTGAGTTTTCGAGTGACTACAAATATTCCCGTGAATACAGTTTCAGTAAAAATAGCAAATTTTTGCCGGATAGTCTTGCACTTAGTTTTCCTATGAATATGTTTAACTTGTGGCATTGTTGCACCAAGTATGCGATATTTTCGTATTTCATCATCAGTATGAGAGGATGGTAAATAAAAGTTTTCGCTATATTTGACTAATTTAGTTTGAAGCAAACGCATTTTTTCTTGAAAATTCCATTCAGCGACAAGTGGAATGACTGAGTTTCTGTTAGATATATAAAGCAGATTTGGCGTATATCTGTTCTCTATACAAATCAACACCGTTTGACCAATCCACACCACATTTGATACACTTATATTTTAGAACCCTGTGGGTATGATAGGCTACATATTAAACCCCCGTTCTATTTGTGCAAGGGGCTAAAAATTAAACTGTTACGGCATTCGTGACTAATTTAGTTTGAAGCAAAAGAACTTTTTATTGAAAATTCAATTAAAGGGCATTTTGAATAACGGAGCTTGTGTTAGAAATAAATGTCAACTTAAGACAAAAAATTTCAACATTTCAAAATTTCTAACTGTGATAATATTTCTAGATCATCCTTTTCTCCAACAGACATTCAGTTTTCAATCAAACCATTTTGGCACTTTTTTAAATTCAGATATTCGGTTTCTAAATGGAAACCATACACCTATTTAGAATAATAGCTGTAGTAACTTGATTATAGAGAACAGATTTTAATAACGCCCATGAAACACGAAAAACAAATCTAATTGATTGTAATCGTATTTCAATGAAAAGGTTTATCAAAATTTTGAAATATATTTGAACTACAATGTATGGCTACCCGTTTCAATCTAACGTAACCTATCTTATTTCAAAGTTATTTTTTTAATTTATTTATCATTTTAAAATAAGAAATTACACAATTTAAAAATATTTGATTTGTATATTTTATTTATTATTATGATACAGCAATGTACACACTATTGGAATGCAACCAAAGATTTAAAAAAAGTTAGTTGAAATATACATATGCCACCAAGAAATTACCCATGTCTAGTGATATTTTGCAGGAGATAAATACACTCATTGCCATAAAAATTTGCGCACCAAGAAATAATTGTGGGATCGTAACGAAACTTGGCATGAAGGTACATGTCGGCCAGATATGCAAATGATTAGAAATGTAGCGTGATTGCGCATTACGTAATGCCACTCGAGGACGTTGAACTTCGTTCTCTGTAGTATAAAACAGGTAAGCAGAGCTTGTTTGAGTGTACTTAATCTTATACAAAGGAAACGCTGAGGTAGACATTCCGTTACGCCGCCATCGAAGACAATATGAGCAGCTGTCAGAGTTCGAGAGGGGAAGAATCATCGGGATGATGGAAGCTGTGTGGTCAGCTCGGCGAGTAGCTCGTAAAGTAGGCCATTCTGATTTTACTGTCAGGAGGTGTTGAGACCAGTGGACAGAAGAGATGTCATTTACACGGCGACCAGGCTCAGGACTACCTCGACAGACCAGTCGTCGAGAAGACCGTCACATTATACGAAACGCATGCGTAGAGCCTACTGCCTCATTGGTTGCCTCATTGGCCGCTATCCAGACACAGGCAGCACCTTCACTACGGGCCCCTGTGTCTTCCAGAACCATCGCAAGGTGCCTGCCTGAAGGACATCTGGTATCGCGGTGCCCATTGCGTGTGCTGCCAATGACATCCACCTACCGACGCCTCCGTTTGGAGTGGTGTCGTGCACAACGGGATTGGACTGCAACGGAATGGAACCAGGTCGTCTTCAGCGACGAATCTAGATTCAATTTGAGCAGTGATGACAATCGTGTTCGTGTGTGGAGGCCCCGTGGTGAACGCCTCAATCCTGCCTTCGCTTTACAGCGACACACCGCTCCCACAGCTGTTGTGATGGTATGGGGTGACATTGCTTACTATACACGGTCACCCCTAATATTGATCCATGGCACAATGACAGCCCAGCGGTACGTCCATGACATCCTTCAGCCACATGTGATGCCACTCATGGCAGGGCTCCCAGGATCCATTTTTCAACAAGACAATGCTCGGCCACACACAACAAGGATGTCACAAGACTACCTCCGCCACATTACCACCCTTCCCTGGCCTGCTCGATCCCAAGATTTGTCACCAATCGAGCTTATCTGGGATCATTTGGGACGGCAAGTTGGACACCCTACGAGTTTGGTCGAACTAGAGGCGCGTTTACAGCAACTGTGGAACGAGATGTCTCAGGACATCATACGGAACTTGTATGCCTCAATGCCCGCTCGTATCGCATCGTGCATTCGCGCTAGAGGGGTTCCAACAGAGTACTAAAACTTCCGTTCATTTGTACTTTTTTTCTGCAATAAATTATCTTTTTTATTTGATTTTCTAATCACTTACTTATATCAAAGTAGTACTTACATGTGTAAAATTTCGTTTCATTTGACAACTTTTTCTCGGTGCGCAAATTTTTATGGCAATGAGTGTAAATCATTAAAATCTAACTCTTAAATAATATTTCTGCAATAGGTAATATACCGGAACTCATAAATACAAACTGAAATAAAATTCTGGTCCTTGACAAAAATGTAGAATTCTGAAGAAAAAATTTTGATCTAACGTGTTGAATTTCGACTTCCTGAAAATATTCTGAAATAGAACAATTCGACAAAAGACGAACAATAATGACAAAGACAATAAAGATTTATTAACAAAATGAACACAGATTTATAATACTTGGGAATCCTCAAATATCCTCATCATCTCGCTGTCCACTCAAATACCCAAACGCAGAATTCTAAATCAAATTAAAAAAAAAACATTAATTCTGTCGTTGCTAGATACCGAGTAACAAAATTTTGCTTTTGTGAAGAATGGGTTTTTCTTTTGGGCTTTGTTCCATTACAAGATTTAAGATACGTAAAAAATGTTATTTCTTCGTCAATCAAATATCTATAAATTATTTACATCATGGGAAGAAATAAAAAGTCAGTTCAAACATTTTTTTTCCCTAATGGCGTGCACAAATGCACATAGTCACTGGCCACTACAATGCCGGAAGTGATGGTCTCTTGTGAATAAGTAAGTGAGTGGTATTTTACTTTTATATACACTCACTGCCAAAAGCTAAGCACGGAGAGAAAAATGTTAATTTCCAGAAGCCAATCTGAATTTGAGAGGGTAAATTTGCTGCAGAGGTAGATGGAAGTATACAAATGTGTTATGTAACAGCCAATCATGGTTTCGTGTTAAGAAATATGCAAAAAAAGGCAGTCGTTTAAGAAGCCAGCATTGGGAAGGGTTAGAGGAGTTGTATGTAAGTATGGATAAAAAGTGTTTAGAACTTTCGTACGATTAGTTTTCAAGACAGATGTGTTTCTATGGCTTCCAGAAGACGAATTGCAGATAGTGAGTGCTGGCGTTCTGTGGGACGCCTTGAAGCAGGGCAATCAATCACAGATGTTACTCTTTTCTTCGGCGTTCATCATTTCGTCATTTCACAATTATGGAAACAATTCCAAACAAGGCAAACAGCTCTGTCCGATGACCTGTGGTCGGTCGCCCAAGGGATACGACACCCCAGAAGATCGATATAGTGTTGTTGTAGCGAAGTAGAATCGAAGAGCGACCTCAAAACGACTGTATGCTCTTGTACCACGAGTTTGTGTTCCTCTATCCGTCCAATCCATAGGGGCACGATTAAAGTGGTGTCGGTAACATGTGAATTGAACCGTCGCTGATTGGGTTAACGTTATGTTCACGCATTCCGAGGTAGAAGCATCATGGTGTGGGCCGGGATTTCGTTGGGATATCGCACCGACCTGCACATCTATAGACGGGATTCTGTGACGGCTGTCCGGTATTAGAATGAAGTCCTAGAACCCACTGTAAGATTGTACTCTGCAGAAGTTGGACCTTCTTTCATTTTAATGGATTATAATGCGCGTCCCCATAGAGCTGCCATCGTCGAGGACTACTTGGAGAGTGAGGAGATTGTGCGTATGATTTGGCTGGCGTACTCGCCGGACCTTAATCCCATTGAAAATCTTTGGAGTGCCCTCAGCCGTGCTGTGTCTGCACGTTTTCTTCCCCCTGCTACTCTCACAGAGTTGCAAACTGCTCTACAGGAGGAATGGCGATTATTTGAATCTGGGGTGGTTGATCTCCTCATGGAAAGCATGGTCACACTCTGTAAGCCTTGTATGAGGATGATGGGTGTTCACATACCTTATTAATGTTTTGTTTAATTGTTTTGGATTTAAACATCATTTTGTCAATAACTCCAATATGATTTCATCTTATAATTTAAGAAAATGCAATGTTGTTTTCATCTTTGTATTTAATTCTTTGTTTTGTTCCATGCATAAACCTATTTTCTACTTTTCTGCCGCATTTTATGTCAATCAAAGCTGTACTTGTCGTTTGTTTTTTTCGAATTTTACATTTCATGCTTAACTTTGGTAGTGAGTGTTCAAAAAGCATTCATCAAGGAGATATTTTTTGAAAATCAAATATGCTCTTGAAATAAGGGGTGGATTGTTGAGGTCTGGATGTCATCTAATACCCCCAGGAGCAATCGCTCACGTTGGTCAGAATTTTAGCAAACTATTTTCATTCTTATATAAGTATAAATAAATATTTTCCATTCTGGAAGCATATATGGAGCCTCTATTTTGTGGTATTCCTGCCCATATCTTTTCTTTTTCGTCAGAAATATCCCCCGGCAAAATACACAGAAAGCATTTCAAGTCTATACTTTATGTAAAGGATCTTGCGATAATCACCATAAAATGCCAAAAGCAGCTTCGTAAACACTTAGACTTTTGGAAGAATTCTTTCTGGTTTTTCAGAATGAAATTCTTGAAGTGTTGTCCGCTGCATTTAAAAATTAATAATACCTAACTAAGTTCAATCTTGATTTGCTAACGTTACATGGGGCTTTCTTCTACATCAGATGCAAGTTCTTAAGGAACGTTTTGTGAAAGAGAATGACGTACTTTGTCTCTGCTTTTCTAGAAGTACTAATATCACTTGTATGAAGCTAGAAATTGATATAGGTGGAAATTAAATTTCATTTCATTATGAAATCCTTCAATGACATTGCGTTGTTTTTGAATCTAGGAAAAACAGAATCTAATGTCGAGTTTTCAAAATAAACCTCATGTGCATATTAGATTCATACACGGAAGATTAATTTATCTTGGATTGTAATCAAAATAAATTACTTGGATATACAAAACGTTTAACATTCATAACTACAAATCTGCCTACCTTTCAGGTTGGCTTGACGGACTCTCTCTTCTGTTTCTTATGCGACTCCAAACAATTTTTTGAAAGATCAATACGGATCATTTGGATATAAACTCAGTGTCTAAATTATCAGCGTGTTCATAGCAATTAAAGGTAATGGTAATTTTAGTTAACGTCGTACTAGAGCAACACAACGGGCTATTGACGACGGTCCGGGATCAGTCCCTTGAGGCAATTAAAGGATGAATCTGATTTATGCGGAAGTACTAGAGCCCATGAGCTAATGGCATTACAACCAAATGCTCAACATTTGAATACACTTTATTTTTCATTGCATTCTTAAATAAAAATGAGACTTTCTAGAAGAGTGAGATTGCATCACCAAGTAATGTATGCATTCAGAATTTTGTACTAAATGAATACAATGTACAATTACTAATTATATAATGTAATGATACAATGTACAATGATACAATGTACAAGGATACAATGTACAATGATACCATGTACAATGATACAATGTACAATGATACAATGTACAATGATACCATGTACAATGTACAACAATGATAATCGAGTTTGATTTTGAAAACTAACAGAAATAAGGATTCATAATTGTTGAAATCAGTTCTGTACATTATAATTCAATTATTTCAAACATTCAATTTTAAAAAGTTTATCAATAGTAAACACATATTGTATTGCTTCTAATCCTTAAATAACAATATCTTTGTAGCAGTAAAAGCTCGAACACAAGTTCTTTTAAAATTTCATAAACGGATCCACCAAATATGATTCATAAAGAAAGAAATTATTTATTTCTGGCGAACAATTTTCCAATCAAATTTTCACGTTCGCTGATCACAAACATGACAAGGAAATCTTTTATTGTATAAAAAACATTAGCTATTGGATTTTGATTCATCAAACTAGATCACGGATATAAAGTGTCTCTAAATTGCATAATCGATTATTTCTCCTGTGTAAGACTTAACTGCACTTTGTCATTTTGATTTCTTAGGCGGCGAAATATTGTGATGCTTCTTCAATTCGTAATCTAGGTTGTCCAAAACAGTGACTTCATCAAATTTCCAACTTGTTACTATTCATACTCCCCTTAGCTGATTCAGAAAACCTCTTTCCAAGTTCTCCTGATTCTGTATCTATATTTTCTAATTCTTCATTCTGTAAAGCCCAATGTTAGATTATGTGAATCTGATGGCGACAAAAGCCACTCAAAATATGTATAGTAGTTAAAAGCTCTTTTTTTATATTTTTCCTAAATAAAATTTTTATTAGGTGACTAATCATCCGAGTTTTTCTCTGGCAGATTGAACTTACTCTCTGCAACAGAAATGGGTTTTAATGGAGACTTAAGTGCTCCAGCTGATGACTCTAAAACACCAGATACAAAATCTCTGCTTCAAACACCCGTCCATTATCCACGCAAGAAACACAACGAGGAACTTTGATATCATAACTTTCATCTGATGAATTCTCTTCACTTCCTTCATCAGAGATACAATCATGCCTGTTCATGAATTTCTTGTCTATCCTTACCTTCATCAATAGTGCTTCTGCAAGATCATGCACTTTCATCTGGGATGCAGATCTTAAATCTTTTTACACTGCTTGCGACCTCTGTACTCTACACACTTTCTTTGCTCTTTACGGAAGCTTTCTGTATTCAGTATTCTTCCAGATCATCGTTGGTGCTTTCTCTACATTCCTATCCCCTTTAATGGAATTTCCCTTTTTAGATTGTTCATCCAGCAGTTAGAGCAGAATATTTCCACCTTCAAAATTGGCGTAGACTTTCTGCCTTCCTTTCAGTGTGTATTTATCATGTCGACTTGCATATTGATATTACTACTCTTTCCTCTCCACTTAATAATTGCTTGTACTTATTCCAGTTTTTATCCTGAGACTATCTGTCTCAATTTCCATGTGGTTCTTTCTTTCATCCGTTTGCTTCTTCCATTCTTCCATCTTCATGTGTTGCATTTCTTCCCACTCCATTTGTCACATCTTACCTTCTCTCGGCTTTCTAAATCTTTTTGTGAACTTACTACCGTTTCAAGTATTTCTTTCACGAACTCGGCTTCATATGTCTGATTTCCTGCTATGAAATTTTTCAGTCAAGCAAATGTAAATGTTTGAATCTCTCTCTCTCTCTCTCTCTCTCTCTCTCAGTTGCCTCCCCAAACTTCAATGCTAAATAAAATTGCACTTCTTATATTGTACCCCCAAAAGGGCATATTTACGAATATAATTTCATTTCTAATTTAAATTATCTCATACAAATAGAATAACTACTTATTCCAGCTACTGGAGCAACACAATGGGCTGTTAGTGACTGGTCGGGATCAAACCGAAGGGAAAGAATCGAGGACAACACCATTTAATTGTTAAGGTCAGTTGGCGAGGGCGCACCTGAGCTGACATCCCACATTCCATTTATTAAATTAGCATCAAATGTATGTCAATTCGTCCTCATTAACATTATGTATTTTATTTTATAGTAAACAATTTTTGCTAATGCCTTTCCAAATACCTTACATCAATTAGCACACTTTCTAATTAAATTATCAATAATCAGAAAAATCGATTTGACCCCATCAAATTTCCGAGTTTCATTACTTTATACTCTCGATAGGTAAGCAAAATAGACATAGATATAAAAAAAGCCTTCAGTGTCAAACATTGTTAACAGCATTGTGAATAAGAAAATTATTTTAATTTAGTAATACGCTAGTTCCTCTTTCTTACAGCAAATAGTTTGTAATCTGTAATGTACTAATTAAAAATAAAATTATTAAATCTTAATTAATTTTAAAGCTTCTTTACTATGTGCACCCGGAACGCAGGCTGCACAAATTTAATTGTTATTACTTTCAAAGTAAAATATTATACGATTCTAAAATATTAATTTAATGCATAAGTACTAGATAATATATATTAATAGATATAAGGACTATTTTACATTTTGTAGACGTCAAATCTATAGAATTCTACAAATGCAGAATTTTTAGATTAAATTAACTATTTTATTCTTAACGTTTGAGATGGAGATTGCAGAAATATTCGGACGTTTGACAAAGAAAACGAGGGAGTTTCAAGAATTCGGTATTTCCGAAAGAAAAATAAATGTCATTCCGTTCCAGAAGCCCCCCCACCGTTCCATTCTCCCCGTTGCGCAACTTGTTGATCCTTTCCGGGGAAAAAAGAAAATTCTCTCCTTGACGATCCATACCCGTTCGGTGTAATCAACCGTGATTTGGATCAGCCATGCCAACAAAAAATAAATGCCGGGCTTTTATTTTTTCGAGAGTGTTTCACAGTCTTTTTTTTTTTTTTTTTAGGTCGGGGAAATATTTGTGCGTGAATGGATCTTATGGAAGTTATGATTCTGAAGAGCTTTATGGGTATATGCCCCTTCATGTCCTCTTTCATTTCCCCTCCCACGTAATTAATTCGATCAATAGCTGGTGCTAAAGTTTTCGCTTCAAGAAGCTCGTCTATGCAGGAAACTCGTCAAACGATAAATACATCCGCGGAATAAACCAGCACTCTTATTTTTGAACCCCAGTGAGAAGAAATTGTACAAATAACAATATATATCGAAGCATAATAACAATACTAAAAAATGAATTGATATTTATACTACCCCTCGTTTTTTTTTAAAGATTTATTTTTATAACTAGGGGGCACCTACTCCTGCTCCCCTCCACTCATCAACCCTAAATTTCTAACCAAACTCGACGAGCTACAAAAATTAATGTTTAGATGTACTCTAAAAAAATCACGATTGAAGACTGAAAATTCGTACGTCTTTGCTCACTCGCGTTAGAAATTTCTCTTTTTCAATTTTGACGCTTAATAAACCTAAAGTAATAGCCGCATCGGAAAAAATTTTCAAAATTGTCCAGTGAACACGATGAAGAACAAACCATGTTAATTTCATAATTTTCTGATGCGTACTTTCTCGGGAAACCGTCTAAGAATCGAGCTAAACAACAGTATTCAATCCTGCTGCGGTGGCTGCGGTAACTTTTTTTTACATATTAATACAGATAGATAAAGAGATATATAAATGGAAGATTTATTTATAGTTATATATAACCCCTCTCAGGTTTGGAACGGAGCGACTTTGAATTTAGGGCTATAGACTTTTTGTGTGTTCTTGTTAAATTATCTTTGTAGACGTTACCCGTCGTTTTTCCATCTACTTTTTTGAACCAAAGAAACAGAACACGTAGACTGAGTAAGGTCTCGTAAGGGTAAGTCGCGCGGACTTACGAATCAACTTGGTTAGATTGACTATCGAAACGCAGACTAGTTCTTTTAAACGCTCTGATAGTCGTTTTAACCTATTATTTTTTTGGTCCCTCAATAGTCCAGTTGAAAGTGCAAAGGATTAGCAAACGGAGGGTTGCGAGTTCGAAACTCGGTCCAACCAAAGCCGTCGTGTATACGAGGACTAGTACATGTTGAATCTGTCGTAGCCTTAAACTTCCTCACCTTGGCATGGTGTGGGAATTTGGTGAGTGTGGTGCCAGCTCAGGTGTGTACCTTGTCATCTCACCGTGGCTCAAAATTACGAGGCGTTGTCCTTGGATATTTCCCTTCTAGGACCGTCACCAATAGCCCGCTGTGTTGCTCTTGTGTGACGTTAAATATCTACCTACCATCTATTTCCCTTTGAAGATAGATACGTTTTTCCTTATGAGAGCAACACGAAAAGATTGACATGGCACGCAAAAGAGTCACGCAAAGTTGTCTACGACGAAAACATTCTCCACTTAGGTCCACTCCAGCCACAGTAAGTGTACGTTACTATCTGGGATAATGGTATACAATATTCTCTTGTCTATCAGAAAAAATGTATACGTGAAGCTCTCGGTCAACCGTTTCATGATTTGATTCTCTAAAATCGTCACTCATCGGCCTTCTTTTATTATATTAATGTTTTATGCACTTGAAACTGTTCTTGGCAAATGTCCCATAGAATGGAGTAAACCGTATTCAAATCTGTTCAGTGGTTTTCCAGATTACTCGAACTTTCAGACAAATGCCTAATGGGGGATTTATTTTACATATGTAGGAACTGTGATACCGAAGTACAGATATACTGATGTTCCTACGTGTTGAGGGATTAAAGGGCTTACATCTATGGTTCCAAACTGTATAATACTCCCTCCCTCTTATGAAGGCACAACAGGACAAACAGCTACTAAAAAAATACTATTTTTCAAAACAGTTTGGAAAACACTCACTTATTGTTTACAAGCGTTATTGACGGGTTTTTTTATGTTTAGTAAATTAGTGAACCGAACTTTTCACGCCTTTATATAGTTGATTTGACTTTCACTTTTTTTTCTCTACCACGTTTGGTTGTTATTGGGTATGCTGTATGTTGCAACGGACATATTTGGACTAGCACTAGGCAGACAGCGTGAATTAAATGAACATGCAAACGAAGAGAACTTGTTTACTGACTCAGAGGAGAAATCGAAGTTGCACCACCTACAACTAAAAGGTTCCTAGTGCAGTCGGCAATACGTTGAGCCATGGCGAACGCTACGCTATTAAGGACTTTCTCGAAGTACGTGTACATAAGCTGAAAAGACTTTTCTTCCTCTAATTTTAAATTTTAAAATGTTTCAAGTATATACACTCAGACCTGTTTTTGTGCGATCTTTTTCTGTGCCATTTTTGTTTGTGCGGTATATGAAAAAAAATTTATTCAGTACAATATACTTACAGTCCTTTCAAAATTACAACAAATTAGAACATAATTGACAAAGTTATAAATAAAAATTACTTAAATTTAAAAAAAAAATTAATACGCACTTAGATTGCTTTACCAGTACTGCTGAAAAGACAATTTTTTGTCCTAAAATTATTTGTTTTTATGGAATTTTAGCTCTGATACTTCATTGATTTCGAGTCTTATTTTGTTCTTTGCGCAATGTAAACGATTTCCGAATATTTGGGACAAACTATATTTTTCAACGAACAAGAAATTTTAATTAATTATTTCATAGTTAAAAATTAATTCATTTTGAAAAGTTTTGTATATGTAAAATAAGTACAATGTAAATAAAATAGTTAAAAATGTTCGATGTGTATTTTCTAAACGAGATTCCAAAAGGTTTGACTAGATTCCAAGTAGTTGCCGAGCCTCGTGTCTTGATTGAAGCAATTTCTAGTTATTTCGTAAGGTTTTGAGATATTTTCTAATTGAGACTTTTTTTTTATGCGGTCCCTATTCACCGCATGAAAAAAAAATTACTTTTTAAATGTGTTGCGAAAAATATTTTTATAACTACTCGTGAAGTTTTGGAAGATTTTTTTTATGCGATTTCCTTTATGCGGTCTCTATCCAACGCACAAAAACAGGTTGGAGTGCACATTAAATTGAACGAAAGCTTCACACACAATTTGATTTTCGTTATTAACTACCGCCTAGTTACCAAATATTGTGTGGTCTAAATAGCCCTCATGTAACAATCACTGCACGAGGCTACCATAAAAGTAACATTACCAAACCAAAACATCACTGTCGTGAATTTAAAACGTATGAGTACTTTTCGGATATCTCTTTATCACTCTTTGAATATTATTCCTTTTAAAAAATATGTTCTCGGGATATTACATTTCTAGATTTCTGAAAGCACATGACTTGAAAAAGGTATGTTAAAAAAAATTCAGAATTATGATGAACATTACAAGATTATTAAATTAATTTATAAGTGAAGGGCATACATTCTTTGAACTTTTTACTATCGTTAGCTTTTTATTTTACAGCGAAGATGAGCATTATAGAATTACAAGCTTATGCAAATATCATTTGCATTATCTGTGTGTGTGTGGATGGATTACTTTAATTCATAACTCTAATAACAAAGTCTGCTTGTGGTATTATTAACACACCTTTTAACAGATAAATGTTTTTCTTAATACTTACCAAATATAGATATGCTTACATGCTAGTGGCACCAAGTTTTTATTGGTACTTAATACCATTCCTAGAAATAAATATATATATTTCTTTATTTAATTATCATTCTGGATAATATGTACTACGTAAGTGGGACTAGAGGGAGGAAATTTCATTTTTATCTAACTCGCAAAATAAGTACGTGAAATGTCGATCAGAAATGCATGTTACCAATTAACGGAAATTTATGCATTACATAGTTTAGTTACTATAGTTAAATGTTATGATTCATACACTGCTGGTCATCGAAAATGTAACACCACGATAGAAGCTTCCAACTGCCTTGCAATTTGCAGCATGCTTAGGTTATGGAAGGATATAAAAATGTATACCAATAACGTCCATGAAAACTGAATAAAAAATAAAATTAGAGAGCCGGTATAAATATTGGAATTGTGTTACATCGCTGTTTTCCTGTGTGTATGAGGCTTACTTGTGTCTAGTTGAAAAATACAGCTGTCTTGAAAACACGTTTCTGAGTTTTACTGAGAGGAAGAAATGTGGCTGGTCCAGACTGTAGATTATCCTTCCGAGTAATCGGTGCTAATGCAGGACAAAATTAGGTCGCAAAGGTGCAAATGTGGAATCCGTGGATGCAGGAGGGACAAACAGACTATGTGAAGGATTACAGTAGCCTGCTTACAACATGTAAGAGCAGCAAATGAACCCCAAACATTCAAACCTCGTTTAATGCCGCCACGACGTGAAGCAGCACTTACTGCCGCCCATAACGTCTATAGAAAATGCTGATTTCGTTTTCCCCAAGTTGAACGAAGCTTTAATTTCAACTATTTCAACCTTCGCGCTTTTATGTTCTTTGTAAAATAAAAATGGACTCAAGAAGATAACTTTCATCATCACCCTTGTGCTCTCCATTAGCTAATTGTTTATGTTATACATCTCCTGCATAATTTGATGGTTTGACACTGCTTTGGTTTAAAGTTTTTACAGCGTTGCGCTGTTGATCAAGTGATTTCTCAGTTTTAAGCGTATCCGTGTCCACTTCTGAATGTGTGAGGAGACAGCAGTGTTTTCCGCAATCCATGAGAGAATTTGCTTTGGGTTTCAATTTCCTTTTGTGATACGAATATAAAGCTTATTTTGCATTCTCGCGTATCGAAAGCATTGCTACTTTTTTAAATGAATCTTAAGAGTAGGAATTCACAACATTGCGCATTCTAAAGAATCTTTGAAATACTCACTTCGCAATTCTTCAAGGTTGTGGACAAAAACCACCACGTACTGATGTTTCTATCATGACACGAGAGGTTTCATTTCCTTACTCGGTATACAGGGACTTGAAAAAATCGAACTCCTTCTATTTTCGCTAAGTTCATAGAGCAAATTCAACATTCCCAGCTGTAAAAGACTGCTAAATACTATTTTCATGATAATTGAGAAAAACCTTGTCGTATTGAGATCTGTTTAAAAGCTATATAACATTACCAAAATGTTTATAATTTAATAACAAGTAATTGGATTTTAAACGTCCGTACATAAAAACAGGTTTTTCAATGAGTCGAATATTCTAAACAGACGATATTTGTAGTTTTTTTTTTAGATATAGTTCGGAATGCTTAGGAGTAAGTTACGTCATTTTTTCTTTCTAACATTTGAAAAAGATAATGCACCTACAGTCAGGGAAGGATGACACAAAAAACATCGTTTCCTTAAAATTCTGCCGCTTACAACAATTCTGGGTGGAACTGTCGTTCACGGTAAGAAAGCGATTTGTCGCCAGCTAATTTCTGTCGTCAAATCAAGATGGCGGCCGAATTCCGTAACAGCAAAATCCACACAGATAGGGTTGCCATAACAAAAACGGCAGATGTGAAGATAAACCGCAAAAGGTAAAGGTTACCATATTTGGTGATAAATCGCTTTCTTACCGTGAACGACAGTTCCACCCAATTCTGTTATCATTTGGCATCATATAGATTTTTGACTGTTGTCGAAAGCAAATCTATGCAAATCAAGCAATCCTCGGCAATTTTTGAAATCTGCCTCCTGGATTATTAAAACATCAAATTCCTATCCTAATATAATGATTGTTCCGTTGATAATCAAAAGAAAATTAAATTTAGTTATGTTGTATAACGCATTAGAGAGAGAGAAAACGAAATATAAGCTTTCAGGTTATGTCCCCTTTTAAACTATATGCTTTCTTTTTTTTCCCTCAGGATTTCATCCAATGTCTTTCTCTTATGTGCCGTGGGAGTTTGCGGGACAAACTGGAGTGGGCTTTCAAGCTTTACGACCTCAACGAAGATGGACGTATCACGAAGAAGGAGCTTACAGACATTGTGGGCTCTATTTATTCCCTAATGGGACGAAGGCCTTTCTCCAACTCAGAAGAAAAGTCTTTGCGAGAACACGTTGACAAGACATTCTTGGTAAGTTGCATTCGATGAATCGCATTACTGTACGATATTCCAAATAACTCGCGTTTCTGTGTAATACTGTGCAAGATTGAATTGTTCTTTAAACTTGAATTCTCATTTAGTTATGAAAAGTTTTTATACTGAATGATTTAAAATAAAGAAACGAGAAATGTATCTCCACGACCTTTCTTTACATGAGGGGAACCTCTCGCACACACATTTAGGCCCGGTGCACACAACCGGTTTTTCAACGTGCGGCGCCGCTGTGGCAACGCAAGTGCGGTCTGAGATACATTAGATCCAATCCACACATGCCTCCGGCGCCGCTGCTGTGACGCAAGTCCAACTTGCGTACAATTCGTACCGCAGTTTCCCCACGGCGCCGCAGCTCGCCGCACACGCTTCTTCGTTCTCAAGTACCTTGTTTTCATAAATAAATGGAATGTAAATAATGATTAATAAATGGTTGTATCCAGTAACATCTATTTTGTTTCAAAATATATTTTTTTGCACCAACTAAGCAAAATAAACACTTTTTTCTTCGATAGAATATTTACCGCAAATGGCACGAAATGAGTTCGTGCGTTATTTCACGGTTATGTGTGCATAGTTTTACTTCGGTGGAGCAGCAGCGCCGCACGTTAAAAAACCGGATGTGTGCACCGGGCCTTATTCTCCAGGCCCCTATTCCAGGTTACGTTATGGCCCTTATAAAGTCTCAATATGGATTTCAAGTACTCATAAGTGTTCCTCTACCCTTTGTCTAATATTATACACAATCGTAATACAATCACTTTCTAAATGGCAAACCTACTAGAATTTCTCCCACGACTAACTGACAAACCCTTACAAAATTTCCTACTTTTAACTAAAACTAAACCGTTGATTTATATTTGTGACAGTATGCTATTCATTTTTTTCTTATTTAGGCAGATTCAAAATTAGTAAAACCTCTGTGTGGGGAAGGAGGACTACCCTAATCATTGCGTATTCTGTGTTAAACCATCTACTGATAATCAATCAATGGATAATTAATGTAATCTGTAATAGACTACCACTATAGAGAATACTTCTGTGGCTTCTGTTAAAACGGACATATTGGATTGATTTGAATCATACTCATGTTTTGTTTTCTGTACTTCGCTTGTTCTTTGTTTCTATTACTGCACGATTCATGTTCTTGGTATTAATATTATATTTCCTTTTATTTTCTCTTTTAATAAATTCGTTTTTCTTTTAATACCTTTCTTGTTCGTTAAATAATTGACAGGCCTTAAACCCTTTGTTGGCAGTCCGGGAGACCTGGATTACATAAGAAAAGTACTCATAGCTTAGCTTGCACGAATGTTTTCTTTTAATTTATTTTCGCACTTGTTTGTGCGGCCCTTTTTGTCATAAATGAAAAGAATAATTAACCTTTTTAACTTATAAAATTGACTGTATACATTACAGTATAGAAATTATCTGCACTTCCAGGGGCTGCCTTCGTTCCTGGTACCGGTAAACTTGCATATGTGTGGGATCTGCATTGAGCAATTATAGCATTCCGCTAATAGGATATCGAATAATTCTAAGAATAAATAATCATGCTGAACTCACTTCGACAATTTAAACTTAATGATGCCAGGTAAATCAATAAGACAATTCTTACAAGGAAATATCCCAATCGTACCACTGGTTCATTGGAAATCAAATATCATTAAATATCATTCGCCTTTCTTTTTGATCATTTAAGTTTTGCAGCATTAATACCAAAAGCTTACAAGCTTGCAGTTATACATTTTAACATGGTTAAATGATCGAAAATGAAACGATTTTAATGATAAAACAGAAAATATAAAATTACAACATAGATCTTTTATTCTCTCGAATCGGAATTCATGTCCCTTACAAATCACGTAGACAAGGGTTTCTTTTAAAGTTCGACAGCTGCTTCTCATTAAAGTGGAATTGAATCCCCCAGCTCAAAATGCATTAACTCAAATTTTTGAAAATGTTCATTGTTTTGCGTTTAAACTCTAATTAAAATCTAAACTAGATTAAATCGAATTATACATATGTTAGAAGAAATAAGCCTTTGGTGTGTGTATGTGTGGTCATCTTTCTCACTTCTTACACAAATGGGAGCATTTCAATGTTACTGTAAAATAGGTTTTTCAAAGTAAATCGTGTGTTAAACTTGAATAAATATCTCTCTTCTCATTCTCTGAATTATATTTAACTAGCAAAATACCCGACCTTACTCGGTTTGAATTGGTTTACTCTAGATTGAAGAGATAATCAAAATATATAATGACTTACGTTTTTTGTAGAATAAAAATTTATTTTAACACCTTTCACCATCTTTATATTTTCTACAACTTACTTTGCACAAATCCTACACATGCATATCCATTCATGTTATACATTTCACATACATCGCACAATTGCTGTATGACAAAGCTACAAAATGACGAAAGGTGATACTAAGGTTACTACTATAAAAGACGATTTTGAGGGAGATTTGGAACTCCCTTTCTTAAGTTCTTTTCATGTTCAACTCAATTAATTAAAATTGCGATTTACGGCGAGTGCTCTCGCACTCATAGTCAACAAAACAATATTTTTTTACTTGTGGCACTCTTGCCTCCGGTATGCGACATTGTGAAATTTTGCAATCTTCTCCTGTCATTATTACAACAAATTTTTTAATGTTGGAAAAAGTTCTAGTTTGGATTTTTAAACATTATTATTCTTTCAATAATGGCATAACTACCCTTAAAATTTACTGAACATTTATACTGACTTACCTAACATTTTTAATTCTAATATCTCTCTACAATACTTTGTGGTGCTGTTGCGTGTGATGAGAAGGAAAGCACATTTATTAAAATAACTAGCAAAATACCCGACCTTACTCGGTTTGAATTCGTTTACTCTAGATTGAAGAGATAGTCAAAATATATAATGACTTACGTTTTTTGTAGAATAAAAATTTATTTTAACACCTTTCGCCATCTTTATATTTTCTACAACTTACTTTGGACACAAATCCTACACATGCATATCCATTCATGTAATACATTTCACATACATCGCACAATTGCTGTATGACAAAGCTACAAAAAGACGAAAGGTGATACTAAGGTTACTACTATAAAAGACGATTTATAGGAAGATTTGGAATTCCCTTTCTTAAGTTCTTTTCATGTGCAACTCAATTAATTAAAATTACGATTTACGGCGAGTGCTCTCGCACTCATAGTCAACAAAACAATATTTTTTTACTTGTGGCACACTTGCCTCCGGTATGCGACATTCTAAAATTTTGCAATCTTCTCCTGTCATTACTACAACGAATTTTTTAATGTAGGAAAAAGTTATAGTTTGGATTTTTAAACATTATTATTCTTTCAATAACGACATTATTGTTTAAATAACGGCATTATTGTTTAAATAACGGCATTATTGTTTAAATAACGGCATTATTCTTTAAATAACGGCATTATTCTTTAAATAACGGCATTATTCTTTCAATAACGGCATTATTCTTTCAATAACGGCATTATTCTTTCAATAATGGCATAACTACACTTAAAATTTACTGAAAATTTATACTGACTTACCTAACATTTTTAAGTCTAATACTTTGTGGTGCTGTTGCGTGTGATGAGAAGGAAAACACATTTATTAAAATAATAAATATTTAAAACAGGAAACAGCGAAGTAAAACAAAATAAAAGATGTCGCAAAAAATTGTTCTAAAGATATTAATTTGTGATTCAATTTTATCTCTTGATCTCGCACAGTTGCCACAACTTACAACTAAAAGTGTACAAAACTTAGAAATGTGAAATTAATCAGAGCGAAAGAATCAGAAAAAATATCACTGCTCGCGCGATCTTGTTCATTCTCGTTTCATTGAAAAATATCGTCTGTCCCAAATATTCGGAAATCGTTTTCATTGCGCAAAGAATAAAAATAAGACTCGAAATAAATAAAGTATCAGAGATGAAATTCCATATAAAAAAAAAATTTTGAAGAATAATTACTTTTTCAGCAGTACTGGTAAAGCAATCGAAGTAATCGTAATATTCAATAGACATTCCAATTTTTCCAAAACTACCAAATTATGGTTAAGTATACTTACTCAGGTGTTTTAGCATGAAACTCAACTAAATATAACAATAAAGAAATGTTTAATATTGCGTTCACTAAACTAATAGATAATGTATAAAATAAAATACAATGCAATCAAATATCTGGAATACAATTCATGTGATGACTACTACACAAACACACAAACACAAAATCGCGCATAGAACAGAAAGACGGACAGACAGACTTTCGCAACCAATGCCACTCACTAAATGAAGATAAGTACTCACTGTATGCAAATTTTCATAAAAATATCTTAAACCGCGTGGACGTGTATAGGGCACAACATACAGACAGACAGACAGACAGACGGACAGACGGACAGACAGACACCAAACAAGAAAAAGGCGGATTCGGCATTAGAAGGGTCCAAAACGGATAGAAAACTTGAAATGGGTTGAAAATATTGAATGTACAAACAAACACTCCATTCTTATTTATATAGATTATACAGGGTGTCCTAAATGTTCCCGTTTTCCAACTTTAAAAAAATTTATTGTCCGTGTTTTTTTTAATTATTGAATTTTATCGTCTGCTTATAGTTTTATCGACTCTTTAATTTTTATCGTTTGATTTTCTTTGCACTCAAGTTCCACGTCATTTTGTTCTTCATTGCAAGATGAATTTATCACGCATTCAGAGAACTGCGCTGTTTGAGGCTTATTTTGAATGTAAATCATATGAAAGATGTAAAGAATTTTAGCGACATAAACATCCAAATTATGCAAAACCGAAAAAAGATACGCTCTATCAACTTATTCAACAATTTGTTGCATTGTTAAAAGTGAATGAACGAGACTCTTCGTTCCAACAAGACGTTGCAACCTACCATACACGTTTTGAAACCTTGGGCATAATTTTTTTGGTGATCGACTCACCTCAAGAAACTTTTGGCCACCTCGTTCCCTGATCTGAACATCCCTGACTTTTTTTCTGTGAGGATATTTAAAGAACAAAGTTTATGAAGATAGTCACCAAAGAATAGGTGATCTGAAAATTGACATTACTCAAAGGATACAAGAAGTTACTCCCAACATCTTGAAACGCGTTTCTAAAAATATGCGCAAACGGCTTCAGCTTTGCCTCCAAGAAAAGGGAAGAAATTTTGAACATTTATTCTAAATGTAAGTTCACATTTTTTTTCCTACGTTAGGTTAAAAATGCTTTTCACCGTTGGCATAATAATAATTGTTTTAAAGTTTGCTGTTTTTGTATAATAAATTCACGAATCGTCAGTACGGGAACTTTTAGGACACCTTGTATTTCAATATTAATGACAGGCTGAGACATAAAGGTTACATTCAATTCCCGATTCAACACACCACCTCATGCTTTCAAATGTCAAGAGAACCTAATTCAGTTTTTCTTTTAAAGCATGTTGCATCCTATCAAACGTTATTAAGGTTGACCAACGCCCGGGGGCTAGTTTCACTTAGTCTTTCCATTGAGTTCTCCAATTTTTTATATTAAGAAACATACATAGTTTTGCGATAGAAGGGAGGCAACTGGAAGTTCCTCAGTGAAGCGTATCCAGCGATGAAGCATGTTTCGCTCTTGGATTACCAGGTGGCGCATTTTTCGGATATCAATCACTAAAAGGAAGGGCTTAGATTATTCTGTTCCGTTATTAAAGTAATACAGAACTCCGGAAGGACGCTTATGTCCCTGGGAAGTTTTATTGGATTCGCGTAAGCAGGTAGGGCATATCTCTAAGATGTTATCGTTAAGGGGTCTCCAGACAGCATCCTGCCATAGCAGCTTTCTGGTGATAAATTGGGCGTCCGCTGCCCAATTTTAAGTGTGCAAACTTTTCAAAATTCTTTTAATGCTGAAGTTTCTTTTATTATGACAAAATGGAATTTACCGTTTCATCAAGTCCATGTAAAGTGAATTTTTCGAAACTTTCCACCTCGAATAAAAGCAAAATTTCTTTTTAAGCGATTCTGAAAAAGCGAAACAGATGTATGGTTTAAAAGAAAAAGTGTTGTTTTAGCAATGTA
Organism: Metellina segmentata; assembly: GCA_947359465.1. NCBI lineage: Eukaryota > Metazoa > Arthropoda > Arachnida > Araneae > Tetragnathidae > Metellina > Metellina segmentata. The sequence goes on along the minus strand of OX375878.1, from coordinate 57,383,582 downwards.
CGTAATTCAAAGTTTTATTTTCATTGCTTCCATAGCATAATTTGAAACAGTAACACTAAACAAAAAAAAAAACTTTGTTTCCATGGAATTCTATTGAGAAAAAAAGTATTCATTGAATTAGGTTTTTCTCATTAAAGTTTCTTATGGTAACGTAACTAATTCCCTATTCTGCAAAGATACTGAACAGTGTTTAATCTTTGAAAGGATAATATTTAATTAACGTACTTGAGCAACATAACGGCCTATTGACTACGGTCCGGGATCAATCACCTAAGGGAAAGATCCGAGGATAACACCACGTAATTTTGATACACGGTATGATGATGAGGCAACACCTGAGCTGGCACCCCACTCTCCAAAGGATTGCGACGTCACACCGATTTGATCTCTTCGCAATTCAGATTTTTGCCGTATTACACAATGACGAGGCCCTGGTGTTGGTTTGCAAAGCATACCAAATGGGAATGCGTAACAAACACCGGTGGTTGACGAGCGTTAACAATGATCACACCTAACCCCACAAAAGCAACTGTCACGGGCAACGCCGTGCTAGCTACGCAGTGGCTGGTTCCATATTGAAGTAATGTATATTACTGAATTGAATACATTTAGGCCCAGTGCACACATCCGGTTTTTCAACGTGCGGCGCCGCTGCGGCACCGTAGCTTAATTATGCACACATTACCGTAAAATGATGCAAGTGCTCATTTTGCGCCATTTGCGATAAATATTCTATCGAAGAAAACGTGTTTATTTCTCGAACTTGGTGTAAAAAAAGTATATTTTGAAACAAAATAGACGTTATTGGATAAATCTATTTATAAATTATTATTTCTATTCCATTTATTTATGAAACCAAGGTACTTCAGACCGGAGAACCGTGTGTGGCGAGTTGGGCCGTGGGGAACTGCGGTACAAATTGCACGCAAGTTGGACGTGCAGGGCCGCAGCGGCGCCAGAGGCATGTGTGCACTGCTCCATTGGATCTAATGTATCTCAGACCGCACCTGCGTTGCCTCGTTGAAAAATCGGATGTGTGCACCGGGCATCGGATTAGATTCGGAGATCGGAGATCGAATTAGATCCAATGGAGTAGTCGCGGCGACGCACATCCAACATGCGTGCAATTTGTACCGCAGTTCTCCACGGCCCAACTCGCCGCACACGGTTCTCTGGTCTGAAGTACCTTGGTTTCATAAATAAATGGAATAGAAATAATAATTTATAAATGGTTGTGTGCAGTAACGTCTATTTGTTTCAAAATATTTTTATTTTACACCAAGTAAGCGAAATAAACAAGTTTTCTTGGATATAATATCTATCGCAAATGGCGCGAAATGAGTATACTTGCGTCATTTCACGGTTATGTGTGCATAGTTGGGCTTCGATGCCTCAGCGGCGCCGCACTTTGAAAAACCGAATGTGTGCACCGGGCCTTATGCATCTCCAATTCATTAAATAGTAATATTAATTCAAAACCATTTTAATACATGTAGGATTTTAATTCTTGAGTACATTGGCATCTGGCAACACACTTAACTATCCGAATCTGACAGCACTAGTTTTTTTACGCTTCGCATGGATTTCGAGCGCGTGTAAATATTCTGTTTTTGAAGAAAAGGCAAAAAGAAGAGTTGGGCGGTAATGCAGAGATCGGATTGATGTTGGTAGTTGATTGTTTCTGAGATTGTATTGATGATGATTGTTTATTAATGTTGATAGTTGAATCGATGTAGATAGTTGAATTGATGTAGATTGTTGAATTATACTGAGACTATATAGATGTTAATAGTTAATTCATATAGCCCACTGTGTTTGTTACGTTAGTAATAAATGTTGTTTTGTGTTAACGAGAATATTCCAGTCGTCGTTGTGGTATTGAAAAGACAAGAAACACTTACCCTAGACGACCGAGCAGGATGGACAGTCCTACATACGTACATATTCTTAAATTTTAAAATTTATGGTCAGATGATTGTTTGTGTATATTCCATGTATATCAGTTACTGAAGTTAACAGTGTATATTCCACGTATATCAGCATGTTGACTAGTTTCTTGCACTCACAATAATTCTCTTTACCCTCGTTAATTGATTTTTCGAGCCCTGACTAGTGAACAATGTACCATATTTGTATGAACTCGGGACCTATTATTCATTCATTTGGCATGCATTTTATGTTAACTTCGACGAAAAGTTTGATCAGCATCAATCCTGTTCTAAAATACCTTCTAAATCCCGCGTGTATATTGCAGAATGTAAAAATAAATTTTTAAATTGAGAACATAGATTTCATTTCGTATTACTTTCCTAATAAATTCGTGGCGCTTGCAAAACTGCTTTAAGACCCTGTGATTAAATATACTGTCGTCATTTTGACTTTCAAGAAAAAAATGTGTATGGCATCGCAATCCAATCAAAAATTACAGCGTATATAAAACAAATGTTGTCATGAAGTAGTCTTTGAAATGTTGTACTCATTGTTTTGTCCCCAGGGAAATTCGAACTCTAGAGTGGTTGAGTACCCCAGAGCTTTGAAAGTACTTTTCTCCCCTTTTAAGTGTCTCTGGATTGCTTAAAAATTTCAATTCTGAGAATGCTGACAGAAGCAAACATTTGGCAGCTTCGATTAAAACAATAATAATAAAGTCATTTACATATTAGATTCTAAACACTTAATGTCCTGTCAGAATCAGAAGTTCGATTGCGAATATTTCGGTCATCTTGTTGAAAGATTAAAAGAAATCAGTGAGCATGAAATCAAGTTTCGAATAATATTAGCAGAGCGCGCATCTTTTTAAGTTCATTGATGGGAAATAATCCGATGTTTGGAATGCTTATTTAAACATTCTAAACTCTTCTTATTCTTAAATATTCGGTATAATGCCTTAGAAACTGCTTATGTGTTTTCTACGATTACCTATGCATGAGAAACAAAACAGTTTGCACAGGCTACAACGGCAAAGAATTAGGAAATCGAATCAGTTTACAGTTCGTAGAAAAGTGCTAGTGTGAATTAATGTGTCAATATTCTAATTTTAAGTTACCGAATACATAGTGTTCATGGGAACTGCGGGGATAATTTAAATTGCTTTCTTTCACGAAGAAATTTTAAAACGAGTTTTCGAAACTTTCTTCGTGTGTCAGTAAATTTATCAGAGTATAAGTGCATTTAAATAATTTCTGAACTCAAATATTTCCATTAGCATAAACAGAGGATCGTAAGTGTGTGTAAACAGATCTAAATCAAAGCGATATTGAAAGGCTTTTGTTATCAATGTTATCAATCACTTGAACGCAAAACAATTTCTTATTATCTATTTTAACGATTGATAAAAGTGTATACACATGAGAGAAAGAAATTATTTTAACTTAAGTAATGCTTTTAAAATACAAATAGAAAATTTTAAAATAACCATCCAGCGTGAAAATTCATGGCGCACTTTTTAATTTTAAGATTATTGGAATTAAAAGAAAGTCTGGTTTTTACTGATTAAAAACTTGAAAGGCTATAAAATTTGAAGTTAATAAATATAAATTATTAACATTTTTAATGCGTAAAAATTATCTATCAAATTATAAGAAATAAAATAATAAGTTGTTTCCTTATTTTTTTTCGATACGTAGCTCTAATCAAATACTATTAACACAGTTATTTTGCACTAACTTTTATCGCTGTGTTTGGAAACAATTCGTAGCTTAAATTTAGAAATAGGTTTTTTAATAGATTATATATAAATATATATAACAAATTTAAACGTATTTGCTTTTCTTCGTAATGCCTGCATATTATTCGTAAATGCCTGCTAAAAAACATTGGTTTTTATTAGCTATAAAATATAATTAGAAATGTTCTTTCGGTACTGTTGGAAATAACAATTAAATACTGTACGAATTATATGTAATTATACATGAAAATTAATTTTCACACAAAAATACACATTTTATAACTTCTTCTTAGTTCAGTTAAAGCACACACAACGAGAAAGATTACAGCGTACAGTGAATTTCTTCATGCGCTTTAAATGCAGTTACATGACTGTGCTAATACATTTAAAATGAATTATTCTTTAATTAGGTAACTTCATAAGTTGCTTTGTTTTGCGTTTCAGAAAATGGATATCAATAAAGATGGCGTTGTGACCATTGATGAGTTTATGGAAATATGCTCTCACGTAAGTTTTCCTCATTTATTTCAAGGGCCACAGTAGCCCAGTTGATAGAGTCGTGAATTGACAACCTGAGGGTTGCGAGTTCGAAACTCGGTTCAAAGACCATCGTGTACGTGGGGGCAAATACATGTTAACCCACTTGATGGCTGTACCGACCAGGTTTCTCTTCATTAGCAATACTGACCAGAACCTTGATGAAAGAGAAATCTCGTTTATCAAGATCTCGTCGTCTCCTGTCATTAGAAGTAAACCGATCAAATCTTGATCTCGTCAACATAAAAAAAATATTGGAAATATTGTGATAACTAGATATCTCGTCATTAGAAAATTGGTCAGATCTTGATGGACGAGATATCTCGTCAAAACCACTTGTATCAATTGTGCCCTCAAATAATCCTCACAATGGAGTGGTGTGGAAGTTTTGAGAAGTTGAGCCAGTTTTTGACCTCGTCATCTGACCGTGTGGTTCAAAATTACGAGGTGTCCTGGAAACTTTTCCCTTCAATATTGTTCCAGGATCGTCGCTTATGGAACAATCACACCAGATTATAGCCATGAAAATAGATACCTTTTATTTTTCTTTACTAAAAGAAAAAAAATGGGGGGGGGGTCTTTATCCTTTTAAGTAAGTTTAAGCTATATATAATAGGTGTTGTCTTCCCAATGTGGCGTAAATCCAAACACCTACCTTCCTAATTTATTTGACAATTTCATGTGTGGCTATAAAACTCTAAACAAGAGATACCTAAGCGAAGCCTCACGCGCTGGACAAAAAATAATGGCATGGGGCATAATTTGTTAGCTAGAATTTAAAACACAAAGCGTTGTATTTCGTTGAAATATTCTGTCGTTCGTTCAGATCGTGTTGGGATAAACCCATGGAGAAACTTCTAAATATAGGTATCTGTAACCTCAATTAAATAACACCCAAGAACACAGTAGTGCCTCTCACCAAATTGGTGACTAAAATTTTCGTTTGTTATTTGAATTTGCTGACATATTGGATGGGGCATGTGGAGGGGCATGCCAATGCAAAGGATACATTATTCCCAAGTTAGTGTCACTTGGCGATGGCAGTTATTGCCAATTGGTGATGGTACCGCGTTCTTGAGTTTTAACTTAATTTATTTTTCTTTTTATTGAAAATTGTTGAAATTCTTTCTATTTTTAACAATATATCTTCGCAAAAAAAATAAATTATAAGCATTTGAAATCTAATTTTGCATAAATTTGTGCTGAAATGTATGGTAATGTACATGAAGAAACTTCTACCACGGGGCATTGCTATAGAACAATCACACCAGATTATAGCCATGAAAATAGATGCCTTTTATTTTTCTTTACTAAAAGAAAAGATTTGGGGGTCTTCCTCCTTTCGTGTAAGTTTAAGCTATATATCTTCGCTTCATATATATATATATATATATATATATATATATATATATATATATATATATATATATATATATATATATACAGGGTGTTTCAGTGAACCGTTTCAGAACTTCTAAGAGGGGTAGGGTACATCCTGACGAACCAAAATCATATACCAATGGGCAGTCAGAAATGCTTTCCTGACGCGGTAGATGGCGTTGTGCGAAAATCCCGAGCTTTCGTGTAGGGAATCTTCATTTCGCACAAGAACGCCAAGTTAGTAGGATGGATGATTACACGATCGCAGAGTTAGCCGATATGCATTTGGCGTACGGGGCTGCAAATTGTAGTGGGCCAGCCGCACAGCGTTTGTACGCGGAACGATATCCGACGAGGCGTATCCCCAGTCATAATTTCTTTGCAAGACTGCACCAGAGGTTAGCTGAGACAGGTTCATTAGAAAGAGCTGACAGGGACAGGGTAAGAACAGCACGGACTGCAGACGTCGAACAGAATGTGCTGCAGCATGTACAGGGGAATCCAAGAACGAGTACACGAAGTGTAGCAAACGCAGTCGGGGTTTCCCATTGCAGCGTCTGGAGGATTCTCCGAGAAGAAGACATGCATCCGTTTCACGTGCAGCGTGTCCAGACACAGCAACCGGAGGATTATGCACCTCGTATTGCTTTCGCACAGTGGTACCTTGGAAAATGTGCTACAAATCCCCTTTTTCCTGATGAAGTGTTGTTTTCCGATGAGGCATCCTTCACAAGGGAAGGAATTTTCAACACGCATAACGACCATATCTGGGCGGTCGAGAACCCGCATGCAATACGACGTCGTGCAGCACAGATTCGATTTTCAGTCAATGTATGGGCCGGTATTATGGGAGATCACCTCATCGGACCTTACCTGTTACCGTCTCGTCTAACCGGACCTAACTACTTGCTCTTTCTGCAGCAAGTATTGCCACAACTTTTGAGAGATGAACAGATTTCTGCATCGACGCAACAGACAATGTGGTTCCAACACGATTGAGCCCCTGCCCATTATAGCGGAGATGTTCGTAACTACCTGGATGTCACATTTGGTCAGCAGTGGATCGGACGTGGAGGTCCCGTGCGTTGGCCTGCTCGGTCACCCGACCAATCATGTCTTGATTTTTATTTCTGGGGTCATCTGAAATCGCTAGTTTATGACACCCCTGTTGACAATGTTGAGGAGCTGGTTGCAAGAATTGCAGTAGCTGCCGGAGAAATTCGAGATATGCCTGGAGTATTCCAGAATGTTCGGATGGCCATGCGTCGGAGATATGAGGCGTGCATTGTAGCCCGTGGAAGAAACTTCGAACACTTACTTTAATCCATGTACCTTTTGCTTCTTTTCATGTATTATTAAAACGATTTCTCACTTACGGTCTCTTTTACGGTGCTTCTGTGTACAACACCGCTTCAGGAAAGCATTTCCGACCCCACATTGCTATATGATTTCGAGTTGTCAGGATGTACCCTACCCCTCTTAGAAGTTCTGAAACGGTTCACTGAAACACCCTATATTATATATATATATATATATATATATATATATATATATATATATATATATAGTATAACTATTTGAATAGCATCTCCTTTTCGATCCGGCCCATGCTGTTGTTTGAATATCTAAATGTAGTTCTCTGCCCTCTGAATCCGCGGTATCACTATCCACCACTTTAAGGAAATTCTTATGTAGTCTGTTTACAGAAGGAAATGAGAAAACTGGGAGATTTGAATCAACATAAGGAAAGGTAAGCAAACTCTGAAATAAGCGTAGACGCAAAAGAAATAGCATTGCATTTTGGGATGCAATTGATGGAAACGTTCAGGAGGCAATTGTTGTACATGACTGCGCTGTTCGTGTTTGCTATACATTTTATTGTAAATAAATATTAATCAGTATCGTAATAAATACAAACAATTCTGCTTTAATATTTATTTTCTTTTGATATGAAAGGAGCAGGTCGATTGTTATATTCATAATAAATGGCTTATGAAATGGGAATAAAACGACACTGTCATCGTTAGATAGATGTAAGTAAAAAACTTAAGAGCAGATAATATGCTCGGGTCTGCTCTACTTTGTATCTGCATACATAATTCAGAGATCTGTCATTTGGACGTCTGGTTCATTGCAGGACTAATCCTGAAATTATTTCCAATTTTCTTGATTTTGAACTAATAAATCCATTTATGCATTTTTAGTATAACTTTCATTGAACTGAAATTATGCGTTGCAATAATATATGGTTCATACGAAGCAAAGAAGTTTTGAATGAGAAAACGCATGAATTTTCTACCGTCTTTATTTCTCTCAGATTCTTATGCTCAATATTTATTCAAAATCAGCGATTCAGTCGTGTTCAACACCTGCTGTGGGCAATTGTGTTCACTGCTGCTTTTGATTGATAGTCATATTGAAGTTAACCAGTAGCATTATTCCGATATTAAGAAATAATAAGACTATATTATCTTAATTTGTAAATATCCATGAGTGATATTCATCTAAATCAGATACTGTATCAATTCTTCTTAAACTTTTTGGCATCTTTGTTAAAGTCTGATCAATTTTACCGCACAAGTCTTTATTCTTTTGGAGTAAAAGCTAGCAAGTTTTAGAGAAACAGAGAAATGCCCTTTAACTTATTATATGCTATTTGTCTTTATCATAGAATTGGATTTCGTATTCTGTGGTACAAGGCTCTCAAGTTCTGCCGGTATTTTTTCAGAGTAGCTACCATTCTCAACATTAACGAGAATAGTTACAAACGTTTGCGAGGATTCTATCATAAAAGTGAAAACAGTCAAATTGAATAGTTTGTTGTCTTCTATGTAAAATTTTTAAATTTATTGATTAAATTTATTCATGATATACATGAATATAATGCAAAATTAACAAAGTAAATAAAAAGAGTTACCTTCGTGGCCACAAAAATGATTAAGTGAACCTACTCAAAACGTTCATAAACTTTACATATATATCCCTCCAAATATTGCAAGTTCATATAGTACTAATTTGTATAGTATTAATCAAACACACTCATTGCCATAAAAATTTGCGCACCAAGAAATAATTATGGGATCGTAACGAAACTTGGCATGAAGGTACATGTCGGCCAGATATGCAAATGATTAGAAATGCAGCGTGATTGCGCATTGCGAGGCGTTGAACTTCGTTCTCCTTGGAAATTAAAACAGGTAAGCAGAGCTTGTTTGAGTGTACTTAATCTTTTGTAAAGGAAACGCTGATGTACACATGCCGTTACGCCGCCATCGAAGACTATATGAGCAACTGTCAGAGTTCGAGAGGGGAAGAATCATCGGGATGATGGAAGCTGGGTGGTCAGCTCGGCGAGTAGCTCATGAAGTAGACCGTTCTAATTTTACTGTGAGGAGGTGTTGGGACCAGTGGACAGAAGAGACGTTATTTACACGGCGACCAGGCTCAGGACGCCTGCGACAGACTAGTCGTCGAGAAGACCGTCACATCATACGAAACGCACACGTAGAGCCAACTGCCTCATTGGCCGCTATCCAGACACAATCAACACCTTCACTACGGCCCCCCGTGTCTTCCCGAACCATCTGGCCGCCTGGCTGAAGGACATTTGGTATCGCGGCGCCCATTACGTGTGCTGCCAATGACACCCACCCACCGACGCCTCCGTTTGGAGTGGTGTCGCGCACGACGGGATTGGACTGCAACGGAATGGAACCAGGTCGAGTTCAGCGACGAATCTAGATTCAAATTGAGCAGTGATGACAATCGTGTTCGTCTGTGGAGGCCCCGTGGTGAACGCCTCAATCCTGCCTTCGCTTTACAGCGACACACCGCTTCCACAGCTGGTGTGATGGAATGGGGTGTTATTGCTTACGATACACGGTCTCCCCTAATATTGATCCATGGCACAATGACAGCCCAGCGGTACGTCCATGACATCCTTCAGCCACATGCGATGCCACTCATGGCAGGGCTCCCAGGAGCCATTTTTCAACAAGACAATGCTCGGCCACACACAGCAAGGATGTCACAAGACTGCCTCTGCCACATTACCACCCTTCCCTGACCAGCTCGATCCCCAGATCTGTCACCAATCGAGCATATCTGGGATCATTTGGGACGGCAAGTTGGACACCCTACGAGTTTGGTCGAACTAGAAGCGCGTTTACAGCAACTGTGGAACGAGATGTCTCAGGACATTATACGGAACTTGTATGCCTCAATGCCTGCTCGTATCGCATCGTGCATTCGCGCTAGAGAGGGTCCAACAGAGTACTAAAACTTCGGTTCATTTGTACTTTTTTCTGCAGTAAATTATCCTTTTTCTTTGATTTTCTAATCACCTATTTATATCAAAGTAATACTTACATGTGTAAAATTTCGTTTCATTTTGACGTGTTTTTTTTTGTGCGCAAATTGTTATGGCAATGAGTGTATACAACATTTTTATGAAAGTCATGTTTACTTTAATCTTTTAATTTTCTAGATTTAAGGATTTTTTAGAGTATTTTGACCCTACGAAAAATTATGCATTCATTAAAATTTATGCATTAAAAAAAATTCAGAAATAAATATTGCTAGGAAACCAAACGTGTCCAGTTTTCAAAATATCTGAAAATGAATTTATTTCTCACTAAACGTTGTATTTGAAAAAAAAATTTAGTTTATTCCTAATTAAGAAGAAAATTGGTATTTTGAGTACAAATGGGATTTTCTGCTTTGAAAATCCGGGGTTTTTTTCAACAATGGAATGAAAAAAAATCAATTTTAATCTTCCAGATAAATTTAAGGTACAGATGAAATGTTTCATTTGTATTTCAAACTTCATTTGAAAAATTCATTGCTGGTATAGTTATAGTTTCTAAGTCCGAAATTTTCTTAACGAATAATAGTAATATTATAGTTTAATAGTAACAATGCGAAATTAAAGTTTTTTTTGTCAGTAATACTCGATGAACATGCAACACCAAGAGAGAGTTGTTGTATTAACTGGAAATATGACAGACGGAAGGTTAATTATAGCAAACACAAATGATTAAAATTCATCTGAGAATGCAAATAAGACGAGTACGCAATACAGGCTTAAATGGGACTTGGAAGATAAAAATAAAGGACTCAAACAAATCAAATCCCAAACATTGTGTGAGTAAATTCGATTGGTATTTTTCTGCTAGTACGTTAACATTAATTAGTGCCCAGAAAAATTCGAACTTCGCCGAAACAAATTAAAATTGTAAAAATAGTTTCTTAATCCATATGAACAAACAGATCAGTTGATTATTTTGAACTTGAAAATATCTTAGGTAAGAACCGGAGGTTGCATTTTTTTAATTCTGACATTTTGGTAGTCCCACAAGAAACCACCGCAAATCCTTCCAACCAAGGGTTTTTCACATGTTGAAGTGACGTAAAACAATGTTTTTTATTCATAGAAACTATTTTAGGAAATTCAGTTGGTGACAAATATCAATGCCAAACTTCTCTCAATTTCCAATTTCCCTAAAAATGGATGCATATCGTGAATTTGCCGGTGAGTGACCAACAGCCATATTATTACGAGTCTATAAAAGTTTCTATCTGGTTTACCACAAGATATTTACTATTTGAAGTGCAATAATGCAATTCGATCCGGTGCTTTTCAACGGAGATGTGGATAGACTGTGAGTACCGCCCTTTCTTTTTCACTCATCTGTTGAACGCGCTTAAAGAGTGGGAGGTTTGTGTAATCTAATTTGGAGTCAATTTTGGGCATGACCTCATGAAACGAGAGTACATCGTACGTACCCATTTAGTTAAGTTTACCAAACCATTTTGCGGATCCCTGATGCCATCTTTCCACATTTTATTGTTGTTGTGTAAGTAAAGGCGAATATTTTTGTAACATAGTTAATATTCGTTGAAGACCGTAGATCTGTATCATCAATGTTACGCCGTTTGCAAAAGGTTTTAACTGGTAAAGGTGAATACACAAATCCCTACTGTTTTTAGCATGTTTCTTTTGATTACCAGTTCTGTGATTTAAATCATTTATTCACTGTGCCACATGTCATATCTCATAAATTTAGTTACTGCAACCCATGTTTTTGTTGTTGAATTTTCAGTGAACAACATTGTAATTTCACTAACTGTGATTGCATTAATTTCAGCACTGATTTCAATCATTTATACATTGTACATGTCTTATATTACGTATTTCGTTACCACAACTAATGTTTTTGCAGCTTTTTTAATGAACAGCATTGTAATGCCGCATATTCTAAACTTTACAAATGATACTTTTTTAGAATTCGTCCCGAAATTCAACGAAACGTCATAAAATAAACGGAAGAAACGAACAAAAAGTTCTCGAAACTATCGCAAAGTGACGGAATTATGAACAGCTAGAAAATAGGAATGCAAAATAATAATGTATAAAGTTATAGAAATATTATCAACAAGAGAAATAGAAATATGGAAAAATCGCAAAGCAGTACCAGCTATAAAAAAATACAGATACTCTCACTTAAAATTATTCTGAGAAGTTTCACACATTTAAATCGCAATAGGGCCACAACTTCAATAAAACTCTAATAGTAGAATTCATACACTACAAAAATTAAAAATTGATAAAAACACACCAGAGAAGGATGCTGTATTTTAAAATATAGGGCTGAAATATAAAACTAAACAAAAAATTATGTGAAATTCATGTACCCAGAAATGAAGAAATAAAAAGTCCTTGGGGTACACTTGAAATCTCGAAAGGTAATTCCATTTCAGTCTCGTATCTACCCTGAAGAATCCACAATAAGTTACATTTTTATTGCCTCTTAAGCTTTCCAAACCACGTTTATATTTTTTGATGTTTATATAAACGATTTTCATCCGGTGTGCCTTGAGTAGGTGAAGCTGTTTAAATTCGGTTTATTTCATTTCAAGGGTTTAAGTTAGAACTTTTGGCTATAGTTTTCACAAAGGATTTTCAAATTCGAATTTCCAGAATTGAGATTCGAATTTTTCTGGATAAACCATTCTGATTTTTATTTTTTTTATCATAACTAAATTGTTTAAAACAGTTTTTTAAAAAAAATTTGTTAACCAATCAAATTTATGCTTATTTGTTTCGTCAGATAGGCAAAAATAATGTAGCATATTTTTTGGTGAAGTTTAGAATAATTAATTAGTTTATGTGCTTCACGAGACAAAAAAAAGTTAAGAATCACTGGTGTACATCAATAATTGAACTCTATTAAATTTATATTACTTCGATACCAACAGTAAATAATTGGTAATAATTAGAAAACATTTTCTTTCAACAAATGTTTTTAAGTTTAAAAGACACTGGTAAAATAAATTAAGAAAATTTGCATATTTTATCGAATTTCATGAAAAGAACTGAACTGAATGTAAAACCACTGCTTCTAGACAAAAAATGCAAATCTTGTACGTCAAATACGTAAGCGTACACGTGTGTGTAGAGTAGAGACACGTGTGTGGAGACAGTAGAGAAACAGGCTTTATAAGCGCGCGTAAGTTAAGACGCATTTCGTTCGCTAGCACACCTCGGCGAATTTCTTGGTGTTATTTTGCAGCAATCGGTTAATTTCAAATTGTAACAGTAAAAATGAGTAACCACCAACGTTTAGATGGTGGAATGAGGTGGCGAATTGTGGGGAGGCTAGAAGCAGGCCAATCTCAAGTCCAAATTTGTAAAGAGTTCAATTTAACGCCCAGCGTCGTGCTTAACTTATGGAAACAGTTCCAGGATACCGGATCCATCGAGAGAAAGCCTGGGCAAGGTCGTCCAAGAGCCACGACGGCCAGAGAAGATCACCATTTGTCGAGTATAGCGAGGCGTAATTGGAGTGCTACAGCTTCTCAGGTCTCTCGTGACTTGTATGCATCCACAGGAACCTGTGTATCAAGGGTGACTGTTTCCAAAAGACTTCATGAGAGAGGGTTGTTCGCAAGAAGACCTGCTGTTTGCGTCCCGCTCACTTCTATGAACAGGAGAATCCGTTTATCATGGTTTAGAGAGCATAGAGATTGGAGTATGGATCAATGGGCGACCGTTCTCTTCACTGATGAGTCCCGGTTCAGCCTAAACACCGATTCTCGCCGTACGTTCATATGGAGAGAACCAGGGACCAGCTACCTACCCTCGAATGTCTGCGAAATCGACCATTATGGCGGAGGAGGTTTAATGGTCTGGGCAGGCATCATGTTGGATGGCCGCACACCTCTCCATGTCTTTGAAAGAGGCAGTGTGACTGGTGTGAGGTATAGAGATGAGGTCTTGGAGCCCTGTGTTTGCCTTTCCAGGGGTGCAGTTGGCCCTGAGTTCATTTTAATGGACGATAACGCGAGGCCACATAAAGCTCTTCTGGTCGACGAATTTCTAGAGAGTGAGGATATTCGCCGGATGGATTGGCCAGCCAGATCTCCAGACAGTAACCCTATAGAACATGTCTGGGACGCTCTGGGGAGGGCAATTGCAACTCGCAATCCCCCCTCCGAGAAACATCCAGGGAATGAAAACAGCGGTTCTGAACGCGTGGGACCAATTGCCACAGGAAATGATAAACTGCCCTATTTCAAGTATGAAGTCACGCTGCGAGACCTGTATATCTGTAAGAGGGGACCGTACCGTAACCATCGATATCATGGCCGCACAACTAGTTTCTGACGTCATACAACTGATATCCCAGTCCGTCGTATCCCTCCGCGCTGTGTTTCGCCGGAGCTTATGCGTTTTATTTTTCTACTTTATTAAAACTAGCGTACCTGCTGATATTTTCTTTCTTAGGAAAATAACTTCATTTTTACTTTGGTTGTGTTCGAATAAATCTAACTGCTTACTTTAGTTAACCTTTTAAAAACTTCTAGGCTTGCTATAGTTTAAATTACACTATACATTTATCTTGTTTTAAATAATGACCATAACTACCAAATTGAGATACAAAATGCAAATTTTTAAAATTTAAGGACTTATTTAAGGTAAAAAAGTTACACAAATACACTGTTTATGAAATAAAGTACAAGAAAAGAACAAAATCAAATCAAAAAACATTTTTATTATCAAACCAAACAGCAATATTTCGGTACAACTAAAATTTATAAACTAAGCACAAATTATTAAAAATTTAAATGAAATCAACACAGCATTAGATATTGATACATTTAACTAAGAAACATCAACATGGCTAAAACTTAGAATAATAGACTTATGAACATCAGGAAAGAATGAATTTTTAAAATATTTGGTGCATTTAAATTTATGAAAAAAAAATAAAGATCACATAAATTTGCCCAACTTTCTTTGGTTGGAACAATTTGCTTCATTAACTTCAGTTTTCTTCTTACCTTTCTTATCGCTATTCTTTTTTAAATAATTAGATGCTACTACATCATCATTACATTTCTTGCAAAAATTAAGAAGGATGTTTGAAGATGCCCATAAAACATTTTTAAGAATAGTGCCTATGTTATGAAAATTCTCACACGTTTCTTCAGATAGCAACATATCATTATCATCTAGTATAGACATAGTAATTGACAAAACAATTTTACGCTGATCTTTTAACTTTAAAAATTAAGATTTAAAATTCGTATATAGCTTATTTACGACAACATAATTATATAACACTGCATTTACTATGTGTTCTTTGGGAAACTTTAATTGTCCTCTATCTAAGTTTTTAACAAAATCATAATTAACATTTAAATTTAATTTTTTATTACACAAATTTACATCTATAAAATCACCAACTTCAAAATCGTTAATTACTATTTCACCAAAAGCTTTTGTTGGAATTTTAAGTTGCAATACTGACTTTATCCTCAATTTTTTTTCACACTCCAATAACTGTTGTAATGAAATATGATACTGTGAACCTGCGAGCTGCCTATATAAACTAAATCTACTTTCTAAATCATCAGTTTGAAATTTACCAGGCAATATATATAAAATGTTTAATTCATCTTTACAATATTTCGTTATTTGAATTATTCCCAGAACAGTAAGTTTTAAGGCTACATGCGTTTCCTTAGAAAACATTCCAGTTGAAGGTTTAATTTTTTCCCATTCTTCTAACCAATCAACAAATTTATGAAGAAAGACTAATTTGTCATCATTTTCATCATATTTTAATGGAGTCTGATAATTATTATTCATTCTTGATCCTTTTATTGCATATTTGACATTAAGGATTTGCCACCATGTAAGAATTACTGTTAAAAAATCTGCTGTGTCCTGGAAATGTGGCAACTTGTGTTTATCACCCAATTCAATTAAACCCTGAGCAACAAATTCATTAAAAACACGCAAAACTAAATCAACATTTTGTCTTTCTAAATTCGTAGGATAAAGTGCCTTATGAGTCAACTTAAAACCAAACTTAATTAGCGAGTTACATTCTGCATCATAAAGAAGACGGACAGTGTCTAAAGAGGCAGTTTTGAGATTATGTGGATCATCTGTATTAAATCCCTCCTTAAAATTTGGATAGTAAAAACATTTCCCAGAATTTTTTTGATTCAGCCAATTATTCCTCATGCATTTTAGTAAGTGAACACTGTCGATAAGAAAAAAAAAGTGGCTTGTTTTTATCCGAAGGGTGAGGGTAGACAAACTGAAGTTTTGGTGGTGACAGAAAGAGTGACACAGCTTTTCGATTGATTGCATTATTATCTGTAATAATACACAAAACACTAAATCCTATATTTTCAAGACCTAAAATTACCTTCTTAAGATATATATACAAAGATTCACCAGATAATGTTTTGACAGACAATACATGTACAACATCTTTATATTTTGATAAAAACTCTTTTAATCATAAAAACATGTGCACTGGAAGCACAAGATCATAACTAACCCCTACAATATTACCACCTTTATATTCCATAAACTCTTTTAAATGTATTTCATCCACCCTTAATATTACTAATTTATCTTGATCATCTAGCAATGAATACTTTCTTTTAATGTAATAAAGAAAATAAGAATCAATTTGTTCACTATGAGGATCTAAATTGTATGAAGAACATAAACGCTGGACAGTATTAGGATGAGGAAGATTAATAACGTCACTTTTCTAACAAATCGATACGCTTGAGGAGCAATTGTATATAATAATGTTGCAAATATTAAAAAAAGTATCACTAGAATATCTAAATGCATTCTTGTTACTACAACACAGGAAAGAGATTTGTTCAATTATAAATTTCAGCATATTTTCATTTCTATTGTCACAATTTTCTAATGAATGCAACGCATCAATAATACAAGAACTAACAGGTATCTGATTTTCAATTTTCTTCTCGTCTATTTTCTTCAAGTCATTTAATACCTCATTTAATTCATTTATGTTCTTAATATAACATGGAAAAGAGAACTTACTTATTTTGCCCAACTTTAATCCATCATTGTAACACGTTACTTCCAAATCGTCGTTAATTACAACATATTTTTTAATAATTGGCATTGGCTGAGAAACAATATTTAGAAACATCATGTGAGCGGTACAGTTTACTACAGTCCAATATTCTTTATTGATAAAATTCAAACGCGCTTGAAGGTCTTTCAAAGAGGAAAATGTTCGTAGCTCATCATATTCCTTTTTGGAATCCAGGCTTGCTTCTATAGCTTTGTTCAAGAAGTCGATATCCATTTTACTTTTCTTGCTTTCTGGACTGTCTCTACAAGATGTATTCGAAGATAAATAAGATGGGAGATTTGGAAACTGCGTGGGCACAGCATTCGGATGTAACCTATAAGAAACATTCTCTTATTAAAACAATGAAGTTGTATACATGTATAAACACACACAAGTTACGCATAAACACACACAAGTTACACATAAACACAAATTAAAATTTTACTCACCTTCTAATTTTTAAAGCTGCTTCTATAACTCTTCCAGTTTTTTCATTGATAGCTTTTGCACTTGTTATGAAGTCTGTTTCTTTAAAATGCAGTTCACAGACCTGAAAACGATAGTCAAAATCATTAAACTCTATATTTCCCACTGTTTACAGACATAACTAATATAATATCGAAATTCTCTATGCAGAATATAGAATAACAAAACGTAAGTCTTGACTTTTGGATATTATTATATTTTCTGTTTGATCAAATAGCTAATTTACCATACTGAAACGAAATTTAAAATAAGTTCATTCGATTTCGATTTGTAATGAGATAGTCTGTCTTTAAAATGCAGTTCACAAACCTTAGGACAATAATCAATAATTTGACGCCATTTTTTCTATTGTTTGCAAATATAACTAATAGAATACATAAATACTACGCAGAATATAATAACAAAACAATTCTTGACTGTACTTTTTGGAAAGTATTATTATTATACATAGCTAGAATTTAACTGATAATTTACCATACTTAAACAAAATTAAAATAATTTAATTCACTTTGCAATGAGATAACAATAAGAATCTATATATATAAAACACTAACGTACGTGGACTCGAAATCGACGTTATTTGTGTATCGCCGAATGGCAACAATCAACGTAAATAAAATAACCCAGATAGTTTGAATTCTTGCTGTTTTCAAATAGCCGAGGTCAATTTCTATGCTAAATAAGGAAATATATTGTAATATTTATGTTTGAACTGACTTTTTATTTCTTCCGTTGATGTAAAAGTACTTTAAACGTAATTTTGCTACCCGGTATCTGGCCGCGTCAGAATTAATGTTTACTTTTTTAATTTGATTTAGAATTCCGTGTTTGGGTATTTGAGTTGATTGTGAGATGTTGAGGACATATTTGAGGATTCCCAAGTATTATAAATGTGTGTTGCTTTTGTTAATAAATCATTATTGTCTTTGTCAATATCGTTGAAAAGTCTTTTGTCGCATTATTCTATATCTCGCAATGTATTCAGGAAGTCGAAATTCAACATGTTTGAATAGATACGTACGTGGTTTTTTTTCCAGAATTTTACATTTTTTCAAGGATAGGAATTTTATTTTTGTTTGCATTAATGTGTTACGGTATATTACCTATTCCAGAAATATTATTTAGGAGTTAGATTTTAATGATATGTCTATTTCCTGCAAAATATCACTAGACATGAGCAATTTTATAGCGGTATATGTATATTTCGACCCACTTTCCTTAAATATTTGATTGAATACGCAATGATTTAAAGAATTGTTTCATAAAAATAAATAAAATATACAAATCAAAACATGTTTAAATACGGTGTGTAAAAAAGTTTAAAAAAAGTACTGTTACACACCGCCGAGCGCTAGCCGGCGCAGCCCGGCTAGTAATCTCTCTATATTAAAAAAATGTTACCGCCGCCGCCGCCGCCGCCGCCGAAGAATTGAAAACTGTGTTGTTTAGCTCGATTCTTAGACGGTTTCCCGAGAAAGTACTGATCGGAAAAAAATGAAATTAACATGCTTTGTTCTTCATCGTATTCCCTGGATAATTATTAAGATTTTTTTCCGATGTGGCTATTAGTTTAGGTTTTATTAAGTGTTAAAGTTGAAGAAGTGAAATTTCTTCCGCGAGTGAGCAAAACACATTCAAATTTTCAGTCTTCAGTCGTGAGTTTTTTTTTAAGAGTACCTCTCAACGTAAATTTTTGCAGCTCGTCGAGTTTTTTTTTAAATTTAAATTTGGTTCTTGATAATATTTTTTTGAAATTCAGGAAAAATCGGGACATTTTTGTTACTTTTTTTTAAAACTGCCATATCTATATCTAATTACTATTAGTTTTTAATTTATAAAATATAGCAGTATACCTCAGAATATACTCTTTCTTACGGTACTATTATTTTTGAAATCGGTTAATAATTAAATTGGATGCGATCAAAAGTTCGTCATACAAAATTCGGAATCTTTGGATATTTTCGCTACTTATTGTTAAAACCGTTTTGTCTACGGCAAAAGCCATTATTTTTTAAATTTGAAAACATCACTGAATACATTACATTACACTCTTTCTTATGGTACAATTATTTTTCAAATTGGTTAATAAATAAAATCGATGCAAATAAAAGTGGGTCATACAATTTTCGGAACTTTCAGATCGTAACTTCCGATACAAAACTAAAATGGTCATATCTGTATAGTATTACTGTTAATTTTTAATTTTAAAAATATTGCAGTATACCTCAGAATATACTCTTTCTTACGGTACAATTATTTTTAAAATTGGTTCATAAATAAATTCGATGCAATCAAAAGTTGGTGACACAAATTTCGTATTTTTCAGTTCGCATAGCTGCTTCCGAAAGCAGTAGTGGGTTACACTTTTGACTATCGGGTTTGCCAGATATCAAATTTATCGTAGCAACAATTGCCATAAAAACGATTTCTTTTTATTTGGCGAGGAAAAAGGCTCGCTTTTTTCCCTCTGTTTTCAAGACAGTTTACCGACAAAGTACAGATCGTAAAGTTTGGATATTAACAATGTTTAGTTAAAATTGTACAGGGAACAAGATGCAGAAGATTTTTTACTGATGCGGCTATTAGTTTAGGGTGCATTAAGTGTTAAAGCAAAAAAAAGTTAAATCACTTGCGAAAGAAGTATTGGTTTGAGAAAGCAAACCAAACGGATTGCGTAGCAATCCCCGGGGTCGGCGAGCGTAAGCGAGACGCAGCGAAGCCCTCGCTGTGACGTCATGAACCGGAAAGTGAAATCAGCATAATACGAATTATTCAGATAGTTTCACTCTGTGAAAGTAATGTTGGTTTGCGAAGCAAACCAAATGGTATCTGTGACAGGAGTGTTGGTTTGCGAAGCAAACCAAATGGGATTGCGCAGCAATCCCCGGGGGTTGGCGAGCGTAAGCGAGCAGGGGGCGGAGCCCCCTAGTTAATAAAACATTTCCTCACCTTATTGTACTTGGTCGGTTCAAAATGGTCACGATGTATGGCGTTAATCCATTTTTGGCGGACTTCTTCACTTTGGGGAAAGGAATAAACTCTATATTTGGGCCAATTTCTTTTTTTTTTTTGAGTTACACAAAGGTACAACACAAGGGGCTAGCATGGTTTCCTAGCTAATTAACGCACAAAAAAAAGAACTTTGATCACACAACATACACTTCTCACACATACGCCGTGGATACAACCGTTACAACTGTTGGATCTCAGTTGAGTGACGTCACGACCAGATTTGAAATGACTGTATCGGCCGCTACTATCGATGGTTACGACCATAACCCATTATTAACCCATTTTTTTGTTTATTCTGCAACCGCTGTTTCATACTTTCCGACTCCAACGAGTGTTACACACGATCATGCGTGTGTATTACAACTATTGAATGGTTATTTGTTTTGTATTGTATCAATGTATGTGCATATCAAATTTCATTAAAATCGGTACAGTAGTTCTAGAGATAATCGACCAAGTCTGGAAATTCTCTTAATTTCTTACACCAGTATAGTTCAGAGGGATTTTCATCAAAAAGTGCCACAATGCAATCAGTCGATAAAAGCACCGACTTTTTTTTGTGTGTGCATTGGTTGTTGAGAAGAAGATAAAAATTTAATTTTTATATTTTACTATATTTTAATTATTTGTTAACGAGGGAGAAAGCATAAGGACAAATTTCTGCCTGAAAGAACTAAAGAATGAATAAAGCAATCAATTAGACACTTCACTGAAAAAAAAAAATTTTGCTCCAATCATGTGATTTTGAAGTTTATTATTTCGTTTAATCAATTATTTTCTTCTTTAAATTTACCACCAGAAGGTCTCGTTTTTATTATTGGGTAGAAAAATGCTTTGATAAAGACATCTTCAGAATACGGTTTAAATAGAATATTTTCGCATTCTGTTACGATTTTTTCTGTACTAATTACGAGGTGCTAAGAGCTGAAACATTAAATTGGCAATGTGTTCGAAATAATTAATTTTCAGAGAAATGGATAAGTGCTTCTAATTTTTGCTTTTTCGCAACGCAACTAGAGACGCTAAAATTAGATAAATAATTAATTAATGGACCAGCAATAGAGATCAAATAATGAGAATATTTTTTCAAACAAAAACTAGAATTTTATTCAGATAATTGAGACTGATGCATTGTATTCTTATAAGAATGGTTTTGCTTGAGTTTTATTTTTCTGCTTCTTATAAAACACAAATAATAGAACCCTTTTGATGTCAGAAGACATACCACAGAAAATGCTTTGAAAGTCTAAACATAATAGAAAGTACATACCTAATTAAAAGCAGTCAACATTCAGCTACAATAAATTGTACCGTATGAGAAGTTGCACTAATTCCAATTTAATATACTAGTGTGATCAAAAAGTACCCAGAATACTGTCATAAGACAAAAGGTATCAATTTATAGGTCAAAATTTATTACATGTCATTCAAAGTAATCTTCTCCGACTTCGATGCACTTCTGCCGACAGTTTTCAATACTCAAAACATGTCTTAAAGTCGTTTTAGTGAAACCCCTTCAGGGTTCGTATCAAATTTTCTATTGTATCAATGAACTCAAAACGGTGATCACGAAGAGGTAATTTCACCCGTGGAAATAAGAAACAGTTACACGGTGTCATATCAGGTGAATACGGAGCTTGTGAAGCCGTATTTGTTAAATACTTTGTCAAAAAATCACGAATAGAAATGGGCATTGTGAGAAGGCGCATTATTGTGATGCAAAACCCATGTTTATCTCGCCACAATTCACGTCGTTTTCGACTTGTTGTTTCGACGAATGATATCGAAACTCGTTCAATGATTCCTCTTATTGTAAACGACGATCAATCAACACCAATTCTCTGACCTGATTGACATCTTGATCATTAGTCGAAGTGGATGGTCTACCAGATCACAAATCATCTATGACGGATTCTCTACCTTCTATAAACTTTTTATACCAATTAAATACTGTTGTTTTTGCTACACAGTCGTCTGTAAAAGCATTTTGCAACATTTCAAACGTTGGAGAAATTCCATTTCGGAAACTAAATTTAATGTGTGTTCTTTGCTTAATTACATACATTCAATATTTTGGAAAATCAATGAAGTAAAAATTCTTCACTTCTTAAAAACAAATTTATTTTCAGATGATATAAATAAATCAATACCTCCCAGGTTTATATAAGTAGTAAAAATATTTGATAAAGTTTGAAGACGATATCTACTATATATGTATTTTAAAGGAAACTTTCCGGATACTTTTTGATCACAGTAGTATTATAAACATCCTATTTATTTCAATTTGTTCAGAAATGAATGGCACATGTTGGCCAGACCAGACCCTTTCGCCATAAAAGATTTATACAGTTTTTGTTCAATATTATAGAATCATTGATTTCTGTGTTTTGTGTCTGTCTATCAGTTTGTCTGAATACGTGTGTCCCAGACTACATTCAAACGACTGCTTTTATTTCGCGTCTGTCTGTCAGTTTCTCTGTACAAATCGATACAATCCGAAAACCATTCAAAATAGCCTTAGAAATTATATTGAGTCTAAGAGTATTGCTGAACACAGCTCAGATTGTTTTGCCTTTGTTGATCAATAATCAAGTTTTTCAATAATATTGTTTTACCAGTATGTCTCGAAAGACAATTTTTTTATAAATATTTATGTTTCAACCATGGAAGTAGGTATCTTTCCTACTTCCATGGTTTCAACTGACTTTTTATTTCTTCCTATGATGTAGATAATTTATGAATATTTGTTGAAGATTTGAATTCTGTCTTTGCGTTTGTCTTTATCAATGCTATTTAAAAGTCTTGTCGAATTGTTACATTTCATAATGTATTCGGGAAGTCGAAATTCAACGCGGTTTCACAGATATTTTTTTCAGAACTCTGCATTTTTTCAAGGATCATATTATATTTATATTTGTATTTATGTTTCCGGTACATTATCTATTGTATGTATATTATTTAGGAGTTCGATTTTAATTTTCTCCTATTATTAATGAATAGTTTGGAATCTCTCTTTGCATGAAATGTTAATACCATAGCATTCGTCAGGACGTATTTTCAGTTTTCAATAATTCTGTAATGATGTTGATGAGGCCATGGAGGAAAAAAATTTATCCCGCTAAAAAATTATATCTTTAGTTCCTGTATTAATGGTGCGTTGAAATCCAGGATGCGATATGGCCCAACTCTGTGCAGTTGGTGCATTTTGGGTATCGTTACGGGAAATTGTACATGTGTAATGCGATGTGTTACACGGCATCTCTGACATCTGGCATCAAGCAATTTGCAGAGATATATCCGAATCCATTACAATTTAAGCACTTCTTTCTGTTCGACATGTGATCAGACAAAAAGAGGTTTGGTGCAAATTTGGATGACTTGAATAACTTTATTGATAGTGTATACGTTTTCAGGTTAGATAGGTTTTGATTTCATCGGTGCAATATCTTCTTAGAAAGTCATGGCTCTAGCAGGGTAGTCATAGTTCGAACAATTGCAAGACTTGAAATTGCACTAAACAGGTAATTCTAAGAGCCTAGTAAAAACTATGCTCCTCGGTTCGTAGCTAGAAAAGATTGATAATTCTTAAATCCTCCTTAATTTTTCTACCTATTGATATCCTTAAAAATAAACCCAAAAAGGCCAATGAGAAAATTTCCGTTTACATTTAAAAAATTCATCGTTATGAAAGGATGACAAATCATTAATTCAATAATCTTAATCAAGTTCTTAATATCAATATATTTTGTTTCTTGAAAATTACATTGCGCATGTAAAACAACCAGCTTGTTTTAAAGTTAAATTACTTTAGTACAGTCGAAACAAAGTTGATCAATTACAGTTTTTCAAAAAACGGAAAGCTCTTTTAACAGCGTTTTTTAGAAACAAAATCAATGTTTTCGACGAATGTTTGAGATAGGAAAGTTGCATGAGAGAATAGCTTCAACTCGCCAAGTAATCCTCTCTGTCACTTCAGACAAAAACTTTCAAATTTTCAAAAGTTTTAGAATGTTTATATCTATGATATCGTTCCAAGTTCAGCAGAGTTTTATTTAAAATTCGTTTTACACAAACTAGCATAAAGTTTTAAAACGATTTTTGTGGAACTTTTTTACAATTCAGAGATCCAAACTCTAAATGGAAACCATGTACCTATTTATGTGATAGATGTTATTTCTTGAAGATTAAGCACACTTTCGATGCAATCCAATAATAAAATTTGAAACTTGAAAAGCAAATATAAGTTTTAGTGATTCTAATGATCTTCTAATGGAAACCTACGTCAAATTAAAAAAATCTTTGAATTACAACGCATGTTTACGTCTTGTTTAAAGTGAACTGTCTTTTTTAATTTTATTTTAGTGCTACTCTCTTTTTAAAGTATAACGTTACAGTGTCTTATTTAAAAAGGTTTTGAATGCTTGATTTATTTTTATGAAATGTAGTTCAACAAATCATCATGTATTGAATCAATAACTTTTATTGAAAGTTGCTTAGTTATATTCCACCTTTTCGTTTTGATTCTCCGCCTTGAGATTAATTGACATCTCTCTTTTGGGTCAAAAAAAGTTTCAACAAGTTCTTTTCGATCTATCTAATCTATTGAGTTGGTGAAATATCGATGTCTATTTCTTGATTCAATGCGACAGAAGTCGACGTCTTGTTAATGGCGAATGGATTTTGCTCTAGGAAAAAGGAAGTCAAGGCTTTTACAATGTGCAAGACTTGAAATAACACTGGAGAAGTATTTCTTTTTCAAATACTTTATTAAAAAGTATTTCTCTTACAAATGCTTTCTAATCGTTTGTAATAATCATCGTTTTTATTTATCATTGTTTTTAATGAGCTCGTAGTTTATTAAAAAAGGATGCTTCTCGATCTGTTCCAAACTATTGTGTGCGTAATTGTACCTTAATCGAACTTTGTATTCTTACTCAAATTAACCTTAATTTGTTAGTTTTGGAGAAGCTGTGATATAAATTGAGCATTGCGATGACTCGGATTGCTTCAAAAGTACAACTTTAAAAGTAATTATTTATTCAAAAATTACATTTTTAGAACTTAAATTCGAATGCTTTATTTGTTTTGAGACTTATTTTGTCTTTAAGAACTACAAACAATTTTTCTGGATAATTGGGACAGCTAATATAGAGATTAAAACATTTAATTTTTCCGACTATATAAACAGACTATATTCAACCTAATTGTACAATCCTTATGTGAAGCAGTAGGTGATTTCTTTACACTGAAAAATTATAATGCTCGTCCACACCCTGTAGCCTAATGAAGGAGAACCTTCACGATGAGACCATTGTGCTTATAGAATGGCCATCTAAATATCTTGACATCACTTCGATTGTGTATGTCTGTTAAACTTGTAAAAAAGTTATTTAAAAACACGGATTTTTTAAACACTCTGTCAAATTATTATACCGTTTTTTATAAAATGGTACTCGGCTACCTTTTCTTTCTGTACTGACGACATTCAATTTTAAAATTCCTTTTTTGAAATTGCTCCTGCCAATTAGTGTAATTTTCAAGAAAAATGTTTTTGCTTCACAGAAATTAAATTAGTCATGAATATCTTGTCAAATTAATATTTGCCATCGCAATAGTGCATTGAGTAAAAAATATCAGTTCCAATCTGAGTGCAAGATTAGTTACTGTAGATTCGTTAGTTTTACGATTTGAGTTGACAATTGTACATGAAGCAAACATGAGAGGAACATTCATAAACACCACAAAACTCAAAATCATGAAGCATGTGAAAGGGATTTTATGTTAGGATATAGCATGTACAATGATTTGTATCCAGAGTAAATTGAGAAAGTTATCATAAAAAGTCGATTTGGTGTTAAAAAATATTTTTCTAGACTCTGAAATGAGATTTGCATTTTACTTTGAAAAGGAAACTATATTATTCTGTTCACTTTTTCAATCTGTGGTTACTTACTGGCATCTCATTAAGCGAAGATAGATGATTTACACTGACGAGCCAAAACATTATGACCATCCCCACATTTCTCAATGAACTCGCCTGTATGACGTGGAGGGCACGTGATTAAATGAGAAAGGTATTTAACTGCTGCTGGAGAAGGCAAATAATCATTCTGGCACTTACTTTAGCGAGTGAGGGGAAAGTCTGCTGATCTAATCGAATTTGATACATGGCAGATCGTAATGGCCCGAAGACTCGGAATCACCGAAACTGCACGACTGGTAGGTTGTTCACGATCTGCCGTTGTTAGTATTCATGCAAATTGGATAGATGACGGTGACACCAGCAGTAGACGCCAATGTGTTAGTCGTCCACGCGTCATCAAAGAAAAAGGACGTCGGAGACTCTCCCGCTTGGTAAAGCAAAATCGGCGCGAGACAGTGGCTCAGCTGACAGCCCAAAACAATGCAGGTCCAAGAGCAAGTGTTTCGGAACACACAGTTCAGCGGACCCTGTTGAAAATGGGACTGTGCAAAAGACGTCCCACTCGTATGCCTCTGTTGACCAAGCGTAATCGTCAACTAAGCCTGGGAACATCGAGACTGGACCATGAATGAGTGGAAGGGTTGCATGGTCAGATGAATCCCAATTTCTCATTCATCACGTCGATGGTCGTGTCAGGGTACGCCGTCCACCAGGCGAACAGTTTCTCCCATCATGAACAGCTGGTCATACACAGGCTGGTGGTGGCGGTATTATGCTTTGGTGAACGTTCTCATGGGCGACACTCTGGTACCAGTAGTTGTGGTAGAGCGGACCATGAACGCTGCGAACTATCTTAACATCATTGCGGATCAGTTGCACCCTTACATGGCGTCTGTCTTCCCAACTGGAAATGGAATCTACCAGCAGGACAACGCCGCATGTCACAAGGCTCGGATTGTGTTGGAGTGGTTCGTGTAGCATAGTGATGAATTCCACATAATGTCCTGGCCGCCTAACTCGCTGGAGCGGCAGCTCAGAGCTCAAACACCACCATGTCCGAATATCTCGACTTTGCGTGACCACTGCTTAGACATTTGGTACAACCTGTCTCCAGTCATGTACCACGATCTTGTGGTATCTATGCCCAGGCGAGTTGCAGCTGTTTTTCAGGCCAAAGGAGGCTCAACGCGTTATTGAATAGGTGGTCATAATGTTTTGGCTCTTCAGTGTATAGGTTTTAGAATAAAAGGAACAGCAAGTAAAGTTCGTTTATTTCTTTAATTTTAAGTTCTGACTCTAAAGTACTTCAGAGACATCCAGTCAAGAGGTTAAGAAGTTTTTTCAGCCCGCATTGTACTTATCATATAATTACTTTGTATCTGTATTTAGAAAGTTTATCCCATAACATTTTGGGTACAGTTTAATTACATTTTTGAGTGTAATCTTTGAGTTTTCTTTTAGGTTTCCTTCATCCTCGTATTTCAAACTCTTTTCTGATAAAATTTTAGTTAACAGATTACAACGTAACAAAAGTCACCCCATTATATGCAGAGAATTTTACTTGCCATCAAAACTCACAATTATAACTCCTTCTCAACCTTGTCTTCCTCTGTAAACGCATTTTCAAAAGGAGCTGTGATTCAAGGAACTATTTTATTTTATATTTTTTAATTCAGAGAAGAAATTTTTCCCTTTAAAATCTTCAATATATAGACCAAACGCTTCACGGTGGTTTGAATGGAATACAATAGTTTCATCCTACCTTGGAGAAAGTTATATAGACCAAACGCTTCAAGATGGATCAAAATGTATACAATAGTTTTGTCCTACCATGGAAAAAGTTTGATTTACACTAGAAGACATCATGAGAAAGGCCTGTAACTAAAAAATAAATCCTTATCTTTGAGAATTCAACAACTCTTAAATTATCTTTGAAGAATTCTCGAAATGAAGAAAGTTGAATTGAAAATACTTTACTTTCGTTTTATAGAAATAAAACGAAATACTCAAAAGCATTGAGTGACGTTCCATAGACCTTTTTTTATATTTTTTATTTCTGATTCTCGCCAACAGTTTAAAAAATATTTCGAATTTCAAACTACGTCCGTTTGAAGTTCCCGGTTCTTTTGAGTCCATAATCTGAAGAGAAATACTTTCTATCCCCCTTTTTATTTATTGTACAGATAAACTTCCTACTTTTCCGACCCACAAGTGCATTTTCTGACAGTCAAATATTGTTAGATTTCTTGCCGTTTTCTTTTAAAAGTAAAATGTCCCGGAACTGTATGTCCTATGTAATAGAGTACAGTGACTAGTCTGATACTAGAAAATCCAAATAAAGTTTGAGTCAGTTTAAATGTTTTCTTTTATCTAGAATAGAATCATACTTCTTGATAGAAATACTCTAGAACAAGTGTGAAGCAATTATTATTTTTGAATTCAGTTTTGTCTCAAAAATAGATAAATGTCTGTTATTTTCTAAAACATGTATTGGATCGTAGTTTGAACTTACGTGTTCTTAACAAACCTGTTGATACCAAATAGGTGTCAGGAGAATAAAACTGCCTTATCTTCTCTATTGGCTCTATGGAATTTTACACATCATTGTTCAAAAGTACATACATAACCGTTTCAGGAAGAAAATTAGATCAACAGTTATCATTATCAACTGTTATTTTCTAAAACATGTGGAGGATGTATCAGATCGTAGTTTGAACTTACATGTCCTTAACAAACCTGTTGATACCAAATAGGTGTCAGGAGAATAAAACTGCCTTATCTTCTCTATCAACTCTATGGAATTTTACACATCATTGTTCAAAAGTACATACATAACCGTTTCAGGAAGAAAATTAGGAGGTCAACAGTTATCATTATCAACTGTTATTTTCTAAAACATGTGGAGGATGTATCAGATCGTAGTTTGAACTTACATGTCCTTAACAAACCTGTTGATACCAAATAGGTGTCAGGAGAATAAAACTGCCTTATCTTCTCTATCAACTCTATGGAATTTTACACATCATTGTTCAAAAGTACATACATAACCGATTCAGGAAGAAAATTAGGAGGACAACAGTTATCATTATCAACTGTTATTTTCTAAAACATGTGGAGGATGTATCAGATTGTAGTTTGAACTTACGTGTCCTTAACAAACCTGTTGATACCAAATAGGTGTCAGGAGAATAAAACTGCCTTATCTTCTCTATCAACTCTATGGAATTTTACACATCATTGTTCAAAAGTACATACATAACCGATTCAGGAAGAAAATTAGGAGGACAACAGTTATCATTATCAACTGTTATTTTCTAAAACATGTGGAGGATGTATCAGATCGTAGTTTGAACTTACATGTCCTTAACAAACCTGTTGATACCAAATAGGTGTCAGGAGAATAAAACTGCCTTATCTTCTCTATCAACTCTATGGAATTTTACACATCATTGTTCAAAAGTACATACATAACCGTTTCATGAAGAAATTTAGATCGACAGTTATCATTTTACACCTTTGAGCAAATTAAACTGCGTATCTCTTAATTGACCATACAAATTAAAATTAGCTCTCACCGCTTAAGTGAAACGTAACTACTGAAATTTTACATCTTCTGCGGAATGGGTTGATTTGTTGGGGTTTTAAGACGCAAGGGCCATAGTTGGCAATGTTGCGCCAGACACAATATCAAGTAATAGGCACACACAAGGAAAGATTTACTGACACAGAAAAGAGAAATACAGCCAGGGGTGAATCGTACCTCAGAGGAATATAAACTGCAACACCTTCAACTTGTAAGTTGCTAGATCAGTGGGCATACTCACTGAACCATGCGAAATGGGACACTGCGAAATGGGACATCCAATAAATACGTCAGGTTTGAGTGTTACGTTACGAATCATCGCATTTCAACATGAGCTCGATGTTGTCCGCGCTATTCAGATCGTAGTATAAAATACAGTTAGGAAAGGTGGAGAAATCCTGTGGATGAGATTTGATGACAGTTTTGAAGATACTCATTGTAGGTGTCTAAACATTTTAATGAAATTTACAGGCTGGCCATAAAATAACTTTCTCTCTCTGTTTCGTAGAATTAAGTTTCATAAAAATAAAAATATCTACTAACAAAATGATTTTAAGTAAGGTGTGTTACTTCCTATTTTAAAATTATCGGTTAAGTTCAAATAAACTTATTTTAAAATTAGATAGGTTACGGTAAATTAAAGCGGGTAGCCAAACGTTGCGTGGTTCAAAGATACTTCTAATCGACTTCTAAAGTAGTCACCTTAGAAAGCATTTTGCAGTTTGTCTTACGGCAGGAGTTCTATGAAATTAAAGGGATTATATGGATTTGGTATATAAAATATTTTTGTATTTTATCAAACTAAGTGCGTTGTTCTAACAAAAAGTTATCGTCAAAAATACCACTTATAGCCTAAAAATTGTCTGCTAGTAAATTTTGAATTTCAAAATTGCATGTTATTTTCCGTTTTATTAATATGTATAACTTGTATCTATGTTTGTAATTAATTGCTATAATTAGCCTTCCTTGCATAATCCTTTAATTGAAATCCTATTGGCTCCCCTCTTCATCACCACTTTCATTTTTCTATTGATGAAATAGCCATTCCATTTGTTTGAAAGATTGATTTCATTTTAGAAATTTATTTTACCTATAATCTTTATTATATAAGCTATGTATAAAAAAATTATTCGAGAAAATTTAAAAAATTGCGCAGCAATTTTTCATTTACAATTATTTGATAGTTCGAAAACAATAATTCGTTTGTATACACATTAAACTCTTATCCAATAATAATTGGTTTTTTATACTTTCAGGATGAAACCATAGTACAATCTTTGGCATTGTTCGATACTATCCTCTGAAGTACTGAAACAAAAACGTCGTCATCAAAAACTGCAGACATTCTGATTGAAGAAAATGGGTGGAAAATACTGCTACCATGCTCTCTTCTTTCCACGTCCCTGGGAACACAAGAGAACCTACGTATCCAGATTGTTGTTTATCATAGACGTTAATACTATTACCACAGACCCAATGTACGGAACGTACACAGGCGAGCATTCGAGGACTGATATATTTTACTACTCGTCCACTAACTGCTGCACGAACCGACTAGCAAAGTATATCCCTTCCCAACAAGCAATTAATAGATTTATTTTTGTGCCATTTGTATTCAAAAGAAATTTGCAAAATGTATAGCATGTTGCTGTGTGCAATTTTGTTGCATTTATTTGCATTTTGATATTTGGTAATAATTCCTCTATACTTCACCAAATACGCGAATTTACATCTAAAACAAATATTCTAAATGCTATTTTAATAAAGGGAGCTTACAAGTTCAATGGTAATATGATAAGAATATTATTGTAGATTTTCTGATTTTCCGGGAAAATCTAATTCAGGCGTTTTTCATAAGATACATTTGAGCTTTTTCCCTATGCTCGGAAAATATTTGTTATCACCTAAATAGTGATAAATATAATTTTAATGTGCTTTTATTTCGGAAGAAAGTAGCATTTGGGTTTGGAAAGTAGAATAAATTATATCAATACATTTTCATATCATGTTTCATTCTTGGCATCGAAAAGAATACTTTCACATTATCTGCCTTTCTTTAGAAAAATTTTTATTGCGAAATATTGAATGTTAATCAACATCTCATAATGCCAAGAGGTTGTTTTGAATAGCTTTATTTCATGTATTTACCTCATGCATTAGCGATAGATGTTTGTGTTACTATTTTGAAGGGTTAATGTCAAGACAGAAACTATATAGTTATTTTTATACTTCCTTACAAATAAAAATAGTTAGAAGGGATAATTGTTTTTGTGATTATTATATGACTTTATTTCCCTTGAGCTTTTCCGTTTCTGCCTAAAACATCTCAAATTAAACTAGATTTAATTCTTAATGAACATCAAATCACTTTTCTGAAGCACTGAAATTTTATAACATTCGTTTTCCTCTTGAGTTGAATAATAAGCTTACAACACTTTTCATATATAATATAAAAAAATACATATGAAAGATTATTATTTTTCACAATAGATTTTTACTCTTCATCGGCGACAAAAGGATAATAATTCATTTCTTAGCGATTTTTTTTTTCATTTCTATTTTAAAGGAAATATTTTATTAGATTTTTTTGTATTATTATGTTAAAACACAATTCAAATGGTATATTTTCTTTAAGAAAATGTTTATTCCGAAACTTTCCAATAGCATGTAATCATGACTCACAAATAAGGATTTTGATTCACTGAAGTTAACTTGAAGTGATGAAGAACAATGAATGGCTGGGAAACTATTACATTCAACAAATAGAAGTGCCGTATATTTATTTAGTATTAGTAAATCAAACATGCTGACTTTGTACAGTAATAGTGTTTTTAATTTAGTTTCTTAGATTCTGTTTTATTCTATAATTACCAACATTATTTCACTATTTCATCCAAAGGTGCTTTAACAATACAGATTATTTATGTTAGTATATATATATATATATAAGTGAATCCGTTAAAATTTATGGTCAAAATTTCAATTACTTTCGTGCAAAACTTTTATTTGAAATTCAGTAATTAGTAAAAGATTAATTTAACATTTTATTCAGATTTTATCACTTCAATTGCTTCAGGTATTTATTCAATGGTTTTTAAATAAATTACAATAAGAAAATCTAATAAAATGTGAATTAGTTATTTTCTCATAAAGCTACTAATTAAAATACTACTCATGAAATATAAACAGCAATTAAAAGGAATCCTTTAGGTTACGTAATCAATTTAATAAATTTTTAGCTAATTTTAAATTATTTGCTCGTTATATTATCCCCTCGAGTTCTGTTAACCCATCGATTTGCGTATTGCATTGGTGCTCGTGGCACGAGTTTCTGCTTATGCCTAGGTGTGAAATTTGAATAAAAATAGGGTTGCTAGTTTCTGAAGAACCATTTTAGTCTTTCGAATCATTGTTAAGCACATAATGTTTGATACAGATCATCTGCTTTACCAATTGGGCTGTTGTTTTCACTACTTTGCTATCACATGTAAACAACTTCGGAACAAATATTAACCCTAGCTTCTGTTTGGCCATCCCCTCCCAAAAAAAAATGGTTGCTCTTAATAAAACTCCAGCTTTGTTTTAGTAATCAATGATGGAAACAGACTTGATTGTGGTTACATGTGTCTCACATAAATACATGTGTCGTTGACTTCGATGTGATAAAATCAAATAAATAATTGACTTTTCTATTAAAAATTTAAATCAGAAAAAGTATAAAAGCGTTATTATCTACTAAATGTTATTACTTGTTGGTTTAGAATGCCACTATATTAAATGTTCACAAAATAAATTATGATTTTTTTTTACTGTAGTACAAGTTAGGTTATGTTCGTGTGGTTAAAGTTATTTTCAGAGCCCAACATTGCACATATAAATGCTGTGTCCTTCCCTTTAGAGGTGAATTGTTTGGAATAAAACATGCATTACTCTGGGAAAATGTTTTTATATAGCATTTTTGCTATCAGTTCATTTCTGAAGGCTATCCCTACTATCTCTAACTCTTAGATTGGCAACTGTGATTTATATGCATATTCATTAGAAAATGTTTTAATTGAGTTCAAGGATTTTTGAGTAAATGAAAATCACATTTCGAGTATCTTTTCAAGTTTCTAACAGTGTTTACTCGCAACATTTCACAAAATATATAGTATTTCCCTCATTTGTGTATTAAACGTACAGGCTTTAAAATCGAAGTACAGAAAAGTTTTAATTATAAAGCTAGACTAATGCATTTAACATTCTCTTGGATGTACGCCTAAGAAATTCAAATACAAAAAAATAATAGATAGAATTTTAAAATAGACAAATTTTTCAGCCTGCTTTGTTGCTAGAATATATATATTTTTTAATTTAATATTCAACTCAATAAAATTATGTTTGTATATGATAGTGAGTAGCAAATGAGTATGAGTAGGCAATGCGAAAACGCCATTAGGATAGCAGGAATATCTTGTAATATTCATAATACAGTGTTATTACTGGAATCTATTTGTGAACAAATTAAGCCCTTTGATATCAAAAAGAGAAGAAAATATCCGTAATGTATACTGTCTTAAATAATAGACCTTAAAAAGATTATTTCTGAGATTTGATCTTTTATTTAATTGTAGCACAATACTCTTTTTAAATATATTCCTTAGAAGTCTATTCAGCATTGGATTGTGAAATTAATTTCATTAAATTTTAATTTAGCCATACATAATTTAATGTTTGATCTCGGTATATATACAGATTTAAAATATGATTAATATTAACATTTTGGTTGTACTTCTATGTATATGAAATGTATTTATTATTCATTATTTTTGTATTTCACCATTTAATTTGCATCTAAAAGTATTTAAAATGTACTCTGTAGGCAAAGTTTTCTACACGGCGTATTTTTAATGGATTATTTTCGTATCCACAGAAATATATATGAAGTCGTATAAAATTTTATTCATAGATTTTTTTCTCTATGCAGTTCAAAACTTTGATCGCGCATATTTCAACTTTTTGTCTTAATAATGCAGTAGCAAACTGTTAGCATAATGCACAGAAAATTAGTTCAGAGATGTAGTAAATCGTAGTAAAATGACAATTTTATTCTGTTAAATTAGATTATTTTTAAATCCTCGAGTTTAATATTTATCATTTGTTTCACTTAAGTATCGTCATGATAAATATAAGGTTATACTTAAACTGGTGCTTCCCTCTAGTGTGCATTATGTCAAAGTTATCAATTTCCTATCAGTGTGAAATTTGGTACACATAAATTTGGTAATTAGGTTATGGGTGGAAATATATCAAATTAAAACAGCTCAAATTTTTACCTCAAAGAGAAAATATCCAAACGAATAAAAGTATTGAATTTGAATTGTTCGCTGTCCACTCTATTCAAGTTTCGATAATTATTTAATATCTGTCCCAATTAATTCGCAACCTTCTGAAAACAAAAAAAAAGCAAAAAAGATTCGTCGAGTTTGAAATGTACATTACAGCATAATCTATTATCACAGAAAACTAATATCATATTAAAATAGAAACTGTGCAATTTTCTCCAAATGTCTTCCAAACAAATTACGTAACTCAATGCAACGTAGTGTCCGGTCTTGAGTAAGACAATTTTGTAAAATCTATCTGGCGTCTTTCTTTTGAAAAAATATTTGACCTTAGAATTAAGAAAAAATATTTGACCTTAGAATTTCAATCTATTCCACACTGCTGCTTAAGTAGAAGGTAATTACTGTCAGAAAATGCATTTAACCCTCTGAACCGCGTAGTGTTACATTTTACCCTACAACATACATAATCACTAAATACCACAATCGATTCGTGGAAATAATTCCAGAAAAATATTCTATTGACGAAGAAAGTTAACCCTCCAAGTGATTTGGAAGAGATATTTCATCAAGGTATGATAAATTTAGTTAGTGACAAAATATCTTGTCATTAAGATATTGAGGATTTATTTTTTATGATAACTAGATTACGATCTGGTCAGTTTTCCTCGAGTGACATGAGCGACGAAATCGAATGTCTATCAAAGACCTGATCAGATTTGCTAATGGCGAGAAAACTCGTTAAGACAGCCCCGGGAGCAGAAAGTGCTTAAAATTGCGACGTACGTCGCAGAACTAAGTCTTTACAGAACAATTTGTCCTTAATTTTATCAAAATTTTGGTCGACCTTTTTTATCAATCATAAGTTACGATGTTCTGCATTGCAAAGCGCGCTCCTTGTCACACCTTTTTCTCTTTTCTAGCTACGGATCAACTTTCCTACACCGCCTAAATTACCACAAACACTTTATAAATAACATATCTTCTATGTCCAATGACAAAACATTTAACTTCAAAAGTTATCGACAGAATTTCAAATTCTGAAAGTCTTATTTTGATGTTACTACAGTTTTCAAAATTCGGACAAAATGCCTGAAGAACAATTGCAATTGCTTGGAGTTGTGTTGCAGAACAATGAAACCAGTTAAAAGTTTTATGCAGGCAAGATAAAAAAAAATAGATACAAGAATGTGAACACAGAAAGTTAAAAAAACCTTTACTCGCAGTTTTAATAAGTTCATTTAGCCTGTTATGTGAAATACGTTTCGCTAATTCTCACAAAATCTATTTTCATCCACTCCCATACTTAGTAAAACCGATGTCAAAATCAGTATAGCTTCTTGCACACTGTGGTTTTAATTTGCAGAAAGTTTCTAAACTGTTTCTAAATTCTATCGATGAAGAAGTGATGGTGAATATTTGAACTTCCTCCTTCACAGACTTGATAACCTGGTTTAATAATCATACTGTACCGCATCTGAAAGTTTCTAAACTGTTTCTAAATTCTATCGATGAAGAAGTGATGGTGAATATTTGAACTTCCTCTTTCACAGACTTGATAACATGGTCTAATAATCATACTGTACCGCATCTGAAAGTTTCTAAACTGTTTCTAAATTCTATCGATGAAGAAGTGATGGTGAATATTTGAACTTCCTCCTTCACAGACTTGATAACCTGGTCTAATAATCATACTGTACCGCATCTGAAAGTTTCTAAACTGTTTCTAAATTCTATCGTTGAAGAAGTGATGGTGAATATTTGAACTTCCTCTTTCACAGACTTGATAACATGGTCTAATAATCATACTGTACCGCATCTGAAAGTTTCTAAACTGTTTCTAAATTCTATCGATGAAGAAGTGATGGTGAATATTTGAACTTCCTCTTTCACAGACTTGATAACATGGTCTAATAATCATACTGTACCGCATCTGAAAGTTTCTAAACTGTTTCTAAATTCTATAGATGAAGAAGTGATGGTGAATATTTGAACTTCCTCTTTCACAGACTTGATAACATGGTCTAATAATCATACTGTACCGCATCTGCACTTTCAATCCCTATAAACAAAGACCAAACTGGGTTTAAGGGCATCTCTTTAATTATAACAAATCTATATCAATTTGATGCAGCTTCACATCACTATTAACTTTTAGAATACTTTTTATTTAAAAATGTAACATTTTATCAGATAGTTTTTTTAATTATTTTTACAGAAATTAGTTTATTCCTTTCTATATGCCAAAAACTACTTTACAAATAGTACTATACCAGTTTCGGCATAAATTTAAATACCAAAATGAACAATCGAATTTCTTATTTTTTTAGCTGTAAATCAGATGGTATATAAAGAAAGAAAGATTAAGAGGTTCAATCTACCTATTTACTCAAAAAAATAGCCCACTGTATGAAAACATGACCGTAGGGCTACAAATCAAATTCTAATCATAGTTAAAAATCAAAACTGTTGAAACTGAGGTTAGAACAACTATCATCCCGAACAGTAACTCTCCTTTGAAGTATCAAGGGATTGATCTTTTGAAATCACAAAATGATCATAACCGTTCTCTTATCCTTTTTTTCAAGGTAAAAGTTCTATTAAGTAGAAGTAACTAATTTGTCGTTATCAATTGTATTAGTCATAAAATGTGACAATCTCTTTATTTTCTTTGAATTAAAAAAATGCTTACAGTGGCTACCCTTCCTCACACCTACTGTTTCATACATTCTTTATATTCTAATAGCGTTTTATTATCTCAGAAAACTAATTAAATGTATTTAATTTAATAGTTTCATAAAATATGTAATATATTCCATAAAAACTTCTTCTTTTCAATGACAACAATGTTAATTTTTAATTGTTTTCTTTCGTTTTGCTTTTAAACTTCTTTTGGCATCTTTCATTTATTTTTAAGGATATCGTTCTAAAAATACTACATCTTTATTGGTTTCCTTGTATCAATACTTGGGTCTAATTAGTTCTAATACTCTATTGATAGGATAAAATTTGAATACCGTGTAGAAGTAGGCCGTTCCTTTTAATGGCGTTAACGTCAAAAGATAACGTGTAAGTAATGTGTGTTATTTTTCTGACACTTCAAGAATGAAATATTTTGACCTGTTTGTGTAGCAAATAATGACGGTAAATACATCCACAAAGAAAAACAATACTGCAGAATTATAATGAATTGTATTGCACAATGAATGTATCAATGTTAAAATGAATTCAACCATAAAAGATGATTAGCTTACTCTATTAATAGGATATTATTAGAGCAAGTATATTAATAGAGGAGAGATAACACCATCGTCAGTTAAAAGTTTTACAATATTTTCAACAAGCATGTTTTTTCAAATATGCTTGATGAAAATAGTGTAAAACTTTGTAAAGATTGTGTAAATCTTAAAATATGGAAAACTAATGTTAAAATTTTTTTAATACCATGCAGAAATAAGCCGTCCCTTTAATGGCTATTACTGCAAAATATACCGTGTAAGTAATGTAATGTACACTCATTTCTCGATAGTTCAGTAAAGAGTTACTTTTGACTGTTTGTTTTTGTGTTTCTGAAAAAGTGCAAGACGTGCAACTTCAGGATTCTAATTTGTTCTGTGTTCAACGTTGTGCAGGAAAGAAAAGTTTAAATGTGATGCCTATTAAAATTGTAATATATATTCTTGTATGTCAAAGAGCTTTGATATTTGATATATTGTTATAAATGTTTGTATATGTATTCGTAGTGACTGAAATGAGCTGAGAGACTCTGAATTATTGAAACATAAATTTTCAAAAACCTCACTGCAAAGATATTATTGTAATTTTTTACGTTCTTGAATCACGCAAGTTATTCTCATTTATATTTAAAATCAATGTTGAGCTGTTACAATAATCTGGAAGATAAATAAGTACAAGGTTCGTAACGATCATTAGACATTTTACATTATGTTATTTTTTTAAAGTAAACTAGAGTTGTGATGATTGACTGAACTGACAAATCAGGCATCATCTTCTACAAAGTGTTCCAGTAAGAGTAAAAAACAAAATTATGGAACTACAGAAAAATATATTTAACGATCATAAAATTTTAAACTTATCTCTTGCAGATCAAATCAAATTTTATTTAAAAGCTTACAGAATTCATTGGCAAACCATTAAATAGTATAATATATCCAACTTTTATATATTTTACAAATGTCAAACTCACACTTATTTGTAAACAACGTCGTATATATATTTCTCACAACACTTACCCCCCCCCAAAAAAAAAAAACACAAACCCACACTTTCATGATCAATTCTAAAAATAGTTTGATTCAAATTTAATGTTTTCTGTCGACGGTGAAAAGTACCAAATCTCATCCGAGAAACAAAATTTAACTATATAATTGAGAATATTATGACACAGTGTATATATATTGTTAAATGTACTAATTTTAATTTTAAATAATTGTATCTTACAAAAACATAAGCACTTCAATCTTACGGGGTCTTTTCAGCATATCTAAAACTAAACACTATTACATGGATGTTGTTATTCATAATGGTATTGTTTACACACTTATATTCACTGTTGAAAAGTGATGCTATTTATATCATGTACATGAAACACAAATAAAATTTTGTGTTTAAAATATCTGATTATTTTATTACTGCGTAAGTAAATCGGAATTTAAAAATGAAATGCAAAGTATGAAAACATTTTACCACACAGCCTATTGACAATTTACCTTAGGGAATATTTTTTGTCAGCATAGCGAGTGCAAAGATGGCCAATTATAAATTTAATTTGGTCCTAGGCTTAAATTGATCATGTTGGTTTGGAATTAATTTTTTGTGGCGCAAGAGCCATATTTGATTAAGCTAATCCAGGCACAATACATGAATTAATGGACACACAAAATATTTTTCTGGCACAGAAGATAGAAGTATACCCAGGGAAAGTTACAGAAATCGAATATGTGCCAACAACAACTCGAAGATAGCTAAAACGTAATGGAAATCCACTGAGCCGCAATGAACCCTAAGTTGATTTAGAATTGTTGCTCCAGAAATAAATGTTAAAGTAGTTTATGTCCTTCTTGAACGATCGAAACTGGACATATTTCAGTACTCAAAAGCTCCAAATATGATGTTTGTTTTTAGCCCTTTAGGGGGCACGAAGTTAGGGGTTATTTTATGATAGAAGACCCTTATTGGATGCATTTTACTCATGACAAAAATGTAGGGATTTTTGAGTTATTTTTAGGAGTGGTGGGCCTCATCTAGGAACATTTCTAGACGTCAAAATATCAAATGAGTGAATATTTACGCAACTTATACTACCCATTCCTAAACCATTTCAAGAAGATGTCACATCTGCTCTCAAAGGTTATCCTTACTAATTTTAATACCGATTAACAACTATTTCTGCAAACAAAATGATCCTATACAAACAATAACCGAATAAGAGAACGATCAGTTCCCGAGATATATCAGTGAATGTCAGTTGACGATTCACTAAGGCTTTAAGTGAAATATTGCTGAGACTTAAACATTGCGTCCGAGAAGTATTTCCTGAACAGACCCGATTTCGCCATTCTGTTCATATTGACATTTAATAAATGTTTACAACAGAAGCCTTAGTTAACTGCTATACCTATGTAGAGAGATGAAATACTATCTATTGATATGTTCTTCGTACTGAATGGTGGTATCCCTAATTTTGTTTTAAATTCAAACCTACTCAATACCTCAGCGGCATTACCTTACAAACTTTCATTCAAATCTTTGATTTGAATCAAACAACCTACTGTTCCTTTCAATTTTTTCTACCATGCGAATCAGGTAATCTTCCTTGCTAATTACACATTTCCGTATCGTAAAATCCATCGTAAATAGTTTATAACCTCTTTCACTTACTGCTTTTGCAAAATCTTCCAAACCATGTATAGCAGAATACCAAAGAGTTATGAATAGAATGGGTGACATGATCGCAAAGTATCTGAAGGATAGCACCATGGCAGAAAAGCTCCAAAATACCATGAATAATCTGCCTGCAACTGCTTTTGTTGACTCTCCTAAGATATTTTCAAACACATTAAACATGATATTGAAGTAAGAAGTTTTACCGTGATACAGTAATGACGAGAGGCAATCTAAACAATAAAACTATCAACCAGATGATATTCAACTAGTTACCACCGTCCCAGCCTAAGCCATTCGGTGTATCGACACGTAATTTTGAACCACGGTCAGGTGACGAGACAACATCTGAGCACAGACTTAAGGTACACCAGCCGCCTCTACACCATACGCTTACACACATCCATGCCCTGACCGGGAATCGAACCAGGAACCTTCCAATCTAGAGACGAACACCTTAACCACTATACTGGTTGGTCGGCTATCAACCAGGTGATAATGTCGAAAGGATACGCGATTGACTTAGGTATCATTTAGGTAAATTAGTGGTAAAGTCACGTCAGTGTCACCGTAAGGTGTACTGCAATCAACAATATGAGCCCAATTTTGAGTAATGGTGATGGCGTCTATTGCCATGTCGGCTGCCCCTCTCTTGACCATTCCGATCAATCCGGTCCAGTTGTCATCAGCAATACCTCTTCCCCTCCCTCCGTCAGTATGGGAGATGAGGTTATATTTAAACCTCACTGCTTGTGATAAATTTTCCAGAGCTCTCCCATCAGAATTACCTGGCTTTAAATCTTCATTTATTCCATCGGAAAATTCAAATAGTAGCTTTACAGAAGGACAAGCAACTATCACTCGTTTTGGAAATTTCATTCTTGAAGATTTAAATAAAAAAAAGCTAGATACAGAAACTATCACCTCCTTTTTTCTTCTGTCCGATAATATCAATGCATTCCAGGTTTTGCTATTTATTTTTTTTAGATTTCAACACAGATGAATAAAGCTTAATAATGAAGTATATATTTTTTTAATCTTTTTCAAATTGCTTTGTAAATAGTTCATGTTCTGAGGATAGTAAAGATAGTATGCATTAGGTCGACTAATCTGTTCCATATATAAATTTCTTCATTAATACGTGGTAAGTAAATTGTAGTATTTCAAAATAAACATATATGAATGTACTTTCATGAATTGTATTTATACTACACGATATTTTTTAGGTGATGAGGTAAACAAATAGTAAATCTACATTATTTTATACTTATGCTAATATAGTACAAAAAAAAAGAAAAAGTGATCGAGTGTGCAAAAGTTATAAGCCATTGAGGAAAGTCTTAAATCGTAATTCGATATCATGTTACTGGCTATTTACATATTTGAGACAAAATAGTAAATATAAATGTTCCTTTAGCAAGAGATGTATGGTAATATGTACCCCCATGGAAGTTATTCAAAAATAAATAAAATTTTGGTAAGAGATTTAGACAAGCAAAATTTGTGTTGTTCATAGGGAGATTTCTAGGTATATTGAACATTTTCTGAATTCATTGTTTATTAAAGTGACAAATATTTATGCGATATTTTCTAGTAAAACATCAAAATGTTTAAAAAAATTGGAATAATAAAACTAAATTTTTTTTTCGATTCTTAAAACTTTTCTTACAGACAAGGGCTATTTTGCATCGCTTGCAGACATCAGTTAAATATCATACAAATTAAAGAAATGTTAAAACGTGTTATAAATTAGATAAATTAAGCTTTGTTATACAGGAAGGAATAAAAAAAACCTCCCTCTTGAGAACCTATTAGTCAGATCATATTTAGAACAATTTGATGAAATATCGATTCACTCTGGCAAATCAATGAAATTTGTGCATTACTATATTAATCAATCAAATTAAGAGCATTGCATATATTACGCTGAAGTAGAAAACTGTTATAATTGGACACGAAATTAAGTGTATAAAGTTTGTTTTAGTTATAGCCAAAAGGGTTATGCCTTTGAAATCGTAACAATTACGTCATAAAGTGTTGATTGGGGTTTATGGCACAAGGTCCAGAAGACAAGCTACGCCAACGAGTGGCAAGGGGGTGCATCAATTGAAAATTAAGTTATTGGTTACAATATTTTCATAACGAATTGATCCACTGCTTTGTTATTTCGTGACATTTAGATACTCGTCTTCAGGTCCCAGATTCTTGAAACTGATATCAAAGCCCAAGTATAACAGAGGTATTTCATTATATAATATTTCAGTATATGAAATAATAAATCAGTCTTTAAATAGCTTTTTTTCATTAAACCTAAAACTATTGTACTAGTTTCAGGATGTCCTCTTTCTTGTTCTGATGT
Organism: Metellina segmentata; assembly: GCA_947359465.1. NCBI lineage: Eukaryota > Metazoa > Arthropoda > Arachnida > Araneae > Tetragnathidae > Metellina > Metellina segmentata. The sequence continues at coordinate 57,339,990 of OX375878.1, read as the reverse complement.
TTCATGATTCTATTGTAAAAGCAACTGCCGAACAACTTAAGCACAGAAGGGGATTACAAAAAACTGGCCTGCTTTTATGTATGAATTTTTAGGTTTTTGTGTGGTTCACAAATAATTTTAAAATTTATTTTCTAAAGATAATATTAAGATAATGAAAGTTGTCGCTACTTTTAATTATTAGGTTTTTGATTGGTTCGGAAATTTGAACAGTATTTAGCTACTAATGGCTTAAATTCTTACTGTATTAAACACAAATTGAAATTATTTTTAGATGATATTTGTAACGTAAAAGGAAATGATTAAGGTCATACGTTTCGTTTTGATTCTACGTGGAAAACGTTTTTCACAGAATGAAATATGTTTCGAACGCTGTATTCCTTTCATTTGGCTCAACAGGGCAAATTTCAATTTTGTGAGAAAATGCATTAAAATTTGGTATTCCAAAGATTTTGCTTATATTTTTAATTTTTCAACCATTTTTTACAATCACACTGATTATAAGACTCAAAAATGTAATACACCACTTTAGTGAAACAGTTGTATAAAGTAATACAACTTCATGATTTACTTCCATCGAGAGAGATTTCATGTTCATTTTTTTTGATTACTTAAAATCATTCTCGGTTTCTATTGATCATTGTTAATTGAAACTGATGACGGGGTTGTTTTGATGATTCGAGCTTGTCGTAAGTTCAGGTATTTCCAATTCAGAATCAAAGCTTTTATAGGTTATAATTTTTGCCTAAAACCTATAAAACATTTTACTATTACCTAGCTTGGCATTTGAAAGTTCGCTTATTTTATTTATTTTTTTATTAACTTGACGAAATTCCCAAATGGTGGATCCAAGTTATGAATTTTTTGCGTCAATCTCTGTGTAGAATTATTAAATTACCGTACTATGGCCATTATCAAGTTTTCTTATTGGTATTGTTAACCCCCCCCCCATCCGACTTAAATTATATATAATTTCAAGAACACAGTGAAATAAAAAAAATTACAAAAAGTAAGTGGTAAAAAAAATGAAAAAATGTTGGTGGATCGGGGCGTCATCAGGGAGGAGCCTGACCCAGACAACATGAAATGGTGTTTTCTACATCTGAACAGCATTTGACTTAAATTTGGTTTTGAGTTTGTTTTACTTGAACGTAAAAATAATGAATCATTTTTGACTGCATAAAAAATTAACTTTTATCCAAGTTTTTGCTCATTTCAAGTTCCTTTACTAATTATCATGAAAATACTACTTCATTTGTAAATTAAATAAGTCATGAACTTCGCATGAAATTTTTTTTTCTGTTGGAACATAAATTGCGTTAATGAAATTTCGAATACATAAGAAAAGAGTAATTAGTTACAACAGAGGTATATGTGGACAGTGTGCATTTGAAAAATTAGTTTTGTGGTAAATTTTACAACTGTCGAAAAAAAGTAATAAGGATTTTTTACAAGCACTAAATTTCTCTGTACATTTTTCTATGATGGAGTAATTATTGAATATTATTGCGCTCATTGAAATCAAATAGCTAAACTCGACGCGCGATACCCAGTATTATACATTTCCTAATAATATTTCTAAATAATTAAATGCTGTGTATAAAATCTATTCTACAATTAAAAATGCATGTCATGCACTTATATTTTAGTTTATCTTTAAAATTGCATCAGGAATTTCATAACTATACGAATTTTTACTTCGAGTGTTGGAACAAGACATATTTTCCTTTTGAAATTCATTATAGCGTGATTACTAGACGTTTCTAATTTATAGTTATTAACTTTAAAAAAAAAAGCTCTGTGTGTGTTTTGAAGTTAACATCAATAAAAATTCACAATACTTTAATACTGTACTTTTATTGTTTCAGCACACAAGGCTAACTATTTTCATTAGCTTTATTAAGTCGCTAGATATGCTGACACTACAATCTAGATTAAAATCCTTCATTGAATCCTTATGGGAAACAATAATTTCAAGAACAAACTATTTCTAGACCATGATTTTCAGTTGAAATTTCCTATTTATATTGTTTTATTTCATATCTCTGTTATAAACATCTAGTATTGATAAATTGCCATATGTTTTCAAATAACACATAGTAATTATTTCCGAAAACAAAAAATCGTGGATAGGGAACCAGAAGTGAATGATCATTGATCCTGAAATGTCATTGAATATTAGTTGACAATTCTTACTACCGAGACCATTAATGGAGAGTTGAAGACTTTGTTCTGAGATTGATAACACCTCATCAGTAGCGTATTTGTTAAGTTGTTAAACTTAGTTAATTTGTAACATAAATTTATCAAAAACCATCGAACAAATCTTAAAAGGGAACTTTAGGGAAGCACTAAAAGGGAAGCAATCGAAACACGAAAAGTGCGAGCTATCATATTATGATGGTGCTTTGAAAACTCGTAAGCTCATGTTATAGTTGTTGACTTTTAACTTTCTTTGAGTGAAAAGGGAATAAACAGCTTTTTTCCGGATCATTTCCTAAAACTGTTTCCTAGTAGTAAAATGTTCACAAAAGGATACAGTCTTTGTTCAAATAATAGCTTAGTTCTCAATGTATTTTTCATCTTCCGAATCATTTAGCTTGCTCTTCACAATTCTAAAAGAGAAAAACGCATGAATGGGCGTTGGGTAAATAAAATAACTTTGCTTTTGAAAATGTTCTTTGAAGGTGGCTTTAAATCCTTTGTGTCTGCAGTATGCATTTGGCAAACTCAGCTCATTTACTACAAAATGTAGTTCTTCCAATTTATGGGAAAAAATTTTATTTACAGAATAATTATGCAAATTTAGCCAGAGGTGATCCATTTGAAGAGAAAACAATGTAATAATGTTTCCAATCTCTTTAAACTTTCATCATCAGTACGCAAAGTTTCATTTACGATTTAAGGCACTAGACATATTTTCAAAACTTGGTTTTAAAAAATCTTAATAAAGTAACAGCGTGGATCATACGAAAGTACTTAAAAAACTATATCGGGCAATAACGTATGATACTCTCCATACTTCGACATCTTCTTATTTGCGTGCATACATACAAGCTCCATTTTTGTTCCTCTTCTGCTATCAAGCAACTGTCAATTACATCTTCCTCAATGTTTACCTCTTATTGTGTTTTAAAATTAAATAATTAAATGCTACTAACCTACATTTTAATATTGGTTTGGTTGTCTATCTGATATATATTCTAAAAATCTGTTTTTAATTTGTTTGTACTTGTGTTTGGAGCAGTTGGTTCATTAATGAACCTTACTCCATTAAACTCAACCAACAAACCATCTTCCTCACTGTCCATAACAGCGTTTGAGCAGAATAAAATGTGTGGTCACAACCGATGTTCACATAAGAAAGTTACGTAATGAACTGAGACAGTTCTTAGGCCTACTTTCAGAAATGACGATGCTCCGAATGCAGTGTGCGCAGTACACTAAATATGTGGAATCCATGTAATGCGGACTACTGTGCGCTTACCTTAAATCAGCGTCCATTGCCCAGATACCAATAGCCTGCTTGTTGCGTCTCTCATTACCACACAATAGATCTGGATACGAATTTCAGTAAATCCACTTTAATTTAAGAAAATATGGTCACTTCCTTCACCATCAGAAGCTCCAAGAAAACCGAAACAAATCTCCAAGATGCAAACATCCGGACACCCCAGAAACAAACCTCCAAAATGAAACATTCCACAGAATGTTAACAAACCGTCGCCATTTTGGATATGATAGAATATTACTAATAACAGAATATCACCCTACACCAAAGTGGTCCAAAGAATAAAATGTAAAAAGCTTCTGCAAATTTGGTTAGAGTTCGAGACAAAATTGTTTCCGTCCCCGAACTTCAAAGATTTCGAACTACTACTACTCTTTGAAGAATTTATAAGAATTGGCCAATCAATCACCACTCCAAACATTTCATCCACGTTTCATGCAGATAACTACCAGAAGTGCCCCAGAATTAAACATGATTTTTAAAAAACTTGAATAATTGAAGACTTTTTTTTTATTGTGTTCAATTTAGTTTATTGTTTTTTTTTTCATCGATGAGATTTATTTCAAAATGAAGAATATATATATTTTTTCATTAATAAATACAGAGGCTGTTCGCACATTTTTTAGACGATTTTGGTTAGCGGTAATAAAAAATTGGTTCCTGCAAAAGAAATAATTGCAGTTGTACTGTGTTTTTAAAAGTCAAAATTATCGTATGAGGCTTGAGAGGTTTGTTGTTATTCAAAATGGCGTTTTTAACGAAGCAGTGGTTCGAAGGCTATATTTATGCTCTTTCAGAAGAGAAATATTCATATTCCGTTACCCAAAAACGATGTGAGAGTCATGGTTTTGTGATAGCTAAAGCGTCGATAGGTAATATCGTCAACAAGAAAGGAAAAAACGTCAAATTGGATCCTCAAGTGGGAAAAATATTCCAAACAAGTATCCAAGGAAGAAACCGACATCTTCGACTACTGCAAAGGTACGTTGTTTAATGTTAAAAGAAAATCCCCCTAGTCAAAGGACTGTTGTAAAATCATTAAAATGCTCGGTATCCACTATAAACAAAATGATAAACGTTGATTTAAATCTTAAGAAAGCGAAAAAACGCTATGTGCATCGTCTGTCTACAAAGCATATCTCTGAACGCAGGACACGCTACCGAATTCTATATGAGAAACACTTATCCAAAGAAAAATGGATAAAAATTGTCACAATAGATGAATCATGGGTGTATTTAAATGATTGCAGCAAAAAAAGAGCCATTTATTATTATAAAAGAGGAGAAAAAAAATTTAAGTACATGGTTCACAGAATCGAAAGAAAGTTTTTCTAAGGGATTCATGATTGTTGCTGGTTTTTCATATAACGGCAAGTTAAAAATAAAGAGAGTGGGGAAAAAATGTCAAGATTAACTCCAAATACTATCAGGAACATATTTTATCGCCAATTTTTCTGAATGAAATACCATCGCTTTACCCACAGTGCCATCAATCTGTGGAACTCCGTCAAGACAAAGCTAGCAGTCACACATCAAAATCCACTGTAAATTTCCTAAAAGAAATGGAACAAAAAACCGGTATCAAGGTCATAGGACTTTTAAAATCTGCATCATCCAAACGTCGTCCCACAACCCTTACAGGACTCTGGAAAGCTGTTCAGGAGGAATGGGATAGAATACCTCTTCTGACACTTCAAACGGCATTATTATCCTGGAAATTATGGTGTCGAAAGGTAGTTCAGAATAAGGGCTATCAAATAGAACATTTAAAACACAAGAATTTTATGTAATTTAGTTTTGTGAATACAATATACACTGTCTAAAAAATGTGTGAACAGTCTCTGTAATGCATATTTTATACAATAGAGGACTCCACACCCTGCTTGCCTACGCTCACCAACCCCAGGAGAAGGCGTTCACCTCTGTAGCGTCTGACAAGGACGCGTCCATCGTTATAGTCCAGATTGTAGCGGGTAAACATCTGAGAAAACGACTTGCTACCAGTTGGTATGACATTACTGTGTTGGTGAGCCCATTGTAATCGAAGGAGTAGGTGGTTCAGCGTCAAGGTAATCCTGCGCAGTGGTATCCTTGCACGTAATCCATGGAGCATCAGACGTCGACGAACATTGGGGACAAACACTGACACACCTGTAGACGTGTTTCAATGTTGTGCAAACGCACAAGAGAACGCTCTACGGTACGTCCCCGCCATGTGGATGAGGTGTCTGTCGTCCCTTGGTGACATCATATTGCGTGGCTCACTGCCAGGGTTTCGACTTGTCCTGCTTTCCATGGTCCAACTCTTCCACGCACACATCACTACTGTGGGATTATGCATCATGCGAGTGGTGATTTCACGATACGAAAGTTCACCCAAATGCAGCCCCTGTCGAACTCCGTTAGTTGCTCGTTTTAGAGAAGCATATTGACTTCTAATCAATCATTTACAGCAGCCAGGCGACGATACACATATCTATACGTACCTTTACAATGCTTTTTATGCGCGGCTCACTTCGGAGTTAAGAGGGTGTTTCTCGGCCCACACATGTGTGATCGCTTTGTAATTCTTATCATTTACATCCCCTAACCTGTTTTGCATTTCCTGCACGTATTATTTAATTTGCATGATTCCTTCGAGGTGTTGCAATTTTCACAAGCAGTAGTGTATGTCAGATAATATTGAGAAAACAGTTACTAATAAACTTTTAGAACAATACTTTGTTTTACAAATTTACAAATCCACTTATATCAGCGGTATAGCTCACGTACAAGGTTCTGTTCCTTTCATTAATGAAAAGAAAGTAGTGAATCAATTTTTATGCTGCAGACAACTTATGGAAGAGGAAGACACACCAAGACAGGATAATTGTGACTCTACTTTGTCATATTTAGATAAATTTAACCCATGTGTAGGAATCTATACTGATGGTGCTTCTTCAATAGTTTATTCTATCAAAGAATTTATTACTTTTTCGAAGAAAAATCCGAACATCATATCTACACCCGTTTTTATATCGAGAATCACTTGGCTCAAAAACATTACCTACGATTTTAAAATACGTATTTGACCAAATTGTAAATATGATAAAATACATCAAATCGCAACCTTACAAACACGTTTATTTTAAAAACTTTGTGCATATATGGAAGCTTAGCACGAATCTTTACTTTTATATACTGAGTTAAGGTTTTTATCGAGAGGCAAAGTGATGAACCGTAATTTAGATCAAAGGATGAATCGTCAACGTTTTTTCAAAACGAAGGGAACGATGTTTATAAAACCTTTTTTGCAAACAATATTGGGTGTATTGAAATGACATATTTAACTGATATCTTCAATAATTTAACTAACGTAAATATTGGTATGCAAGATAAAAACTAAATGTTTTGAATTGAAGAATTTTGAATTTCCGGTTCAAACCGAGTTTTAACTAAAACTTTCAGAAAAGGTGGTTCAGAGCAATCGGAGCGTTAGATAAGGTAAGGTAATTTTAATAAACGTCTTACTAGAGCAACACAACGGGCTATTGACGACGATCCGGGTAATGGTAATTTTAGTTAACGTCCTACTAGAGCAATACAACGGGTTATTGACGACGGTCCGGGATCAGTACCTTGAGGGAAAGATCCGAGGATAACAACGCGTAATTTTGAACCACGGTAAGATGACTCGGAGCATTGGGAGTTTGACATTCGATCGTGTTCACAAGGGCTGTGTGTTAAATTTGTCATGACCTCTAATGTCCTCAAGTTGAAGTGATGTGGAAGTTTGGAGATTATGGTGCCATCTCAAAGGTTATTCACGTCATCTGACCATGATTCAGAATTACCAGTCGTTGTCCATTCGGAATTAATCCCGGACCATCGTCAATAGCCCGAATATTGCTCCAGTGTTACGTTAATTAACTACTTACCTTTCAGTATTGTTGCTAGACCGTAGTCAAAAGCCCGTTTTGTTCCTCCATTGTGAGTTAATTAAAAAATACTCCTACCCAGATCGTCATCACCAGTCTTTCGTGTCAGTGTGCCAGCTCAGGTGTTGCTTCGTCATCTGACCGTGGTTCTAAATTACGAGGTATTGTCCTCGGATCATTCCCTAAAGGGACTGATCCAACACCTCCCTATACATAAGAAAGCCCTCCAACGGCAACCATAAAAGCTGATGACGTAGACGTAGTTAGGCCCACGAATTTCGGCCGGGTTACTTTTTTTCCTTTGTTTAGCCTTTATCAAACCATGCGCTAAAAATATGTTCTTGGCGTTGAATTCGCCGCTGCGATTCTAAATGAAATTACTACGCCGCACGTAAACTGCAAAAGTAAAAGGCAAAATATTCAACAATTCACGCTAATTACGACAAAAAAATCGTTATATATGTGTGGGGTTAACAAATTAATCACATTTCTATAAATTGCAGTGCCTCATTACACTCAAATATTGGACAAGGCGCTGGGAACTATTTGTTTCGCTTGCTCTCAGCTTATTTCTCCACTGCAAACAAAACCAGTTGGCGATGTTTTTGTTTATTTTGAATTTTTCAGTGGATAGGATAGCCGTTGCTTACGTAGGGTGTTCTGTTGTATCATATTTCATTTGTGAAGAAAATGGTAGCTTTTGCCTTTTATTATCGGGGAATTATCGTGTTTAAGTGTTCAGTACCGTATAGAAAATGGAATTACTGTGTTGGTCCAAAACTTTCCGTCTTAATTCTTCCAAAGGAAGATGAATTCAAAAAATGGCGGTACAAAGAATTATCAAGGTAAGTTTCTTTTTTGAGAAAATAAAATATGCATGTTAAATTTATTTACTTATCTATTTTGTAAATTGACTGTAAGCACCAAATTATATTTCTTTTGGAAGTTCGTTCTTTTAACGAATCGTTGTTTTGTGATTGTAAAAATTTGTCCCACTTAATTTTAATCAATTGTCGTTATGATTAATTGTTCAAGAGTGTACCGAGAAGTGGTATGCAAAGGGACTTGTTCTGCAACCCCAAAATTATATTTTCTTCCTCAAATTATGTCTGAACAACTTGTGTTTTGTGGAATTTTTGAACTTGCAAGCTATATACTCTTTCAAAATTTGTTTCTTGATCAAAATGTTCTAAAAGTTTATTTCTGTGTACATCACTAATAATATTAAATGGATGCACAAAAAGGGTTAGAAAAATTTAAAGTGTGTTTAAAATAGAAGGTTTTTAATTTTAGTAGGATATTTCTAGCCCAAATTATATAATCTTGATTTTTGTAAAATTTTGTGTATTCTGATCTTTAGTATATTTTAATTATTATCACTGTTGCTTGAAAATAATTCAAAAATATTTTTATAAAACTACTTGTAACTTTTTGTTCTGGTAGGGCTGTTCGTTAATCAGTAAAAACTTTTCATTTTAGGTTTGAAACCCCCACGCTGCTTTGGACATCTCCAGACAAGTATGCGGTTGCTGTCAGGACACAGTTGGAAACAGGACTATCACTAAAGACTATACATCCCCAGTCGTCTGCAAAGGGTCAGGTTGGACACATGTGTGCGGTCACTCGTTAGATAGTTGCTAACGGCAAATCCTTTTCTGTGACAGCTGCTATGTCTTCCCGTTCTGTTGTGGCCCTAGGTCGACGGCTGCCGTCCTTGCGCTGACATCTGCCGTTCTCGACCCCACTCTTTCATCGTCTAATCGCCCCATCGCTTTGACACACATGTCGAGTGATTCTTCAATTCATTCAACCAGCCTCCTTCAATCCGAAAACACGATGTCTTTCAAACTCTGACATATGCTTGTAATGAGCACGAATGTTTTGACCTGTTGAATGTGCAATTCAGATGCGCTGGAGCTCCCATTATTCCTTCATTGGAGACCAAATTTTAATCATTTGCATGTTTGTTCAAAATGTCATAGTGTACGAAATTTCTTTACAACTAGACAACTCCTTGGTGCGTCGATATCTTTGTTATAGAATGTACAATAATGTTTTTAAAATTTTCCATTTCACCAGTACCTGAATTGTCATATTCTATTGTAATTGATGTTAATTTAAAGGTAAGTGTATTTTACTGTAACATACCTGAATAATTACAATAGTTTTATATTTTCAGTGCATGTAAATAATATAAATAAACTTGTGTCTCTCATACAGCAATTGGATAATTATAAAGGCTCTGAATCCAATAAATTAAGCAATTTAAAAACTTTAATAAGTGCTTTTCGTGAACTTGAACAAATTGTCCCTGAAAATAAACACGATGTGATAGATTTTTTAAGTGAACAGAAAAGCTTTAAAATTGGATGATTTAGAAAAAGATGGATTGTTATTCTCAATAGTTTTTTATTGGAAAATATAAATATTTTATTCGGGTACTGGTGATGTTTTAAAATTTTGGTGCTGCTTGATTTCTTTCTATTATAAATATGAGAGTAATGAATAATGAGCTTGGCTCTCATAAAATTAGTTTTTTTATGCATATCTGGAAATTAAAAGTACTAAAATGTTTCATAATTTTCAAAGTCAGTTAAAATCAGATTTTTTAACATTTTATGTATATAGTTTTATTTTTATCTGTATTGTATAATCAAAATATCTTAGTTTCATTTTGGAATGTTTCTGAACATACTTTTAAATGAGCTTGAAAATATACCAAAGCTTTGGTGTTAATCATAATCATTCAAATATTTCTTGTAAGCATTCAAATCTTACGAACCACTGAATAAAGATATTATTTCACTGAAATCTGTTTTGTGTATTTTTATTTTCTGTCATGATTTCTTTGCAGGGTTGGTCGATTTTTTATCTACTTAATATAAGTGATTAAATCAAGAATACTTTTTCCTAACAAGAGGGTGCATTTGGTTTTCTAGAAATTTATTTAATATAAATTTGTAATAAATTTTTATCAGTTTATATAATTTTGTATTTGCGAGTTAACATTTACCATAAACGGACAAATTCAGTACCAATTTATAAGTGTGTCTTATTACACCAGAAGAGTCTAATAATTAATAAATTAAACAACTTTTGAATCAGCAATTTAATTTTTCATTGGCATTTTTTGATTCGTAAACATTTTAGGGGAAGATGAGACAATTTTGTTGATATTTTACACTCATGCCATTAAATCAACAAATGTAATTTAAATTATATTTGTTTTTGTCCAAACAGTAATTTTATAGTTTTGTATAAAATAAAATGTTTAGAGAATTGATTAAAAAAAACCCCAGACATAGATTTGATTTTTATCCACCTTGTTTGTGATGATGGATATTTAGTTTTTAATACTAACCCCCTTAATAATTATATTTCAGTCATTCTCATTTATTTTTTCTCTAACTGCAGTGTTTTTTCGCTTAGTCCATAAAAAAAAACCAGGGAAATTTTATTATGTTATCAATTAAACGATTATAAATGCTTCAAATATTCACGTTTCGATGGTAGATAATCTAGATTTTTGCAGCAAATATATAATCACTTAAAATGTATCGAGTCCGTAAAAAACATGAAATAGAATGCACCTGATTTATTAACCTTTCGGAAAACAAAGATTAAGTTTAATCAACTACAGTTTATCCTTTCCAAAAGTAGCGAGAATCGTAGGATACGTTTCACACTGGCTGGAGCCTAACTGTTGTGACGTCATTTCTCCCGTTGTGAGGCTTTCTTATCTGTTGAGGTGTTGACTGATCCCGGACCATCGTCAATAGCCCATTGTGTTGATCTAGTAGGACGTTTAAAAATTACCAATTACCGTGTTACTTCGAAGCGACACGAATTAACTACCAACTGCAATATTTTTAAGTATAGCAGATTAACTTTGTCGCAACCTTTGGAGCCTTCTCCGTGTTGATCCTTGCCGTCGCTAGTGATCTGATGTTTTGTCTTCGGCATAAGTACTCAGAGCGCGTGGAGATATTCACGAACTGAAACTTTAAGCAGACGCTCGTGTGATATCTTCAAGTACGGAACTCTAAAATATTTAGAATTTTTACACAACCATTTTATCTAAGGTACAGCTACACTCTACGTTTATGAGTGATGGCAACGGCTTGGCGATTTTTTTGGCGCACTTCTAGTAGTGAGTTACGATAAATTAAGGTAACCCATCTATCGTTTCGGTTGTTGTGGTTTTCATGGCAACCTCGGCAAACGGAAGCTTTTAATTTTCATTTTGAATATTCTAGAAAGCTTCGACAAAATCCGTTGAAATCGTTTGATTTCATTGATTCGTTTGAAATTTTTTCTTTCCTCCCATTGGTTATTTTGTTTTTAAAATATCCTTTGATTGCATTGGTCATTTTAAATCGTTTTCTGTGATACTATTGGTTTATTTATTTGTATTTTGACAGTTGTGAAATTTTTATTTTACTGTAATAGTTTTCACTAAAGGATTAAGAGTTTTGTTTTATTGTCCATTTTCGTTTTCATTATTTTTTTTACGAAAGAATTCTGACGTTATCAGGTTGTATTACTTCTTGCATTTTATTATTTTGTAAATCTTTTTCTTTTTCAACATGAGCACTGTATTTAGTGTAATTGATAAGTTTCAGGGTATTCTTACCCAACATTCGTAGCTTAGTTTCTCTGCTGGTTCACAAATGTGTTTTGATATGTACTTAAGTTTACTAATTTTTGTGAAAGATTTTAAAAATATACTTTTTAAAACGTTCTGAAATGTGTTTAAAAAGTGTGTTGTAAAAAAAAAAATTTTGACGAAAAAAGAGTTAGGAAATAATTCTTTCCTTGGCGACTTTAGAAGTTCGCCAAAAAAAATCGCCATGTCCGTTGCCATCGCTCATAAACGTAGAGTGTAGCTGTACCTTATCTAACTTGTCGGAAGCCCTATGTAAGTTCATTTCATTAAATTATATTTGTTAAATTATTTGTTCTTCATTCTCTCCTGAAATTAACTTTAAGAAACAATTCCAAGTAGAAGCAGAAAGAAAAACTGGTAGTTTTTAACTTGAATGATCTGCTATATTAAATGGCGCCCGCTACAGGATTTGGAATTTGTTATTGATAATTTGTGATTGATTTGTGATAGTTTATTTACTTCTATCTTATGATGGAGAGTTTGAAGAAATTGCGTACTCCTCTTAGAAGTGGTTTCACTAGAATCGCTAATGCGTTATATGAACGTTTAGAAGAGGAGGAACTTGATATTGATGAAATAGAAATTTTAATGGCTCAGTTAGATGAAAAATGGTTAGAACTTGAATTGAAAGAAAAAGAAATAATTGATTTGTTATCAGTTCAAGATGAGTGTTCTCAAGAAAGTTTTAATCAGGCTTACGAAGTTTTTGAAGATTATAAGGAAAGATATATACGACTTAAAACTAAATTTAAGAAAAGTATTAAGGACGATGTTAAAAGGATGTATGACGATACTAAAAGCGTACTTAGTGAAACAGTATCGAAGCGAAAGCTCCAACTTCCTAAAATTGAACTTAAAAAATTCAATGGTGATGTTAAGGAATGGCTTGGTTTCTGGGGTCAGTTTAGGAAAATTCACGAAGACTTGGAAATTGCACCAGAGGATAAATTACAATATTTGTCACAATCCACTGTAGAGGGATCACGTGCCAGAGATATTGTAGATTCCTTTCCCGCATCTGCTGAGAATTATGAACAAGCCGTTGAGTGTCTAAAAGCTAGATTCGGAAGAGAAGATTTACTCATAGAAGTGTATGTGAGAGAATTGTTAAACTTAATTTTGAACAATTATTTGCATCAAGCTAAAGTTACACGTCTCGCCAAATTGTATGATAAAATTGAAGCACACCTCCGTGCCCTTGAAACATTAGGTGTAACTTCAGATAAGTATGCTTCTATGCTGTATCCCCTAGTTGAAAGCTGTTTACCAGAAGACATGATTCGAGTATGGGAAAGAAGTATTAGTTTAACAAATGAAACTAGGAAAATGACAAATAAACTGACCGCTCTTATGAGTTTCCTTAAGTCAGAAGTTGAGGGGGAAGAAAGAATTTCAATAGCAAAAGAAGGGTTTGGTTTAGATGCAAAACGTAAAGGGAAATATTCCTATTCGGCATCTAATAACTATCAACAATTTCCAACCGCAATGGGACTTTTTGATAATGCCGAGACTCGTCGTAATAAACAAGCACCGTGCTCATTTTGTGAGAGAACGCATGATTCACAAGCTTGCAGAATCGCGTTAAAAATGAGTTTGGATGATAAAAGAAAAGTCTTAGCAAAAAAGGGTTGCTGTTTTATATGCCTAAAAATCGGTCATAGAGCTCGAGATTGCAGATGCAAGATTAATTGTGAAAAGTGTAAGAGCAGACATTATGCTATTATGTGTAATGAAGATAAATTTAAAGATCTTAAATCGAAAACGAACACAGGTGAAACTAATAGTCAAAATGTAATCAATGATGCAGCTTTAAGCAATCGTACTTGTTGTAGAGTTCTTTTACAAACATTGTATGTACGTTTACGAGGTGCTACAAATGAGGGGAAAATAGTTCGTGCACTTGTCGACTCTGGAAGTCAACGATCTTATTTGAGTAAACGTGTAGCGGAAGAAATGCAATATGACTTTATTAAAGAAGAAAGTGTTATTCATAATTTATTTGGGGGCAGAGAACATCCCGAGAAACATTTTCGATACAGAATATTCATTAGCAGTTTGAAAGGTGATTATAATTGTAACTTTGAGGTCCTTGACCAGCAAACAATTTGCTCAGATATACCCATTCCAATACTAAAACCATGTGCAGAGGAACTTGATTACCATAACATTACTGTAACTGATCAATTAATCTCTGAACAAGAAGAATCACTAGAAATTGATCTATTAATCGGGGCTGATGTTGCGGGTAAACTCTTCAATGGAAGGATTATTCATCTGCCGTGTGGACTTGTTGCTGTGGGAACATATTTAGGATGGACCTTGATGGGAAAGATGCCGTATGAAACTCCTGATGACAATTCTACGATGTCAGTTACAAATATGTTTGTTAAGGATGTAACTGTCACCGAACTCTGGAATCTTGAAACAATTGGAATAATTGATCCGGCCACGCAAAAAGCCAGAGAAGAAAGGAAATTAACAAATCCGAATGCATGGAAACATGTATCAGGAACAGACAATCCTGCTGACCTTCCATCCAGAGGTTGTACTGCCAAACAGCTTTTGTCAGTTAAATGGTGGGAGGGACCCGCATGGTTAAAGAAAGATGAAGTTGAATGGCCAACACCAAAATTGGTATATAATCAGGAAAACATTGTTCAAGAAATCCGAAAAGGTGCTGTAACTAACACACATGTTAATATAGAAACAGAGGAAATATTTCATAGAATATCTTCATATGTCAAACTTGTGAGAGTAATTGCTTGGATTTATAGATTTTTCTCTAATGTAAAATTGAAAACATCGCGTTACCTTGGGGATCTAACTTTAAAAGAAACAAATCACGCAGAAATAGTTTTGTTAAAAATTATCCAACGCGAAGCATTTTCTGGTGGAGTAAATGATCAACAAATAAAGACTCTTTATCCTGTACTCGACGAAAAGGGGTTATTGAGAGTAAAAACGCGCATTTTTAACCGAAAAGACAAAAAGAACTTTAGATTACCCATAATCTTACCATCAAAACATAGGATACTGCATATGCTTATAGACCGTAAGCATAAAGAACTAGGACATCCTGGAGTCCAAATATTGATGAACCAGCTAAGAGAAAGTTATTGGATATTGCGTAGCAGAAAAACGATTAGACAAGTTATCTTGAAATGTATCCGATGCAAACGATTCACTGTGACCCATCCAGAACTAAGAGCCTCTTCCTTACCTGAAGATAGAGTAAGGAATGCAACGATATTTGAAGTCTTGGGTGTTGATCTTGCCGGACCGCTGTATTTGAAAGATGGGACAAAATCCTGGATAGTTTGGTTCACTTGTGCAGTATATCGCGCAGTGCACATGGAATTAATTACTTCCTTGACAGCAGAAGCCTTCCTGCAGTCACTAAGACGATTTATAGCTCGCAGAGGGATACCCACTATTATTTATTGTGATAATGGCAGTAATTTCGTAAAAGCTCACAGCGAACTTTGCAAAGTAGACTGGCTAAAAATAAAGTCTGAATCCATGATGAAGAAGATAACTTGGAAATTCATTCCTCCATCTGCACCATGGTGGGGTGGATGGTGGGAGAGATTGATTGGTATGGTCAAACAAGTTTTACGCAGAATATTAGGGCATGCTTTGTTAAATTACGAAGAACTAAACACAGTGTTGTGCGATACTGAAAGCCTAATTAACTCTCGGCCCTTAACTTACTTATCTGAAGATATAAACGATTTGATTGCTTTAACGCCTTCTATGTTTCTGCAGAAAACAATAGAAAGTGGCGTACCCGATATTGATAGTGTAGATGTCACCTATATGCGTAAAAGATACCGTTATGTACAAAAAGTACGTGAAGATGAACGAAAAAGGTTTCGACTAGAATATCTTGGACAGTTAAAACATAACGGAAAAACTTCGGAAACCTCGAAACATCTCTGTTGGTGACATAGTGCTCATTGGTTCAGACAATCTGAAACGTTCACAATGGCCGATAGGGCGGGTTGTGCAAGTCCTTCCTGGAAGAGATGGAATCGTCAGAGTTGTGAAACTAAAAACCAAATCCGGAACTATCTTACGTCCTGTTCAACGTCTTTATTCCTTGGAATTATCAGATGAGACATCAGGTCCTTTCTTCAGGAGTAAAGTTCCGAGAGATACACAGCATCCAGATGCCACCAATATTGATGGTAAAGTTGTTCCTGTCAAAGAACATCAGGAGTCACCCAAAGCGACTGTCACTCGGAGCGGGAGAGCAGTGAAACCTGTCCAAATACTCGACTTGTGAGGAACGACAAATGGTTGAGTTCTTCCAGGTTACGAACTCAAGGTGGGAGGATGTCGCAACCTTTGGAGCCTTCTCCGTGTTGATCCTTGCCGTCGCTAGTGATCTGATGTTTTGTCTTCGGCATAAGTACTCAGAGCGCGTGGAGATATTCACGAACTGAAACTTTAAGCAGACGCTCGTGTGATATCTTCAAGTACGGAACTCTAAAATATTTAGAATTTTTACACAACCATTTTATCTAACTTGTCGGAAGCCCTATGTAAGTTCATTTCATTAAATTATATTTGTTAAATTATTTGTTCTTCATTCTCTCCTGAAATTAACTTTAAGAAACAATTCCAAGTAGAAGCAGAAAGAAAAACTGGTAGTTTTTAACTTGAATGATCTGCTATAATAAACCCTAATTTCTTATCTGTTGAGGTGTTGACTGATCCCGGACCATCGTCAATAGCCCATTGTGTTGATCTAGTAGGACGTTTAAAAATTACCAATTACCGTGTTACTTCGAAGCGACACGAATTAACTACCAACTGCAATATTTTTAAGTATAGCAGGTTAACTTTAACTGTTGTTCGGCACCAAACGCATTTATTTTTCTAAGTATAAACATGGTGTCCTTCAGCAGTTTATTAACCATTCGAAAATTTTTAGGCTGTATTAGTAAGTTTTTTGGATTAATTTTTCAGTGGAAAAATTCAAAATGTTTTTTAAACTGTTTGTTGATTCGAGTCTGGTATTGAAATTTAAAATGAAGCGTTTCATGATGATGTAGTTTTAAACTTCCAAATCTAATAATATATCTGAAATGTTATTGCTGTAGGTGTAAATTTCTTTTTCCTTTTGGATATCATGCATTTATGTTTCGGAAGAAACAAGATATGATAACTTTTCGTTGTACAAGTACCGGTTAGATAAATGTCCCTATTACATAACACGGTTCAATTCTATATTGTACCTCGACAGAAATATATGTATATCTAAAACGAAAGCGTTCTTTTGTTTTTGATAAAAATTTATTATAAAAACAATTTTTCTGTTGATGACGCATTCTACCGTAATAATCTACCCCTCTCGACCTTAGGGTTCCGGTTGATAAGTGTAAAGAGTGATATGCATCAAATCGAAATATTCTACTACATATACTTTAGTTTTTGAGGCATTTGCAAGTTCAGCATTCCAAGTTGATGTTCTAGTTCATTAATGTCAAACAAGTGGAGTGCAAGACCAGTAACCCAACTACTAATTGTTTTCATATGGAAAGGGTTCTATTAAACATGTGCCATATCACAAAATCTTTTGATATCCTGCTTGTAAGAAATCTTGTCATTTTTAAAGTGGTGTCAATGTATAGAAATTTGATGATTTATATGCAAATTAAAAGTAGTGCATTTTGCTTAGTATTCTGTTGGGAAAATATACAATTTGCTGACAGTAAAAGCTCTTCTCTGAAGTATCCTTTCATCTAAAATGAACCATTCTTGGGGAAAAAAGGGTTCTTCAGTTTGTGCTATATGGTTCTAATTGAACTACAGGGGTTGGACAAAATAATGTGAACACCTGTGAAAAGATATTTTTTTTTTATTAATGGTCCATTGGTCCTCCTTTTTCATGAATTACAGCTTGTATCCGACGTGGAATTGACAAATACAAGTTACGTACAACATTCAGAGGGATACGTTCCCACTCATAAAATAATGTGAACGCCTGTGAAACAGTAATTTTTTTCCACATCGTGTTCATAAAACCAGTCTCGGGCAATTCCACATGTGTGAATGGGGGCATTATCATCTTGGAAGACTGGTCATTTATCAGGAAACACAGTTTGCACCATTGGGTGAAGATGTTCGGCCAGAAGACTGACATAATATTCTCCTGTAACGCGGCCATAGAGAACAACAAGTGGGCCAAGACCACGATGTGATATCGCACCCCAGATCATCACTGAACTGCCGCCATGCTTAACCGTAGGCCGAAGACAGTCAACTTGATAGGCTTCTGGTGGCGTTCTCCAAAGGTAAACAAGTCAATTTGTTGGGAATAATGTGGACGACGATTCGTCTGACCATATTACATTCTCCCATTGTTGTTGTGTCCAATTTTTTTTGCTCGCAACACCATTATTCATTGTTTTAAGGCATTGCATGTTGTAATCAATGGTTTTGAAATAGCCGCCCTACCATGAATATTTGCCATATGCAGTTCATGCTGGATAGTTTTTGATGAAACTGCTTCCTGTAGATATATGTTCATCTCAGATGTTATCTGGGATGCTGTTGTCTTGTGTTTTTTTGCCACAATCCACTTCAAAACCCTTCTGTCTCTGTTATTCAACTTCGATTTTCGACCACCGTTGTCCTTTTTAGATGATGTTTTTCCCTGTTTCAAATATGCTGACATTACAGTCAATACTGTACTTCTCCCAACACCTAGAAGGGTGGCCGTTATCGTAACTGAGGCTCCAGCAAGACGGGCCACAACAATCATGCCTCTTTCGAAATCAGAGAAGTCAGCCATGAAGCAATTTTAACACAGAAATATATTTTGCATCCAACTTCTATCACTGCTAGTAGCGGACTGATGTATGTACTTTCTCATCCGCTAGAGGGCAGGATTATATGAGAGGTTTCTTTCGAGTGCTGTTTTTTTGCAAGTGTTCATATTATTTTGTCCAACCCCTGTATATAAATGTTTATCCATATAAGCAATGCTTTGCCATGCATTGTAAAAATTTGCTGCATGTTTTAAGGTTTTTATACCTAGCATATTTAACTTAATCTTGATCAGTCATGTAGTTACCAAGAGAGTGAAATGGAAGTGTGACAAGAATTTTAGTCATATTAGATTGAGGCTTGTAATTGTCACAAGCCAAACAGTTTTAACCGGTCATTTTCTTGATGGTCATGAAGGGTTTTAGATTTTATTTAGTTGAAATTATTTTTTTTGCTATCATATACTTGATAACTTTTCTGTAGCTTATTTACTCACATTAGTTCATTTGTACTGTATTATATCTGTCTGATACATTTATATTTAATGTTTTACTATAGATATAAACCAGTATGTTTTTCAAACAGTCTCAACTAAACATCCTGTAACAGTAAGTAATTTTTTTTAATTAAAATTTAAAAATTTTCACATTTTGTCAAAAATATTAACTGTATGCATTGTGTTTTCTATGAATATTAACCAACATGTTTTTTAAATTTTGGTTTGATCACTCTTTTTATTTAGGAGGATTTTAACAAAGTCAATTTTCTTTTAATATTTGAAAGATTACTGAAGTATAACTTTTAATTTTTTTTGCTTCTAAGTACTTAAAATCATGTCATTACAGTTTCTATCTCCTGCCACAAGAAATCTTCTAAATGTTTCTATAAAACGGTACCTTGCAACAGTAGCTGTACCAGGAGCTAAAAAGGTATTTCAACGAGATAAGCCCCATTGTAATATTGGTACAATCGGGCATGTTGATCATGGCAAGACAACTCTCACTGCAGCTATTACCAAAGGTAAGTACTCTTTCTTTCTGAAACAATAAAATTTAATTTAAAAGCTGTAAACAGTGCCACAAAGAACAGTTCTTCAAACTTGAAAACATTCAGATGTCAAAAAACGATTTCTTATTCTTGTTAAGGTTGCACAAAACCTCTTTTTAACCCTCAGCCCTTAGGAGCACATCTCCTTTAGATGTGTACCAAAGTATGCTGATAGAAACCAGCTTGAATTAGGTAATTTTTATTTAAAATATCATTGAATGAAGACAACATTTTCGACTTTTTGTATCAAGTTTAATATTGAAAATGAAATAAACGAGCAAGATGTATGTTTTTTAATCTAAATAAGTTAGATCTCTGCCTGTAATTCAGTGCACCTGGAAAATTGTACTAAAGATCAGTTAAAAACTCTAAATAACAGTATTTGCAGGTTAAGAAAATATCATGATTTAAAAAAAATCATAACAATTGTATTTACTTAATTAATTATTTTTATTTAAAAATCAGATTTTTTATTATTTTAATGTATCTATTGTCAGTACAGGTTAAAACTTTTTGAATTAGTAGAACTAGTAATAAAATAATAGGCTTCCATAAGAAATGTTTTCAATTCAGAGCGTCATAGATTAGTTTGATTTTAACCTATAACTCGGATAAGTAAGATTACTGGTATCCCACTAACAGTATATTATAGATTTTTGTATGAAATTAATGAAAAATTAGAAAAATTTTAGAATTGCTTTGCATTATATAATTTATCAAATTTGTATAAAATGTTTAGAATTTCTTTGGTTATTTATTAATTAAGTAATTGGTTATAAATTCTTGTTTTTGACAAAAAATCTTATCAATGGAAAAAATAAAAGGAACTTGTAACATAATTAATGAAAATTTCTTACTTCTCAAAAATATTTAGTTTTCAAAAAGTACTTATTTGTAAAAAAAAAATGTTATTTGTAAGTAAATAGTAAAAGATGAGACAAGGCAAAAAAATGTACAAAAATTAAAATCAAATGCCAAATTTTCTATGAACGTTGATAAACATTTCAAAGTTATATTCCAAGCACACAAAAAGGGTTAAAACTAATATACAAGAAAATGGAGCTTTATACTCTGAACAGCATGGAATAAATGTAATAGCATTCCCTCAGAACATGCCAGTTGAAAGGAATTTTAAGCTTGCAATAAAGTCATCATGATCACAGGGCTCCTAACACGTCACTTTTTGACAATTTGTCACCTTTTCAGGGGTTTTAAGTTCTTAAATTTTGTTCAAAGAAGAAAAAAATGTTTGATGCACAGTAAAAGAAATTCATTTTCTCTAAAAAAAAAACAGGGTTTGTACGAATTCAATTTCTAAATGCGCTACATTCCACTGCAAGAATGGATTCAAAAGCGTACCGTTTCAATTGTAAAAGGATACTTCACATTGCCCGCGATGTATTAGCAGCAAGTTCTGGAAATTTTCCCACAGGAAAAGGCTATCAGTAAAGCGAAGCGACGAAGTTTAAGGGAAGCAGTGCCATCTTTATGTCCGACCCCTCTTACCTAATTTTCTAACTTCAGTGGCATTTACGACTAACGTTTTCTTTTCATAGTATTGTGTTGTGTATCATTTGGCGCAAGATAGATATCACCGGTCGACAGGGTCGAACAATAGGAGTAACCCTCTAGGAGGTCAGACGCTGACAGCTCATAAATGGTGATCGATGCCAGTTGTCACTTAAAAGGGGGGATAACATCCTCCATACACAGATCTGAGGGCGGTCTCAACTGACCCGTTTTATTTTCGGATTCTGGAATAAAACGAGAATGGAGAGGTCAAGAGACCGGACGGATCAAGCTGATATTAACTCAACGTTAACCCAGGAGGAGAGGTAATACGTTTAGTACCTTTGTCATCACATGTTGCAGTTTCTATTGTGGGTCTGATTATGTCTTGAAGGTATATATACGTCAGGGTAAACACTGAAATGATGGTGGAATCTTCAATATGTATGATAATTTACACTCGAAGGTGTCTTCGGCGAAGTTTTAAAGAGGATAGATCATCAACCTCTTACACATTCTTAGTGCTCGAAGCTCCCCATCGAGAACCCTGACATTTCTGTCTGCGGAACAGAGGCTATTCCCGCTCTGCTCTCTTTGTGGCACAAAAATGAGGGCATGGAAATCTTAATGGACTTCAGCCGTTTCTTCAGCCAAGAGCTTGAGATCTGAAAGATTCCAAACCCCTCCGTAACCAGAGATTGCAAAAATTTCGTCCGTCTCTGTATCTAGAGGGTTAAATATTGAAGGAGCGTTGCGAACTAATTGAAAATCATTCTCTGTTATCATCGAAGTTGATTATTACAAATTCTTGAGGGTTTTCTTTAGCGAAAGTCAGTTTTTAAAAAGATTAATGACTCATTACTTTCTACCCGAAAAAAAAGAACGAATTAACATTGAAACATGTAATATTCACACAATATATAATGCTTTTCTTAAAGGTCTACAAGAGTTAGGATAAGATATGTCTTAACTAGTTTTTGGTATTCACAGATTTTTTAATCAGTGGCCTAAGCGTTGGTCAACATACAAACAAATTCAAGAAGACGAAACTTATCACTCACAATTTCATCAAGTCATTGTTCAAGCAGATGGCTAAGCCTAAAGCCAACTGCTGAAAGGTTGCTTGAACATTGAATTGCATAGCGAAAGTATTTCCTTGACTACATTCCAATAAAGAAGCCAAACATGATACAAAGTTGAAAATTTGTTTGTCATGAAAATTTGAATTTTAAATTTGAGAACGTCACTGAATGCATTACATTACACTCTTTCTTATGGTACAATTATTTAAAAAATTGGTTCATAAATAAATTTGATACAATCAAAAGTTGGTCACACAAATTTCGTATTTTTTAGTTCGCATAGCAGGTTTCGCACGCAGTTGTGGGTTGTATTTTTGACTATCGGGTTTGCCAGATATTTAATTTATCGTAGCAACAATTGCCATAAAAATTATTTCTTTTTATTTGGCGAGGAAAAGGGCTCACTTTTTTTACTTCGTTCTCAGAAGGTTTACGGAGAACGTAAAGTTAGGAGATTAACACAGATTACTAAAAATTGTACAGGGAACAAGATGCAGAAGGTTTTTTACTGATGCGACTATTAGTTTAGGGTGCATTAAGTGTTAAAGTAAAAAAGAGTGAAATCACTTGCAAAAGTATTGGTTTGCTTCGCAAACCAAACGGGATTACATGGCAATCCCTGGGGGGTCTGTGAGCAGAGGGCGAAGCCCTCGCTGTGACGTCATGGACCGGAAAGTCAAATTAGGATTATACAAATTATTCAGATAGTTTCGCTGTCCAGGAAATGCACTCTGCGAAAGTAATGTTGGTTTGCGAGCTTAAGTGAGCAGGGGGCGGAGCCCCCTAGTAAGATAGAAAACATGAGGCACAAGAAAAATTAGAGAAGGACAGGAAAGAAAAAGATAGACTTGGAGCAGAGAAAAAAAATTTAAAGTAGCTGGCAAAGAACAGAAAGGTGATAGAAGAAGACGAATGAAAACTTAAAATTATGCGTAAGGAAGAGAATGAGATATTGGACAGTGCTTCAAAATTATTAAAGGAAGCCAATGATAGGCTCAAGAAGGCGATGAAAAATACAGTTTTTAAGGAAGTAGCACTTGCTCAGGCAATGATTGAAGGAGCGGCAAAAGACAGACTTTAAAAAATGCACATTCTTCTATTGAAGAAAAAGACTAAAATAATTTCAGACTTTTTCAACAACAAAAAATGAGACATAATCTTTCAAAGAAAAGGAAGAAATTCTTGAAGCCGTGTCAAAAATGAACAAATTAAAAACTCATCATTATGATATTTTTATTTTTATGTTAATATTTTAAAATTATGTACTTTTTAAATAAAGAAAATGAAAATATCCTTCCAAAGAAAGGATATGGGAGGATCTTTTTATTTTCTATCTTTATACTTGAATATAATTAGCATTATTGTTATTTGTCACTTTTTTTTTTTTGCTCGATTAGTCACTTTTTTCTGCTTGATTAGTCACTTTTTGTTACCTTTTTGGTTAAATTAGTCACTTTTTTCTGCTTGATTAGTCACTTTTTGTCACCTTTTTGGTTAAATTAGTCACTTTTGTCACCTTTTTAGACCTTTAAACCTGTTAGGAGCCCTGTGATCATTAAAATCGCTTTTCGTTTCAATTACAATCTTTTTTTCTAACATTCACTCAATTATTAGATGTGCAAATTAACTTGTTTACATTCTAAATTTCAATTCCATAAACAGGGTTCCCACAATCCTTGAAAGGTCCTTGAATTTTTTTTCCTCCCAACTAGGGTCCCTTGAAAGTTCTTGAAAATTACGGAACTTGGTGGAAAGTCCTTGAAAGTACTTGATTCTTTTTTAACTAGTACATAATTGTGTAATTCGTCTTGTATTGTAACTTGTCCAGACTAGTTCCCTCCTTTGTCCAGAGTAGTACTAGGTGTTCCATTTGAGCATCATACTGAATGAAACCTGTGTTTTGCACTTTGACACAATGTGATATACTAATAATGCTACGTCTAGATCGTCTATTCTCCACCGTATTCTGTCTGTCTAAGTTGACACCTCTAGTCTCCGTTAAGACTGCCGCCTTGTTATTCCCTCCGACTTGTGATGTGTAACAGCATCGCTTTCTTAGGAAACCATAGCTTCAGCAGTCAAAATGTCATTGGAAACCTGGCATGCGTCTAAAGAAATAAAGCTAAATTCTTATTGCAAAAATATAAAAGTTATACTTTTAAAAAAAATTAAGAAATTCACATTTAAGATAGTTATTAGGTGCAAAATTTCCTGCAGATTTTTAATCCATTGAAATTTTCACTCTACTTTTAATGATCGCAAAGATAGGACACAGGATGCAAGCTCCCATAATCTTCTTCGTGCGACCAAAAGAATTTGTGTACAATATTTTATCGCATGACCAAAATCGATTTGCAACAAAAAAAATCACAGGTTCTGTGAGAAAGAAAATCTAAATTGTTTCCAAATTTGATAACCTTTCTTTTTTTGAATATCAGTAGTTAAAAAAAAAATTTGGGTCCTTGAAAAATATTTTTTTGGTTTTGAAAAGTTTTTAATAATGGTGTGGGGACTATGATAAATACAGAATAGTAATGCTAGCAGTGTAAAGAATTCTTAGGGATCCATGCATATAATTTCCCAATTAAATTTAAATAAAAATTTAACATTATACAATACAAAATGAAAATATTAAAATACTCTACAAAAAAGTTTTGTGTTTAATTGGAATGCTTTTGAGACACTGCAAAAGACTTGCATTGTGACTAAGTGTCGAGTTTTCTTTCATAATTATACCACTTAACTTTGAATAAAAAAACTTGCGCCTTGTTCATAGTTATTTCATTTTCAAGATAGATAAACTTCACACAGAAAGGAAAATTATTTTTTAATATAAAGCACTTAAATCGGCACATCCTGTGAGATATCCAAGTGATCTTTTCCTGCTTTCATCCCACTATTTTCCCTTTCACAAAATTTTTTACTTATGTTGTATTTGGCACACCTTGGCCAAATATGGCCTTTGCACCATAAAATCCCCAAACACCACAACAAACTTCTCTCATGGTATAAATAAGTTACACCATGTCAAATTAGCCCATGAGATTTGACTCTCCTGGGTGGTGTATAAACTAGTCCGAGTTGTATTGCAGAGGAAAGTACTTGCAACCTAAGTAAATCTTCTTTGGCTTCCAGTTTCCACGGCAACACCTAGAGACAGCAGTCTTGTCTTAACTGCCCATTTTACTGAGAGAGATATCATAATGACTGGAGGCATACTGGTTAAGAGTTGTGGAGTAATTATTTTCCTCATACACACTTTAATTTTCAAAGCAATTTCATCATAGATGGCAACTAAAGGTCGGCGGACCAACTTTGCAAGTTTGTTTACTTGCAGAAGGGATCCATTGAAAGTGTATCATGTTCCTTTCACATAATGGGTTTCGTAAAGCTTCAGCTTTTGTCTCGAGATACTAAGTGCCATATTGTAGAATAAGGTAATTTTTTGTGTGCACAAGGAAGGAGTCTGATTTTGCCTCTGCTTGCTTTAGCTAGACATAATAACCTTCATGCCTTGGATGACCCTATCAGGAGTGACCCTGACCCTCCTGACGTACTTCTCTCATTCAACCTATTTACCCCCACCCCTCTGCCATAATGAGGCAGCATAGCAGGAATGTGTGATATAAAATCTTTTTATTGATATTGCTGACAAGATCTTAATTTTTTTTGTATCCCAACATTGACAGCTACATTACATAAAAGATAAACTGAGCCTCTAAATATCGTTTTCAGAAATTGTAATTTTATGGTGCTATTTTGCTTTTCTTATAAATTATATATTTTTTACAGTGCTGGCTGATAAAAAAATGGCCAAGTTGAAAAAATATGAAGACATTGACAATGCTCCAGAAGAACGGGCTCGTGGTATAACAATTAATGTTGCTCATATAGAATACACTACCGACAAACGACATTATGGGCATACAGATTGCCCTGGTCATGCTGATTATATAAAGGTAATTTTATGTGTGTGCTAGAAACTTCGTTTTCTGTTTGGTGCATTGGAAATAATATTTTTAATATCTCATATTGAACCTCAACTGATACAACCTGTCTCTAAGACAGCATCCTGATGCAATGGGTGTTAATTATAACATAGATAAGACTTGCCACATTTTCAAAAAAAAAAAATTATAAATTGAACATATGAAATGGAATTTTTTGCTCTATATAAATATTAGCTACAATCTGAAAAACACGTGTGCTTTTTGTACTTAAAATTTTTTTTAATCCATTCAAGTGGAGTGTCTTTTTTTTACTGAAGGGGGGCTCGTCCACTGTAATTAAGTCTACCTGGGCAGTAAAAAGTTTTCTGATAAAAATATTTTTCACTTGTATAAATTTGTATTGTTAGCATGATAAACAATAAATATCGCAGTTTGAAACTTTTTAATATATTTATTATGTTCATCAACCCCTATTATCTACAAACAACTAACTATATTGGCACATTAATATTACAGAACATGATTACGGGGACTTCTCAAATGGATGGTGCAATACTTGTTGTTGCTGCTACAGATGGTGCTATGCCTCAGACGAAAGAGCATTTAGTTCTTGCTAAGCAGGTCAATATTTTACCATGTGTTATGAATATTTCTATTATTATTATTTTTAAACTAATTACTTGAATGGTTTTACATTTACTTATATTACAGAGTATGTTGATTTAAATCAAGTGAATTTTATTAAAAGAATCGTTGATTTAAATGTTTTAAATTTAATTTTCCTTTCTGTATTAAGTTTATTAATATTGAAAATGAGAAATAACTATGAACACGATGCATGTTCTTTTATTCATATTAGTTTAGAACTTTGCTTGCATTCAGTTTACTCAAAAAATTATACTGGAAGTCATCTTGCCTTTAAAGACACTAAATAATAGTGTTTGTTAAGTGTTTTCGGCTGCAAGGTCAAAAGGCAGACAAACTGCACCACAATTTCCTTCTCAAGCTATTGACCAACTGATATCACTCATGAGACTGTTTATCAGAGTGGGCTGTTTTAAACATTCCATGTGACTATAAATTGCACATGCCCAATTTTTAACTACCCTTCTTCTTGTGATGGGTGTTAAGATGGTCAAATTATTGATATTGTCAGGATTCTCACGCTCCTTGAAATGGATTTTCGTTTTTAAGCACTCTTAAAACTCCTTATGTTTATGTGCTACTCATTAAAAACACCTTATATTTTTTTCTGCCTTTTCAATTTTGAAATGTGCGCTATGTTCCACAGCAAGAATGGATTAAAAAACATACTGTTTCAACTGTAAAAGTATACTTCATGTTTCACGTGGTGTATGATAGCAAGCTCTGGAAATTTTCCCATGAGAAAAGGCTATCATTAGTAAGGTGAAGTTGAAGGGAATCTATTCCACCTGTATATCCGACCCCTTCTTGCCTAATTACTTAACTTGAACGATAGAGCCTTGAGTGGCATTTATGTGTGACTGACACTTTCCTTTCGGATTTTGAAATAAGAAAGAAAATGGCAGAGAGAGATTGCTTGGAGAGGTCAAGAGACCGGACGGTTCAGGATATTAACTCAACGTTAAATATTAAAGGAGAATTGCGAACGTATTGAAAATCACAATCTGTTATCATCAAAGTTGATTACTACAAATTCTTGAATTTTTTTTAGTGTATGTGGTAGTTTACTTATCAAGTAAAAAAAATAGTATCTATTTCATTTATTTTGAATTTAATTCAACATTAAATCTTGATGAAAGAGTAGCGTTGAGAATGTATTGAAAATCGCAATCTGTTATAACCAAAGTGCATTATTTCATACTTGAAAATTTGAAGTTAAAATATAATTTACCTATTCATTTAACGGAAATAATTGGGAACTTCATTCATTTCTGTCTGTCTGAAATCTGCCGTTTGTATTTACTTGTAGAATACAGTGAAATCTCAGTATAACTTGCATTCTTAAAATATTTAATTGATATTTTAATTTGAAAAATACTTTATACTGAAGACAAATATGCTTGGATTTCTATTATGAGTTTTAGCTGGGATTTGAAAGAAATATGTACTTTAAACTGAGAAACGTTAGAAAAATTTCACTTTATTAAGAACTTTTTACAGTAGCAACCTAGATAAAACAGCTCCAGCGAGCAGAGGGAAAATGAACTTGTGTTGAGTTGAAATATCAAAGTATAATTTTATTGTTTTGAGTTATTAGTTATATAGTATTTAGTGGAACTAAGTTCTTAAAGGTGTTGAAACCTTTTTATTTTTCACACTTGAAAATGTGTGTATAAACCTTCTGACTCCTTAAAATTTTCGAAAGAACTCACTAAATACTCCTTAATTTTTGTATTCAAAATTTTTTATGAACCCTAATTGTGGCAACTTGCATTCTTTTGTAAGATGTTCTAGTTATTTATTTGGTATGGTAGGCTGTATGACAAAAAATAGACTTGCTGCAGTAAACAAGTTTTCTGCATTTGACCTTAAAAAATTCTTTACACTGCTAGCATAACTATTTTGAATTTATGGAATGTAAAAGTTGATTCATCCGTCTGATAATTGAATGAGTTTAACAAAATAGATTATGGATGGATTGCTGAAACCTGCTTTAATTATTTCGAAATTTTTTTTATTGCAAACTCAAATTTTCACTCAATGGCAGGTTCTGGGGGAATGCTATCACAATTATTCTATGTTGTTCTTAGAAAAAAGCTTCGATGTTCACGGTCTTATGTTTCCTGTACTTGGAATATAACTTTAAAATACTTATCTATGTTCACAAAATTTAAAAAGTAGTCGGATTTGATTTCAATTTATGTATGTCTGCCATGCTTTGTCTTATTTTTACTATTCAGTAAAGATGGGTGTCATGCTCCCTCTCTGGGTAGGATTTTTTTCTCTTTGCCTATCCCTCTTTTTTTCCATCCATAGCCTTTTTTATTTGAAGTTGTCTGTCTTGTGTTTGGTGCAGTTTGGCCAAATAGGGCAAAAAAAACCAAACATCCAGCAGAGCAGTTTTATTTGCTTTAAAATTGTGGCAACAAGTTGGAATACAGTTGAGGTTATGCTTAAAGAGCCAGAAAAGTTTTCAGAAGGATTTGAAACCAATGATTATTTGGGAACTGGTTTAAATAGATTTTCTGAGAAACTGATTTCAGGCTTTTGCTGCAATACACTGCCACAAATATTTAGCCATTTGATTTCAGTATTATTGACCCATTTCAATTCAGCCAACTAACCTCATTGTTTGGCGTAGCATGGCCAAATATGAGTCTTGTGATATAAAACCCCTCCCAGCCCTTAAAAAAACAGTGGCATTTTGAAGAATCAATTTCTTTGAGATCACATTTAAGATATTTTGGATGCAGTTTCAATATCTATCAAAACTTTAGAAATTAATGCATTTTTTAAAAGTTGTAAGGACTACTGTTTAAAGAGACCTATTGGATTTACGATAAGGTGTCAGCTGTATCTATTACACTTATGTAAATTCTGCAAGGTATTTCATTTCAATGTTTTATCTGCTTTTATCTTGGTTAAATGTATCCTTAAAATGAAAAATCATGCTGTTCACAAAAATTAAAGACCATACTTTTTTTTTCTTGAAGATTATTTACCTGTATTTTAAATGGAAATTAAGATTTTTGAATGTACATATTCAATATTAATGAATGACATTATTCCTGTTTCATAGTTTTTGTATCAGTCAAAATATATTTACAGATTGGAATTGAACATATTGTTGTATTCATAAATAAAATTGACAGTGCTGATCAGGAAATGGTAGAATTAGTTGAAATGGAACTACGTGATCTCTTGACTGAACTCGGATACAAAGGAGATGATATACCCTTCGTCTGTGGTTCCGCTCTGTGTGCATTAGAAGTAAACAATCATTGTAGTTTTATCTTCATTAGCCTGAGTGTACTAAAATTTTATGAAAGTGCTATTTTGTAAATTAAATATTCCAGTATTCTTATGAAATATTGCACAATTAACATGTATAACACTTAATCTCTTAAACCACATAAACATCTACTGTGATATCTAAAACCCTGTAAAATTACTTATCTGCATGTATTAAGAGAAAAATTATTCTTTGTAAAATAAATTTATCTAAAGTATCCTGTGTATTGGTTGTGAAACAAATTTTTTGT
Organism: Metellina segmentata; assembly: GCA_947359465.1. NCBI lineage: Eukaryota > Metazoa > Arthropoda > Arachnida > Araneae > Tetragnathidae > Metellina > Metellina segmentata. Next base: position 57,309,350 of record OX375878.1, on the reverse strand, counting down.
CAATTCTCTATTGTTGCAATGGTTATGGATATGAATTTAAAATTGATTTCATTGCATGCAGTTTTTTTTGCATCTGTATTTTGAAATTTTTAAGTTTATTGTAAGTATTTACGGTTAGAAATTAATGTTGGTGTGTTGTAGAATACTAAATAAATTCTATGTATCGTAATTACAGGGAAAAGACCCTGAAAAAGGTGCAGATGCAATTCTGAAATTATTAAGTACTATTGATGAACACATCCCTACACCTGCAAGAGATCTTGATAAACCATTTATGCTACCTATTGAACATGTTCACTCCATCCCAGGTAAGATTATTAAATGTAGTTTGAAACATGAGATTTTCAAACTTCTCTGAATTCTAAGATTTGTACTTGTAAATAAATCATTTTGTTAGTCTAGAATTATTTTTGGGAACATAGTTTTAACCAAAAAGAAATCTTTATCAATTTTATTTTAAATACATGATCTTTTAAGGTAATAGAAATTTAAGATAAAAACCAAATGTTGATTGTTGCTTAAATTAATTTAATCATTTATGAATAAAAATGCCTGCTGTGAAATTATATAGGTTGGCAAGCAGAGGGCAGAGCCCCCTAGTATACATAAATTGTCCTAAATTTTAATTTAAAAAATTCAAATTTGAAGTTTTGGTACCAAACTATGGTAACTGTGAAAGATTTACTGAAAGAACTGTGACAGTATTTGCTAGATTGTTATATAAGCCTTCTTTGGCACTAATTTTTAGAAAACAGAAAATATACCTCTAAACACACTGAAGAAAAGTTTTAATTGCTTCTTTTTACGTATGTGTATCTGTTTTGTGTAAAATATTGCCATGTTTGTTTCGCAGAGTAAAATCTGTTGCTTCAGAATTGTTTTCGTAGCCCAATTAAGGGAAAGCTTTTCCGATTTGGCTCTTAAAATTAGATTTGTAATAATTTTTTTTAAGCATTTTTCATTTGCAATAGCAGATTGGATTTATGTTGTAAAAATCTCCTGCATTTTTTGTTCTTGGAGATGGTAGGAAAGATGATGTTTTGAGAAATGTATGCATTGTGTTTTAAGGAATGTTAAAGAGTTAAACCTTCCTTTGAATTAAGATAAAATGAAATACGTTATGGAAATGAGTGTAAAATTAAAGGTATGCAGAAACACATTTGTGTGCTCTGTTTATGACAAGTGTGATATACGTTATCCTTTTCTTTTCAGGACGTGGTACAGTAGTTACTGGTCGTATGGAACGAGGTGTAATCAAAAAAGGAATGAACTGTGAAATTCTTGGTTACAAAAAAACTATGAAAGCAGTTATTACAGGTTTGTGTTCTTATTCAATACATGTTCTGTTTTGTACATTCTGAGTTGAATTTTCAAACTTTGCTTTACATTACTGATGTGTATTAAACCTGAATCTGATTCGAGTTCTGCTAGAAGGTTTTGAGTTTAGAGAATTTTTTAGACATGCTTAATAGGTATCGTAAGGTAAGCGCACATAGATAATTTTAATTTAGTGTACTGTGCACGCTGCATTTGGAGCGGTGGCATTTCCAAAAGCGAGCCACCTCCAGGAGGAATCTCGGTGCTAATTTCTCGTGTGGACGTGAACACAAGCTGTAATAAATTTTATCCTACTCAAATGCTGTTGTGGACAGTGAGAAAATAGTTGTCAGTTGCTTGATAGCAGAATAACAGAAATAGAACTGGTGGAAAATTTTCTCAGAGGTCATATTATAGAGAGTAATGTTATTTCCTGATTTAGTTTCTTCATTACTTTCGTATAAACCATGCTAAGTTTGCTACATCACTTCTAGCAAGATTCCCATAGTCCTTGAATTTATTTTTCCAAACTAGGGGCCCTTGAAAATTACGGAACTTGGTAGAAGGTCCTTAAAAGTACTTGATTTTTTTACTAGTGCAAAATTGTGTAATTTCGTCTGGTGTTAGTACTTGTCCAGACTATTTTCTTTCACGGCAGGTGCGACATTTGAGCATCATTCTGAATAAAGCCGGTGTTGCGCACTTTGACACCACGTGATATATATCATACTAACCACAGTTGAAAGCATGGATAAAGGAAATAGAGCAAAGAATTGTCAAATGTTTTTTTTTTTTTTTTAAATTTAATTTTTTTTTTTTAATTGACTAGTGGGCTCCACTTCCTGTTGCTCATGAACCCCCAATGATTGCAACGCAATCATATTTAGTTAGCTTCAAGAACTATACTTTTCAACAATAAGGGGGATGGGATTGCTTTACAATCCATCCCTATTTAGATCATTGCTGGATTGATCCCGGACCCATTACGATATTTATCGCAGCGCCCAAATTACGGAAAAGTGCCTACTTGTTTTGCGAGATTAGTGGTTCCGTATATAAGCCGACCCCAGTACTTTAGTTTAAGGAAACGTTCCAAAAATTGTCGGCTTATCGAGAACAAAACATCTCCTTTCCACATAAAAAATGAAATATTTTAGCATAACATAATGTTAAAATTCAGAGGAAATCTCATAAATTTAAATGTTATAGCTTTTCTGTGTTTGTTGTAATAGTATTTTTTTAAGATTTTCATATTCGACTGTTGGTATGTAAACGCCGACCAAATTTGCCGGTTCTTCTGAAAACATTGCAAACTTTCTAGCGCTGCCTCTCGAATTTTATGAATGAATGAATTTTAAAATATAACTTTATCGTGTGCATGTGCTCCAAATTCATCAGCCCGTAGAACCACAAGACTCACTATCTACCAATCGCTCAACGAATAAACCAGAAAAAGACCGAAAATTTTTATTTGATAATAGATACACAACTTTTGCATATACCTTTTTTTTAGGTTGTTATAAAAAATTTCATGTCCTTGAAATTTTTTTAGTGGTTTTTGAAGAGTCCTTGAATTGTTTGCGGACAAAGTGTGGGAACCATGTCTAGACATCCTGAGGTCACATTTAGATAGGTTGAGCACATCATTCAGAGAGTCAGTAGAACCTCAAGTAAAACTCACCCTGTGTATAAAGTACAACTGAGTCTCCCACTGTGTATGGATGGCACATAATTTATTCTTCCTCTCGGAATCTTCGTCGGGGATTGCCGACGTTTGATGTAGATGGTTGAGAGCAGTCTCATTTTAAATAATTCAAAAATGTGATGCATGGCGTCTGTCTGCAGGCTAGTGTGTGCTTACCTTTAGTAAGCATTTCTGATTTAAGTAAGCATCCTCCATCCTGAACATTTCCAGGATAAAATGTCCTAGATCAGAGGTCGCCAGACTTTGACTTCTTATCAACCCCTCTATTTTACTATTACATAATTATAACAGGACAAGCGAAACAGACAATTATGTGAGCTTTTATATTGTTTATTGTATGTATAATATAGTATATACTATGATATTGGCTTAACATCAAAGGGGTGTGTTTTAATATCCTTCTTAATATCACATATTTGATAGGAGGGATGAATATTGCATAAAATTTAAATTATCTAATCTTTTGGGAACACTGCTTCTCGGTTTTGCCATGTGTCACACGCAACCGCATTTTAAGTTTTTTCACCGGCCAGCATCTTTAAGGCAGTTAGAAGGCGGGCCACTGGCAGGTGGATCATCACAGAGAGACTTGAAAAACTTTAGCATGTTTCCTGAGTGGTACAAAATTTTCCACCAGCAGAATACATGAAGCAGTAATTGTAAAATGAGTAAATTTTAAAACCTAGATATACTCGGATTAGTGGGTTTACCAAAGGGCACCTTAATAAGATGTGTGGATTGTAATGTGGTGTCATAGACTGAAACATAGTGAATGTTTGTAGAGGTAAGTACCATGTATAATTGTTATCTTAACTTGAAAAGGAAGTGGTTACTGAAATGGTATTGCATTTGTGTAATACTTTTAATTTGTACTTGCAAATAAAATTTATGGCCATTGCTCATTTTTCTGTGGTTTGCTGGTATTTCATGTTGCAAAAGTGATCAATTTGTTCTTCTTCAATGTAGGTATTGAAATGTTTAAACAAACCTTAGAGGAAGCTCATGCTGGTGATCAGCTGGGTGCCTTGTTAAGAGGAATCAAACGGGATGAAATTCGTCGGGGTATGATGCTATGCCAACCAGGAACTGTTAAAGCACATGATTTTGTTGAAGCTCAAGTAAGATATTTTGTGATTATTAAACAACTTGTGTATATAAACAGGGTCCACTCGATTCTATAAGTTCATTTAAATTATTTACAAAGTTCTTTTAACAAGACATTGAAAAGTACTTCTGAAAAAAGGAAACAAAAATTCCCTTTAAAGATGCCACAGTGCATCAATATTTTTCTGTCATTTAGTTTGCATGCATCAAATATGCTTATGTTTACAGTAAAACCCCGATTATCCGAGTTTCCACTTAAACCAAGCTGCCAAATATTTCTAGGATTTTTTTTTTTTTTTTTTGGTTCTACATATTCCATTTTTAAAACAACCAAAAAACATTTTTGAGCTTGGGTCTCACAAACACTCAGGTAAACGAAATCCGCAACTGGATAAATGCTGACGAACAACAAGAGATTACAGATAAAATGATCATCAATAAGGGAAATTAATCTAGCAATGACGATGAAAATCATCCTTACAGATGGACTAAAAGCCATCGAAAGTGCTATTGAATATATAGAACAAGAAGAAGCGACACCAGCAATCCTGTTATCCTTTTTAAAAAATGGCGAAACATTGCTACAGATAAATGCCAAAGTAACATAAAAAAAACAATTAAGGGCTTTTTTAAGTAAGAACTCTTTCATTATCCTAACAATATAAATTGCATGTGATGTATCTGTATAACTTTTGTATTTGTGAAATGTACATTTAAACCTACACGATTTATTTTATTTACAATTTTCACTTTAACCGATAGTTCAGTTATTCGAGTAAGTCTTGGTCCACATTAACTCGGACAATCGGGACTCTACTGTACTTGCAGAATTACTGTGCTTTGAATTCGTTAAATGTTGATGGAAAAGTGATATGACTACACTTCTTTTTCATAGAAAAAGTGTAGGCCGTCATGACTCAGTGGATAAGTCCACTGCGCTAGCAACCTTAGAGTTGTAGGTGGGGCAGCTTCATTCCTCCCTGGGTGTATTTCTCTCTCTTCTGTGTCAGTAAAACTTTCTTTGTGTGTGTCTATTACTTGATGTTGCATGTCTTGTCTCAGCATGACCAGATATGGCCCTTGTACCATGAAATCCAAAAAAAAATACCATAGAAGAAATGCAATAATTTAAGTTGTACAGAAAATAACATTTTAACATTGTTTTAACTTTTTGATAGCTGCTACAATTGACTTCAGGCACGAATAAGTATGCATGATATTAATATAATCCATTTTTATATTCATTGCACACCTGTTGCCAGACCAAACTATACAAAATTATTTTGTAAGGTGACTACTTCAGTAGTCAAATTGGAAATATCTTTAAACTGCAACGTGTGGCTACCCGTTTTAATTTAACGTAACCTATCTTGTTTTAAAATTATTTTATTTTAACTGGTGAACAAGAAGTTACACACTTTACTTAAAAGGTTTTGTTCTGCATTTTATTTATATTTTTATAAAACAAGATTTTAAATACCATTATGTATTCATCATTTTAAATACCATTATATATTTAAATTCATTATGTATCAACCAAAGACTTGTGGAAAGTTGGTTTGAAATATACATATGTGGCAGAAAAGTTACCCATGTTTAGTGATATTTTGCAAAAAATAAATATAACTCAATTAAATTTAACTCTTAAATAATATATGTGTCACGTAATATACAGGAACAAATAATTAAAATCAAATAAAATTCCTATCACCGACAAAGTGCATAATTCTGGAAAACAAAAGATGAGCAAGCATGTCCAATTTCAACTTTTAGAGTATGTTCTGAATTAGAAATTCGGAAGAAAGATGTTAGAAAATATTCATAGACTATGAATTATTTACAAAACTTAGAAATGGTCAAATATGACAGCAACATTTCACTGTCATTACTCAAATGCACAAACACAGATTTCTAAATATCTCTATATTAAAAAAATGTTGCCGCAGAATTGAAAACTTGCGTTTTTCGCTCGATTCTTAGACGGTTTCCCAACAAAGTATGCATCTGAAAATTATGAAATTAACATGGTTTGTTCAAAATTGTACAGGTAACAAGACTAATAAGACTTTTTTCCTATGCATCTATTAGTTTCGGGTTTATAGAGTCCCTCGCTGTGACGTCATGGACTGGAAAGTAAACTCAGGATTATACGAATTATTAAGATAGTTTCGCCTTCGCAGGAGATTGACTCTGCAAAAGTAGTTTTGGTTTACGAAGCAAACCAAATTGTATCTGCAAAAAGAGTTGGTTTACGTAGCAATCCCCAGGGGTTGGCAAGCAGTGGGTGGAGCGCCCTAGTAATTTATAAAAACTTTAATTCTGGTGTTGCCATATGATCAATGAGTTTTTTTGTTTGGGCTTTTCATGTTCCATTACAAAAGGTAAGTTGTGTAAAATGAAGTAATTGAACAATCTATTTTCAATCAAATATTCATAAGTTATTTATTTTATGGAAAGAAAGAAAAATCTATTTTAAATCCAAAAATCAAGTTTAATATAATGTTTTGGAAATATTGTTTTCTGAAAAATACTGGTGAAACAAACTGATCTACATGCTGTAATCGTTTTATGCTCAATGCTGTTCCTATGGAAATTTCGAATTGTTTTTAGCTGCCTCTGCACACCTAGGTTAAAGAGAACAGAGATTAATGTGTAGCCTATGTTACTATTGAGTACACTCAGGTTTCAAAACTATAAGTGTACCAAATTTGGTGTAGAATATGTAAAGAGCAGAGTCATCAATTTTGCTTTATGTCTATAGAGATGATAGGGGAACTTATAGGTGTATATATGTACATCCCTATTGTGCAATAGATCAGTTAATAGGAAATTTTGTTCTGTTGAAATTTTTATAAACTCTTAATAATTCAGTAGTTTTTTTTTTTATTTTTTTTTTTATCAGATCTCAATATTGCAGCATTAGATAGTAAAACAATTTCTAGAACTGTAAAACATAGCTACATATCCTTACAAAAAATGGATGGTATATTCTGATTTAATAAGCAGCATGAAAGCCCTTGTAGATATTTCATCAAATTTATTCGTTGGTACAAAAAACAATAAATTTCTTCAAATCTCAAAATTTTGAAATCATGCTTTGTTAGATACCTGATCATGTTGGCATTTCATTATACGAGAGTGCAAAGTTTGCAGCAGAAACCTCAACGATAGAACATTATTGCAGACGTTGAAATGGTTTTAAACGAAAATCAAACTGCCAAGATTCTTATAAAGAATCGCAATGTAAGCTCCTCTATATTAGATCATCCGTCACAAGATTCAACTATATAAATTTGAATTCGAAAAAGATGAAGTGCAACTGACAAAGCTTCACATTGGCCATACCGATTGTACACTTGTAATTGATTTCACGACCTACTCCGTTATGTTCAACTTGCCACTGTGTATTTACTGCTTGACACATTTTCAGTGAATTTAGAGTTTTTAATAACCATAGAGAAATACAGTTTGGAGATCTGAAGTAAAAAACCTTTTTTTGAAATTCTTGCAATTAGCTTTGAATGTTTTTATTCATCTCTGACATCAGTTTCGTAAATTTTATTTAGATTTTATACATTGGGGCCAGTTTTAATTCAAAATTGTAAATAGATCAGTTTTAGCAGTCTTTATTTTCCCTAGCGTTTTTTGTCCCTTGTCTGGCACAGTTTGGCCATATGTGGCCCTTCCACTGTCACCCAACCAAGGAAATTCAGTAAGTAGGAATATTAGGCCCGGTGCACACATAACCGTGAAATGACGCACGAACTCATTTCGCGCCATTTGCGATAAATATTCTATTGAAGAAAACTTGTTTATTTTGCTTACTTGATGTTTAAAAAAAGGTATATATTGAAACAAAATAAACGTTACTGGATACAAACATTTATTAATTGTTATTTATATTCCATTTGTTTATAAAAACAAGGTACTTCAGAACAGAGACTCATGTGCAGCGACGTAGAGAACTGCGGTACATATTGCACGCAAGTTGGACGTGTGTCGCCCTAGCAGTGCTAGAGGCATGTGTGCACTAGGCCTGGGCGATGTTCAGATTTTCACATCACGATACATCGGCATTCTAACATCACGATACCGCGATGTTAACCATGCATTTTATACATAGTAAAAGCTTTATATATATATATATTAAATATATAGATATATATATATATATATATTAAATATATATATATATATAATATATCTTAATATATATAAATTACGCGTCACGTTGTTTGTCCGCTATGGACTCCTAAACTACTTAACCGATTTCAATCAAATTTGCGCACCGAATGCAGTTTGATCTAACTTAAAAGATAGGATAGCCTTCATCTCAATTTATAGCCGCGATATTATTTTATTGCAAATTATTGCGGTATCTGTTGACTGGATTGAGTAAGTATTTTAACAGATAGCGCTGTGTTGAAAGTACCAACGTTTCACATAAGCTACAATTTAATGGCATAACCACCACGTGTTGCTGAGTCTAAAGTATAAGTTAAATTTATTTCGTAGTAAACGCAATACAGTGATTAGCATAGCCGGCCACGTGTTATTTAGACTGAATTATAAACTGAATTCATATTATAGTAAAAGTAATACAGTGGAATTTTATAATTCAAAATAATAAACATTATTGTTAAAAATTTTAAACTATCTGCCCTACCTACCTCATTAATAAGTTTAAGTGTTACGTGTTATTTACTAACAACTTTGTAATGTACTCATTTGTTACAGACTTGAATACAAAAAATAAAAATAATTTACATTTATTTCTTTTGTATTGATTTTTGCTCAATATCAACGGTAGTAGAAAATCAATCATTATCACCATGTATTTTGACAAATGGCATCTGTGTAAAAAAGCATGGTGGTCCCCATGACTGGTGTTCTCCTACCGTTTCCCTTGAATAGTTTACTACTATGTAATATAATAAAAACCGTAGCCACAGCAACGCGTGGCCGGGTCTGCTAGTATATATATATATATATACTATTGTAAGTTGATTATTACAAATTCTTGAGGTTTTTTTTACTGAAAAAGATAGTTTACTTCTTAAGTAAAGAAAATATTATCTCTCATATAATTTATTTTGAATTTAATTCAACATTAAATCTTGATGCAAGAGTAGCGTTGAGAATGTATTAAAAATTGCAATCTGTTATAATCGAAGTGGATTATTTCAATATTTGAAGTAAACTAAAAGATATCACTTAAATATTTGAAGAATTAAAAATATGATTTACCTATTCATTTATATATAACATAAATAATAGGAGATTTCATTCATTTCTGTCAGTCTGAAATCTGTCATTTGTATATACTTGTTGAATACAGTGAAATCCAAATCAGTACTAAGTCCCAAATCCGGAATCCTCCGAACCTCGTCCATTCCGGATTTTGGATTATTTGCATTTTTTGTCAAAACACCTTAGTCTACCCCCCCCCCCCCCCCGCGTGCTAATTTTGAGTTTGTAATAGTAAAATATCAGATATAATAGGAATAATTTTTTTTAAAAATAAACGTTTTTAATACAGTGCAACAAATTTTACTTGCAAATCTTCTTTTTCTGTGTTGTATTTTCTCTGAACATGTCCGTTATTTTGCGTTGTTTTATCAACTAGGACCAGGTTCAACTTCTTGTTCTGTACAAATTGTAAGAAAGATGCAAAAAAAAGTGAGAAAAACAAAAAAATGAACGTGTGTTGAGGTGAAATATCAAGGTATAATTTTATTGTTTTGAGTCATTAGTAATATAGTACTAAGTGGAACTTCGTTCTTTTACATTTTTATTTTCACGCTTGAAAATGTGTGTATAAACTTTCTATGACTCCTTAAAAATTTCGAAAGAATTTCTTAAATATTCCTAATTTTTATATTCAAAATTCTGTATGAATCCTGGTAGAGTAGAATTAGCTTCCCCGCAGTTTGAAACTTTAATTTTCAATCTTTATATGTGTGCCACTTGCCAGAATATTCTCGAAAAACAACAGTGCAGAAATCACAAAAGATTCTCATTAGCAGGCCTGGTAAAAAATCGCACATGCGCATAAAGTAACATCGGAATCGTTTTGTCAGTCTTAACCAAAACCCAAATTTCCCCAAATTTTGCTAAAAAAAACCCATTGTTTAAACCAGAGAAATCACGCATGCGCTAAGAAAACATCGAAATTGTTGCCGCTGAACTACAACATCGCGACACCGTGTTATCGGGGAATATCGCGATATCACGATGAATCGGCAGCTTGAAAATCGCGACACCGGTATGGCGATAACGACCCGATACATCGCCAGCGTGATAATCGCGAAACCGATGTGGCGATGACGATCTCACACTCACACCTATTGTCCTAGTATGTTCCACACACCATATATGCTCAAGTAGATTAAAAAATAGCTTATTTAGAAGGAAAAAAACAGAAGCATAAAAATAGAAATAACGGGGCATTTGATTCCTCTAAGAAAACATAGAAATCGTTGGCGCTGAGCAACAGGAGACATCGCGATTACGGAAAACCGTGATACTTGTGCTCTGGGATTGGCTGTGCAATATCGCGCATGCGCTTTGAAAATATCGAAATCGTGATATTTGTGCTCTGGGATTGGCTGCTTGACATCGGGAAAAACCGCGATACCGCGCATGCGCTTTGAAAAAATCGACATCGGGAAAAACCGATGTATCATGATACATCGAAATCGCGAAACCGGTGTGACGATTTCGATCTCATACCGGTTTACCACGATGTATCGATACATCGCCCAGTCCTAGTGTGCACTGCTCCATTGGATCTAATGTATCTCCGACCGCACTTGCGTTGCGGCAGCGGCGCAGCACATTGAAAAACCAGATGTGTGCACCTGATAGATAGGAAAGAGCTCCTTTTTAATTTACAAAACCACTTCCTCCCCGCCACTATCCAAATGTATTCAGAGCCTTTGGTCAGTGTCACTCAATGAGTCGCCAACTGCACTAACCTAAAAACTTCTGAGTTGTGTCGTTGATTTCTCACTATGTGTATTTCTCTCTTCTGTGTCAGTATAACTGTCTTTATAGCCCATTTACTTTACGTTTGACAAAGCTTGGCCCTTACACCATAAAACTCGATCTACTCTCGTGAAAACATGCAGAGTATAGGATATCATTTTTCAAAAACAAACACTGGTCGACTCTTACTTAGGATCAATCTCTTAGAATTGTCACAAGCATTCAAAAATACGTTAACCACTATAATTTGTTTTCTTCGTGTGATTAAACCTCTAACCAAAATCTGCTCTCAAAATTCCTATTCTTGGCAACATGACAGATCAACATCAAAACCGTAAGTAATACTATCAATACAATTCTCAAAGCACAAATACTAATACATGTCTCTTAATTTGTCTTAAAAAACTACCCAAGTTCTTTGTTAAATAAGCACTAGGATTATAGTGTTGATTAGGTGCTATGTATAAATGATTGTAGATTTTGTGTCAAATATGACATACAATACTTTTTAGTGCTCTTCAGCTTTATATTATGTCAGTAACAAAGTTGACACACAAGAAAGTGTTTGGCAATTCCCATTTAAGTACATGATAAAGTGCTTGCAAGTATTCATTCTGACTTTAGCCATTGCATATTTCAGGTATATCTCATGACCAAAGCTGAAGGTGGACGTAAAATACCAATGGTAAAACACAACAGAGCCGTTGTATTTTCTAAAACTTGGGACTGCGTTGCAGAAATCGATATGCCTGGTAAAGACATGGTTATGCCTGGGGAGGATTCCCTGTAAGTATTTTTTTTATTCTTCATTTATTTGATTCATGTCTGATCCTCCTGAAATATGTCACGGAAAAATAAATTTAAGTGAAACATTATGATTACTAACTGAAGTGTATCTTGCCATAGAGCATTATGTGTAGTCTTGCATGGTTTTATGTTGAAAGATAAACCTATACAACAATCATCATTCTGTTCAGTATTAACATATACTACTAATCAGTTTATGGAATTCAAATAGCATGCTCATCCCTGTTGGAGTGTGCGAATTGTTGTCATTGCAAGATTGATTCCTTTCTGGGTTGTATTTCTATCTGTCAATAGAACTTTCGTTGTCTGTCTTGTGTTTGGTACAGCATTGTCAAATAAGACCTTTGCACAATGAAAATTCAACCCTGTTGTAGATGCCAACCTCATGGATTTTCTATAATTGGTACAGGTTTTCAACTTTAATCATGCAAATAGCGAAATTATTACGGAAAATTTATCAGTGAAAAAACTTGATTAAACTGGCAATTTATTGCTTCTTTTTTCATATAGGTCACTCTTCACTATGGGTCATTAACCCTCTGAATCCGGAGGCAGCCGAAAGCTCGGTACAGTTGTGTCCTGGGGTTTGTTTACTAACGAGTCTGTGAAATGGACTGGCCCGTTTTCACCACTTTCATGGGTGGTCCTTGAAGCATCAATGGTCTATTGGGGTTCGAGTGTCAATTTGAATCCCTCCACCCCAAAGCAAGGGGGAAGCATAGAGTAGGACAGAAGATGCAGGGCTAGAGCGAAAGAAACGAAAGGTGGTATATTGCGTCTGATTGGGTTGTTTCTTATATAGGGTTGTTTTCCAAAGGTTGTTACCGCTTTTCGAAACTCTTTTGTGCCCGTTACAGAGTGGTGAATTATAATGAGAACAATACAACCTGTTTCCTGTGTGTTGAATCCCAGGTACGAATACATACAAGCATTTGAATTAAAGGAACTGATCACCTGAAGATTCCTCACAGGTGGAATTTAGTTTCTCTCGCTTTGCCTAAAACATTTATTACATCGTATAGAAAGCGGGAAGCTCTTGAAACTTCAAACGTATTGTGCGAGTTTCACTAATGCTTGTACTTCAGACTTTACTATGGACACAGTATACCTTCTTGCTAACTTGGTCTGTGGGATATAACATAATATCCCCTCCGCTACGACAATAGTAGAATGGCTTACAACACATCCCACGGCAATTTGACTCGAGAGGGTTATTTGTGACCCTAGGGAAAATGTTTTTCTTTTCTAATGTTAGATCTTTCGTTGCTACGTATTTTTTTTAACAATACTTTTCCCCTTAGTTTTCGTCTTTCAAATACTCTTTTACAACTTTGGGGATTCAATGAGTAATTTTGGCACGAATATAAGGTTCTCACGTTTACTACCTGAAGATCTGTTCTTATTGTTATAACCGCTTATTAAGGAATCGTTATAGCACTTTTACTTATGTACTTTACTCACCACTTACGTTTGATACTTTTGAATTGTTTGCGCTAGTTTCAATCTTCTTACTTTCAGTAGGTCTAATGTCTAATAAGCCTTCGTGATATAAAAAATTATCGTACAGAGACAAATCAAAGTATTAGACTTTCAGTGATATATATTGAGCAATAGTTTACAGATATTAAATCCGCTTATTGTTTGCAATATCATATCTAATAGTTATTGACCTAAATTGTAGGTTTCAACTGTTTCCATAAATTTAGACTTTCAATTTAACTAGACTTTAGACTTTTACAAGTAATAAATGTTGATAATCGCTAATCGATGCAAATTTTTCCAAAAACTTTTAATATTTTACTCTAAGAATTACAAATTTTGTACTGGCTAATTTTTATCTGATTTACTTAAGAGAATCTATCAAATATTGAGAAATCTTTTATTTTCCATGTATATAGAACATTAAAATTGCAGCATTCACGTTTCTTTAATCTTAATGAAGCCTTAACTATTCACTGTCAAAACAAAATGGTAGAATGTAACGATGTTTTATTTATATATAATTAGTCTAAAATTATACGAGAGAAATATTCCAATAATTTATTTTTACAAGCTTGATTGTAAACAATCTTTCAATAATAGATTTAGACAGACGAGTGAATTTCTATGTTCTTGGGCCAAAAACTCTTCATCCTCAGATAGCCTTGTTTTAAGTTCAGAATACGACAAAGCCAACATAAAAACCTTTAGCGGTATAACAAAGTCTTGGGCGTCAGGTGATGAAGAGGGATTCAGTTAAAGTTTATGCTGTTAGAGAAGACCCTACAATGACCATAGACAAGCCTATCATTTCAGTAAGATCTTAGAAAATACCAGAGTTCACAATATCAGTGACTACGGAGTTTAAAAACGAACAAGAATTTAAAAAGTTAGAAGGTTTTTTAAATTGCATGGCTTTCTAAACAAGAATTAGAAAAGAAAAAATTGTAAAACATAATAGATTAGATATCAAAGATATATATTTTAATTATTATTTACATTTTTAGCACGTTAAGAATAGCTGTTGGTCTGTGTTTGTTACTAGTCATATCTGGCGATTTGCGCTATAGCTGAAATTTTATTGCGATGGAGAGATCAGGGAAAGTTTTACTTCTAGTTTTGAATCATCTTTCAACGCATGACCGATGACATTATCAATGTTTATGGGGAGTAAATATTCATATAGAAATTTATTATTTACAGTAACCAAAATGATTTTCTAAAATCCAATGGGAACTACACTTTTATGCGAATACTAAAAGTAGGTAAAAAAAAAATATTAGAGACTACCGATATTAACCTCACTTGATAAAAAAATACGAGGGCTAGTTAATGTCTTCCTCTTATCTATTATAGAATCCTAAAACTGTGATTTTTAAAGTGAATTAAAATATTGGCAGCAAGAAAAACAACAACCTATGTAACAAGTACTTTCTCTACAAGAATAATTTCCAATATGTTTCGTAAGGATTGACAGGAGTTTTATTCAGTTCAAAATATTATGAAAGCGGTAATGGTAATGGTAATATTAGTTAACTTCGTACTAGAGCAACACAACGGGCTATTGGCGACAGTCCGGGATCAATTCCTTAAGGAAAAGAACCAAGGACAACACCTCGTAATTTTGAACCACAGTCAGATGACGAAGCAACACCTGAGCTGGCACTCCAAACTTCCACGCCAATCCAACGTGAGGACTTTCGGCCACGACAGATTTAAGGTGCACCAGCCGCCTCTACACCATACGCTTACAAACATCCATGCCCGGATTCGAACCAGGAACCTTCCGATCTAGAGGCTTACATCTTAACCACTAATATCGGTTGGTCGGCTTTTTGAAAGCGGAGTATTAAGATTTTTTTTTCATAATGTACTGTGTGAGCCTATTGAATTGTGTCGGTAAAGCAAATATTCATTTCTCACAAAGAATGCAAGACAAAAATATTCATAAATTGTTACATTTGCAGAAGTCTGAGTTGCATGCTGATGAATATTCAGGACATACTTTTACTACAAAAAAAGGTTTCAGATATTAGGAGTTACATAAAATTATACCGTTTTCAGAAATATGTTCTAGAAAACACGTATTTTCCAAAAAAATTATGTTATGAATGTTGGTTTTATAATTTTTTCTATCATTCTTACTACTGGAAACATCCACCAATTGGAAAATAGAAGTGTGAAAGAATTTTTTCAGAATCAGTACTTCCACACTTTGAATGACTTCTCCAAATGCAAAAGGCACCGCCGCCTTTGTCGATGTTGTCCATTAAAACTATCCCCAAGCAACTTCATTACATCACTGTCAAGTGTCATTGGATTACCTTTGACCTCGAACCGCTCCCCGAAGGAACTGAAAGAGCTCTCTCGTCTAACTACCTACTTCCCTACTATGAAAGACAACCGCCCGACTAAGCGCCTCTCAGGACTCTGTCGAAGAATCTATTTGGGTACGGATTGAGGCGGTTCAGGATTCAGAGGGTTAAGTAACATCCCATTGCAATCTATTTACAATGGGGCATGCCTTTTGGTTATCATTAACATTGTTATCATCTGACAGTGACTTGGCAACGAGAAAGTGCTTAGGCCATATACTAGAAGTTTTCTGAAATCCAAACATAAAATTAAAAAATACAGCTAGTGGAGATTGAGTAAAAATTGAGAATGCCCACAAGAGCAAATGACTAGAACCGACTTCCATGTTTGAATGGGAAAATACATATGAATTCAATACATGATGTACACTGACAAGCCAAAACATTATGACCATCCCCACATTTTTCAATGAACTCGTCTGGATGACGTGGAGGGCACGTAATTAAGAGTGAGAATGGTATTTAACTGTTGCTGGAGAAGGTAAGCAATCATTCTTGCACTTCCTTTTGCGAGTGATGGGAAAGGCTGCTGATCGAAGCGAATTTTATATGGGGAAGATCGTAATGAACCAGACTCGAAACGATTATCACAGAAACTGCACGAATGGTAGGTTGTTCACGGTCTGCTGTTTTTAGTATTCATGCAAAGTGGATAAATGACTGTGACACCAGTAGTAGACGCCAAAGTGTTGGTTGTCTATGCATCATCAAAGAAAAAAGACATTAGATACTCAAATGATCATTTACAAATGTTTAGGAAACTAACTGTATAATCAATAAAAATAAATGATTTAGTCATTCCTAATTGATTAATGCAAAATGAGTCTATTAAATTTTTAATCTAAATTTTCTAAGCTCTGCTGCTGCTTACATTTTTTCTTTGTTTATAGCTTGACTCTGAAGTTTATCAAACCCATGGTGATTGAAAGTGGGCAGAGGTTTACTTTAAGAGATGGTGCCACCACTTTCGGTACTGGAGTTTTTACCAAGATTAATCCTGACCTGAATGAGGAAGATAAAGAAAAGCTTATTAAAGGACGTAAGAAGGAGAAAAAATTAGCTGCTGAAGCTGAACTTAAGAAGAAACTTTCTGGAGCATAGTGTTTATATAAAATGTAGCATTTTCATGTTTGTTCATATGATCACAATTTAAAATTGTTTTAGTAAAATTAAGGTGAGAAATGTGCTGTTTTTTTGTCCCTGAATCAAACTCGCTGTTTGTTGTCACGAATATTGACTTTTTCATTACATTCGAAAGCAAATAGCTTTTCAATTGTTAATTACAGGTATTGCCTGAGAAAATATCTGAAGCATATAATAAAAATGTGAATATGGTTTTGCTATATATTTAAGATATTTTGCTTTTGCATATTAATTCTTAAAGATTAGTAAAAATTAAAAAATTGCATACATTTAGCTAAAGTAATAGTTGAAGTTCTATTTAAGTGGTTTAAATATGAGAAATGCTTTGTCCAAAAATTATTGATTCTGTGAGGAAAGCAAATTGCATTGTAATTGGTAAGTTATATTAATATGTGACCAATTTCACAAATTGTTCATTTTTGCCTCAATATCTTAGTTTATTTTGAATAAATTTAATGTTTCGATTTCTTGCATTTTCTGTTCAAAGAAAAAACCAAGTAAGGCCTAAGTAAAACACTACTGATTTCTTTTTAAAGTGTGTTTAACTTCATATACAAGTGTGTTCACTCTTTATTTTGTACATAAAAGTCATTGCTAATATGAGTATATTGTAAAATTTATCCCTCAATATTTGAGAGGGCTCACAACTATAAAAATAGTAACTGTGGAGTTAGTCCCTAGGACCTTCCAATTCAGAGAGCTAAGATAAAAAAAAATTACTGCATATTTTGTTACTCATGTTTGCATACTTATCCCCTACATTTTTTTTTTTTTTTTTTTGGGGGGGGGGGGTCTAGGCATACTTTGGTGTCAGCTTTTTTAATTTACTTGGATTCTCACTGAAAATATAGTTAGGCTGAGACTTATAGGTATGGGGCCCATCCATACATGACAAAAAGAGTTTTCTATTTTGATTTACTTGAAAATCCCCATGGAAATGTTGGATAAACTTGGACTGATGCACTGAAAAGGGAATTTTCTACTGCATTTTTATTTTCAGTGTTACAAACAAGGACTGGGTGCCCATCACATCCTAGCATGTTTAGTAAACCCTCCCGAAGAAAATCGATTGAGCTTAAATAGAAAGAACATCTGAATATTCACTAACAGAATATTCATACAGTTTTAAAAATTTTAATGAAGGCAGAAAATTTTTTTATTTCTTCTCCATAAACCTTGTATGAGATATCTCCTTTGGAGTGGGAAATTAATTTAGATTTTAGTATTTGTTAAAGACAAGAGCCATTCCTTTAACACTATCTTACGACACAGTTCAGTATTTATAAAAAAAAATTCAACTTAATTTCTACACGAAACAAGTTGGGAAAGACTGCAAAATTAAAATTTAATGTTTTATAACATTATGAGAAAGATTTTTAAAGCTTTCACAAGAACTTTTATTTACTAATTCCCATCCCAATTTGAGCTTAGAAGTGCTTTTAGTCATGACACTACAAAGACTGAATTGTGAGCCACTTGCTGTTACCCTGATGCACAACAAGGGAGTGGTTCACGTTGCACCTCGTATATTCATGCCCTATACCAAATTTGAAACACCAACCTTTTGATCTAGAAACCAACCATTGGTCAGCACTTTTCCAAGAACTAAGTTTTAGATTTTTGTTTTAAATTCCTCTTAAAATGAATAAGAATTTTTACATGGAAATTCAATCAGAACTTTAACTTGTTCATTTGTATTTTGATAATGACTCAATGGAGTTCACAAATGTCAAAATGTAATGTTAGAGAATACAGAGGAATCAACACAGGACTGATAAATAATTTAATATATACATTATACATCTGCATACTTTGCATGAAAAGAATCATAAAAGCTAGTTGAATGTCATTTTTCAAATCATAATACAAAGCTAAAAAAGGTAAAAAAAACTTCATAACTGTGGGCATTCAAAACACACCTTTATGTAAAATGACTTATGAAATTAGTAGAATTTCATAAATTATATTTCACCCAGTACAATTCCAGGTATTAAGAGTTGCCTACATTTTCTTAAACGATATTCACACTTTGTACACAAGTGTAGTTGCATTGTGAAAGAACAGTGTTTGTCTTTTGAACCATCAAAAGTATTAATGCCAGACAAACGTGTGGTACCCTACTAATCAAATTTATTCATTTAAAATTTGATGACAAATATTTTTATTAATAAAAATCCAGCTAGTCAAGGCTACATTGGAACTTTCATAATTTATTTCCAAATTGAGATTTAACAGTATTAGATTTACATCAATTTTGCATATCCGAAAAAAAAAATGCTTTCATGCATTCATTATATATAACACTTCATTGGTATTTTTCTTCACTCTGAAACTCTAAAAATGAAATTTGAAAATGCACCACAGGAAGCACTAGATTGACTGTTAAAGTATCTAAAACATTACCAATTATCTGGCTACAGAAAATGGATGGTATTCAGGGATACCAAAGATTTTGCAATTATTTGACCTTCAAATTGAATTTTCAGCATGCTAGAAGGCTGGTAAATTGGCTCGAGCAAAACAAGGATATAAATAAAAATATTAATGGTGCAGGAAAAGTTCAAATGAATGTTTCTATTTGTTCAGAGATAAAATTAATGAAGAGAAATTTTGAGGCTTGTTTGTGACAAACATTGCAGTACTTCATTAAACTAAACAATTTTCCCTCCCTTTTTTCAGCATTAAAGAAAATCAACTAAAATTTTAAAAAATGTATACACAGGTCTTTGCACAATTTTTGAAAAAGTCGATGCTTAGTTTTATATTGGTATGTTTAAAATAAATACTGTCAAAAAAAATTATAAAATTTTAATTATTATTTTTTTTTTTTAAATTTTCTTTAAAAATTACTTGTTTTGTTCCAGTTAGATGTTACTTAAAATTAGATTAAAACGTTTTCTGACAAATATTCAAACTAGTTTCCAAACTACAGAATCCCTTGAAAAAGGAAATTACCCAACAAAATGCATGATCTTTAACTATGTTCACTTTTTCAATAGTTCAGGGATTTTAGTATATTTCTATGTTGAGTGTATCAAAGAAATTCTATAGGTTAGTAAAATATTTTTAAGCATGTCGAAGGTTTGAATAATGGTGTTACAAAAAATTAAATGGTGAGCATATTGAATAAAAAATATTTTAATTTCTAATTTTTAACAATTTTATGCTCTAAAAAATTTTTAAACAATTTTGATGAAATGAAAAAAGGCTTATGAATTCAAACAATTTAGAAAGTTGAAATCATTTTGATACTGGAAATCATTTGACTGGTTCTTGATTTAGGTAAATTTTTAAAATGCAAAGCTAAAAGTCAGTCAATTTCAGATTATTGTAAAACACTACTTAACATGCAAAAACGAAACATCCTTCAATTATTTCACAGAACGAACACATGGTCTCCAACTTTAACATGAAAAAGTATTGACATCTAATCCGACTTTTGACTGAGAAAGGTGAATTCTTCAGCCAATAATGGATACATTTGGCACAGTAAAAAGTATGCTACTAGTCACGCTATGTAGGCACCTGGTGTAGAAGAGTTCCTCTCTTCTCACTTTCTACACAAAGTTGATGAGTGAACAAATGCTGATTGCATGGAAGACGGTGCTAAATCAAATGCCCCTTATCTTCATTGAAGGATTCAGGTGCCTTTGCATCTGCCATTTCTCTGCCGCCTTTGAAATCTGCGCATGCGCCACGGCCAGTCATCTTTCCATTCCACGACAGTACTGTCTCTACTAGCATGCAGACCTGAATATTTTCTGCCTTCATGGTTGTTCCCTACAATGAATACAGAAAAAAATACAGTTGTATGAGGGCTTCTCAGTGGAAAAACAAAAAATACGGAAAGTGAAGGTTTTACTTTGTTACCCAAATGCCCTCGCATAATACATTGTGGGGTTGCCTTAAAATATAGTTTATTGGCGTTGACAAACCAACTATCACATCAATTCGAAATTCATTCGTTTGACTTACACTCATGTCCATAAATTATGGTAATGGTAATTTTAGTTACGTCATACTAGAGCAACACAACGGGCTCCATAAATTACGGATAATTCAGAATCACGGAAATCGAACTCTAAAAGTAAAAATTTCACCTGTAGAATTATCGCACACATCTTCAAGAATAATATTCAAATTACAGGAAGCCATCAGATGACGCCGATAGTACGTCACAGTGACGAGAGTGGAAGAGAGGTGATTATAAGGAATGGTAGCAAAGAAGTAAAATGTTCACAATCGTTCTGTATGCCGCTCAGTGCCACAACCGAATAGTTTTGGCACAGAGGACGCATGTCGATGATTTTTTTTAGGTGGTAGAGTTATTGGCCGCCTGGAATGTGGGCGCACTCGGACGGAAGTTTCAGTGGAACTTGGAATCGTCCAAAGTGTCATCATTGGGCTTCGGCAACGATTCCAAAATGATGGAAATGTCAGTGGACTTTATAGTACAGATCGCCACCGAGTTACAACGCCGAATGACGACCTGTATTAGGCAGTAACTGCAAAAAGAAGCAGACTGAGCACAGCATCCGTCTTTTCTCGTCAGCTATCTTCAGCCACGGGTACGACAGTTTCAAGGCAAGACGTTTGGGACATGTTGGTCTATATACTCGCAGGCCTGTCAGATGTGTTCTGCTCACGGCAACTCATGTCGCCAGGAGTAGAGAACATGCAATGTGGACATCGTCACAGTGGGTTTGTGTGATGTTTTCCGACGAGTCCAGGTTTAGCTTGCATTTTGATTCACGGCGGACGTTTATATGGAGAACGCCAGGTACCCTCTACCACCAAGACAACATCATTGAACGACACCGTTACGGTGGTACAGGATTGCTCGTTTGGGGCGGAATTATACTGGGCTCCAGAGCAAATCCACATGTTTAAAACGGAACCGTGTGGCCAAATTTATCGGGACATCATTCTGGAACAGCATGTTCGTTTGTTTAAGGGTTCCATGGGCGCAGAATTTGTGTTTATGGATGACAACGCCCGTCCTCACCGTGCAAACATTGAAAACGAATACCTTGAATCTGAGGATACAGGGCTCCTAACACGTCACTTTTTGTCACCTTTTCAGGGGTTTTAAGTTCTTAAATTTTATTTAGAGAAGAAAAAAATGTTTGATGCACAGTAAAAAAATAATAATTTTCTCTAAAAAAAAGGGTTTGTACGAATTCAATTTTGAAATGCGCTACATTCCACTGCAAGAATGGATTCAAAAGCGTACCATTTCAATTGCAAAAGGATACTTCACATTGCCCGCGGTGTGTTAGCTGCAAGTTCTGAAAATTTTCCCACAGGAAAAGGCTATCAGTAAAACGAAGCGGCGAAGTTTAAGGGAAGCAGGGCCATCTGCATGTCCGACCCTTCTTACCTAATTACCTAACTTGAGTGGCATTTACGACTAACGTTTTCTTTTCATAGTTTTGTGTGGCGTATCATTTGGCGCAAGACATATAGCACCGGTCGACAGGGTCAAACGTCAAACAATAGGAGTAACCCTCTAGGAGGTCAGACGCTGACAGCTCGTAAATGCTGATCGATGCCAGTGGTCACTTAAAAGGGGGGATAACATCCTCCATACACAAATCTGAGAGCGGTCTCAACAGACCCATTTTTTTTCGGATTCTGGAATAAGATGAGAATGGAGAGGTGAAGAGACCGGACGGATCAAGCTGATATTAACGCAACATTAACCCAGGAGGATCCCAGGTATATTGTGGTCTAGAAGGTATGGTCTAGAAGGTATAGATACGTTAGGGTAAATACTGAAATGATGGTGGAATCTTCCATATGTATGATAATTTACACTCGAAGGTGTCTTCGGCAAAGTTTTTAAGGGGATAGATCATCAACCTCTTACACAGTCTAAGTGCTCGAAGCTCCCCATCGAGAACCCTGACATTCCTGTCTACGGAACAGAGGCTATTCACGCTCTGCTCTCTTTGTGGCACAGAAATGAGGGCATGGAAATCTTAATGGACTTCAGCCGTTTCTTCAGCCAAGAGCTTGAGATCTGAAAGATTCCAAACCCCTCCGTAACCAGAGATTGCAAAAATTTCGGCCGTCTCTGTATCTAGAGGGTTAAATATTGAAGGAGCGTTGCGAACTAATTGAAAATCATTCTCTGTTATCATCGAAGTTGATTATTACAAATTCTTGAGGGTTTTCTTTAGCGAAAGTCAGTTTTTAAAAAGATTAATGACTCATTACTTTCTTCCCTGAAAAAAAAAACTAATTAACATTGAGACATGTAATATTCACACAATACATAATGCTTTTCTTAAAGGTCTAAAAGAGTTAGGGAAAGATTTGTCTGAACTAGTTTTTGGTATTCGCAGATTTTTTAATCAATGGCCTAAGCGTTGGTCAACATACAAACAAATTTAAGAAGACGAAACTTCCCACTCACCATTTCATCAAGCCATTGTTCAAGCAGGTGGCTAAGCCAGCTGCTGAAAGGTTGCTTAAACATTGAATTGCAGAGCGAAAGTATTTCCTTCACTACATTCCAATAAAGAAGCCAAACATGATACAAAGTTGAAAATTTGTTTGTCATGAAAATTTAAATTTGAGAACATCACTGAATGCATTACATTACACTCTTTCTTGTGGTACAATTATTTTAAAAATTGGTTTATAAATAAATTCGATGCAATCAAAAGTTGGTCACACAAATTTCGTATTTTTTAGTTCGCATAGCAGGTTCCATAGTTATGGGTTGTATTTTTGATTATCGGGTTTGCCAGATATTAAATTTATCGTAGCAACAATTGCCATAAAAATTATTTCTTTTTATTTGGCGAGGAAGAGGGCTCGCTTTTTTCACTTTGTTCTCAGGAGGTTTACGGAGAAAGTACGAAGAACAGAACGTAAAGTTAGGAGATTAACACAGATTACTTAAAATTGTACAGGGAACAAGATGCAGAAGGTTTTTTACTGATGCGGCTATTAGTTTAGGGTGCATTAAGTGTTAAAGTAAAAAAGAGTGAAATCACTTGCAAAAGTATTGGTTTGCTTCGCAAACCAAACGGGATTACATGGCAATCCCTGGGGGGTCTGTAAGCAGAGGGCAAAGCCCTCGCTGTGACGTCATGGACCGGAAAGTTAAATTAGGATTATACGAATTATTCAGATAGTTTCGCTGTCCAGGAGATGCACTCTGCGAAAGTAATGTTGGTTTGCGAAGCAACCAACGTAAGTAATGGGATTGCGTAGCAATCCCCGGGGGTTGGCGAACGTAAGCGAGCAGGGCGCGGACCCTCCTAGTAAGAAATAAAACATGAGGCACAAGAAAAATTAGAGAAGGACAGGAAAGAAAAAGATAGACTGGGAGCAGAGAAAAAAAAATTGAAAGCAGCTGGCAAAGAACAGAAAGGTGACAGAAGAAGACGAACGAAAACTTAAAATGCTTGCGTAAGGAAGAGAATGAGATATTGGACAGTGCTTCAAAATTATTTAAGGAAGACAATGATAGGCTCAAGAATGCGATGAAAAATAAGGTTTTTAAGGAAGCAGCACTTGTGCTCAGGCAATGATTGAAGGAGCGGCAAAAGTCTCAGATGATGCTGGTCAGCAAAGACAGACTTTAAAAAATGCACATTCTTCTATTGAGAAGAAAAAGACAAAAATAATTTCAGACTTTTTCAACAACAACAAAAAATGAGACATAATCTTTCAAAGAAAAGGAAGAAATTCTCAAAGCAGTGTTAAAAATGAACAAATTAAAAAATCATCATTACGATTTTTTTTTTTTATGTTAATATATTTAAAATTATGTACTTTTTAAATGAAGAAAATGAAAATGTCCTTCCAAAGAAAGGATAGGGAAGGATCTTTTTATTTTCTATCTTTATACTTGAATATAGTTAGCATTATTGTTATTTGTCATTTTTTTTTTGCTCGATTAGTCACTTTTTGTCACCTTTTTCTGCTCGATTAGTCACTTTTTGTCACCTTTTTCTGCTTGATTAGTCACTTTTTGTCACCTTTTTGGTTATATTAGTCACTTTTGTCACCTTTTTAGATTTTTAAACCTGTTAGGAGCCCTGAGGATATCACCCTATGGAATGGCCAGCATTCTCACCTGACTTGAATCCGATAGAGTATGTGTGGGACATGCTTGGTCGACGAGTTGCAGCCCGTCAACCACCTCCTACATGTGTGGTGTAAACTTCGGAGAACATTGCTTGCTGATTGGAGTGATGTTACCCAAGATCAGCTAGATAATTTGATCCTCAGCATACCTAGGCATTGTACGGACTGTATTTCATCGTCCGGGAGGCATATAATGTATTAACCATTATACCAACCATGTCATGTTAAGTTTTTGTAATTTCGATATTTTTGGTAATTGCTCCAATGAGCAAAAATCGTAGTTTTTATGAATGGTATGTTCGTTCTTTATCTTGTGTTTAATAAATGGGCTTTACGAATAAGTAACGTTTTTTTTTTCTGAAGCTTTCGCTTACCAACTGCTTGGAACAAAAAGCAACCTCGCATTCCTACTGCAATGTAGTTTCTGACAATGAAAAATGCATTTCGAAACATTATTTGGTTGTCTAATCCAAACTTGTGAACAAGATTATTCAAAATAAATGCTACTGAATTATTTTGGACCATTGTATATTAATTTTGTTTACGTTCCGGGAGTAAGGGATATAAAATGAGATGGATAAAAGAAAATATGATCTTCAAAATTTGTACCAATACTAGACTAGCCTAATTTAATTTGGCAATATCTATTGGTCTCAGCCTTGGATAGAACTGTTAAGTTTTCAAGTAGAAGAAAATTGTCATCAAGGCCAAATGTTTCTAAGATTACGAGTTACGAATATTCTGTGTACCTGCAAATTAGTTTTCAAGCAGTAATTTCAAAGCAGCTGATGACTTTGTTATGAATACTTCATAGCTGTAATTTTTATCATTTCCTTTACCAAAAGTGATTTTCATAAATTATGCACGATGAACATATAAATAAACGTAACGTAATTAATACGTTTTTGTTGCAGGAGGTCGTTGCGTCTATATTAACGTAACATGTTAAAAGACGTCATTTTTATACATGACATGCGTTAGTGGTACATGACAAATCATATATGTGTATTTTAGAAGGTTAGATCAAAGACCGATGAAGACTCGTTAGAACGCAAAATGGAAAATCTTGTCAACGTTGGGTGAAAGTTGCGAAGTTTGACAAATGCCATACAAAACCGGCTTGCGGGTCTATCTATTGATGAGGTTGTATAATTTAGATAATTCCATTCATATTATTTTAATGAATTTTTGATATAATCAACAGGATAGTAGAAATCAATAACTTGTAACTGTTGTCTTAACTTTATTTTTATATGTAAGTAAAATTTCTTAGAAAAAAAATGTCATAAATGATTTGGACACAGAAAATGGTGAGAAAGTGGCTAAATATAATTAGATTCAAGGTGAAAAATCTTATGAGAAATAAAGCAAATCAAAATTGCAGGTAAAGTTAGCATTGATGATGTATCTAGAACAGTGACTCGTTGCTAGATAAAATCCATGCTGATAATTTCTCGATCCACAAAATTTCTTTCTCACATGCCCCCCCTCCCTCCCTCGAAGCTTCGCTTATCTTCATTCCTCTATCGATCGATTTACCAACATTTGTATTAGTATAAATTACGTGTAAAAGTTTACTTTCCATCGGCAGATTTGGTTCACGAGCGGAGTAATGTGAGCAACTAATACATATAAGCAGTGACGTAGCATTCATGCACATTTATTTACTCTTTATACCAATTTATTTATTATTATATTCCATTTATTTGTGAAAACAAGGCACATCAGACCGGAGAAGCGTGTGCGCGGCGCCATGGGGAATAAGGCCCGGTGCACACATCCGGTTTTTCAACGTGCGGCGGCACCGAAGCCCAACTATGCCGTGACCTTCGGAGGTCACGACTATGCACACATAACCGTGAAATGACCCACGAACTTATTTCACGCCATTTGCGATAAATATTCTATCGAAGAAAACATGTTTATTTTGCTTACTTGGTGTAAAACAAGTATACTTTGAAACAAAATAGACGTTATTGGATACAATTATTTATTAATTATTATTTATATTCCATTTGTTTATGAAAACAAGGTACATCAGAACGGAGACTCATGTGCGGCTCTGTGGGGAACTGCGGTACAAATTGCACGCAAGTTGGACGTGCGTCACCCCAGCGGCGCTGCAGGTATGTGTGCACTGTTCCATTGAATCTAGAGTGCCTGAATTGGGAGAGTGGCGACAATTCAGAAGAAAACTCGACTGCGCAAGCGCTAAGACTCAATCGGGTTGCCAGGGAAAGAAATTTGAGGCATCCTTTACGTTTATTTAATCAGTACCATTTGTAATTGGTATTGTATGGTTGATACAGAATTTTGAAATTAAGGAGGGTTGTTTGACATTTTTAAGGAGTCCAAAGAGGTTTACTCACATTTTCAAGTGTACGAAATGAAAAAGTTTATATCCTTTTTGATAATTTAAGAACTCAACAATAACTGTTTCACACTTAATAATTTAAAGTTGTATTTATTCAAACCTAAATTACATATTTTTAAGGTATGCAATCTGCAAGAATTTCTGTATTCATTGAGTTTGAATGGTGCTTTTCAAGTTTTAGTGCGATCTTGCGGTAGAATGTTCGAAAGTGAAAAGGTGAAACAAAGATTAAGTTTTTAAGGAGTAAGATGTAAAAATAAGAAGTTTTCAAAGTATTTAAAAATTAAAATCATTTTAAGAAGTTTGACGGAATGATGTTATCACATGGAGCGATTTTTATTTCCTTTAAGCTGCTTCTAATAAATACTTTTAGAAACTCAACACTCCTTTTTTGCCTAGTAAACATAGCAATTTAAAATACTTAAATATGTTTTAACAGTTCAGCAAATTTACTGTAGCTAATTAAATTAGATAAAGGGTTAAATCTGGAATTTTACGAAAGATTTCAGTTAAGAAGCAAATAATTTTTCTTGAAACAAAATTTAGATTATTTATATTTAGAATCATGAACAACATTTAAAATAATTATATTTTCATTCATTTAAACAGTGGACATATAGAATCACAAGGCATCGAATTTAATGATTCAGTATTTCTCTCTATATTAAAAAAAAGTTACCGCCGCCGCCGAAGAATTGAAATTTTTGTTGTTTAGCTCCATTCTTAGACGGTTTCCCGAGAAAGTACTGATCGGAAAAATATGAAATTAACATGCTTTGTTCTTCATCGTATTCCCTGGATAATTATTAAGATTTTTTTCCGATGCGGCTATTAGTTTAGGTTTTATTAAGTGTTAAAGTTGAAGAAGTGAAATTTCTTCCGCGAGTGAGCAAAACACATTCAAAATTTCAGTCTTTAGTCGTGAGTTTTTTTTAAGAGTACCTCTCAACGTAAATTTTTGCAGCTCGTCGAGTTTTTTTTGAAATTTAAATGTGGTTCTTGATAATATTTTTTTGAAATTCGGGAAAAATCGGGACATTTTTGTTACTTTTTTTTAAAACTGCCGTATCTATATCTAATTACTATTAGTTTTTAATTTTTAAAATATCGCAGTATACCTCAGAATATACTCTTTCTTACGGTACTATTATTTTTGAAATCGGTTAATAATTAAATTGGATGCGATCAAAAGTTCGTGATACAAAATTCGGAATCTTCGGATATTTTCGCTACGTTTTGTTAAAACCGTTATGTCTACGGCAAAAACCATTATTTTTTAAATTTGAGAACATCACTGAATACACTACATTACACTCTTTCTTATGGTACAATTATTTTTCAAATTGGTTAATAAACAAAATCGATGCAATTAAAAGTAGGTCATACAATTTTCGGAACTTTCAGATCGTAACTTCCGATACAAAACTAAAATGGTCATATCTATATAGTATTACTGTTAGTTTTTAATTTTAAAAATATTGCAGTATACCTCACAATGTACTCTTTCTTACGGTACAATTATTTTTAAAATTGGTTCATAAATAAATTCGATGCAATCAAAAGTTGGTGACACAAATTTCGTATTTTTCAGTTCGCATAGCTGGTTCGGCAAACAGCAGTGGGTTGCATTTTCTACTATCGGGTTTGCCAGATATCAAATTTATCGTAGCAACAATTGCCATAAAAACGATTTCTTTTTATTTGGCGAGGAAAAAGGCTCGCTTTTTTCCCTCTGTTCTCAAGACAGTTTACCGACAAAGTACAATGTATTGATATTAACACTGTTTACTTAAAATTGTACAGGGAACAAGATACAGAAGATTTTTTACTGATGCGGCTATTAGTTTAGGGTGCATTAAGTGTTAAAGCAAAAAAAAGTGAAATCAATTGCGAAAGAAGTATTGGTTTGAGAAAGCAAACCAAACGGGATTGCGTAGCAATCCCCGGGGTCGGCGAGCGTAAGCGAGCAGGGCGCGAAGCCCTCGCTGTGACGTCATGTACCGGAAAGTGAAATCAGCATAATACGAATTATTCAGATAGTTTCACTCTGTGAAAGGAATGTTGGTTTGCGAAGCAAACCAAATGACATCTGTGAAAGGAGTGTTTGTTTGCGAAGCAAACCAAATGGGATTGCGCAGCAATCCCCGGGGTTTGGCGAGCGTAAGCGAGCAGGGGGCGGAGCCCCCTAGTTATTTAAAATAATGAAAGAAAAAATCAGCAAACTTAATCACAAGACATACGAATTTACACTTGAAACTTATCCAAGAGCAGGATTGCTACTTTCAAAAATACATATAGCAGGATTATACAATCTTGAAAATGCAGTTACGGGATTGAACACACTTTTAAGGCAAAACCTCGCTCTGATCTATTATTGCAGTTGAATGTTAAACAACCAGGCATCTAGTTCAAATATAATAAATATTTTACAATCAATAATTTTAGATCAAAGATTAATAGTTAATTATATATTCTACTGATTTTTTTTGTATAACATTTCTAAGCTTTCATTTCGTATTTAAAAAATTGAATTTAAGAAGGTTAAAAAATCAAAGTTTGATTGAGATCATAACTCTAAAAGAAATATACAAATTTAAGTTGAATTGTAAAGAAAATTTGATGGGTATAAGTAAACTTTAAAAAAAAAAAAACATAAATTTAAAAAAAAATCGAAACGACATAACAAAATACATACATAGATCTTTCAAAGTATTTTTTTAAAGAAATGCATTTCTTATAAATCATCGGCCAACTATTCGTTTGAATTATTCGGCATGGAAAGTTACCTAGATTTTTTAAAGCTGTTTAAATTCAACAGTTTCCCTATCTAGTAAAGCATTTGCATTTGTTTTGCACTGATGCATTTATTTAATTTTGGAGGAAATGCTTTTGCAATACAACACAAATTGAACTTATTTATTTCTATTATTTTTTGCTTAGTCAAAAGTAAAATCTTAATTCAGACTGTATTAGATTAAAAAATTTGCAGATTATAAGCAAATAACAATCCAAGACAGAAAGTATTGCAAAAGATATATATTGTACATCCAGAATAACATTTTTAAATGTTTCCTTCATTCCCCAAACTATGCGTTACCGACGAAAGGAAACATTGGCTATTAATATACAACGCCAAACGTAATTACACAGCCGTTACTCGCACTCTATTTACAACTTTCAAAATCTTGCATTTTGCAATAGTATGAAATAAAAAGAAAGATAAAATCAAGGTTTCAAAGTGATACATTCCTTTAATTGTCTAAATCCTGCTGTTTTCAAAGCACTTCTCTCGACTCACGTGTTACGTCTATGGGAACTTTTTACCAAACGCCCGAGGCGGTAAAATCTAGGTTTCCACCAATCAGATTTTGTCACCCAATTGACACCACTCTCCCCATTCAGGCACTCTAATTGAATCTAATGTATCTCAGACCGCACTTGCGTTGCGGCAGCGGCTCGGCACGTTAAAAAACCGGATGCGTGCACCGGACCTTGCGGTACAAATTTCACGCAAGTTGGACGTGCGGCGCCGGAGTCATGTGTGCACTACACCATTGGATCTAATGTATCTCAGACCGCACTTGCGTTGCGGCAGCGGCGCGGCACGTTGAAAAACCGAATGTGTGTACCGGGCCTTACCCTTCAGGGATCTTACAACAGCGAGTCCGTCCACATGCTCTATTGGTCGATGGCTTCAGATAATATTATTTTTGTTCTTTTTATCAAAATGTTTTGTCAGTGTTGCAATTTTAGCATCCGTAATGTTTTGATACCTGAAGAATATTTTTTTCACTTATATTATGACGATTGTTTCCACCTATCTAACGAACTATTGTTTAAAACATTAAAACCGACTCTTAAAAATAATTCAAAGCTGCACAAAAGTAACACACTCATACTTTTATCATCATGGTACGAGACGTTTCCTTGGCTGTGAGCACCCCTTTTTTATTTCCGCATCATTCATAATAGAACTAATTCAATCTCGACAATACCCATTTGTAAATGTCACGCTAAGCTACTCATAATGAAGCCTTTCTCTCCGTGTCATTTGTATTAGTTACTTGGCAACGACAAGGTTAACCATCACTTCATTTCGCTCGCGAATCAAATGTGGCCATGGAAAAAGCGGCAGAGATGCATTCTAGGGGACGTTCAACTCTGCGAATTAGTATTATTTACCAATACTGGTAACCAATCTGTGGAAAACAAGAAGAATTGGCTAGTACTAATCAATGTAAGTTTGCCTGAAAAACTTCTACACTATTTAAAATAAAACAAATGCGATGAGAGATTTCAAAAATGAGTTTGAGCTGTGCAGTATTATATGTATGACAAATTTAGTCGATTGCAATAAAATATGAATCCAAGAAAAAGTGAAAACCGAAAAAATCAAATTGCGAAGGCAAAATATCTGCATCCTATGAAAAAAAAAATAATGTAAATGTTAAACTCAAAACACGTGAACTGTGTAAACTTTGCGAAATTCAGTGCTGGAATATTTCTAAAATGACACGAAGTACGACGATAATAGTTACTATATGAACTAATGTACTAAATAATTTGATTAAATTATATTTTACTAATTTGAATTAGCTCTTGGAAAAATTTGAAAATATTCACATTAAAAAATGTCGGAATAAATAGAAAGTAGCTATTACTTTTTACTCTACAGATTACTCCTGTGATCGTTACATAATGGATAGATTGGTGTAATAATCTTCCACAAATTTAAAAACCTTCAAGTGTATCTTGAAGTCGTAACTATGCAATTGATAAGTTTATTTCTGTGCTCATTTAATAGTTTCTGTGCATTTAACAAAATAACTGCCGAATGTTTTAATGTCAGGACGCATTACTTCCGCAGGAAGTATAGAAGATTACTTACGTCTTAGATTGCTTCGGGGATTGAGGAGGGGAAAACCCCCAAAACTTAATAATTTTGTTGGATGACTTCGACGAAATATAGGGTTCATTAATATCTAGAAATACCAATGAGGACCAAAAACCGGGATTCGAAACCCTGATCTATTGGGCGACTATTATGACTTTCATGACTATTAATACATTAAGACGACATCCATTAAACCACAGTAAGGAATAAAATATGTAAAACCAACTTAGTATACTCACCTAATATGAGGTATGAATGTTTCAGTCTGAGTTTTGGACAACTGCACGCTATTTCAGCTTGAGAAATCCACAAAGACTGCGTACCCGTTCGAAGTTTTATAGGGCCGGCTTTGAAGACGTGCCTCACGTGAATTTCGAAGCGCACCCACTCTCCGACAGTTTCACGAGATAAGATGTCTGCTTGGATGGCTGAAGAGAGAAGAGAAAATTTAGCTAACATGATGAAATAAGCAAAGTTTTTATGGGTTAGGAGTTGCTTAAGTGTCCAAATTAGTTTCATACCTCATAGGTCCAGGTATTATTGTACTAATGTCTAGGTGTCTCTCTCACATCATTGTAAAAATGATGATGTGGGAGATAACTTTCTTTCTCGGCGGAATTCTTTTGTTCGAAAAATAATTGCTTTGGATTAATTAACGTTCATTTCGATTTTCCCTTAAATAGCTACTATGAGTAAAATGAATATACTTATATCTTACCAAACGATAGTTATTTCTAAACAAAAATTATATGATTTACATTTCATCAGACGATATTTTTCATTTAAAAAAGTACAAATTTAATACATAGTTTACAAACAATTTTTATTAATGTTTTAACTTTGAAGGAGATAAAGACAAAGAATCAATACATATTCCACAAAAATGTCTGCATAGAATTTGTTTGTTGGAAGAACGCAAAAAAAAAAAATTAAACTTTATCACGTTTTTTCTTGTTTTATTGCCAACGAGAATCTAGTATGCACTCACGAACTGCATAACATGTTAAATTATGCATATATAGGCTAGGTGAATATTCTTACATTATCACGTTCCTCATGTACAGCAGTCAAAAGAAAACGATTCACCCGATCGCAATTGCAGAATTTACATCACAGAACAAAACGGAAGGTAACAATAGATAGGGATTAATGTTTTCTTCAAATATCAATGCTTAAAATTTGTCAAAGGCAAAAAGGTCATTTGTCAAAGCCGTCTTCGTATTAAATTGGATGCTTGCTCCGATAATTTCAATACGAACACTCATCTTTTGGATTCTACACATAATTTTAGGCCGATGTGATGAAAAAAATAATGTAAAACGGCGTAAAATTGACCGAGAAAATTCATCGAGGGAGCGTATAAATGTTCCAAATTCAATCACATTATAAGTATTAATAAAGACGTGTAGTTGAGTCAATGATTTGTTGCAGGCGCCTTGGTATGGAGTCCATTAAGATGGTGACAAAGTCAGAATCCATTCTGATTGAATTCCAAGATCTGTTAGCAGAAATTTCTGTTTTCACTCTTGTGAACAATCCCCAATAGCGATAATAATCATTGAATTTAGCAAATAGTCTCACTGTGCTACTATTTATGCACGTTCTGAGCTGTAGAGAGAATTTGTAATTCCGATGTTTCAGTAACAATTTAGTCACATGGTGTCAAAATTTTTGCCCGTGTTTCTATTCATAATTTTTATGAATATTAATTTCATAAATTATAAAAAATAGTAAATTTAGTTTGATAGTTAAAATATTTATAGATTGTGTTTGGGTTTTTGGGTAGCAAAGGATGAAAAAACAATTTCCAAGAAAAATTAATTGTTTGTAGCAAGTATAACAAAAAAACGTGAAACACCAATTTAACATTAGGAGCTCTAATTTTCAAACACTTACAAATCGGTGAAAAATCCAATAAAATTAATTAACTTTTTTTTATTTTCGCCTGAAATTGTGTGTATAATCCAAATTTGAGATAAAAGATAGGGGTTCGTATTGAAATTATCGGAGCAAGCAACCAATTTAATATGAAGACGGCCCCTAAGACAAATTTTAAGTATTGATATCTGTAAAAAACTTTAATCCCTATCGATTGCTACCTTCCGTTTTCTTCTGTGATGTAAACTGTGCAATTGCGATCGAGTGAGTCGTTTTTTGTTGACGGCCGTACATTTGTACTCTAAGCCAAGATTACTGAGTTAGATGAAGGCTCCCTCATGAAAGTCAAATACGTTACTCAGCTTCTTAACCTTGCCCTCCCCATATGTGTTTTTTTTCTTTACACATATCTGTGCAGTTTTATTTTAAATACAATGAAAGGATTAGTACTTTTTTATCTTGGTAGAAGACTACCTATTACAATGCAAAAACTTTTCACACTTCATGTTACAACTGCATCGTTGTCTTCCCTTTGTCTGTACATTTGTCGAATTTGAAAATTACTTTCAACAATGAAATAATTAAGGATATTGAAATTATGAGGGAAATATATATAATTTATAATCATTCGATGGATTACTCGTTATGGCAGCTGTGTGAGTTGTTCAAGGATTTGTATTCATATCTCCCTAAAATTTTACTTACTTTTGTATCATGATCGCAAGAAAATTGCAGTATATACTTTAATTGAGAGAAAAAATTCTGAAACCTTAATGACACCGTTTTTTAATTGTAATCTGTAGTTTCATTTTTCTATTAAATAACTAATTTATTAACCACCAATTAAACTACTCATTTTAAATCAATGATAACAATCTTTATCTTATAGCAAAAATTTCATTTTTGTGCAATAACAAGTTGTTTTACCACGTTTAAGTGTCACGTTTTACCATCAAATAACTAATTTATAAAATATTACTTAAGCGACTGATTTTAAATCAATACAATCGCATTAAATATCAATTAAACGACAAATTTTAGGCCCATTGATAACCATAGAATTGTATTATTTTACCACAGTACACTTCTCATGTACTTTACAGAACATGAGAAGATATAGTTATACACGTTTAATGATGTTATTTTCAACAGTAATAATTCTCGGTTACAAATTTTATTTTAAATATAGCTTGCTGAAAAGAGTGAAAATTTTCTTTCTTACCATAATCTCGCTTGCAATATTTCTTCAAATTCAATCTTTTTCTACCCGCTGGACACTTCCCACATTTGTCTGCAAATAATTGTAATTACATAGTGGGAATAAATTAGCCTCAATAATAAGATTTCATAATAATTAATGAAAGTATAAAAGCATAAGATGATTTCAGCTAACGATAAATAAGAATTTGCCATAATGAATATTAAAAATAAGAATGAAAGCATTGGATAAGAGCAATGAAATTATAATACAATAAACATTTAATAATGAAGAAAAATAAGCATTATTTAATAATAATTTATGTATTAAAATAATACAGCAATAATTATTTGAACATTTAAAATTAAAAACTAATCTTATCAATACATCGAAAGCAATTAAAGAAATGAGGTCGTACCATGTTTAGAATCTTGCTTCGCCTTTTCAATTTTAAAGATTTCTAGAAAGAAAGTACCAAATTAATGAGCTACATGCAAAACAGAACATAACATTATTAATTTTTGAATAATCCATGATAAGAATGTCTAAAACGATTTTACACTTCTGTGCAGCTCTCCTTTTATCCAAATACGGTTTAAAATCCAAATGATGTCAACTCCAAGACTAGCATGTTCAAATACAAACCGTTTATGCTCATCCGACCAGTTTACCCATTTCAGAAACCTAAGCCATATTACTTTTAGCTACCTAAAATGGGGTCCACAAACTTGCGCCCATGGGCTGGATAAGGGGCTTGGAATGGATTAATTGAATTTGTGAACCATGTTGACGAATATATATACAAACATACTGCAATAAAAATATTAGTGTTTGGCTAGAAACCTAATGTTATTTACTGAGATCTTACTGTCAAGGTAATTTATGGCAGTAAACGGCTAAATTTATTTCTTTTGTTTGGAAACGTTATTATTTGTGATAGTTTAATAGTTAAAAATGGTTTAAAACTTTGGAATTCTATTTTGTACGAAACTTTTAGAGATAAATATTGTATATTCAAAGCAATACAGTTGATACCAGTATCAGTGAGCTGTATAGTTAAAACTTATTTATTTACAATGTACACTAACACAGAGGCCGTGACTGTAAAATAGTTCTTCTGTGAGGAGAGCTTCCCTGTATTCATAAAAACAATTTGCACTGAAGCATAGAGGTTCACATAAAGTTAGTTGCAAAAATTCCAAACTGACGAGAAGTTCTGAAGGTAACAAAAAGTTCTAAACCTACTTTTTACATAGTGCCACAACTGGCGTCTAAAGAATAAAACAAAATTTATTAAAACAAACTGAGTTTAATTCTCCTTCAGCCAAGATATCAATGCGAGATTATAATAATTATTTGGAATGTGCGCAAACGATAACTTTCCGGCATGCTCGCACAAACACAATGTATGAAAATATTTCCATTGCAGCATCTTACGTGATTTACAATGTTTCTTATTCGCTATGAGCTTTTTAATAATATGTCTATTGCTATCTGGCCCAATCAAATAGTACTTTGAATATCTTAATGTGGCCATCCGCTTATTAAGTTTAGGGATTCTTGATATGATACAAGAAAAAAGCAGGAATTATGACAATAACAAAAATAAGTGGGAAGCGCACTGTAAGAAAAATAAGAAAATGGGTAACGTGTGCCTGTAATTTTCAAAGCCCTAAACATGGAAGAAAATCAGAGATTATACATATACAAATTTATATAACCCGCCCAAAAGACGAAAGTGATAATTAATCGAAAAACCATTCTTATGAATGCCGTCGCCGCCGCTGAAATGATTCTAATTTGAATTATTCATTTCGTTACATAAATAGATTCTGGGAAAGTTAATTTTTTCTCCTAATGCTAATCATTGTCATTTGTGAAGGACAATCGCTCTTGTTAAATTTCCTTTAATCTATCGGGTAACATCATGGACCGGTCTTCTGTTATTAGGAAGGTAGCGAACAAACATCATAAAGACTTATCCCAAAAGTGGTTGAGTTTTGAGCTTATTGCACCTAACAGACATCTGTAGCACTCTGAATTACCTTTACTCTTAAAGATCAACTGTATTCTTTCAACCTTTCATCAGCAAAGATGCTTCTACATTTGTTTTTAAACGTACGCACCATAAAGGTCAAAATATATGTTGGTGTGTGTATCCCTGTTGTATCATATACGCAGTTGGGAGTACTTAAGATGAGCTTGATTCAAAATTCCTTGACCAAACTTAAGGGGTGAAATGTACGAACTAAAAGGAACATTTTTTGTCAGAGTGTTT
The DNA here is from genome assembly GCA_947359465.1 of Metellina segmentata. Taxonomy (NCBI): domain Eukaryota; kingdom Metazoa; phylum Arthropoda; class Arachnida; order Araneae; family Tetragnathidae; genus Metellina; species Metellina segmentata. Next base: position 57,271,708 of record OX375878.1, on the reverse strand, counting down.
CCTACCAATTGATGAGCGTGGTGCTACTGGGTGCTGTTTGGTGCATTTGTAAATATTCTCTTCATTTTCAACAAGGATTTTCCTCCTGACGGAACACTGCACGAATTACGAAATGGCTGGTGTGCATCTAACGGCCTGTCAATGGAAATGGTCAATGATTGTACTGTGAACACTTTCCAATGAGTAAGAGCCGAGTCGTCAAATTTGTGAACGTTTGCAACACCAGTTATGTGAAACCAGGACATTTTACGCTAGCAGCAGTAACGCATAGACTTTCTAATGAAATAGATATGTGTGCGCAACTTTATGCTGTATCTTCCACTCTTTCATTTTGAAAATATGTCACGTGGTTGTGGGAGAAGCACGAATTCTAATGATGGATTAAATATTTATTGGTTAAAGTGGTTGTCCAATGTAATTAAAAACACTGATTAGCGCTCATAATAACACTGAAAGCCGATTTATAAACCCACGTGATATATTGTTCTGAGATCTAAGAACAGACTCCACCCCCATTCCCTGTCTATTTCATTAAAAGGTCGATGCAATAACGATCGGCTCATATGATCATCCCGGGAAATGCAACTATTTACCAGCTTCTGAACCGTTGTAGATGGTTCACATTAAGACAACTTAAGAAGATCCCTTTACTTATTTATATCTCGTGAAAAATATTTTGATTAATCAAATTTTTATTCAATGTTGGCGTAAGAAATTACAAAATTGAAGCAACAGTTTTTTCGATTCTTTATTTCTTGAACAATTATGGTCAAAACAATTGAACAATTATGGTCAAAACTTAATCCCCTTTCTTGATGAGTGGTTTTCTTTGTAGAGAGATTGAGTCAAGAAAGAGGGAGTAACATTTGAACAATTCTTGGTTAAGTCATTGTTGTGTGTTTCTTTTTCTGGGCCGATACTTTTTTTGCGTGCTAAATTCAACGATAAGCATTGCAACCAAGTATTAAAAAAACTAGGGCTGAATTATTCATTTACTTTTTATATTTTTGGCTTTTCTAATTGGAAAAACACTATGTACAAAATAAATTATCATTGTCAAAACCCCCATTTTTTTAGTTTCTCGAACTGAAGGTCTACCAGTCTCCTAGTAGCACCTGCTTTGCAGGAATTTCCCGGTGGGCCTGTCCGTGAGTGATGAGTAGGATTCGGGACGGCCAAGAAGCTGGGACACACCAGATTTGTTTAAAAACAAGCATTTACAAGCGCGTCAAACAGCGTTCTCGTGTATTTTAGCGCAACAGTTGCAGACCTACATTTTTCGATAAAGAATGTTTATTTTGATGCACCTCACCACCCGTTTGGCCACGGAATTTTGAATCTCCCTGCGACAAAATACGTTACTTTTATCGCATTGCAAATTGTTTCGTTGGAAAGCGGTGTCTGTACAATGTTTTCACTGTGTGTACATCTCTAACTTCAATTTTCCTTGTAACGGCACTTGGCCAAAGTACCCCTAATTTATTTATGCTCTTTTTTTACCCTTTCGAAGAAGGATGTTGAAACAAAATTAATTCCTATCTGAGCATTTCCCTAAACAAGGAATTATTTGACCGGTCACTTGTCTCTGAATTAACACTGGTTGGTTAATATTACTGTCATGTTTTATTCAAACACTTTATTTAATGATAATTTAAATAAACATAACTTATTTTTAATGCAATTGCATTTTCGATACAGCTAATAATACAAATTAATTAAACGCATTCAGTGCAACTAATTTTCACGACATATAATCCCCACAGCTCTTCCTTGATGACAAGAAACCTCTTATTTTGAATGTCCAACGATCTCTTGCTTTTAATAAGACTAGAAATGGTGACGGACACTTGTTGATATTCTTTAATCCAAACACAATTCGACTCCTCAGAAAAGATAACACTGCATGATAAAAAAGGAAACAGACAAAGAAATCCATTGAGGTCCATGTTGACATCTGATGTGCTTAATAGCTCATGAAACCCATGATTTAATGCAACAGTAGTCAGGCCTAATATGAAACTATTATTTATTAATTTATTAAATGTAAGAAGTAATCTGTTGAGTTACTTATAGTTCTGCCGTAGCGTGAGAAATTTTCCGTGGTGTTTTTATTCGTAGCTTTTGACAATTTAAGAATTCATTCGATTTCTTCAAATTTTTACTCATTAGAGCAATAGTTTCTAAAGTGTGGTCAGCGACTCCTGTGGTTCCTCACGTAATACTCAATATTTCACTAGCCTTTAAGAAAAATAAAATATTCCATTAATTTCTTCAACTGAGTTCCTGTGTTCTAGAGAATTATTCTAAACTAGCAAAATACCCGACCTTACTCGGTTTGAATTCGTTTACTCTAGATTGAAGAGATAATCAAAATATATAATGACTTACGTTTTTTGTAGAGTAAAAATTTATTTTAACACCTTTCGCCATCTTTATATTTTCTACAACTTACTTTGGACACAAATACTACACATGCATATCCATTCATGTAATACATTTCACATACATCGCACAATTGCTGTATGACAAAGCTACAAAATAACGAAAAGTGATACTAAGGTTTCTACTATAAAAGACGATTTATAGGAAGATTTGGAATTCCCTTTCTTAAGTTGTTTTCATGTGCAACTCAATTAATTAAAATTCCGATTTACGGCGAGTGCTCTCGCACTCATAGTCAACAAAACAATATTTTTTTACCTGTGGCACTCTTGCCTCCGGTATGCGACATTGTGAAATTTTGTAATCTTCTCCTGTCATTAATACAACGAATTTTTTAATGTTGGAAAAAGTTCTAGTTTGGATTTTTAAACATTATTATTATTTCTTTAAATAACGGCATTATTCTTTAAATAACGGCATTATTCTTTAAATAACGGCATAACTACACTTAAAATTTACTGAAAATTTATACTGACTTACCTAACATTTTCAAGTCTAATACTTTGTGGTGCTGTTGCGTGTGATGAGAAGGAAAACACATTTATTAAAATAATAAATATTTAAAACAGGAAACAGCAAAGTAAAACAAAATAAAAGATGTCGCAAAAAATTGTTCTAAAGATATTAATTTGTGATTCAATTTTATCTCTTGATCTCGCACAGTTGCCACAACTTACAACTAAAGGTGTACAAAATTTAGAAATGTGAAGTTAATTCAGAGCGAAAGAACCAGAAAAAATATCACTGCTCGCGCGATCGTGTTCATTCTCGTTTCATTGAAAAATATCGTCTGTCCCAAATATTCGGAAATCGTTTTCATTGCGCAAAGAATAAAAATAAGACTCGAAATAAATAACGTATCAGAGATGAAATTCCATAAAAAAAAAATTTTGAAGAATAATTACTTTTTCAGCAGTACTGGTAAAGCAATCGAATTAATCGTAATATTCAATAGACATTCCAATTTTTCCAAAACTACCAAATTATGGTTGATTTAAGTATACTTACTCAGGTGTTTTAGCATGAAACTCGTCTAAATATAACAATAAAGAAATGTTTAATATTGCATTCACTAAATTAATAGATAATGTATAAAATAAAATACAATGCAATCAAATATCTGGAATACAATTCATGTGATGCCTACACAAACACAGAAACACAAAATCGAGCATAGAACAGAAAGACGGACAGACAGACTTTCGCAACCAATTCCACTCACTAAATCAAGATAAGTACTCTCTATATGCAAATTTCCATGAAAATATCTGAAACCGCGTGGACGTGTATAGGGCACAACATACAGACAGACAGACAGACAGACAGACAGACAGACACCAAACGAGAAAAAGGCGGATTCGGCATCAGAAGGGTCCAAAACGGATAGAAAACTTGATATGCGTCGAAAATATTGAATGTACAAACAAACACTCCATTCTTATTTATATAGATGTCCTTTTTTGTTCTAAAAATGAACAAATGAACTCGCAGCTGAGGAAGTATTTTCCAGTTACTAATGTGATCGTGATATTGCCCCCCCCCTCCCCCGATGCAATACTGCCATAACTTAAAAATCAATTATTAGTTTCTCGTAGAAAGACTAAACATATGCTTATGCATGCATCAAAACTAACCTCTTCTGGTGTTTACAGTTGTGATAACTGTGCAGCTTGCAGAAGCATGTATTTACGATCTTTCTACACAAAAAAAATATAAATTCTTTTGGTTTTGTTATGCTGGTATTGCAACCGGAAGGCGATACGTGGATGATGAATATATTTGCCCATATGGATTATCAACCATCTCTTATCCAACACGATTCTTTGACAGATCTTTCAACTGACAGTTCATTAGAATTAGTTCTCACAAGTACAACTGACTTTTGGTTACGCGATATGCCTGAACATTACATGAACTCGCAAGAAAAGCTTTGAAGTGTTTAACTGTGTTCCACACAACTTAATGTAAGACTGCATTCTTCAAGCTCACGCACTTTAAATCTAAGTTAAGAAATCGACTTGAAGTTGAGATGGATTCTCTTGATATTGAAACTATTAGTGTAGGTACTCGTATGACTCTCTTTTGGAAAAAGAAAGAGAACACTAGAAACTTAAAGAAACGTGTATTGAATAAACGTTAAAATAACACGAGGCAAGTTTTGTCTCAAGGCCTCACACTTTGCTTCAGAAAATGCGATTGGTCAGAAATGCTCGACCGTCCTCCTCGTTCTCCCGTTCCATCTCTGTGATCCTCCATCTCTGTTGTCCTTTTTCTACTACGACCACTCACAAGTGAAACTCACAGCGTCACATGCTTACGTCTGTCTGACCACATGCATCTCTTGTACCTCTGTTTACCCCGTAAAGGTTGGGGTTTGATGAAAGAGCAGAAAATTACACTACGATTATACATTGAAACAAACGTTGCTGCATAATTGTTAAAAAGCAGCCTTCATTCTTCACATTAAGATTAAACAATACATTTTGATCTCATTATATTGTAATTTTGCAAGTTTTGAGATCCTTTTAATATTAATACATTAAAATTAATACAAGTATTTGTGTAGTATTTACAGTTATTTTATTTCTGAACTGTATGTTTTCTCTTGTGTGTTCCAGAAATTTAGATTCTCATCACTAATACTTGAAGTTTTATTATCTATTTAACATAGATCTATGATATTTCTATTTGTATATATGCATATCTATGTAGTTTTTTAACCCTATATTTCACACTTTGGATACTTTAAGTGCATGTTTTATCAGTCTGTATTTGAAAACACCCGGATTTCAGTAATACATTATTGCGTATTGAACCGAAAGATGTTATAATGTTTACAGGAGAAAGAAAAAAATCATGCTTCTTACTATTACTGATGCAGGGAGCGACAGTAGAGCGACTTTGGGAGTATCCCTTGGCACAACGATTGCAAGTAGTTCCCGTGACCCCGTCTTTACACGGGCATTGTCCATTGGTTTGATTGCAAGTTAAGCCCGAAGAACCAACTGGATGACAATCACACGCTAAAAAGTAGAAAAAAGCATGGCAACGAAACTTAGATCAAATTTCTAGTTTACATCACATTTTGCAGATATTTAGAATTGTCATTAATTTATAGGCAAAGCTAGAAGGTTTTTGTTTGCTATCATTCTCATTTCTGATATTGCGTAATAGCACTTTTTGCTTACCCTCTATGAACTCAAACAGTTTAATAAATTTTAAATTGATAAGGTTTTATTAAACTAATTTTTTAACAAAGATAACTTCTTAAGCTAGAAATATACCTTACAATTCTTTGTTTTTTCTTTGTTTAAGTTTGTAATATTTGTTGTGATCCACACATCCATAACTAACCAAATTATTTATTTATGTGTTACCTAAACTGAAAGTCTTAAGCACACACATGAAAAAATAAAAGTACTCAATAACGAATTACTAAATCATCTAAGGTAAGTATAATAAAGGGTAATGAACTAAATACAATAAAGAATAATGAAGGATTACCCCAAGTGAAATTTTAAACTATTGGTTCTATTCCTACAGCCTAACCTTTGCTACAACCATGTGATCAACAAGATTTAAAAAAAGACAAATATAAATTTTATATGTCTTACAGGTGTATGGTATTCACTAGAAGCTTTTTAAATTTTGACATTAAGAAGCCAGTTTGTTTTGCAATAAATCATTGCTTAACATCATTTCAGTGTGAAAAAATCAGATTAAGCAAATCATTAATTTTCTGATTTAGAAACAATTGCTAATTAGCATTATTTTGACAGTGTTATATCAAAATCTAATTGTTCAGAAAGACAATTCCTTTTGACATTGTCTTTTTTCCTTAATGTTTTGACCCTCAATCAAGTTGCTAGAGGGAAATTTTTTTTTTTACAATTGTTTCATCAAGAAAGCGTAAGAAAATCAAGGTTACATTTTATCGAATAATAATTTATCAACATTTTTCAAAACATTTATCAAAATGCGAGCATTTTCTTGCAATGTATCGTCGGATTTATAAAATATGTATAAGAGTAAAACATAGCTGTTTTCGTCGAAACGAATTAGAAGCGCGCTTAACTCAATTTATGGCTAGAGTAAAAAACTATAGCGTAGAGTCTTGATAACGCGGGAAGAAACGTTTAACTAAGGTGTACCTACTGAGGGTGTCTACTATGAGAGCTGTAGCCCTTCCCGGAACTTTAAAAAAATAAAAAAATATCCTTATTTAAGTATTTGTTTAAAAAACGTGAATGAATATGGTTTTGGTACTTCCCACTTGCTTCACTATCAAATATTAATCCAATACTTTTTATCCCATTTGCAAGGTTTGACAAAATAATACAATCACTTTGAAATTTGTTAGCAAAAATTTTATTAACTAGGGGGCTTTGCCCCCTGCTCGCCAACATAGATATGACAGTTTCAACAAAAAAATAACGAAAATGTCACGGTTTTTCATGAATTTTCTAAAAAATATTATGAGGAATTAAGTTGAAATTAAAAAAAATATATTATCAGGAACCAAATTGAAATTTCAAAAAAATATTATCAGGAACCAAACTGAAATTTTTTACACAACTCGACGAGCTGCAAAATTCACGTTCAGAGGTACTCTTAAAAAAAAACTCACGGCTGAAGACTGAAAATTTGTATGTGTTTTGCTCACTCGCGGTAGAAATTTAGCTTTTTCTACTTTGACACTTAATAAACCCTAAACTAATAGCCGTCTCGAAAAAAAATCTTCTTCATCTTGTTTCCTGTACAATTTTGAAGAAACCATGTTAATTTCTTAATTTTCTGATCTGTACTTTCTCGGGAAACCGTCTAATAATCGAGCTAAAAAAGTGAGCTTTCAATCCTGTGATAGCGGTGGCTGCGGCAACTTTTTTTTAACATTGAGAGATAAGATGTATTGGGGTTTCTTTTCCTTTAAATACAGCTTCGATCAGTATCGAAATGAAATTCCTCTGAAAATAGCCACCAGTAGAATGTTCTACACAACTCTATGCCTCAAACAAATGCATTAAAGTTTAAAAGTCTCATCCTTTTCTATTGATGGTTTGATTGGCTCGTTGTTTTAATCATTTCAAATTACTGCCCTTTAAAAAGATTGAAATCCTGGGTGACCCCTTGCGTCAACTAAACAGTTTATGCACTTGTCATGCATGCACTATTCCATCCTGCAATTTAAATTGCGGTCTTTTAAAGCTTTAAATAAAAAGCAACAGTGGATTGCTTGGAATTCTTTACGTTCAGGAATTCAAAACAAGTAACAAAATTTTACTTTCTCAAAAAGTTACGAACGTGATTTCCATTCTCGAGGAAATGTAATTATATTTCAGATCAAATTAAATATGTCTTTAAAACATTGAAATAGGCTTGTAATAAATACACTAAGTGGTGTGAATAATCGATTATGAATCCTTCATTTGATGGATTTTCATTGACCACCTTGTGCGTAGCATGATTTCATGTATCTTTAAAGCGAAAAGCTACTCTCTATCTCTTTAATTCTGCTGACACTGTGAATTTATTTTTCAGTCGTCAATCGATGAAAAAAATGTTTTAAATCTGTACTAAACTTTACAGTGACCTCTGTTATATTCACTATTTTTTTTTCTGCAACTCAACAAGAATGCAATGTGTATTTTACATCTCTGTGATCAATATACTTTACAAATAACATGTGTATGCAAAATAAAAGATTAATTAGCGCTCTTCCTTAAAGCCTCTTTAAACATTTCTCTCTCAGATGATGAAATCGCAAGTAATTACAATTGTGCCTTTACTTCACAGCAAAATTCCAACAGCAAAGAACGCAGTGATATATTTTCATTGGCTTTTTTATGTTGCGTGTAGTATAAAAACGTCTCTTGAAACAAAAAGCTACATTTTTAATTCTATTGATACTGCGAATTCATTTTTCAATCGTCACGATAAAAATATTATTTTAAACCTTTGGGTTTATTTGAAAAAGTAGTTCGGATCATCGTTTGCACATTAGTTTCTGTTATACATTCGTATTATCGTCTGTACACTAATTACTGTTATATTTTCGTATCATCGTTTGCACACTAGTTACTGTTATATTTTCGTATAATTTCGTTTGATAAGAATGGCAACAGTATGAGAGATATCGCACGGCTTCTGATCTCCGCGTTTATTTGAAAAAAAGAATGTCTGATAACGCAGCCGCGTAACTATTTCTATGCATGGAGTCAGATTAAATAAAGTGTATTTTTTGCAGAGAACGATTGAATAATTTGATTCAAGGAGAGTCTCGTAACACCAATCACTCTTGCCATGAACAAGAATGTACACTTTTAATTTTGTCCTAGTTTGAATAACGAATTAGACTTGTCATCCGTAACTTAGGTAAAACAAGTGCTTGACGAGTCTCAGTCGTCAAATGTACCCAAGGGGCTAATTTTGTACTGAACTTCACAGTGGGACACCAGGTATCATTGTTTTCTGCATCTCAACAAGAACACAATGTTTATTCTACATCTGTGTGCTATACAAATTACATAATCATGTAAAATAAAAGAGATTCATCATCTCTGTTACAGGGGTTGCCTCTATCCATTTCTCTATCAATGATGAAATCACATTTTGTGAAAGTGCCATTACTTCCCAGCAGAACACAATTCCAACAGCACAGGACGCAGTGATGTGTTTTGAATGGCTTTTTTTTTGTTGCGAGTCTCATAAAAATAAAAGTCAACGCATATTTCTCCATAGAGGAATCCGCTGGAAATTCTTTCATGCATCCGATCCCCCCCCCACATCGTTTCGAACAAACACGAATATTCTGTCCACTCTTTCTAAGTGCTCTGTCCCACGGTTCCCCCACACAATGCAGCCAGGAGCTCCTTGAAGGGCACCCACTATTTCCCCAATTAGCCAGCGAAGCGTGAACCTGGGACCGGGCCGCACAGAAAGGGGACCCGAACTGGATCCTTACGGTGTCATTGTAGCGTGCATAAAAGCCTCGTGTTGTGAGTTAAACGAGTCCGTGGATCGTAATAACGGGCGCTACTTTGTGTGGTCCCTAAACTGGTAGTTTTACTTGAAAGCCACCAGAGAGGAGGGACGAGGCGAAGACAACCCGTATTATGTACGCAGCTAGAAAAAAATTAAATTATAGGATTTTCCCCCTCGCTCTATTATTATAATGTTGGCAATTGAGTCATCAATGTTGAACGTTTTTGGAGATTGGGGGAAAGCCCGGAGGACACTGACAATGGTGATAAATGATAGTTAGTGGGAAATTTCACTCCTAAGAAAGATATTTCTTTGTTATTTGCCAGGAGTAAAAGTTTCTATGGTGATGTTGAGATTGGAATCGAGTTTCTTCATCGTCTGCATTCCCTTGTGATACTAATTTCAACATTTGGTTTGAAAATATTACAAGAAACAAGGAAAGTCAATTCATAAAAACCTAAAATTATCTTCGTGTCATAATAATATCTACTAAGCTGTTCAGAACTTGTTTTCCTCATAATGTACCTTGGCATTCTTATATATCATTCTTGCCTTCATTCCTGGTAAAAAATTGCAACACTCACAATTCAGCTTCATTAAACCTCTATCTAAACAGGCATATTATTTCATACATCCCTAGATGAATTAATATTTTGCCACTGTATTTTAAAAGTAAACGATTATCGTTAATGAAGTACTCATAGTCCAATGGCTCTTATCGGTCAACTTTACGATTTGTTAAAACTCCCCTACGATGCCAAAATGTAAACCCTGAATTACATTTGAATACATTTATTTTTTTTAATTCACTTTTCCTATCCTATCGCTTTTATTTTACAAACGGGTTGTTTTCACAAGTAATAGAAGTTACATATTTACAATATTCCACCTAAACAATTCAACGAAAAAAACGTTCAAATAGTAAACACGGAATCTCCAGGGAGTTTCAAAAATTTTCAGTACTTGCTTTCCTTTAAAGGGAGATGGGAATGCAGTATTAAAACGTATTAATATAGATGTTTGCCCTCAAGGTGTGTCATCTGGATTTGCTGAAGGATGCTGTTCGTCTGTTTGGACTATTGGCATTTTAGACGCAGATTTTGTACCAAAAACATGTCTCATTTTACATTTTTGAAGTGTCTTGATAGACACCTAGTATATGGGACAGCAAACGGAAATGGACGAGTCCATGTGAGAATGTATCCTGAATGGTACTCCAACAGATGAGGGCTGAATCAATCAACGTATGCATAGGACTTCGTGTAAAGCTCGAACATTCCATGCAAACGAGCATGCTATTTGTTTGCGATGCGCACTCCTTCCATGGAAAAAATGCTGCTCTAGATGGAATACAATCGTTTGGTCACCGTGATCATTCGATTTACCATATATTGATTTCTTTTTGTGAGATTACCGCCAACGCCAGCCATAGAAGTGTACCACTACTCTTGAACTGTTAAATTAGAGCTGATAAAAAGGTTCTCACACACTTTCTGTCTTTTGTTTCTGCACCTTAGAGTATTCTTCAGGACTTCCGGGTAGTGCTTCATGGGACTTGAAATCCAGGTAATACTTGACATGCATCACTTTGTGAATATCATTTGATTTCGTGCTTCCTACCTACCCCTAAAGTTCGTTCAGGAAATTTTAAACATCCTACATTTATTGTGTTTATATTATAAATCAAACTTTGTACCCCTTGGCATCGTTTTACCTTCTATAAAATACATTTAGGTGCGGTGATTGGAAATGTAGATTCGTATTTGGCGTGGTGTCAATGATAGATGTATGAAATGACGCTTTCCATATTACAAGTAATTGCATTTTCCTTTTAAGTCTGAACTTCCTTTATGTTTACAATGAAATAACCAGTTAAACCTCTTTAATAGAAATATAACTCAAAACCTAAAAAACTATTTTTCGTAGGTTGGAAAGACACATTTGTATTAAATACGTTTAATATCAGTTACTTAAAACATTTAATGAAAACAAGTAATTCTTATTGAAGACGATTACAAAATATCGCAACCAAATCAATTCAAAATTACCAATTCGTCAATAAAGGGAAGTAATTTATTCAGTATTCAGAATAGAAATGATCGAGGGGGGGGGGGAGTTTGTCACGAAATATGCTTTTTTTTTCACATGAAATTAATATCTGTTATTAGAAAACTGAACACACAGAAATCCGCTGACAAGAAATTATCTAGCTGTCTATATTAAACCTTTGTTAAAAACTCAATCAAGCTTCAGCATTATGAACTAAACAATGTTCCATAGATAAATCCGCATGTTCACTTACCTTTACAGGCTTTTCTGTGCGTTATAGGTTTGGAGACATCTCTGAAGTAACCTTCTTTACAGTAATGACAGTGTCTGCCCGCCGTATTGTGTCTACAATTCAAGCAGACGCCCCCAGAAACCTCTCCGGAGAGTATATAGAGCTCCATATTGAACCGACACCTGCGTGCATGTAAGTTGCAATTGCAAGCTGAAATTAGAAAAATAATGTGTTAGAAAATAATGAATGAATTTTAAAAGAGGAATAAATGTTAACCCAAATTTAATAGTAAGTGAACAATTTACAATAACGTGTTTTGAAAATGTGTCTATATCTCATTTTATATTATATGCTTTTATACCGAGCACACCGCTTTTGCTACTGCACAGCAAAATATTCAAGAGTATAATTTAATTAAGAGCTAAATACTTGACAATTCTTAATACTTGAAAGTTTAAGATAACGTAAATTCTTGAATAGTGGAAAAACCTTTAGAATTTTGGAATTCTTAAAAACGTTTAATAATTGATGTCTAGGAATATATGGTGGTAGTTGTTGATGATCCACTTAAAAGGTATGTTCTGATCTAATTAACCGTCGTATGGCAAAAGATGACTGTAGAGTCGCAAATCAGCTAATTTTGTGAAAAGGGGATTATAGCTATTCACTCATGATGAAATTTCAAATGTATGCGTTCCCTTCAAAACTAATTTTTATGCATATAAGCTGTGCAGAAAAGGGAAAAGGGAATGCATGCGCTTTTTCATGGAGAAGATTTTATTAGAAAAAGAAATAGCATACCAAATATAGAGGAATGCTTGAAGATAATAAGAATGGAAAATATGTTATGTTGCTGCTACTTATTCATTAAGGTTTAGCTAAGCATCTGGACCAGGTCCATAGGTCCGAACACACTCAAAAGGTTCAACACTGGATCAGGATATCCAACCTTCCTTACCAAACCATCACAGGTCAAAAGATGCCTTGGAAAGGTGTATTTGCATTTTAGGAAAACTTGATATGCCTTTTTCCTCTTTGAACGAAGGATCGAGGCCGGATTCGAAAATATTGATTAGTGAAGTTAATAAAAAGAGGTTAATAAAATAGAGTGCACCAAAACGTAATACAGGATGACATATTTGGCGCTAAAACAATAGACAGTCAAAGGTTCAATAAAATAAGTTTATGATTTATTTATCTTTAGATATGTGTTTATGAAAGTATCCGCAATTTTTTACGAACAAGTCCCTTGATAAAATAACTTGAAATTTGCATCAAGATGAGAATCCATAAATTGTTGTTATAAGAAGTATATTATTAGGGTATGTGTAAACGAGAACTGCCTCGAAAAGATATTCAGCACTCTTAACTGATACCTCGTGACTTTTTAATACACCGATGGGTACATTTGCAATCAAGAACTTTATTTTACCAGTGTCAGGAACTTGTACTCATTAATTTAAAGAAAATTTAGGGATACGGTTCGAGAAAGCGTGCTTTGCAGTTGATATGTATGAAAAATGCTGCATGATAAAAAAATATATAAATAACAGCATTGTAAAATAAAAAAATATTTGGTATTGAAAATTTACTCTAAAATCCGAAACTCATAAAGTCACAAGGTATCAAAGCAACTTCGAAATAACTCTCCTATGGTTACAAACTCAAGGGTCATGCCCAAGAATGTTCCTAACTGCCCCCCTGCAAACTTCTGCAAGCCGCCCTCTCTTCTCAGAAACATTTTATGTTCTAAACCAACGCCCTTCGTCAAGCACATATTCAGAAAATTCTTCATTTCCAAATCTTCTCTTCCAATCCTCTAAATGCATGTCGTTAAGCTGACATTGCATTTAAATATTTTTTCGTCTGTTTTCAGATTATTGACAGACTTAAGTGTTATTTTAACAATCTAATTTCCGAAACTTCAATTCCCTCTGACAACTAGCACCAACGTTTATTTTTGATAGCTTTTCAATTACAAAATCATTTTGGGAAACATTCCGAGCACCTTGGACTCTTTCTCTGAATACGCCGTAGCCCTTGTTGAGTGCTTTTTGAGTATTCTAATGTAAAGCAGCAAAAAAAATTTGAGAATAATAAGTATCGTTTATAACAATCGCAAAAAGAACCTACAAAAAAGAATAATTACAAACTTATTACATTGGAAAACGTATTGCTGAGGTGGGATGTATACTGCGCGCCTGTCATTTTACCGTTCGTAATTTTCCAACGTTCTGGAACGGGGCCCTGGGCAGGCCTTTCATTGTTCAAAAGAAACAGAAAGCGTCAAAAATGAGATATTTTTAGGGGAATTTAAGAGATGCATGGCCTGGAAAAGCAACGGCCTCCAGAAGATAAAGGGACTTCCGATATTCGTTAACGTTCCAAAATCATGAGTGAGTCGCCGTTGATGAAAAGCAGCAACTTCTCACAAGGGGAAGCCAGGAAGAGCACTCCATCAATCTGTCAACTGACACGTAGCTAATGGACTTGTATGTTTAGTGATAACTTTTTTGAGTGTCGTGCTACGTTTACAGTTTCACAGATGGAAAAGAGTAGATCAAAAGGGTACCCATCCAGTGAATTTCCTTAGTTTTTTTATTTTTCGACATTCCCTGAAGATTTAGTTCCAAGCATTGGAAATTTATTTCTCTAATAATGTCGATACTTGCAGGTGATGCTGCGAACTTTTAGATTTAAAGTTGATTTTTATCCCTTTACTACCTCATAATCGGAAGAATATTTTGGAATTTTTTTAGATTAATTTAAAATAAAATTAAAATATTTTCCTTCCAATGTTATTGAGAGCATTTCAAATACCGAATTATAGACTTGAACTGTTTTAAAAATGAAAATGCAAACACACATTAAAAACGAAATATGCATTTACATCACAAAACCACATATTCGTTGCATGTTTATTATGTGCTTTCAGTGTTCATCAACCCTCCTCCATTTCGAAAACGTTCTAAATTCATTCAAAATTTGAAAAATCTTAAGTTTGGGATTTTATTTACAATTATTTACTTTATGGTCTATATTTACTTCTGTCAATTATTTACTTCATGGTGCTAGCCAATACTCGCAATGCTGCAGACCTATCTGAGTCAAATTGGGATGCAGTTGGATTAGGATAAATTGGATTAAGATTGCGCTATTTTGTTTATATATACCGACAATCCCTCTCATAGATAGATCGCAAAACCTTCCAATGAGAACTTCACTTGTCAAAAACAAGAACGATTAAAGTCAGAAATTATCTTCTAAGAAACTGATAGTTATGACGAAAAGCCATTTTTTTTTGGAATAAAGAAAGCTATTTTTGGGAAAAGTTAGTCAATCAAATATCACTTCCTAAATCATTCGTTTATAGGGTTTTTGAAAAACTTGCCAAAAGGAGTAATTACAAGCTCTTCCCGAAATATTTTTAGCATTAAGAACCAACAAAAATAAATCGAAATTTCTTCACTAACTCAGGTACATATTTTCAACAATGAAACATGATTCTTGAATTCACTCCAGTCATCCAGTCTTGTGGAACCTGAACAACATGTCTTCTTTGGACACCCATTGCTCCATGATTAATATTTCTTCCTTTGAAAGAGGGTCGCCAACGATACAGCATTTCATATCTACGTGCTTCGTAGACAGCACCACTTTTAGCCGCTGACAGCTTAATAAACTGTCTCGCAGTTTTAATATTTCATCACCTAAGTAACACTTCGGGGAACCAATTACTAAGCTCTAAGGGGAGTCTTATTACTTATTAAAAAGTTTTTTATTATTGTAATTCTTTATTATCTTTTTTGTTTCATTAACGGCACTTTAGTTTTTATACGCGTCTTTCAAACTGCGTTGAAATATCACCGCATCTCATTTCCGCTCATGTCTCTCACGCGAGGTTTTTGTTGTATGTGTAGAAATGTATCGAAGGATTAATGGGAACCCGAAGAAACGTTTTGATACTCTGACGTTGAAGGGAGGTCAGAAATCCTTTCCTCTGATACGCAGTTGCAATGAGGATTAATTCCAGAGAATGGTAGATAGTACATCACTTTTAAGAGAAATGTTTTGAGCACAGTTTCCTCAACTGTTTTTTGGATCAACACTCCTTTTCAAACACGGTTTTATTTTCGGTCCCTCTTCTCTGAAAAACCATTTTTTCATTATTAATTCAGGATTATTTCAGGATTATTATTATTATTTTCAGGATTAATTCCAGAGAATGGTAGATAGTACATCACTTTTAAGAGAAATGTTTTGAGCACAGTTTCCTCAACTGTTTTTTGGATCAACACTCCTTTTCAAACACGGTTTTATTTTCGGTCCCTCTTCTCTGAAAAACCATTTTTTCACATAAAAATGTGCACATTTAACTGTGGCTTTAAATATTTATTTTCGTTCCAAAATATATGATTGTTTGTAATTTAAGAATTCCAAAAAGCTACATCAGAATTTTTACAACTTGGAACTGAAATTATATAAAGCTATTTATTAAAATTAAATTATATATAAATTGCACTTACACCTATCGATTGCTATGAATTAGTGTTGTGCAACCGGTCTACATTACGCTCTATTTTCAACAACAGTATCGAATATCCACTTTTGACTTTATTTAATTATTAACCAGTTGGTTCATTGCTCTTTTCAGTTAAAAGACTAACTAAATCCATGTTCAACTAGAGAGAATGTCAGAATAGTCCAGAGAATGACGGAAATGCACCACAGCCAGCAGTCTAGGATAAAGTGTGGGAATCTGCTTTTGAAGTCAGAACTCTCTTGGCACACGTTTTTGAATTTCAGTTTGGAATCTTCGATTGTTGATGTTTGAATTATGATGAAGATGATTGCTCCTAAACCCTCCCCTTTCCTCTGATGACAGCAATGCCCCCCAAAGATTCTTTCAGCGTCCACACGTAGCTATGGAAAACACAGGTAACGTAAATTATCGCTTCGAAATTTGAGACATACTTGTTAGAATTGTGTAAAAGTTTCGACATTCAAACACCGGCAAAATTTTCTACCAAAACGATTATACCAGTTTCCACTGGTCATGATTCAAGTTCTTTCTTTGAGGAGATATTTACGGAACGTAATGTTACCAGACCTATAAACAACGGAAATTCCTGACCTACTCTGAATTATAATTCTTGACATTTCGGGTAAAATCCCCCAACTCAACTGAAAGTGTTAAAAACAACCATATTTTTCAGGGAAACGTACAAACAGTGTTACAAATAAGAAGTAAGAGATACATATAGAAACACCTCTTAAATAAAACAAATCGGACTTGACGCCTACAATTCCGCGAACAGCAGTTAACGACTGACGCATTTTTAAATGCTAAACAACATCAACAACAAAATATTTAGATTAAATTGATGGTTTCTCTGAACAATTCGAGCAAGTTCAGAACCCTACAGTCAAGTTCAGAACCTTCTGAAGACTGGCAACCCAAAACATGACTATTAAGAAGTTTGAATACTTTTTTCTATTATTTACATACATGCGTCTTTGTACATTTTACCAATGCAATAACAAAGCTTTGATTTACGTGAATTAAACTATTTGCAGCATATTTGATTATCTTGCAGCACAAGGCTGATCATAAAGGATAGTATCGTTAGGTTGAACATACGGTATATTATGGTTTCCATTATACTTTCCGACCGTTAGATCTTTTTTATAAAAATTTCAGTTTTGTCCCCCGTTTATAATAAGTATATAAAACATATAATTTGATATTGGTCAACTATTAATTATAATTAACAACAAACAATCGTAATCGTTAAATATTAGGATTATTAGTAATTTCTATTGCCTGTATGCTAACCGCCGGCTTTATTATTCAATGAGTTTCAGTGGTTTGAATTTCACATTTTTGACATGAATACGTTTTTAAAATCGGTTCGGGGGTCTAAGGCGCATGCATGGGGGTCATCATCAGAAACTTGAGCGAATAAATTACCTACCATAGTGTAAAGGAAGTGTGGTGGGTTTGTACAGCGTGGTGGGGGAAATTAATCTCATTTCGAGCATACGCTGGCCTGTTTAACTTCAGTTCTAATCTACGGGTCGTGGCGAGCAATGGCTTCTTAAAGCTTTGCCTTGTGTTTTAAAGCTTTATATTGCAATTTCCTTGGTAATATGAAGGATGCGAAACTGTACTTTTCAAGACGATCTCCACAAAGAATCTCTCGTATTACTTTTTATGAATACAGAATTCCTGTCAATCAATCCTATCTCGTTTTTGCCATCCCAATATCCCGTTTGTGTCTTTCCAAAATCAATATGTTATTTCAAGGAAATATTTGGTGCTGCGCATCAAAAATTCTAAATGGTCGGGTGAACATTGCAAGCTCAAAGAATTTATATGCAGATCGTTGAAGAGATTAACGGAATAACCCAGGCACATTTTAGAGTCGTGTGTCGGATGGCAATTATCACGTGCTTCTTCCACAAGAGCTTCCCCGATTCAAATCGGAACCCATGACCTTTGTGAAAAAGAACCTGACTCGGTCTCTCTTCTTGGCTGAGCTGGAGTCATGCACGAGACAGCACACTCGCTCCCCCCAAACAATGCAAAGCCGACGCTCTGGAACCCTGTTCTATTAACATTTTGAAGTGAGCGTCTCTTTACGTCACTTGGCACATGCTACATTACGCCTCCCGGTTGCAGTTAGCGTCACTTTGTATCAACTGTCGAGGAAGTTAGAGTGCACCCACTCTTGGAACTGGCTGTCGAGAGTCGGGGATAAGGGAGAGAGAACTAACTCAGCAAACTGTTAAAGATGAATGGTCTCCCAGGAGACCGTGAAGAAGAGGGAGAATACGCTTAAGTAAGAGTGGGGTATGTGAGCGAGGGAATGATGTCTGCTAAGTACAACTCAGTACGCCATTTTTCAACGCCGATATGAAAAAGTATTCTAGCAAAATGCCACACGAAAAAAGACACATAAAGATAGCTCACCAGAGAATGCGATGAGAAATCGGTTTTTAAGTTCGATAGCCTTGTCTAGGCATCGTCTGTTCTCAGTCGATGACATTTTGTAATGAATAGGGCAACTTTTTGCAACAAATGCAACTTTTTTTCACGCGTTCTATGCTGCATGTAAAGTACCAAAACCAAAATTTCTCCTACATGGGGTGTATTGTAAGTGAGTTATAACCGCAGCATAAATAAAACTTTTTGCATTTATGCAACGTTTTAAAATATAGCTTAAAATTAATTAATATCAAATTACTATTTCATTTTTTGCTGTCTGAATCAACCCTTCGATCATGTGTGTCTAATCTTTTGAACGCCGAAGTATTGCGGATCAAACAAGTTCATGGTAAGAAGGCGTTCGTCCTAAGACGAAAGTGAAATAAATGGCAAGAAGTACTTTTAACACATTGGTTGGCACTCTTGATAAACCAGAGGAAACGCGTAATCGACTGCAGAGTTTGCGAGGTGAGTGTCGATCATCAATATGTTGTTCGCCTTGTGTTGACGTTTTAAAATATCTGAATGTTGAGCGAAAGAATTTTGCGCTTCTACTATCCGATATAGCACATTATATAACTGCGGCTGACGCAGGTTTTCAATGTTAAAGAAATTACTGCCCAAGGATCGGCCATTCAACGTTCTTCTGTATTTCAGTATGTATTTTATACTGTTGTACACGACTAAAACTGTCAATATATTTTTCATTATTTTAATTTTTTAAGAATAGTTTATTTTAGAATTTAGTGTATCAAAAATAAATGCAACTTTATTTCCATAAATGCAACTTTAGGGAATGATAAATGCAACTTTTCCCATTTTTACTGCAACAAAAAAGTTGCCCTAGTAATGAAGTATACTTACCTCGTTGACATGTGAATTTGATCATGAATTTCTCCTTTTTAAATTTTTGGATGTGCGACACAATTAGAGTAACGTTCGATGATTATTTCAAATCGCACGAAAAAAATTTTGTATACAAGAGTTAGTTTTAGTTTTGTAACATCTTTTCACGTTACTTTGCGATTTTTTCTGAAGAAGAAATTTGAATCAGTTTTACGATTCCCCGTCGTTTTCACTTTATCACATTGTGATCGATTGATAGTTTGAAAATTGAATTTTCAAATAATAGCTTTTTTAGTTACTCGAAACATCTATATTAATCATCTCTGGAAAAGTAAAAAGTGTTGAGAAATAGTTGTTAAACAACCTTTTGTATAAAATTTGTTGGAAAAAAGTTAGTTTCTCAGCAAAAAAGCCTTTATTCTTTGTTGATTCGACGACAGTCACCATTGCCATGAAAAGAATCTTAATAAAATATTAAGCGCTAAATGTATGCGTTATGGTCATTTGTTATATTTGAGTGAGATGAAAGGATGAAATGAAATCATTTTGCTTTCATCTCATTTTTTAGCTATGCAAAATAATAAGGAGAGTCGTTTCGGCAGATGTTTTCATATCATTACCGCGTTGTGTTGAGTGCCTGTTTGAAATCACTTCGAAAAATCGCCTACTAGTTTTGGCGATTTATCGTGGGTTTTCAAGTATACGCCATCATTTCTTAAACCCTGCAAATTTACTATAATATTTACTGGTCTAGTTGAAACTTGAATGATTGGAGGACTATTGATTGAAATTGATTTCTTAAAGCTTTTTCAACCTTTTTGGACGAAATTTTCCTTTGTATATTCCTCCTTAAATTATATATGGATGTAGCTAAAATTACGATTTGAGATTTTACAACATAAAACCTCCGTCTTTTTATTTTAGCCACCCATCAAAATCAAGTATTGCACATTTTGCTAAAAGTATTTTAAAATATGACGCTACTCATGGAATCACAAACAAACATATTCTGTACCCTACTGTAAAAAAATGTCAAACAAAAACTTGAAAAACAGTGTCTTTGAGATTTTTTCTTTTTTGCATTTTGTCTTAAACCTCAGATTGTTTGGTCCAATAATTGAATCCCATTTTTGGTCAAACTGGCACTAATTTATTTCTGATCTACTTGAAGATATATTCAAAGTTTTTCACTATTTTTATGCCAAAAATGCTTGGTTTCTCTTAGGGCTTTTCATAAAGGTAATATTTGGGTTCTTTCTTTAAAACGTGGCCATATTTTAGGACGTTTAGATATTTTATGTACTACCAGACATTTGTATGCAAAGCTGTGTTTTAGATTATTATCATGGCGAGAAAAAATCTATATTCTAATTCAA
This sequence comes from Metellina segmentata, assembly GCA_947359465.1. Taxonomy (NCBI): domain Eukaryota; kingdom Metazoa; phylum Arthropoda; class Arachnida; order Araneae; family Tetragnathidae; genus Metellina; species Metellina segmentata. Next base: position 57,250,794 of record OX375878.1, on the reverse strand, counting down.
AATTGTAACAAAAAGCTTTCAAATCTCTTTTTAAGAGATCAATGTATGCATATTCAACCTCAGTAGGTACTTACAATAAATTTAAGTGTATGTATCTACTCCAGCCTCCTATACACACACCTAGATTATTACAGAATATGCTCTGCACTGGACAGTGGTCATTGACTAAACTTCGATTTAAGCTTTTTTCAAATTAAAAAAATGTATTGACTCTAAATTAATTAACTCGGAAATATATGCAAACGAAAAAAAATCGAGCGAAAGAAGCTAAAATCAGAGTTTGGTCCGTGAGTGTAATATCAGTTCAACTGTCAAATTCAGAGATGATGTGAAATGGTCTGGGAATGGTGTACGGGCCGCTGGAATAGATACACTTGAATTTAATGTTAGTACAAAAGTTTAATATGCAGAGATTGATTTTTTTAAGGAAATTTGAAAGTTTAGTGGCAAATTTAAATTAAAGTAAATATATATTTTAGTCTATTATGTCAGTCTGGTTGGTATTACAAAATATCAGAACAACTTAACATCTTTGCTCATTTTAAAGATTAGTATCCTATCATTATGAAGACATCACACATGTTTTGATCATAAAATAGAGAAATCCATCGAAAAATCTATGAGCAGAATAGAATGAAATTGTTTCAAATTTGACCAAATACCTGTTACAAACAATATTATTTTTGACTTTGACTAGAATACTTTTTGACTTGAAGCAATCTAAGATGTAAAACAAAATGACAAAAAAAATCTGATAGACATTGATTTTCACGTTTTTATTTTAAACACTAGCAAAATACCCGACCTTACTTGATTTGAATTGGTTTGCTCTAGAATGAAGCGATGATCAAAATATATAATGACTTATGTCTTTCGTAGGATAAAATAATATTTTAACACCTTTCGCTATCTTTATAATTTCTACAACTTACTTAGGACACAAATCCTACATATGCATATCCATTCATGTAATACATTACATCGCACCCTTGCAGTATGACAAAGCTACAAAATGACGAAAGGTGACACTAAGGTTACTACTACAAAAGACGATTTGAGGGAGATTTGGAATTCCCTTTCTTAGTTCTTTTCCTCAATTGATAAAAAAAACGATTTACAGCGAGTGCTCATGTTCTCATAGTCAACAAAGTAATATTGTTTTTTACTTGTGGCGCTCTTGCATCAGGCATGCGATACTGTGGAATGTCAGTATCTTCTCTAGTCATTATGACAAAGAATATTTTAATGTTTGAAAAATTGTAGTTTAATTAAATTTTTTAAACATTATTATATTCTTTCAATAACGGCATAGTTACACTTAAAATTTGTTTTATTCTTACTTACCTGCCACTTTAAGTCGAATACTTTGTAGTTGTGTTGCGTGTGATGAACAGGAAATACAATTTATTAAAATAATAAGTATTTAAAACAGAAAACCAAAGAAAATAGCGAAATAAAACAAAATAAAAGCTGTCGGGAAAAAATTTGTTTTAATGATATTAATTCGTGATTCCTTTTCATCTCTCGATCCTGCACAGTTGCCACTTACAACTAAAAAGTGCACAAAATTTTTAAATGCGAAATTAATTCGCGAAAGAAAAAGAAATGCGAAAGAAACAGAAAATATCACTGCACGCGATAAACCAACACGAGTTTCCGTTTCATTTCCGTTCGTTGAAAAATATCGTATGTCCCAAATACTCGGAAATCGTTTACATTGAGCAAAGAACAAAAATAACATTCGAAATAAATAAAGTATCAAAGATGAAATTCTCCATAAAAATAATTTTTTGAAAAATAATTGCTCTTTCAGCAGTACTGGTAAAGCAATCCAAGTAATCGTAATAATCAATATACACATTCCAGTTTTTTCCAAAACTACCAATTTATGGTTGATTTAAGTATACTCACTCAAGTGTTTAGCATGAAACATCTAAGTATAACAAGAAAAAAAATGTTTAATTTTGCATTCACTAAACTAATATGTAGTGTATAAAATAAAGCATATTACAAGTAAATAATTGGAATAAAATTCATATGATGCCTATACAAACACAAAATTGAACATGGAACAAAAAGACCGACATACAGACTCAAGCAAACAAGATCAGTCACTAAATTAAGATATAAGTACGCATAGTATGCAAAGTTTCGTGAAAATATATTAAACCGTGTGAACCGTATAGGACACACACCATACAGATAGACACCAAACGCACAAGAGGAGTCCAAAACGGTTAGAAAACTTGAAATGGGTCAAAAATATTCAATGTTCAAACACTCCATTCATATTTATATAGATTTGTACTTTTCACGTTAAGTGGTCAAATACTTTTGTGCGTCTGATTCCATGGGTTATATAATAATACAGATATTTAAGGCCTTCTAACAAGTCGCCATCACACTATTTACATCTGTGAATTCATTATATTTCACTCTAAATCTGTAAAAATGTTCAAAATATCATTAAAATCATCTGTAGGAGTATACATACTTTATTGAAGTCTTATAAATGGGATCTTGACGAAAATTATTAAATTCAAAGTTCCGAGTTTATCAATTGGAGATAATCTCGAACGAGTCGAAAGATTTGAGAATTAATACCTGAGCTGGTACCTCACTCTCTTAATTTCCACGCCATTCTAATGTGAAGACATTTGAAGTCACGACAGGTTTAACATGAAGTAACCCCCGCGTACAAGACTGTCTTTGATTGGATCGAATTCGAATTTCCTACTGTGGGATTCTACCAATTGGGCTACCACTGCCCCAGAATGTGTATAGGAAAGAATTTAGAAACACAACTTTGCCACTCTTCATAAATTAATCCACTTTGCTATGGTTGTTTTAAAAGGAAACTAATGCAATAATAGTACCATTCCAGAAGAGGGCGGGGCCGCTGTAGCCCAGTTGGAAGAACAACACATAAGCAACCGGAGGGTTTTAAGTTCAAAACTCGCTAAATCCAAAGATCGTCGTGTACACGGAGGCTGGTGCTCGTTCAATCTGCTGACGTGGCCTCAAATAGACTTGCTTTAGCGTGGTGTGCGTGTTTAGAGAGTGGGGCGCCAGCTCATGTGTTGTTCTCGTCATCTGACCGTGGTTCAAAATCACGAAGCCTTGACCTTGAATCTTTCCCTTCGAGATTGATCCTGGACCGTCGTCAATAGACCGTAGTGCTTCTCACTCCAGTTCGAATATAATTTTCAAATGGTATTGTACAGGAGAAAATATGCTATTCTTATGTAAAGCGTGTTTGTAACAAGTCAATTGATCCTGGACCGTCGTCAATAGCCCGCAGTGTTTCTTGTTCCAGTTCGAATACAATTTTCAAATGGGATTGCATAGGAGAAAATAGGCTATTCTTATGTAAAGCGTGTTTGTTACAAGTCAGTTGATCCTGGACCGTCGTCAATAGACCGTAGTGCTTCTCACTCCAGTTAAAATATAATTTTCAAATGGGATTGCACAGGAGAAAATAGGCTATTCTTATGTAAAGCGTGTTTGTTACAAGTCAGTTGATCCTGGACCGTCGTCAATAGCCCGCAGTGTTTCTTGCTCCAGTTCGAATATAATTTTCAAATGGGATTGCACAAGAGAAAATATGTCATTTTTATGTAAAACGTGTTTGCTACTAATCAACCTAAACTTTTTTTTTTAATTTGGGAATATAAAATTTAGCGTATTTGCATTAAGAACGAAAAAATAGAACTCAGGAAAAGGACGGATCTATATTCGATATTTGCTTTTCATCAATTAAAATTGGTATTGGTAAACTTGGAATGATTTCTGAATTCATAAGTACGTGCATTTGAAGAAGGAAAGTATTGGTAACCCATGTATGGGGGGGACGCCGCCTGATGTTGACACAAAACTTCAACTTTGTAGTTCATATCCAGGAAACGCGGAACGATTAAACGTTTACTGCAAGAGGCTTAATGTTCCATTGGAGCGTTCACCTGACATTCTACGTAGGCGTGGAACGCATATGGCATTACGACGTGAATGAAATAAAACTCCTCAGATGTCACGGAAAACGAAGTTAAAAACTCAGGAATCTGACCTTCGCTGACATGAGGTTTGTTGACAATGGGTGCTAAAGGTTTGTAAGACCTACCTTCTTTTTCATCATTTCTCCCGTAATGATCTCTTTCTTTAATGGAGCAAGTCGTAAAGACCGGTTTGGGCCCAACTGCAACTCATCCAAAATATCGCTTTGGCAGAAAAAAAGATGTTGCTTTTATGTCTACTCTTTATTTCCAGATTAACCTCGTGGCAAAATATTTATAGTTTGTAACAAAGTAAATAGCAATGTAACGAGCGTAAATAATTTCCTTGTCCGTTGGCGTGGTTCGGCGAATTGACCTAATGGCGTGCAAATAAATTACTGGGTTTATAAGGCGGGTGGGCAATGGCACTCGCAGTTCAGAATGATATTGAGCCTCTTCAGTATATAAATTACTTTGTAAGATCTTGCGATGAGATTGTTAGTGGGTCGAACATCTTTGAATCTCCAGTGTGTGCGTGTTGGGAAATAAAGCTGTAGCGCTTCCCCCACATTTCAAATGAATTAATATTTTGTCTGCTAATAAGTATACCTGTCAAAATTTTCAAACATGTTTTTAATTTTTCTGGGCCATAATGTGGTGATCTGTAGACCTGGTGAAGTTCACCGATAATTTTTTTCTTTACGTGAAGGTTAGATTTCATCTTGAGAAACGCACTTACAAAGCACAAGGGGAGTATATCTGTGCTCTCAGATAGCAAAATGTTATAGTCACTTTTTTTTAATTTTTCGTGACAGCAATTTTAAGATTCACCATGTGGTTCTGCGGTTTTTGACTCATTACAATTTTTCACCTTTGTTGTCTCATAAACTGAAAGAGAAAGACGGCATTTTGCCACCTTCTAAACCAGGCATGGGCAACTTTTGGAAAGTTGCGGGCTAAACTTTAGGATATTAATGAAGTCGCGGGCCGTAGATAATAGTTAGCTGTTAAAAAGTAATAATGATAAGGTTTATTTTATTTTGTATATTTATAAAGTAGAATGGTAAAGTTACATGAACAGAATAATATCGTATTGATTAAGTATTTACTTACAATCTTAAGGAAATTAAAGAGAAGTTTGAGCTTGAACTTGAGAAACAAGATTATCAATGTTGGTATCAATCCCACAAATACATAGGGGCAGAGTGTTTTCCAAATTTTCATCTGTAAGCCCTGGTTCCTTACTTCGATTTATTAGTTTTCATCATGGAAAAGAACTATCCGAGTATTGTTGATTTGTATCAGTGTTTTTATAACAACTAGGGGGCCTGCCCCCTGCTCGCTAACGCTCGCCAACCCCCGGAGGATTGCTTCGCTCGCCTCAATGAAGACATGTGTCCTAGCAGAAGGGATTGTTTACAAAATATGTTACCAAAGAAATGTTTTTCAAATCTAAATTTGCTGTATTACAGAAAAAATATATACAGTATCTCTAAAATCAGAATTCAAATGAAAACTTTGTGCAAATTTTGACTCGAAATGTGAGCGTTACTTTGGAAATTGAATACCCAGCATGTTGTTTGTGTGTCATTTTCCCAGCACTCAAACGACCCACACTTTTTCATTGAGTTTGTTGCCGAAAGTTGTAGTGCAAGCGTCTTGTTGAACTATAATTGTTGGCCCTGAAAAGGACCGTTTTTTAAATGGCCCTGGAAAGATCCTCCGCTTTCTTTGATTTCTATTATAAACTAATTGCAACAGCTCATTAAAATTTCCTTTTTTTTTTTCAATAAAATTTCATCCGATAACGCTGTAAATTCAATCGATGCGCGAAACTTCGCGATAAACAAACAATCGTACAGTGTTGCCAAAACGCGATTACAAATAACGTCTTTTTCGTGAGCCACGTAAGAGAATTATATATATATAGAAGATTACATCCGCAAGAAGGAATGGAATCAAGAAGAGTAAGGCCGTTTCTCGGATACAATTAATAACGAAATTTATAATTATTATTCCCGATTATCCGTGGAATTCAGTGGCGCGATGTGTCGCCGATAACTTGTCTTGCGACTTTGTAACGTCGTTTTGATTTAATTTGTTCAAGAAAACAGACAGCCATCTCATATATCCAATACTAATTTTATTAGTAATAATAACTATATAAGGTAGTATTAGAAATACCAAACTTTTACATTTTTATATTCAGGTGTGCCGCAAATAATTCAAGATATTTTTAGTGTGCCGTCAACTAAAAGAGGTTGAGAAACACTGAACCAAGTAGTTCAGGCTTTTGTTCCCCCCTCACTCTCTTGTTGGCGAGAACCGAGAATATTTACTTTTTTTTCGAGCGCGATTTTAAAATGTTCTGCTGACCGGATCAAAAGCCGGGGCGGGCCACATCCGTCCCTAGGGCCGGGAGTTGCCCACATATGTTCTAAACGATAACAAACCAGATTCCAGAATGCAACTTACTCAATGGTTGGGGAAAAGGGACTTAACATTTTGGCATCTGAGCACAGATATAATGTTTTCCGTTTTATTTTCTTAGAACTATGTTTTTTAACTTGGTATGTTTCACTTGCAAGAAGACGTTTTGTAAGAAACTAGAATTTCTTAAAAAGACAACCTGTGTTGAGTTTTCTTCCGTCTTTATCTTCATGTGGATTAAGACAGCTCTATTTTATCGTAGAAAAAAAATACACAGATAGTGTAATAGCAGTAGAGTGAACAGATGTCTCTAAAAATGTGCGAAAAGTAAACATCTTAAAAAGGTGTGAAAATATGCTGATAAGATAACGCGTTTGGAATGCATCATTCAACAACATCCATTTGACCTTACGCGTGTGTGTTTCGAGCCAAAGAGAAAACTGTGAAAACCTTTTATGTAAATGGCGAAATAAGAGATATTACTGAATTTGGAAGTATATAATATGTGTTTGTTAAATTGACGATTGCAAATCTAGAAACCTTTTTGATAAGGAAGTTTCATTTTTGATTTTGATACATTTTGTGTCAGTTCCGAACATATTGTACATTAACAAAATAAATTACTGCTTTATATGATACTCATATGTGATACAAATGATGATATAAGACGGCCAAAATTTGGCAAATATTGGGCTATTTAATGACTTATCATTAGTATTGTAAATCTTATGTATTTGAAAGCTTTACAGTTACGCCACGTACAAGATGCATTTAAGTGATCTAAATGGTGACAAACTCTTATCATTTCTGGTCCCCAAGAGAAATGACCAACCTAAGTCATATTATTAATATATTTCAAGACTGAAAAATGTGCAGTAATATTATATTTCCGATGCTTTGAGGGGTAATGTCGAATTGAAAACTAAGTGTCTACTTGAAATTAAATTTGAATATGGAAGATGTATAGATTATTTGGAGTAGTACGGTTTCTTATAATACATTGGAGATTGCCTTACTTCAAAACTGTTAAATTCTTTAAAATAAATGAGATCACACACAATTGAATACATTTGTCCGATGTTTTTTTTTTTTACATATTTTGGTTGAAATTAGAATTACAAACAACCAAATTTTAAATTTTAGAAAAATTTGCTCTCGAAATATACCTAGTTTTGGCCACATTCACTGTTTAAATAGCAGACATGGTTTTTGAACCATTCTCTCTCTGTTTCTTTTCTATTATATTACATTTGATTGATCTTCTCAATCTTAAATTTAATAATATCGCCTTGATCGTTTGACATACATCTGAAGTAGAATGTAGAGTAATAAGAATACATTCTTGTTCAATGAAATGCTTTTTCAATGACTCGAACTGCATAAAAATTATAAAGAATTTTGCCAATTTAAGCAGCCATTTAGATTTATTTCAGTTTTCAAATTTGATAAGTTAAGACCATGTGTAAAGCAATAATCAGCAATTTCTTAGCCCAGCAGCATCTTAGAATTATCTTTCTCTGAGGTCCAACTGCCATTGGTACAAGTCTATCTTTCCATCGTGTAGCAAAAATTCGCAACAGAGCATCAAACCGAAGTCCAACTCTGAACTTTCCCAGTAATTCCAAGTAAATTTCCAATCATCTCCATAAAGTATCATTTTAAATTCAAATGACGATTAACAAACTTAGACACACGGCACTTCTGTGAATTCAAAGTTTTGATTCACCGAACGATTCCGTTCATAGGAATGACATTACTTGAGTCGAATGTGAAACCTTTAATCGAGGAAGACTTTGACGGATCGCTCGGGTGTGGCGACAGCATGTTTAAAGATTACCAAGAAGAGTACAGACAAGACTATGGACGAAGAAATGAAGATGGGAGTTGGTGTAATGAATTAGTCTCTTTCTAGGAACTCAGTCATGTATTACAAACTTTCGCGTTGCAACTGAAAACTCATAGTTTGTTCCATTTCATTTTACTTTTTACTTAAATTACAGTCATTAAAGTAACTACCTGGCCCATCCTGTAATTCTACTGGTCGAAACAAATCCACCATTGCATATAAACTTCAGTAACTCATTCTTGTTCACTCATAGCTACGTTCATGAAGAAGGTAGAGGGCTACGGCCCAGGACCTTCGGTCCACCCACTCTCGTCATTAAAGTAACTTTTGTCTGCAGAACAGTTTGACTGCAGAATATCCTGTTTAGAACCGATTCAAGCATTCTACTCGAGCAAATTGACATAGTATTTTAATAACAAGATATTGAAGTGTGTGATTATTTGAGTTTTCTAAAGACAAAACATTGATGAAAGAATAATTTACCTAAAATTCCAAATTCGTTTGGGCTGATACTTGGATATATTGTTATACTAGAAACAAATGAAATTGGTGATAATCAAAGTTCAACCGAAATAGGAGTAAAATTGTTCGGACACAAATTTCAAGAGAAAATATTCGACGAGTTTAGCATCAAAACAGAGAACAATCGAAACTTGTTTTAAGCGTAGGCCATCTAGTAGGTACCGGGTTCGAATCCCAATCTGTAAGCTCATGGATGTTGGTGATTGTCCTCATTAAGATTAATGGCGGCCTATCCACTGGGTGCTCTTTCACAAACAGCCGCCAAATCTCCCCTTGTAGAGGTCAGTGGTCAGGTATTTAAAAAAAATACGCATTAAGTATTTCAAACAACTTATTTTTATTTGTCATAAAATGGAAACATTGAAATTTTCTAGAGTCAAAAGAGGAGTCTGAAATATCAATAAGTTTTCTACTGAAATTATGCTACAAAGTTATCACAGTTTCCTTTTAGCATCTTATCAATTTTGGGTTAAAAATTTGCTTTATCCTTCAGTTTCAAACCACTCACATCAACACTCAATTCACATCACTATTGTTTACACACACAATTCAGGTACACTTAGTTTTAGAACATAAACCCTATTACGTGTTCAAAATAATACCCCCGCACACTTAAATTTCAATAATTTAACTCGATAAAGCGAATTTTATATCTTTTAACTAACTATATTCCTAAACAAAACTCTCTAATAATCTCTATAGTGAAATAGGCTACCTGTTTTGTTTTAAAACACATACCCACGCACACTTTTAAAAAGTGCATTTGTATTTTGTTCCTTTTAAATCCCAAATATCAGCAACACACTTGAGAGAACAAACGATATATGAGCAAACCAATAAGAAAATTTTACCAATAAGAAAAAAAATAAGAAAACCAATAAGAAAAATTATTTAATGGCCTCTATTTCAATAGATTATGAGTATCTCAAAGAAGAATCTTCACTAAAGTTAAACTCACAGCCTATCATTGGGAAGCATTCTAGAAGCATCTACCGAATATCTTCAATGCTTATCATCAGTTCCAGACTTTTAAAAGCGTCCCTCCTAAGATCATACACATCTATTCGTTCTAAATGAAGCCCGTAACAATGAAAAATATTATGCCATGCTATTGCTTGATTTCCGTCGCACCATCGCAATACTTCAAGGGACTACGTTGCACTTGACTGCAGAACTCTTGTTATTCGTTGATCAGTCATTAAATTCAAAACTACATGTCACACCGGCTGAAAATCGCTGTGAGGGTGGTCCTTTACCACAAATACTTACGAAGTATCAGCTTTTCTTACAAAAATTACGTTTCCACTACTTCCGCGGTGGAACAGGACTACTACTGCAAGGATACCAGCTTCTACGATGCCCAGAAATCTATGTGAATAATTAGTTTTATGCTAAATGGCTGCTCGGCTGATTACCAATACATTAAAAAAATTATTCTGCGTACACAGTAGCTATCATGCTCATCCAACCCTACTAAGAAATGAATATGTCTGGGGTGCTGTGAAGAAGCGTATTATGTCTTCCATCTTTAGAAAATATTGCAAGAGCTTTACACTACTTTTTAGGTTTCTACATAAGAATTTCATCGACGAATATTCTTAACATATATTTTAGCATTTAATCGTATTTCTTTGGATATCCTGACTCTGGAATGATACCCGCATATGCATGTCTTTTGTAAAATTGAATAAATACCATCGGGGGAGAACCTTCATGCTATGAGATTTTCTACTGTTTTTATTCAAAAAAATAAGGGATGAGTTGGGAACATCAAAAATTTTCAAACATTAAATTGTGTGGGCAAGAAGCACTTTTTGATAAAAAAAATTCCCTATTGATCTGACAATTGGCTCTTTCTCTTACCGATGAGCTATTCTAGATTTAACTGGGCACCGACAGTTTGCTCTTACAGCTGGTATCTTTACAACCAACAAACGCATTGGGCGTAAACAGCGGTTTGGGTTTATTTGTTAAGTGATCTTTATCGACGTTATTCGACATTTGTATCCTTCGGGACACAAAAGCGACCACAGAAAACACAAAAAGAAACGCCTGGTGCTATCACGAAAGAGGCGGCGAATCGTTTAACTCAATGAAGAGAGGCTTTAAAGGCTGTTTAAGAAACTTTGCTCCTCCCTCCCTCTAGGAAAATAAGAAAAAGAAAAAGAGAAGCTGGGTTCCAAAAATTACGACACCGAATAAGATGAGTTCATCACGAGCCGGCTATAAACTACAGCGCGAGCTTTCTTTAACTGTGCTGGGGGTGCAGGACAGGAAGGCCGAGTGAATAAAAACCCAGCCCGTAAGCAATTACTTTGTGGCGAACAAGTTGTTACCCCACCCAAAGCGTCCTGAAAAGTGTGATTCCCGCCAATCCAGCTGACACCTCCGGTATCGTAAAAATGACTCCAAATATCCTCGTTGGCGTCAGAAGAAGAAATTACATCCGCTTTTGTTCACATGATAGCAGCTGGCTCCTGTTTGACAGTTCGAAAAAACATAAAGGGGAACACCTTATTCCAGATATATAAGGGTGAAGCAATGAGCAGTTTGTAGGGAGTAGACTATTTCATCTCCATTCCTAATAATGCATGGCGAATGCGTTGGGGGAAGGCTTTACGTCTGACAGCTGGGACCTGTTTTGCTGAGCAGAACATTGGCAAACTCTTGTAAGTTGGAGCATTTTTGATCAGTATCCAAGAAGAAAACAATTGCAAGGAAGGCAGCAAAGTGGAACGTTTCTTAGCAAAGGCACTTGGAGATCTAAAGCATAATCCATAAATTTCCGTTCCCGTGAAGAACGAAGTGAGACGAAACTTGCATCTGAAAATACCCGAACTTTGCGAAGATCTGAAGCTTGCACTTTTCATTCACAATACTTATTTCATTACTTTTAAATATTTTATATTAAAACAAGATGATAAATGTACTTATATAAAGTCGAGAAAGAACACAGAGAGAGAGAGAGAGAACACGAAGACTAATATACCCAGTTTAATTCAAATTATTTGTCAATATTTTTCTCACGTTCGTGTGGAGTGGTTTCGGTGGGGAAATGGGATCCATCTCAGGTGCCGACCTCATCACCTAACCGTGGTGCAAAATTACGATGTGTCTCTTCGGATGTTTGCCTTGGGATTGATCCCGAAACGTCACTAATACCCCGTTATGTTGCTCCACTGCGACGCTAGAGCAACTACCTACCAACTAATTACCTACGTATCAGCCCAATGGTTTTACTTGAAGAGCAGCTCCCTTTCTGCTGAGCGTGCAGCAACAATGATTAACTACATTGGTAACATAATCGACAGTTAACTTCATCAATATTTTTCGGAATGCAAGCATTTTTATGTAAGCTAATGAAGCAACAAATATAAAATAGTTCTATTGTAAAGTTCCTCCGTTGATAACCTTTTACATCCTATTCTTGTCACTTAGAAAAAGCTATTTTAAACTAAATGATAAGTTCTTATTCGAAAAGGAAAAACAAACTATTAAAAGCAAATGGTTGTTGATTGTTGGGCAAGTTCCAGAGGATATCGTTTTTGATTGCAGTCAAACAAAGAAATATAATTTCTGGTGCAAGTATCACATTCATATATTAGCTTCATGTAAATTTCCAAAAATCTATATTTAAATTATCGGTTTTAAATACGTTCTTTTCTGGAAAATAACTATCCTTCAAATGATAACAGGTGTCTAGTATTTATGTAATTTAAATATTATTGAATGAAACTACTGCTTCCAAAGAGTAGTGTTGCGTAGAAATATTCAAAATATAAAATAAAAAATATGTTACTACAAAGCGGTAGATCTGATTGAAAGTGGAAAAGATCCAACCCAATATTTTAATCGAATTTTGCCCATGAAGTAACAATCAAGGTCGATTTACCTTGAAGCTGAAGTGCAAAGGTGTGTCTTAATTCACGCTGCGGTTCATATCTTGAATATTTCATAAGATGTAAGAGCGTCTATAGTAATCAGTTACTCACAGTTTGAGAGCATCAACTACGTCACTTTTTTTGCTTTCAACTCAAACACCTCCCCCTTCAACCAATCCACCATCGCTTTTTTAAGTCCCAGGATGATCAAGTTGGCATTTATTCTTCGTCTGACTCACAAGGAGCACAAAAACAAATACTTGAGAAAAAGCGTTTATTACTCTGCGGGCAACTTCGATGGGGTTCCTCCCCCATTTAAGTACTTCTGCATTATTCATGCTTAAAAGTTTCTTTTTTTAGTAGTTCTATTATCACAATCCAATGCTGTATCCCTGCCGACATCTTCCAGGTGCACTGACATCTAGCTTGCCTTACCGTCTAACGCTTTTCTTCATTTGAAAAACTACTTTCCTTTATCTATTTTATATGCAAATGCAAAATAGCTGGTTTATTCATGTTACTTCGTATCGATTCACACAATCGCAATTTTATTTTAATGCAGGAAGAACTGAATGGATAAACTCACAAGAAATGACTCATGTTTAAAAATGTCTCAGGAGACATGAGAATTTGTGTTTTAGCCAAACTTATTTTCTTAATTCGAGTATACATATGCTTGGAACGAGCATTTTTCAAAACAAAAATATTTTAAACGTATAACATTGGATAGATATTCCATGTGGAAAAGGGTATGCATTTATTTTTGTCTGTTCTATTACCGAAACAGTTATTACTTAATGTGACGCTCATAATAACGTTACTTATGGCTATGTGCAATTGAAAAAGAAATAAAGCTTTTTTTAATAAGCTTCGTAATTCATGGTATAATACAGGTTGACACTCTTTTTCCGCCAGTTTTCTGTGAGTAGTTATTCGACGTTGAATTTTATAAGATACAGTTTGAGGAACAATCTCAGAAAAGATAATTCAGAATAATCTATTTCAAGATCAACCAAACAAGGAAATCAAATTAACGATTATCGTAAAGAAACAAAAATTATAGTTACAAGTAAACTGTTGGGAAAATGTTTATTTTTTTTCTCCGTAAAGTTGTAAAATGAATAAATGTTTTGTGAATTTGTGTTAACACCGTGCTATTTCTTTTGCCAATTAATCATACATCAGGAAATATTGAACATAACTGATACGCAGGGTTGGGCGGTAACGCTTTACTTGTAATAATTACTTTTTACAGTAATCTTACAGGTAATTCATTACATTTGAAAACCAGTAATTTTACAGGTAATTCGTTACATAATTTTCGATAAAGTAATCTTAGTTACGTAACCTTATAATTTATTTTCATTTTATTTTGTTTGAAAATGCAGTGTACGAATTATTTTTTTGTTCTACATTTGCGAAGTGTCAAGGTTATTTACTGATTGTACTGATGACCAACATTCATCTAGCAGTGACGATGGATTTTTTGAGGTAGTGAAAACTAGACATTCTTTTGCCGATTTTAAGTTATCCACTTATTTTCAAAACAAAGATTGTAGTTTGTCTGCATTTTGTTCTTTACCTACAGTAAAAAGCATGTTTGTAAAATACAATATCCTTTGCCAGCCAGTGAGGCTGTTGAAAGATTGTTTAGTTCTGGCGGTTTGTGTCTTCGACCCAATCGCAGCAGCGTAAGTGACACAAATTTTGAGATGCAACTTTTGCTGTGTCACAATAAATAGATTTTCTTATAACGATGTAATAAAGTTGATAAAAAATCTTTCGTTGTTTGATTTCTGCATCCTTTTTAAAACATTTGTAACTATGGAATTTTGTCGTAAAAAGTAATCTTAAAATTAATTGTAATTATAATGCGTTGCTATTGAAACGTAGTAATTTTACAGGTAATTCGTTACTTTTTACGAAAAGTAATTGTAATTCTAAGAAGTTACATTTAAACAAGTAACGGTCCAACCCTGCTAATATGTTTCTATCATTATTTAAAATTTGACTATTTTATCACATTCGCATTCTTTGTTTAAAGTATTTCACATCCTGCGGTAGTTAATGTGTGCTGGTGGCCCTAAAGACGCAAGGGAGAGATCCTTTTTCAGATCACCTTTTTCTTAATTGGGGACTTAGTTCCGACTCCCAGACTAGCTGAAGTCATAACGAATATAGGGAATACCCCAAGAGAGTTATTGGTAGAGGTCCGGACCAATACGTACAATAATCGTTTTTCCTAGGAGTGAAAACTAAACATAAAACATTGCCCGGCAGACCATAGAGTGACCAGAGGTAGGTGCCCTTCAGGTCGACCTTACATGGACCCTAATTGGTGTTCTTTAAATCGGGGGAAGGATAGAGTTTAGCCTGTATCTGTTCATCCAATCATTCTGTAGCCTGTCTAGGGTTTGAGCTTGGAGGATATCAGAGTTGAAATTTCTACATAGTCCACACCATAAGACCTGAGTACCTCAAACAATACAAATCAGACTGATAGAGTTTAGCCTGTATCTGTTTATCCAATCATTTTGTAGCCTGTCTAGAGCTTGAGCTTGCAGGATTTCAAAGTTGAAATTTCTACATAGTCCACCCTGAGTATATCAAACCATACAAATCAGACAGATAGAGTTTAGCCTTTGTCTGTTCATCCAATCAATTTGTAGCCTGTCTAGGGCTTGAGCTTGCAGAATTTCAGAGTTGCATTTCTACATAGTCCACACCATAAGACCTGATTACCTCAAACAATACAAATCAGACTGATAGAGTTTAGCCTGTATCTGTTTATCCAATCATTTTGTAGCCTGTCTAGAGCTTGAGCTTGCAGGATTTCAAAGTTGAAATTTCTACATAGTCCACCCTGAGTATATCAAACCATACAAATCAGACAGATAGAGTTTAGCCTTTGTCTGTTCATCCAATCAATTTGTAGCCTGTCTAGGGCTTGAGCTTGCAGAATTTCAGAGTTGCATTTCTACATAGTCCACCCCATAAGACCTGAGTAATTCAAACCATACAAGTCAGTTTCAAGCTTTAACGCAGGGTAACTCTTGTCCTGCTATGTTTCAAAATTCACGAATTCGACGAAAACAACCGCCTTGGAATGAAACTGAATAGCAAGCAGATTGATGAATAAACACCCCAACGATTATTCCCAATCAACACTTATCCGCCTTGAACACCATTTGTTGGTCGATAGCCCACTTTCCCATAGAGTGTCAGGCGGGGGGTCTGCTATAATGGCCGGGTGAGGTGAGAATCGGGGGTTAGAGTTCGCATTCTTCACAGGTAGACACCGACCTTTCGCCTTTTATTTATTCTAGCGTGCACCAGGGGTTGCATGATCCGGGAGTAGTGAGCGCATATGCCCTTCTGGTATTTTCTTCCCCACCCTATTCTTAAGTACTCTTCGCCATTGTGTGACCAAGCTTTAGGAAAATACAGCAGTGTGTAGGTGTGTGAGGGGTAAATACTTCTCCACAATAACCATGCATCGTTTAGAAACCTTTCATTTGCGTTCCCGGCTCTTTCATTCCAACAAACGGCTAGCTAACCATGTTAGAGGAGGACAGAACCGATCGTGCATAAGCACGGCTAGACCTTTAAACGTAGGTAAAAAAGAAATTATATCATACACTTGAATAGCATTTGTGTTGCTTACATTCCATAAAAATGCACGGAAATTAGATAGCTCTGCATGCATATTTAATAGAGCAAGAAATAGTGTGCATATTATATACATAATACGGATAGCAAATATGAGTATATTTGGTTTTAGTTCTTGCTATACACTATTAAGCGAAGAACAATTGGGTTTAGTTCTTGTTGTACACTATTACTAGAAGAGCAATTATAACATACTGTTAAAAGAACAATTGTGTTAAATTCTTGTTGCAGTCTATTAATAGAAGAACAATTGTGTTAAATTTTTGTTTGTCTATAAACGGAACAAAAATTGTGTTGAATTCTTTTTCGTCTATTAATAAAAAAATTGTACTAAATTCTTGTTACAGTCCTATTAGAAGAAAAATTGTGTTGAACTCTTGTTACCTACTATTAAATTGCAAGATGAATTTGTATTTGTTGCCATCAAGGTTTCCACAGATATATGCTAATTTCAGGTTTTGTGGTAAAGGAGTGGCTTTTCCAATTAATATCAAGTTTTTGTGTTTGTTTAATTATTTTATCAGCTCAATCATGTTTTAAACTCGGTCTTGAAGATTTTTGTTAAAGTTAAAAGTAACAAATTCGCTATTCATTTAAATAGTTATGTTTTATTCGATCCATGGTATAAGAATGAAGCACTCAGGTTATCATTATTGATGAACGTTTCAATAAGACAGTTAGTGCAAATCCAAAACTATCAATCAAGATACAGCAAATTAGACAGTCTATTTCTGTTCCAATGCTCTCGCGTAATAGATATTGGAATTACCCTAAAATGTAGTGCGTTGCCACTTAATATAGTTGGTGGTGTCCATTCAACCATCAAATCAATTCGGACTTTATTCTTTGAATTCTAATTTACAATGTGCTGAAATCGTATTCGAAAAGTAAGCGAATTGACGTCACGTTTAGAATAGGAAAAAGAAACAAGTATCGCAGCAGAAGCACTTCCGCCACCTATATTTAACTTGACTAGAAATGCCTCTCATAACGAGCTGATTACAAATGCAAAATATCTCATCAAGCGCAACATGCTATAAGTACAATACTTTGAAGCGTAAAATTATTACCCTCCCTTTCAATGGCATTAAACATCTTACCATATACAATCCACTCAACTCCATTGTCGATGTTTACGTTCGGGTTTTGAGCCACCATTTTTTAAATCTGTTTTATTATTTCTAAACTGTTTCCTTTCAGTCTTTAAAATCGGTAAAATGTAACGGGTATAAGTATAGAAATGCCATTCTGTCTGCTTCATTTACGCATGTTCTGAGCTCTATGTGTTTGAAATCGGCTATTGGAAAACTTTGATATTTTTCTTATTTGAATTTGATATTTTTAAAACAGTTTTTTAATAATATCAAACGAAATCGTTCTTCCGTTTTATAATGTCATAAAAATTTGAAAATATATGCAATTTCATAGGGGATAACATTATCTCTGCAAACTACTTTCATCAATTGATTAAGTTTGTTTTTCTTTTATCTCAGAACAAAGTTAAAGGGGTTGTTAATCGTTACATGAAATTAAATATCAATGCCATTTCAGATTTATCTGGTGGAGGTTAACTTTTTCAGCAATCGAGACAGCACAGTGCACACAAAGAAAAAAAGTCCAATTTTACCACTCGCAAAATTTTGTTTTTTTAATGAATTTTCTTATATTTTTTAGCTTTTTTTTCCTGCAACAATACTAAGTTTATAGCTAAAAATAACATACCACACACGACAATTCATAGGAAACAAGAAATATACAGCTACGAATTTCATCTTTCTTTTAAAGATCGTAGTAATATATGTATTTATAAACACTGCATAAAAAATGGAGACATCTTGAAGCCAGTGTTTGGTTAGAACGAGACTTACCACCTGTGACATAAAAATACGTAAAAATTTATCAGAATTTGAAACTTAAAGGAATGTCTGTTACATCAGAAGGGTCATATATTAGTAAGTTAAATGTTTCCCTCGGGTGGCGATACATACCGATATACGGCGTGGTATGGAGTCATAGCGTCCTCTTATGTAATCCAGTTATAAAAAATTTGCAAAGCATTCAGCAGTTCAAAATCTCTTATATTCCAGGGAGGTCTAATTGATGGCCTAGAGTGGGCCCAATGGGAGACATATCCCGCTGGTCCATGAAATATTTCAATTCAATACAAAGGAAGAAGCAAACAGTATGTATCTAGATGTTATTGTCCTGGAAAATAGTCTCTTGGACACGAGATATGAAACATAAAATAATAGACTGAAGGGTCTGCTGAAAGTATCACTAGGCTAAAAAAACTTTTGGCCCGTAATAAGTTTGAACTAGTCTTTTGTGACTCTACAAGATGTTTCTAGACATGCGACGAATTGTGCACTTAAACTCTGGAGGATTAAATGGTAGTAAGTTTGAATGTCTGTGAATCACAGCTGTCTGATACACCTTTCGATATAATTCCATTTATTCTCAATTAAGATCAATTAGATCCGGTGATTGAGTATCTCAATGCAGCAGAGAGATTCCTTCGTCATGCTCCTCAAGCAATCAATTGACACAGAGCATTGTCCAGCCCATCTCTGTTGGAATAAACTCTCAACATAAATCAGAAAGCATGCTTAAATACTTTTTATTCCTTCTGCGCACGAATAAAAGAGCCAAACACACCTCCGAAAACATGACCAAGATCATAACATTGCCCCCGCAAGCTTCAAAAATCGTGACTATACCTTGAAGGGCCAGTGATTTGGCATTGCTTTTTCAATTTCCTCACCCTTCCATCTGCATGACATAGTTGAAAACGTGATTCGTCGGACCTTTTCCACTCATTTATTAACTGATTTTTGTGCTTAAGTGCGAACTAAAGTTCTGTCTCGTTCATTGCAAAGAGCAATGGCTCTCAGAGAGGGTTTCTGATTGCGTAGCCCATATGTTTTTAACTGAGACAAATTGTTGAGAGGCCATTGGTCCTAGTCCCTTACTCAGATGATTGGTAATTTGCTGTCCACCTGTTGGATTAAATTAATCTGAACAATACATGTCTGCGCTCAAACCCGTTAAACGTCTAGCGCTCCGTTTCTGATAACTTCAATAACTACTTCCTTTGAACTACTCGCAATTTTGCATCTGTTTTGTTAACATAATTTTTTACCTAGAACTTACCCAGAAACTTGGATAGTTCTACTTTAAAGTTCGTCAAACAGCACTTTTACTCACTTTTTTCTCCCTACAGTATAAGGGCTCTAAATGAATGTCGGAACACATGTAGGGTGTTTTTCACCATTCTTTTACGAACCAACTATTCAACAACATCCGTATACGGGGGATATTTACTTTACAGAAAGTGGTTTGGTGATCATTCGGTGCAAACTTGAAATGGGTGTTCACAGAATATAAATATAAGTTGAAATATGATTTGTCTTGTGATAACATACACACACACGAATTGAAAACGAAGTCTGAAGAAAATGTCTTTTTTTGGCTTTCATGATAGATTTGAATTAGGTTCAAATTCCTAAACGTTTATTTAACTTTCAGTCTTCTGGGGATAAATTTCCAAGATAGGAACAAAAAGCCATCTTAAAACTACCCAGTGGAAAGAATGAACCATTCAACTTGGAAAACAAAATTTTCTATTCCACCTTTTTATCATCAGTTCATCACATGTTTTTAATTAAAAAAACACATGGAGTCCATAAATGATTGGCGCTCTTGGCTAGCGTTTGGTATTTTCTATTCCAGAGCGCGCGCGCACAGTGGAAACAATACGATACCAAAGCAAGCCCTCGGAGGGTCCCGCAAAGTTTTCCATTCCCCCCCCCCCTAATCATATCGCTCTTTAGAAATCAACTCAAAATTATGATTCCTCGTTGGATATGTATTCTGCCCAATTTATGCCTTACCCTTTTTCTTTCTTCTCTCTCCGTCATCTGCAGTAAAATCTCACGCCACGGGAAAAAAATGAAGAGAGAAAAGGAAAAAAAAAAAAAACTTCCCATCAAAAATACACAACATTCCAAACTGCCAGGCCCTTTCCATAAGCATTTTAATATTACGGCGGCGAAACAGAAAAGAACGATCTTAAACCTGGGAGGGTGGCATTGGCCCTGGCCGAAAAACTTTCCATGTCAGGACGTCTCGCTGTGTCAGTCGGAGAATTTTGGCGCCTTCTTTCTCATCCCCTCTCATTTTTCCCTGTTGCCACCCTCCCCCCGTGACTTTACGGGGTGATTTACGATGTGCCACGCCTAGGTTCCGCGTGAATGTGAATCCCCCCCCCCTATATTCATTTTTTGTTTCCGTCCAGGTAAAGCCGCACAGCGTGCAGTCGGCTTTCGCTCTCTCTCACATACAAGGGAATCGGATCCATCGGGATTCCGAATGTTTTCGGTTTCTTGCAGGCCGTGCGGAATAGCTAGCATGACCGCAGCAATTTACCCGCGATACAAGTCGGGTACCTCCCAGCTATTACCGCTTCCCCACCCTCCTAGACCGCCTTTATTTATTACTTAATTCCTCAGCAAATACGTTTCCTGTGCGGATGCGAGACAAAGAGAGATTTATGAATCGATCACCGTGGGGATGGTGGACCACGGAACCCTCTCTTTCCGATTGGATGCGCCATCCAGATAGAGTAGCCGTTTTCGAGTTCATTTGTGACCCCCGTCGCCTGCTTACACATACCGCTTTGCACTCCTCTGTGTGCTTTCAGAACGTTGGGGCGGCCCCCGACTCGTCGGAACATAGAAACATTTCCTGTGGCTGTCTTGAAACTGAGATGCTTACCTGGAGTTACAAACAGCACAGGCATCCCCCTATCTGCACTCTGGGCCCCAGTACTAAGTTAAGCGACAGGCCCGTCGTGTTTTAAAAATACGTAGTTTACCAATTACTCAATGGTTGACTCACACAAAGAGGAACAGAAATTTTCTTCCTTCCATTTTTGCTGAAGTTTCGATGTAACCACTGCTAAAATTTAGAATAAGCAAATTCACGCATGGAATCTGTTTCTTCAGTTTTTACCCATTGATGGCAGTATCGTTACTCACACTTCATATCAATTTGAATCCAATTATAATGAACTAGGACAGGGGTTCCCAACCTTTTAGTAACTGCGTACCACTAGAAATTTTTAGAAATTTTTGGCGTACCACCAGTCTTATATGTTTTTAGACACATATATCTAATGTCAAAAAAGTGCCCAGTGGCTTGTTTTATTTTAATTAAAATACTAAGAAAGCTTCATATTTCATGATTAATACCCTTGTATTTCGTATTAATGATGGTTTAATAAAGGAAAAAATAAAACGATTATTGAAAATTACAGTTTTATTTCTTACTCACAGGTCTAAACACAAATAATTTTAAATAATTAGTACAAACTAAGCAAACCAAGATTAACATAATCAAAAATCGATTTTTAGTGCGAAACTTGTTGTTATTTGTATTTTATTAAAATATCAATATCAGGAGCAATGAGCTTAACTTCACTCTTAAGTCCTTCGTAGAATATTTGGGTCGCTCGTATCATACTTGCGTACCATCTGAAACGTTGCCCCGTACCACCAGTGGTACGCGTACCACCGGTTGGGAATCCCTGAACTAGGATAAATGACTCGTCATACGACGCGTGCATAACAAAATATATTTTTTTTGATCAAACTTCATTTGTATCTTTTTTTTTAACCTGACGGTGCGTGATCACTGGCTGTGCATAAATCTTTTTTCGCCACTATCTGTCAACTTTTGTTGATCACTGGCTATGTATAAACCTCTTTCCACCACTATCTGTAAATTTGCCTTGTTTTCGCGTGGTGTTTTTTTAGCAACACTGGTAAAACAATATTATTTGGAAAACTTAATTTTCGATCAACACTGGTAAAACAATATGAGCTGCGAACGGCAATCGTTTTATACTCATTGTTATTTCTATGGCGTTTTCGAATGTTATGATTTTTGATATTTCGTATCTCGTTTCGCTCGGGACATCACACTACCAATCTAAACAATGTGAAACTCCGCCTACTCCTGACGTCAATCAATCAATCAAAACTTTAATAGCCACGGAAGACACAGGATAATCTAGCAATTTATGTAATAAGATGTGCATCACTTCGCATATTTCATACCTATAAAGAAATTGAATTTAAAAAAAGCAGCATTCCGTGTACACCTTGTTGGCATTAATTTTGATTTTCAAGTTGTAAGGCAAAATGTGTACTCAGTGCGGTAAATAGAAAGGTGCACCTACACAGGGCTCACTTGGAAGGGGACCTAAGAGAGAGAGAGAGAGAGAGAGAACCCAAAGAGAAGGGTTCAGATGATGGAAATAGATGAAACATCAGATGAAGGAAGTAACTTGACATTCGAAGAATTATTTAAAATACGAATTTACAGCGTTCTTGACACACTATTGTCTCAAATAGATTGGCGTTATTAAAAAATGAAAACTATCTGTGACGATTTTTGCTTTCTCTATGACTTGACTTTACAATACATGAGTGTTGCCGATTGAAAACAAAATTGGCTGCAGATTTCGGTATTAAATATAGCAAGGATTTTAAAAAGTACGAATTCACATGTGAAATTGAAAGTTTTAAGTTTCAAGTAACGACTCTTATACAAAATATAGAAACTGCATATCTACAGGCTCTTCATGATTTTGGTTTAACTGAGTCTTACCCAAATATCAATGTCGCTCTTCTAATATTTCTAACTCATCTCGTTTCTATTGTTTCGTGCTAAAATTTTTTTAGCAAGTTGAAATTAATAAAAAATTATTTAAGATCAATTATCAGATAGGAACGATTATCCAATCGTTTTATTATTTAAATAAAATACAATATCGTTAAAAATATTAACTATGATGATGTAATTAATGAATTTCCTGAAATCCTAATTAATTAAGGGGCCTAAATGTAAATTCTTGCACAGGGCACAGGAATGGCTAGTTACGGCACTGTGTTGTACTACTCAGTCACCACAATTACATTTGAACCGCCCACTTCAATTACAATCCCCTCGTTAAAGGCAACTTTTTACAGGCACTCTTTTCAGAGTACTTTTTGACGTCTCAGCCAATTCTCGCGTTCGTTCCGTTATCTTTTTTGCTCTGATTTATTTCCTCTAGATACGGCCGTGGGAGCCCAGTGATAGAGTTGAGGATTATGAAAGGTGGATTGCAAGTTCGTAATACGATTCAATCAAAGACAGAACTGATGCACGTTAAATTTGTCGCGGCCTCAAATATTCTTACGCTGGCGTGATGTGAGCTCAGGTGTTGACCTCGCCATATGACTGAGCTTCAAAATTGGTACGTTATTGGTACAAAAATGCTTAGTTATTGATGATGAAAATTGTGTTTCCATGGTCAAAATCCTTTATTTTTTAACTTAAACTTTAAACAGATGTACAGAAATAAAGTTTTTTATGAGTTGAGTTTTTGCTACTGGCCGACTGTATTGCTGCTGTTGGCCGATTGGTTTGTTAAATCTGTTGGAACATATTTATCTTAATAAGTAAAAGACAAATTTACGATGACACATGTGGATCATTTTTATGCTCGCGGTATGAAACTAAAACAATAAAACTTGTCATTTGTGAAGAAAACTATATTTTTAATAATTTGAAACGTCTATGTACATACCAGTGCAACAGTTTAAATAAGGATATGTGTATCAATCATTCTTCGAGTTTATTCATTCATGCTATGAGCTTACCTTCAGTAAAACACTTTAAAACATTGAAACTCTATAAGAGCATTCCGTTTTTAACTAATTATTTCTTCCTTTAAAGATTAGCCATTTTCAAATAACATTGATTAACCTGTAACATTTAAGAATCAGTTATTTAAAAAAATTATCAAACAAAAAGATCGTGCGAAGTATTTGTTTAAAAAATAAAAAAGAGTAAGAAATATTGAGTTTTAACAAAATTCAATAGACTTTGCTTATTGTTCTGTGATCATTTTTTGCTGCAAGTAGGCTAATTACTTCACTTGATCAGTACGAAAAAAAAAGAAAGGTTTTATTTATTTTTTTTCTAAAATTTAATAATTTCTATTTGGAAAAATCGTGAATTTTTCGCCTTTGACAAACTTATTTTAAATAAAAACGAGTAAATTAGCGGCATATCTAAACAAAATCGCTTGTACTAAAACAATGCCATATTTTTCAAAAATCTAAACAATATTATAATTTTTACAACAACGACAGTAAAAATATTTTGTTTGTCTCAAGAAAACGATATCATCGCAATTTGGCAATAATTACCATCGCTTATAACGACAATAATTTTGGAACATGGTGACCTGTCGTAGCTCTATACCTAGGCGTAGGTTGGAAGAAAATATTTCAGTCGCCATTGCTGCGATGGATCAGTAATGTACTTGAGTTTTACTAAAAAAATGCTTGAAACCAAAGGGTAACAAATATATCATTACCACCACGCTAAAGGCATTAATCTGCATTTTGGCGATTTTCACGTAATTGCATTTTCCGAGTCACCATTTCATGTTTTGTACTGTGACAAAGCCACGAATCATCTTGATTCTTAGAGGAAATGCCAATTTTCATAAGAATACAACCTTTAAGTCGTAACTCGATTTTTCCCGAAGCATCAAAACTTTGAACACGTTTTTGTAGAAACATCAATTTTGCAGATCGATGCCTTGGGCGAGGTGGTAATGACATCTTCCGCTGCATTTTCTTCATTTATTCAGTTGTTAGAAAGGCAGTATTATGCTACAATGTTAAGAGTCGTGTTAAAAACAAGAAGAGGTTTATACAAGCTAATCATTTTTTTAACTAATTGATTACGGAAAGGAGAGTGGTTTTAACTATTTATGAGCAGTGTTGTAATTCATGTGTATGATACCTTATTTAAATGCATTTATTGTGAATATAAGAATCTATTTGCACATTTCTTACTTTCAGAAGTAAATAAAAAGTTAATTAAAATATATAAAGCAGCATTTCACCTTCCTGTTTCAGTTCCGATTCCATAAAAATGCACGGCAAAAAGTTCATTTCTCAGTTTTGCTATCATAATTACCTTCTGAACATCTCCTTACTAGCTTATTAAAAACTGTTCAGTATGTTTTGGTGTCAAAACCAATTTTCGCGTTCACTCTTATTTTCTTTCCTGCTTTGATTTCTGCCTTCCAGATTTCTCACTGCATTATCATCATCGCTGCTAAAGCGTACCGTGTAGTTTTAGCGATATTTTATAACTCCGCAACTCAAATCAAGCATATGTAAACTAAGCGACAAAATTGGGAATGAATCACGTAATGTTCAATTTTAAATTGTTTATATACGTTATAGCCATTCGACAATAGACAAATAGCATCTATTTCTGCGCCACTGACGTTTATACAATAGATATATTGAATTATTGTTGATTTTTTTTATAAAAAAGAAAGACAGTGATTTGAACAGTGAACTGAAAATTTTCCCATTTTGCATTTGTGTCTTTTCAGAGACGACAGGTGAACAGTAATAAAAACGAATACGAAGAAATAAATAAAATTGTGTTATCTTATGCTTCTCAGAATAATAAAGACAACAGCACACCTTCAGCTCCTTTCAGGTGATGTTAAGAATAAACGGGAATGTAAAAGCCTTCTGTAAAAAGTTAATCTACGGATAAATAACATTGCTCTTCAGTCCCTTCCCCAACATTCGCGAGAAAAAAAAAATCCAAAAGCAGGAAAAAGGAAAGAGGGGATAAGGATGGCTTGTACACACATGTCTCATTGTAAGTAGCCGTAAAAATGAGAGCCAGACAACCCTATTTTTAATCGTAACCGCGTTTCTGTACACAGATAACATCTACTATCTACCCCGAGATACAGATCGCTCTTTAGCTACCACCCAGATAACGCTAAATTTAGAAAACTGGAAATAAAAAAAACCTCTCCGCCTTCGTAATATTTTATCCTACCTTCCAAGAAATCTGCGGTCTACCAGGCATAGCTCGAATCGTTGCACACTAGCGCACATACACGGGAAGATGACGCAGAATAAAAAAGAGAAACGGTGTGTGGTGTATTTTAAAGGCAACGTCGAGGACGTGAAACAAAACAATTTTGCGAGGGAGCTGATTTATGGATGCTTATTTAGTGGCTGCGACGACGGGGGATATAACTGTTGGGTAACAAACACTTTTTAGTACCTCTTAAGGGTTCGGGTAAATGTTTTCCTGTCATACCCCCGCTCACTTTCTCTTGAGGGTTTTCATTCATCACCCAATTCTGTTTTCCTAGCGCTTCCTGTCACTAATGCTTATTATTAAAGAGTGTTCTGTAATGGGTTCCTCCTGTTCATAGTTAGTGACAAATCGGCAGTCAGTTTTTCAGCAAGGATTCGTTCAATTCGTTTTAGGAAAAAGTTCGGTTTGAAAAAGAAAGCAATAAATTTGTATAGATGTCTTGAAAATAGAAATAGAACAAGTAGAAAAAATGTTAATTTTTACTTGGTGAGTAGAAATAGAAACCTTGTTGCAGTTTGACTCGTGAATCATGTGGATTCAAACGAGTCTTATCAACTAAATTAAGGGACTAGTGGTTATTGTAAACAAAGTGCTTCCCCAACTGGGGCTTTTTGTGTGGATTCTGGTAAGTTGACAGCGGGAACAGCCACGGCAATCCCCATTAATGCTTTTGCGTATGGTAGCCTTCTCCTCGAGCGCCGTAAAGCCTTTTCAAACAATGACTGACCCAAGGACGACTACCTTCATGTCAGTTTCACACTACAAGACAAAAAAGAGACACCAAAATAAAGACATTTTGCCTAGTTGCGGCAGATAGCACATACAAATATGTGAGGCCCATTCTATAAAGCATGTGGATTTTTTTTGTGAAAACATCTTTCTTCCCTCTGATAGAATATTATTCAATAGTAAACTCTACTACGAAAATGGCGTAACATAGTTCATCCTGTGTAATGGATAAAGCGACAATACCTCTTTGCTCATACCGAAATATGTTTATTTTTTGGCCTTCAGAAAATTTGTTAATTTAAATGCAAAGGTGCTCTAAAATTTAATTAAAGTGTTGATAAAAATTAACCACGTAGACTGCATAGAATACTAATGTATACCAGAAACAAACTCTGAAAATTTTTTACCCTTACATTTCAGCAGCGTTGTGTGAATAGATCTGTCTGAAAGATTAAAGCTCATAAGAAATATTTCATTTGAAAACTTCTATTCGTCATGATTGTATCTAATGTGGAAGATGATTTGGAAAGAACACGAGATAAGTATTTTTCAGACTAAAATGTTAGATTTATATACTTTTGAACAAGCCGGTTTCTTTTTAAATGTATCTTACAACAGATATTCAGAAACTGAACTTAGGCATCAACGAATTCAACATTACATCTCTAAATCTGACCTTGTGATGTAGTCTTTATAAATACATACAATATTAAAAAATAATGTCGAAATTTAAATAAATCCGGTTTGGGGCTGGTGCGGGAAAATTATAATACGACACTTGAAATATTTCGTCATTCTCAAAAAGTTATGTATTAAGAATTCTAAACTGCGACCATGAATTCTGTTGACCCACTCACTTTCACGTTCATTCTTTAAATTGATTACTCGTACTTTTGGAGCGAGGAAAGTTTCTCCAAGTTAGAAAAGAGGGATGTGATCTGATTAGTTATGGAAGAATTTAAAGTTTTAAAACATTTCTTTTATATTGCTCTTTTGCGCAAAAGTTACAATGAATATAGTATCTATATTCACATAAATGAATTGCATTAAAAAAATATAATAAAATTACCCAAAATTATGCCAACAGCATTTCGAATTCTTCTTGTGTTCTTTCTTGCTTACAATAAGGCCCAGTGCACACATCCGGTTTTTCAACGTGCGGCACCGCTGCCGCAATCATTAGATCCAATACATTAGATCCAATGGAGTAGTGCACACATCACATACCTCCTGCCCCGCCGTCTAACTTGTACCACAGTTCCCCACGGCGCCGCAGCTCGCCGTACACGTTTCTCCGGTCTGAAGTATCTTTTTTCACAAATAAATGGAATATAAATAATAACTGATGAATGCTTGTATCCAGTAACGTCTATTTTGTTACAAAATATACTTTTTTTACGCCAAGCAAGCGAAATAAACACGTTTTCTTCGATAGAATATTTATCGCAAATGGCGCGAAATGAGTACTTGCGTTAATTCACGGTTATGTGTGCATAGATGGGCTTCGGTGCCGTAGCGGCACCGCACGTTGTAAAACCGGATGTGTGCACCGGGCCTTAAATTTATTGCAAAAGCACATCTCAGTCATATTACCACTATTAGATTCTGAACGTCCGAATCAATCTCATTCCTTGCCTTGTTCAAACACGATTCGGCATTTCTTGATTCAATCTATTTTCACATATTTATTTTCTATCTATCTATCCATCTCTCTCTTTTTATATACACAGCATTTTTCCAAAATGCGCGACACTTCTTTTCCCTGGGATATCTTGGGAGGACGATTTCCGAACTATACGTCTACTTGAAGTAGTATGTTTATCAACACTTCGTCTGTAAGTTGAAAGCCTTGTTTATATAAATTTCAACAAGCCATGGGTCTAGGTATCTAAAGGTAAAAGGGGGAGGGGAAAGCCTGAAGAGAGCGGGAGTAAGAGACACTTTACGAGAGGTGATGTAATTTACGATCTGCAGCTCTTCCAAGTTAAATATAGCAGAACGCTCGTCAAGCCGGGAGTAAACGGAATCACTCCAGCGGAAAATGAAAAAGTTCTTCTCAAAGAGTCTTCTGTTACTATTCATTATAAACTGCTTTAATCAAATCTGACAAAAAAAAATTTCCTTTATTCAAGCCTCGTAACCTCTTTGACGTTGAGGTAAATTCTCCTGGACAAAAACTGTGCGATTTTTGCGGGTATCATTTATCTATCATTTATCTTAAGTATTTCGTGATGGGAAATTTTATTTTGATCTTAAAACATTGAACATTATACCTCAGGTACTGAAAAATAAAACTTCTTTGACGTTGAATTAAGCTCTTCTGGACAAAATCTATGCGATTTTGTGTGTATCATTTATATATTACTTATCTTGAGAATTTCATGAAAGGAAATTTGCTTTGATCTTAAAATATTGAACATTTTACCTCATGTACTGAAAAATAAAATCTACAATACGTTGTAATTTCATTTTCTAATAAAAAAGTCAATTTTATACGAAAATTTCTAAATATTTCGTTCTTAGTTCCGATACAATATACACTGCCCGAGTCAGAACAATTTATGGGAACTCTTAGTCTGGACAGCAGTAAAATGAAGCATATAAGTCAGTAATTTAGAAACGAGTAATTTAGTGTTAATTTTGCTGATCTTTCTCCACAACACACATAATTACTGAACAACCGCATGAAAAAATGGCTGAAAGAATAGCAGGAAATATTATATTCATCTAGAAGATCGAAACTCGTAAGAAGTCATGCAGGGAAGATGCAGGTTGTAGAACGGAAATACAAGCGTTAGCCCTTCAGAGGGTTAAAAAAAAACAAAGTTGGAACGAACGAGCAGAATGCGCTCTGATCTGAATAATTGCATTATACGAAAAAAAAATAGCAACATTGTTAAAATGTATGAAAATATTAGTTCCTCAATATGCGTGTGTGCATACATGTCAAATAAATAAAAATTCGAAAACTCCTTGTCTAGAAAATGTAAGAAGATGCTTTGGAACCAAGAAAGGAGCTTTAGTCAAGGGTTGGGAACCTATTTATTTTAACTCCAATATAACGATTAATCGATTCCATAAATTGATAAAACAAAATGGTTCCGCTATTAAATTAGTGATGTCATTTTTTGACCGGATTCGTTGTCCAAACCGAAAAGAAATCTGTGCGCTGGTTACTCAATTTTCGCCTTTTCCATAATTCATTCTTCACTTTCATTATTCTTATTCCTCGAGCGATGGAGGTAGGGGGAAGGTAGGTAATGCTTTATTTCATACGTTTCTACATCCGTACCTGCCGGTCAAACAGGGTGATAATATTAATTCAGAAGGCAGGTATCATTTTTTATCGAACCACCCGGCTTAATCAGCGAATAATAAATTCACACGGCTGTCTCAGTAAAATCGAAGGGGGGGGGGAGAGTTACCTGGGACCAACCCCTCCGAGATGATATCCCCCTCTATCAAAATAAAAAATTCTGACATCATTACCCACAATTCCCAGTAAGATATCTCCATAAAATAAGAACCCGGCGCCGTAGTATTGACACTCGTCTGAGACGGGGTTGCCAGGATTTCAATATTTCGCCAAATTGGATGCCAAAACAAAAAACACATTTCTCAGATTATATTTGTGCAATAAGTATCCAAAGAAATCAATTAGTATCCAGAAACACAAGCCCAGTGAGAGTAAAACTACTTGCGACTTTCGTTTGGACGTTGGAATGAATTGGTATGAGACAGTTTAAAAAAACAATTTTAACCATTAATTTGGGTAAAAGAAGTTACAGAAGCTAAAATTGAAAATGAGACAAAGAAAAGGTTTGATATTTCGTTTTTATCAGCAGCAATTATAAAAGGAGCCTATTTTCTGGTGACAAGCACATTAAATGCAAATTATATAATATTTATCCAAGATAATATCTGAGAAGTACATACTTGTTATTGGATAAACTATATTCATTATAAGCTAGTCATAGAATCATAAATATTTATTCAGAGCATATTTTACAGTAAAAATACAATTAAATGTATTAGAATTCAAATACATTGATAAACAAATTTGATATTCATTTAAACAGTATGGAAATTCTCATATACAAGAATTCTAAGAGTAAATAACACATGATGTAGGCTGCATTCCGTTATTTAAGTTCTTTTTATATTTATTTTCAACTCTAATGTCTAATTTTAAACATATCTCTCTGGGCGAAGATGCTTAATAATTCGTAAAAATATAATTTAAAAAAATTTCTTTTTATTGATTTGCTAACAGTGATTGATCGCATTCAAGATGTAAATTAATGGCCTGGAATTTAAACCAAGCCTAGGGGCTTTTTTGGGACACAGAATATAATGTTAAATTAAGAATAAGCAACAATCTTCGTACCTTTATGTCAAGCATTTCTAAAACAGGTTTCGATAAAATCAATTTAAAAATTGCAATCAATCAAATCAATTTTGAGTTTAAACGTTTTTCAATCTTCGGTACTTTTTGTAAATTTTAATAAAAAGTAATACAACTAATATAAAAAAAAAGGTAAAAACTCTTATCTAGATCGTAAATTATGTATAACACACATAATTTGAAACCGATGGTACAAAGTTACATATCCAATTCCTTGGAATAAAAAAGGCCAATGTCCATCTTTAATAACCCTTTCTTATTAAAATGAAATGTGGAAATCACAGAAAATCAGCGAATTTGATCAACCATTTTTCAACAAAGGTGTAGATATATTAGAAAACGTAGTTTTAATAACCGTATCACGTTTTTTTTTTTTTTTTTTTTTTGAAAAAGCAGTTTAACTACATTTTCGGTATAGCACTCAATTTTCGAGACCATACTACCGACAAAAAATTTATT
Source organism: Metellina segmentata (assembly GCA_947359465.1). Taxonomy (NCBI): domain Eukaryota; kingdom Metazoa; phylum Arthropoda; class Arachnida; order Araneae; family Tetragnathidae; genus Metellina; species Metellina segmentata. The sequence continues at coordinate 57,218,886 of OX375878.1, read as the reverse complement.
TTTGCCAAGAAAGATCGGACAAATGTTTTTCAAGCATTTCAACTGCCAAACGTTCGTTATTCAGTGGCACTTCGAAATGCAACGTATCTTTATTTTCAGTTTAGTTCTTTAACTTAAAATTACCTTTGTACGTCAAATAAACCTTCGTACTCTTTCGACATGTAAACAAACAAAATGTCTGGTCTTTTACTCAATGCTTGGTTTTCAAACTAAGTTGTGTTCATGGTGTTCAATTGAAAAAATTCCACAAATGGGCAAAAGAATTATGCAGTCCAGCTGAATAATTTTTGCACAGCATTGAAAAGAAATGTCAATAAGTGATAATCAGAAGCTCCGTTTCGAAATGTAATTACAGAGTGCAAAGAAAGCAGGGAAGTAATAGTGGATCTTTATCACGTATCGGGATCTAACACATTAATAGGAAAAGGTATAACATCAATCACTTCCCATCAAATCTTTATGGTTTGAAAAAGTCACGGGGACCGGAAGCAGACTGTTGAAACCACAATTTTGGAACTATATATTGATCTTGCATTTTAGGTAAAACATCGCTTTTGAAAAAAAAAATGAGCTACGCATGAAGCGATGAGTTATGTAAGGAGCAGTTATGTATGTAGTTATATTTATGCGTGAACAATATTTATGTGTGAAAAATAAATGTTTTTGTCGGGTTCCGCCTGTTAAATACATTTCAAGACTTGTCTTGCTGAACCTTTCAGACGTGAGTGATTTTCATTAAATTCTATACAAATCGAGGGAGAAATATTTTCTAAAAAAGGCTTGTCTTAGAATCGTGAGAATACCGTGGCCTGCCGAAATTTACAGAACAAGTGGAACGTGATTTTGGGATCGCCCGCGACTGGGGATTAAAAAGATTTAAGTTCCCGTCGGATCAAGGTCCTCCTCTCACAGAGTCTCCTTTTTCAAGGTTTTCAATCTTTTTATGCATTTTGTGGTTTCTCTGCAGAAAAATATCAATGACAGAGAACAAAAACATACGACCCAAAAGATTCAAGGGGAAAAAAAACCACAAACACAGTTGGACAAGAGATAGAACAAAACACTTCATTGGAGCCTGTTTTTTTACAGAATTGAAAATATAAAACAAATATAGCAACCTCCGACAAAGAATTATACAGTTAGAAAAAATAAGATTGAACAAAACATTGGTGCATAAATCAAAACAGAATGTTAAAATTTTTAAAAAGCGAAGAGAAATTCGATGGGCTAAAGTTTAATTTTGAAAAATCAAGGTTACAACAAATTAAAAATTCGATACCTTGGAATGAGATATAAATAAGCAGTAACAACTACCACTTTTCATTGCATAATACAGGGTTGAATGTCATTAGCAGAGTGTAAACATATGGTTTTCGATTTTTTATATCTATCGACAATTGAGCGTATCTTATACGCATCGTGATAACAGACCTGTAACGAATAGCATCCCGCTCCACACACACACATGAATCCATCTTCCTATTTGGACTTCTATTCTTATATTGGATTACGAAAAATAAAGACTTGAGAATAACCGATACACGCAACGATAGCTTTGATTAGATTTTCGTACGAGTATAAAAATTAATCTTCACCTCACTTGCGTGATTATTAATCCCCCCCTCAGCTTCACCAAAAAGATCGAGAAAATCAGAAGAGCTTCTCTTGACTAGTGATGTAAGAGGATACTTTCGGATTCTCCTGTGCGCAGGTTGGAAACAGGAGAGGATACGAGGAGAAAAAATCCCCGCAATAAGAGATAAGCAAAGGCCGCAGGTCGCAAGATTCAGGCCACCCAGATACTTGCTGTCCTGTCGTTGTAAGACATGATGTCCTCAGACATAGTCGGTGTTGAGTTGCGAATTGAAAATTCAGGGTGGTAAATTGAAGAACGATCCCTTTTCGGATGATTGGATGGAATTTGTTTACGCCTTGGAAAGTAGTGTGTGTGTGTGTGTGTGTGTGTGTGTGTTTCAAGCAAAGTAGCAGAAAACAATCTCCAAACATTGTTGCAAGTTGCTGAGAACATTAAAATTTGGATAGATAATTGAATCTACGTCGCACTGGAATAACCTAACGGGCTATTATTAGAATATTCCGTTAAAAAACTCGTGTTTCAGAAAATTGCATTTTATTAAATGTAGAAAGGAAGACGTGTGAAGGTTATTTTATGCAATATATCTGTAATGTTTTATAAAAATTATTATTTTTTGTTTGCTTTTAGGGAAAACCATTATTTATATGTTCCTGATATTTCTACTGCCACGTTGAAGTCCAGTGGTGCGATGAGCAACACACCCATAGTTCTGTCCATAATTGGGCAAAGCACATATTAAACTTTTAGGCTGTGTAGGGATGTATTAAAAACAGTCGTAGAAATATTATTAAAGCAAATAATTCACATTTCGAGCAAAATTGTTGAAAATACCAGAGTACCAAAATAAGTGAACTCGATTTACTTCTTTTTCTTAAAATTTCTAATGTAAATTATAATTACTATGTCTTTTAATTTTTTTTTACTTATGATGCTTTTTACTATTTTAAAAACTCATTATAGTTATACATTGATTAAAAAATATTTTACATAGAGTTTTTTAATTTTTTTATGTCTTTCAAAGAAAATTTTCGATTATTTTCTTCTTGGACAAAATTTCTCAAGTGATTAGTACCGAGAAATTTGCGTCTTTGATGCAAGGTATGGTTAAGAAATTTGGGAGAAAATTTATGTTGGGTTGAAATGCGCTAAGGAACGCAGAACGTGAGGTTCAGCGCCATTAAAACTTGTATCAAAAATAATTTGTATGCTGTTGCTCACGAAATTCAGTACATATCAAGAAAATAAATATCTTTAAAGCCCTAAACTCTGAAATAAAATATACTTTGAACTTCATTTAGGATTGATTAAGAACACATTAAAAACATATTGGGCTAAAATTCAATTTCATATTCACTAAAATATTTTTAAAAACAGGATGTAAACATAAAATTTTTACAAAATTATATAGGTCAGAAAATTGAGTATGCGCCTAACTAATTTCATCCAGAAGCATAAAAACGTAAAATAAACACATTTTTGCTCATATTTGTGCACGTAGAACAACTTTTGAATCGAGGGGCACTGTTGATTTACTGGATACTTTTGCCATTTGTCTCAGAATCGTTCATACTTGAATATGTTGTTAATTATATATCGTGATTTTTAACTTTTTTGTACTCTAAGAATTTAAATTTTTTCCCCATTGATATCCTAAGGTTATGATAGGGTGTATAGCTACTGTTTAAATTGGAAAAGAAACCTTCACACATCATTAGAAACGGAATATTAAGAAGTTGTAGTTCAAAAGAAAATTGCTTAGAAATTTCTCTTAACTTTACTCGTTACATATTACTTCGAACAAAAAAAAAAGGATGGATAAGTTTTACCAATGGCTGAGGGGCAAAAGGCACCACTCTTTAGAAATCGGTAGACTGAAGCGCTTGGTTACGAGTTCGGATCTCGTAAGAGCTGGGGTCGGGTTTGCTGCTTGAAATTTCCTGGTTTCTTTAAGATGACATATAAATGTGGTTCAGCTTTCCCAAATTCTTCGAAGGAGGTATTTCTCCCCATGATTGGTAGTGTTTGAGGTGTGGTAACAATTAGTATGGTGCCCCGGGTTGAGACTACTGCTTTCGTTCCAATAAATACTGGATGAGTTATACGATCCATAGAAGGAGCTGGAATTGGGGGGAATGGACAATTCCTAAGTGAGGTTCTTATCATTTCAAGATTTTGAGTTTATCTTATGTGTTTCAAGTTCACTCGGTTTTTATCAACTAGTTTTGAAAAAAATTGACAAAATAATTTAATTTCTAAATTAATATGTGCTTTAATTCTATTAAACAAATGTGTCATGTACTACATATTAACATTAGCATTCAAGCAAATGTTATTCTTTTAAAATAACACGCTTGATTTCTTTAATAGAATGTTAACACAACGTAACAATCTAAAAAGAACTTCGCTCAAATATTACCATTTCATATCGCTAGATATTTAAAAAGTTGTTTAGAACTAATGCTTGAAAATTACTTTCCAACTGTTATATTGTAGTCTTGAAAAACGTTATGCGAATCTTTAAAAACGTTATGTGAACACTTTTACCATGGATTCAAAGAACAGAAAAGTATAAGCGAATCTGAAAACTTTGTAATGAAATGAAATTTGATTATGACAAATGAAGCAATCAATGAAGCATCGATCAGGAGAACACGGATAAAATATTCCAGTGCAAAGTCCTGGACAGGTGAAACAATAAAAGTAAACTGTGTAAAAATCCAAGTTTGGGATATAAAGAAATAAAGCATGATTCTCAATGTTTGATTTGTATGGTAAATTTCAATTGTTACTCTAAATGTAATGGAAAAACTAATAAGAAAATATGAAGGCTATGTTTCAATTATGATATTACCTCATTTTCATTTATTTCTAGCTAAAATTCAGGAATTGAACCGTTTTAAAAACTTTGCGTCTGCTTGAAGCAGAAACTTATTGATTGACATTCTTCGGAGTTACCAATGGTGTTTTTTCAGGATGATGAGAAATGTATTAATTTTTGAAATAAGTTAACAGTTCCTCTTTAAAGATTTGTTCAGTAAAACTTTTGCTTTGTCAGTTAATGAGTTTCTGTTTTAAGCCTACAATTTGTCCATATTTAGCAGGAGAAAGTGTGGTCCCAAAAATGTGATCACCTGCTATTTCATGAAGAGAGAAATTTTTTAATTGAAGTAACCAAAACACCACACACACACACACACACGTCCTACATAGCTTATACATAATTTTCACAAAACTTATCAACACATGTACCAGTCACATTAGTACAAACATAGATATATTCAAATCGAAATATATCATACCAATACTCTGAGATAAAGCATGCAAATCGAGTAGTAAAATGAAATAGTTACACTTATGAAAATAAATACGATAAAGAGAAAATAAATACATCAACATGGTACAGCGGCGATTTTCAACCTTTTCCATCTCATGGTACACATAAACTAATTACAAAACTTCTACGGCATTCTGAAAAATCTATATTTCTTGTCAAATTGGTGGATTTACAAAATACAATAGCAATTATCTAGGTACCCTTTTAGGTCAAAAGTGGCTTTTAATAAAGAGCCCTTTGAATTAATTTCTTCGTGATACTTTGTGAATAAAAAATAATAATCAAAATTACTTTTAAGGGTATTCCTTTAAATTTTTTATCCACACAATTTACAAAAGATAGAGATTGAAGCGTTGAAATGATAAAAATCTCACACACTTTAAACATCCGAAAAGCACACCAGTGCCATTTTCAACCGGTGCACTGGTTGAAATATAAAATGGAAATGTGTAAATCAAAAAAGATGTAGCCGTATCATTATAATAGAAAGATAAAAGCTTAAATATAAAATTCTGCGCATGCAAGTTTTGTCCTTATTACATTGTACTGCGCCATAAAAAGGGAAACAGAATTCTCCAGAAGTGAGTTTAAAAGTCGTGCAACGTCAGCTTGCGGGACACTTTGGAAGCCCAGCAGGGAAGGATCTCACATCTCTATCAGATAATGAAGACGAGTCGGTGGCTTGAGGCGAATCCACCCACACGACCCCTGCCTGGAATAGAGAATGTCCCCAGTTTTTTTCGGGCCTCATTCATTAGTCCCCACTTGTAAGCAACTGGAGTCGTCCGCATAGTTCTGGGACATAAAACTGCAGCTTATTCGGATCCGTTGCGGTAAAACATGAGATGTGACTTTCATTTGGCATTTTTTTGAGAGTTGTAGGCGGTACGGTTTCGATTCCGATCAGGTTCGATTCCTCTTGGGAGTATTTCTCTCTTAGGTGCTTCCCTTGTGTGTGCATGTTCATTACTTGATGTTGTCTGTCTTGCGTTTGGCTAAGCATGGCCAAACTATAGCCCTTGCGTCATAAAATCCCAACCAGATATCATTTTGCTTTAAATTTTGTAAAAACTTTCATAGTGTTAGAGAGCTCGAATTTCGGGTGTTTCGGCTAAATAACTGTTAGCATACACCCAAAATAGCGGTATTACTTATTATACTGTGGTATATATTTTGCTTAATAGTACATGCATAGATATATGTTATTATTATTATTACTATTCATTACTTATTATACTGTGGTTTATATTTTTTACTATGCGCCGACCAAACGGTGTAGTGGTCAAGGTGTTGGCTTCTGGATCGGAAGGTTCCTGGTTCGAATTCGGGGTCAGGGCATGGATGTAAATTGTGCTGTCCTTTGTTAGGGGCAATGATGGTCCACCCACTGTGTGCCCCTTTACAAGTGACTATCACTTCCGGTCTTGAAGTGGCCAAGGAAAAAATCCAGTGCCCGCCATTGGAAATAATAATAATAATAATAATAATATATATTAATAATATTAAAAAATATATATATATTTTTACTTTCGCTATCCTAATGCTCTCGCATATTGGCGCTGCCTTAAATGTCTATAATGATGTTTGGCATTTAATCTAATTGAAGTTGAATCGAATATCAAAATCAATTCCATATTTTTATTGGCAAGGTGCTGAAATCGTGTTAAAAAACAAGTCATGTCACGCGCGGAATACGAGCAGGGGACAAATTCCGCCTCAGAAACACTACAGCCACTTGCATTTATTTAACTTGTCAGAAATCGTCATCTGACCGTGGTTCAAAATTACGTGGTGTTATCCTCGAAATTTTCCCTTGGGGAATTGATTCTGGACCGTCATCAATAGCTCGTTGTGTTGCTCCAGTACGACGTTAGTTAAAATACCTATTTACCTACCTATCTTGACAGAAACGGTCTCTCATAACGTTAAATCAAGAAACTTTTTTTTCTTCATATTTTTGCAGATTCTGCCATTTGGTGTGTTACCGATTGCATATAACTGAAACAAATCTTAGTCTAAAATTGGTACAATTTATGATTTTACCCATGTAGTAACTTTTGAAAAATCAAGTGTTTTATGTTAACGAAATCACTAAGAACAGATTAAATAACGCTTGAAAAGAAGACTGAGTAAAATTATGTCCATTTTCAATTTTTATAAATCTGATTGAATTTTTTTTTCTCTTAGAAAATAAAAAAAATTCAACAGAAAGAAAAGCGCAATGCTTTATATAAAAAAATAAAAGTTAATCAGTGTTTTGAGAAATTCATCTTGAGTAGTTTTAGATAGGGTAAACTTATGACAAACAGTAATTCAGTACAGTGTTTTAATTCGAAAAAAATATTGGCCTTACTGATAAGAATTTAATGAATATGCACAAAACTATATTGCCATTTTTATCGGAGGTAAAAGAAAACTGCTTGCAAAAGAAAAATTTTCGTTGATTCATAATTTCTAAACCTGCAATACAATACCTATCTAAGATGCATACTTCACTGAAAGATCTTAAAACTGTATAGGTAATGTTTTTAACCCACATTTGGATTACTTTTTAAGGAATCGAAAGAACGACTTTAAACGCATTGTATCATATTCAGTTTTTTTTTTAAATCAAAAACGAATTTTACTCTTGACCAATTATCCGTATATTATAAATCGCACCCTCAAAGTAACGGAAATTATTATGATACATCACAATATCAAGAATTATTTCAGCCATTCATCTATGAAGTTTATAGGTATTCCTGCATATTCAGAAATTTCTCAAATTCTATATAAGTCAAATCTCCACGGATAAAAGTGAATTGAACATTATTATTTTTAAATCTGTTCATTAAATAACTGCATATATGGGTCAAGTGCATATTAAACACCCAAATGTTAGTCTACCAAGTAGTCGAAATAGTGAAAAAATTACCTTTTGAATGATACATCTGATACAGTCAAAATCATTTCCACTGTTAGATTCAATACTAATTTGATTTTGAATCCACGGTTATTCTAATTATTGATGTAGTAGTAACACTCTTGGTTTGTATAACATTGTCTTGAAATAAATACAATTAATTTTGAGCACACCGAAAATTTTCTGACTTGATTTCTTTTTAATCTACATTCCCCAAAACTTCATTGTGCGTATTTATGCCTCTTCATTATTTTTACTTTCAGCCGGTAACACTTGAAAAAACATGAAGCCACGTACTTTGAAAGGGCAAAGCATTCAAAAACAGTACAGGAAAATTTCTGGTTTGAAAAACGAATAACTTCAAAAATGTGTGTTCCAGCCTGTGTAACAAATGTAAATCCCACTCAGCAATTTTCGATGGTAAAGGTAAAAAAGCTTAGTCAAACTGACAAACATTAAAAAGCTTCAAAAATGACAAATGAAGAGACAGTCTATAGCTATTTCGGTAGAACAAATTTATCATCATTTAACGTATATAAACTAGAGTTCCAGTATGTTATCTTCGAGTAGTGTTGCAACCATTCGTTTTTTAATCCAGCCTTTCCAAGACGTGTGCAAAAGCGAAAAAGAGCCATTATCATTCACTAGCTGGTTAGATAGGTAAAATAGATAAGGCTAGTAATGTTTAACACCGCCATACTGTGATGTCGGCTATGATGAGTTAAACCAAAAGGGCATTGAAATTTCGATGACACTGATCTAAAGTAAGCGAAAGTGGCCGAATCTCCAAGATTTATCCTCGAGTTAAACATAAGAGGAGCCTCTTATCTATTTTTACCTTACAGACACATTAATGGATGAAACTAGTGCTTCCCCGCCTTTACACGTGACTTGGAAGGGATTTTTTGAGAGAAAAAAAAAGAGTGTGGCGGCCAACACTATTCAACGGAAACATAATTAAACTCGAAATAGCTTTTGACCATTTTTCATGTCATCGTGTTTTCATCTTTATTGGGACTGTGGTAGCCGAATTGGTAGAGTCGCAGATTACCAACCGGAGTGTAGCAAATTCGAAATTCGAAGTTCCAACGAAAGATCGCCGTGTCCATGGTGGCTGGTGCATGTAATATCTGCCGTGGCCTCAAATATCCCAACGTTGGCTTGGTGTGGAAGTATGGAGTCTCTAACCTTGCTTCAAAGTTACGAGGCGTTATCCTCGTACCTTTCCCTTCGGGATTGATCGTGGACCGTCGCTAATAATCCGTTGTTCTCTTCCAGTGCAGCGTAAATTCAATAACCAATTCACTCTTTGAACAAATTTTTGTAAATACTTTCTGCTTCCCAATATTGTTTACTACCATCTGTAGTTTTCAAATATTCCATCTTATCTCATACTTGAGTGATGACGTAATGAAACAATTTTCATAATTGTTCCCTAAAAGGGGCTAGTATTTCCTTAGTCGAGTTCTTGTATGTGTCATGAACAAAATTGTAGCTCAATTGTTTTGAAACACCGATAAAACGAGGAAAGACAGGTATGTTAAGAGGGAGGGTAAATAACAAGATAAATAAAATATCGAATTTTGTTTTCAGTAATTGACGCATCCATGCTATTCTTTCATTCTCTTTTTCAGAGAAACCATAAACTTATCAAATTAAAGAAATAAGTAGGTTTTTAAGATGATAAATAATGTTTATTTTGAGGTCACTGAATGCATTTTCTGAAATCCAAACCCATCTTTGCGTGCCTTTAAGCGATTTCAAACAATTCCAGTTTGTTGTAATAACTTTGTAATAGAGATGGTTACAAAAACAGCTGCTCAATTTAATGGAAGAAATTAATGCATGCGACTTATTTTATCTTATAAAACAAATTGTTTTAAGCTGTTACAGTTGTCAAGAAAAGCATTAAAATGTGCTATAACAAAAACCAATTGCTAAAAGCTGTTGTTTTAAATCACACTAGATGACACTCGCTCAGCATCTGCGCTGAAATTTCTAATTACATCAATTCATAGTTTTTCGTTATTCACTTTTAAAACCCTATTTAAATCCATTTTTAATTTATGTAAGCATTGATACGCACATGTTCTTTCGAATGGAATAGTTAGTCAAAATATGAGCCGTTATTTTTGAAGGTGGTACAAGTCCACTTTGAAAAAAAAAAGAGTTTATTTTCTTTAACAATTTTAATAATTATTATTGCATAGTAAAATTTAATAGGTTAATAGTGTTAAAAAATCATCTGAATTAAGTAACGTTTGCCAATATTTTAAAACTAATTTAAAAGCAAACCTTTAAATATCTCGATGTATGAAAGAATGAACTTAAACCACTTTAAAAAATAACGGGTCATATACGAAACAGCATTTCCTTCTTACTAGAAACCAATTCTTATTTTAAATACAGTGCGAGGCAAAATAATCATATCTCAGTAGTTACGTTCTGAGGAGCCTTCGTGTTACAACAATTAGCTTTTTGGCATACACTTCAATTGTGTCCCAATAACTTGAAAGGCGATTCGGTATATTTTGTAATCCAAGCTTATTTTCTCATTCGTTCACATTTTTTTTCACTGATTTCTATCTTTCAGATTCCTTACAGCCGTCTGGCATCAGACAGCTGTAGAATTTTAGTAAATCGGCAAGCTCTTTAGAGTGTTTGTAACAGTATTTTATGCTCTATAGCTCACAGAAGAGAGATTTATTTAGTGGTTGCTTTTTATATTTTAACAGTTCTTCATTACAGTATATATTCACAATTTCTCCATCTTTTATCCTCACAAGCAATTTTAGTTTAAAAAATAATATGAAATTGAAGGAAACTAGCCAAATTGTTATCTATAAGTGTGCAATTCAGATCAAATTATGATTATTTCAAACTCGAATAAAACCCCAAGTTCTTATGAAAATCAACTTCTGGTTTGTTCTCTAATGAGTCATGCATCTGAGTGATACGATTTGGCTTCATTATCAAATTCAGTTTTGACTGGATAAAGTTGGCTCAGAAGTATTATTTAGAAAGCTTATATAAAATCATCCTTTTCATATATCTATATAAATAAAATGGAGTGTTTGTATATTGAATTGTCCGATTTGTACCCTTCTAATACAAAATCGATGTCTTCCTCGTTTGGTGTCTGTCTACATGTGTGTTTCCATACCATATCAAAACAACTGGGTGTATTATCATGAAACTATCCACACTGTGAGTACTTACATTCATTTGGTGATTGAACTTAGCTGTCTGTTTATCCGTTTTACGTCTGTTTTTTTTTTTAAGCATCACATAAAATTTATTTGACATACTTTAAATCAATGTTACATATTATACAAATCAATAGCCACTGCTTGGCCATCACGGCGTTGCCCTTGACATTTCAGTTCGTTGGGTCAGGTTTGACCACTGCTCGCTAGCCCCCCGGTGATTGCTACGAATTCTCATACGAATTCGTAGACTATTGGATAACAACCATAACGGCGTTGCCAAATGCGGCCAAATTCGAATTGCGAAGATACTTGAGATCTAATCGCCGTTTAACATCGCCGTTAGCATTTAATCGTAGCATTTTTACTCAAAAAATATAATATCAAGATTTAAAGCTTTCTTTTCAGGTTTTCTGTTGCTGTACTTAAAAAAGTCACTCAGCTTTTTCAGAACGATAAGTTATCGATAACTGAATATTGTCACGTGATGAACTATGCGATAAATTACTGAAAAAAAACCAGAAAGGGTTCCAAGAAAATAACGCAAGGGGCAGTGTTGGGATACAGCCGCTAAGTTTAAAGCGTAGAATACGTCAATGAAGCCATATGGTGAATGAGAGTGAAAGAAATTAGTACTACCCTGTTTTAATTTCACACATCAAATATTCATCGCTATCACAATTGGTGCACTCGCTGTTGATGTGGAAAGCTGTGGCTCATTACCGACCTCTACGAATTGAACTCCATCATTCGTTTATAAAACGTTTATATCTTCAGGTATGCTATTTGCATCGAACTAAGGCCCGAAGCACATATCCTGTTTTTCAACATGCATCGCCGCTGAGGCAACGCACGTCTAACTTGCGTGCAATTTGTATCGCAGTTCCCCACGGCGCCGCTGCTCGCCGCACACGTTTCTCCGGTCTCAAGTACCTTGTCTTTCTATTATTAAAAAAAATTACAATCTTTTTAAGGTTTATTCGCTTTGTGATTGGTAATAGCGATTCACGTGATTGAGTCTTGTGGTTCAACGGGCTAATGAATTTAGAGCACGCGCAGACGATAAACACAGTTATATATATATTTTTAAATTCATTCATAAAATTTGAGAGCACGCGCTAGAGAGTTAGCAATGTTTTCAGAAGAACCGGCACATTCTAACGCCGTTTCCATAGCAACAGTCGAATATGAAAATATTAAGAATTACTATTACGACAAACAACACGGAGAAGCTAAAACATTTAAAATTATGATGAGATTTCCTCTGAATTTTATCAATATGTTGTGCTAAAATATTTCCTTTTTCACATGGAAATGAGATGTTTTGTTCTTGACATTTATTAAAACGTGTGTTTATTTGCAATATATTTCCGTGTATAAGCCGATAATTTTGGGAACGTTTTCCAAAGCCGAAGTACTGGGGTTGGCTTATATACGGATTTGCTTATCTCGCAAAAAAAGTAGGCGATTTGCCGTAAATCGGGAGCATGCGATACATATCGCAAAGGGAAGGGAAGGAAACCTTAAATTAATGTCGAACTAGAGGTCTGGGATCAATCCAGCAGCGATCCATATGGAGATGGATTCTGAAGCAATCCCCTACCCCTCATTGTTGAAAAGTATAGTTCGCAAAGCGAACTAAATATGATTGCGCAGCAATCATAGTGGGTTGACGAGCGATAGCGAGCAGGGGGAGAGGAAAGCCCTCTAGTTTTCAAAATAAATGGGAAAAAATTATAATTAATAAATGGATGTATCCAGTAAAGTCTATTTTGTTCCAAAATATGTTTTTTTTTGTACACCAAGTAAGCGAAATAAACACGTTTTCTTCGATAGATATCCATCGCAAATGGTGTGAAATGAGTACTTGCGTCATATCACGGTTATGAGTGCATAGTTGGGCTTAGACGCCGCACATTGAAAAATCTGATGTGTGCACCAGGGCCTGAGTGGTGGAGGTACTTTGCGCACTCGTGTCAGACATTTGTTCAACTTGAAGATGTGACGCATATACTTCAAGAACGCCCTCCAAGCCCGTTGACACTCAGCATCGGATATTCGGATCTTTATTGGATTCCCCCATCTCTCGATCTTCCTTCATGTTGATATTTTCTATAATTCTTCGGGTGTTTATTAAGCATATATTTGGACGTTTTGAAATTTTTGCGATTTTTCCCGCATTGTAGTCCGATATCTAAACAAGTATTATAGGTTTTATTTCTATATTATATTTATAAAGCGCAAAAAGACGAGAAAAATGACAACTCAAACTTCCTGCTCACACACTATGGAGGCTGGAGATAGACAAAATTAATGTAAGCGTCAGAACGCATTTTCGTGACTCAACTTTGCGTTGAGGTTGCATCACCCTATTGCGTCAGCGCGAAATCAATGAGCATTTATAGCATTGTTTATAATGCTCTTTCGATCATTTATGTATCATTAATATTTTTTAAGTTATTCAATTTTTCCTACTTACGCTTTTTTGTGACACTCAAAAATTAAGCGTGGCACCACGGTTTAGAAAGGTACGACGTTTTCTACGTCAAAAAATGCCATTAGAATGATCATAGATGATTAATTTTCATAGTATTGTTTTATTGAAATTTAGATACTTATTTTGTATTTTTGGTACTTCAACATAGAACTTTCTTGATGCTTCTTACAACAAATCCTAAAGTATCAAAACGATGTTCACTATTTTATATAGCGTTGGTTATTATTTATTCACGATCGATTTCTAATTATTTATTGCTTTGATGATTATCTTTTCGTAATTATATCTTTAAATGTTCTTTCAAATTATTTTTTTTCGTGACAGTATCATAATCTTGATTTAAAATGAGAGTTGAAAAAGATATTTCTATATCTATGACCTCTTTTGATTTTAAATCTCTACATAGCAAAAAATATTTATATGATACTCATTTTCAAAAACAATAGAACCTTGATTGTCCAAGGTAATGTGGACCAATACCAACTTGATTAACCAGAAATTTTGACTATATGAAGTAAATACGAAAAACGTACACAAGATGCATGCGCTAGGATAAACTCAATTACGTACATAAAAAAACCATAAGGAAATGCAAAAAGGTTACTGCTCTACATGTTACTACTTCTGCTACTACTGAATGATTCATAATGCAGGAATTAAGAATAATATATACTCAGATTTATCTCAGTAAGTATTTATCATTATAAATTTCATGATAAGTTACTTCCTTTCTCTTGGTGTCCTTAACGGTCTACTATTATGTAGCACATTCTCCTCTTAAAGCAAAATGCGTACACTTGTGCTCGAAGCTTTATTTGATTCTAAAAAACTCGGAAACAAAATTCGGTTTTTATAACAGACACTCGGTTAAATCGCGCTGGGATAATCAAGGTTCTATTGTAATTGCAAATAAAACGTATGTTACAGAATGATTTTTTTCTATAAAATTAATTACAGAGGGAAGTGAGCTTGGCCGAATTTCTTATTGAAGTATAATTAAACGTAAGATTATCAGTAGGGCTTAATTTAAAATATATATACTATAATAACTCAATTTCATTCAAAAGAAAAAAAAAATTTTAAACTCCCTCACTATATTTATAAATATTAAGTCATGTTTTCTAGAAAAAAAATTACGCATAAAATGTAACGGATATTCTTATGGATTTTCTATCTCTGTTACACAAATAATGACAAAAAACCTTTAAGCTGAAATCAAACTTTTGTTGTATCCCTCAATTCAAAATATTTGTTGGATCCCTCAATTCAAATATAAAAATTTCTTGAATCAAGGGCTTAATTCATTTAAAATTTAAAATACTCTGTATTTATCACACAAAAAAGTAGTTAACTGTCGTCAATGCGAATTAAAAAATTAATAGAATCATTCTTTTTCTCTTTTGAAGAAATATTTAATGAAACTTAAATGGTTAATAAATCACTCCTAACAAGACTTGCAAAATCTTTCTATTATACTCTAGACGCAAATGAGTATGGCATATAAATTATACAGATACATTTTACAAAAAGATGTTTCGCTGACTTTAGTTCGAGAGAGTAGTTTATTCATTTATTAACAACTCCTAAAGTAACAGGGAAATCATAATTTTGCTAAGTACATGCTCTCATATTAACAACCGGAATCGTAACAATGCTTAGGACATTTTTACGTGACTGGCGATCCAAGTAAAATTATATTCCTTAATTTCAAAATTAATCTATAGCAATTTCCAGATACTGATATGCTTCGTAATAAATTTTGTATGATTCAAAACAACTAAATTTTTGTAGATTTCAGTTACAAAGTGATTGATACGTAACATTAATAGATAATTAATAAATATATCGGATTCTGTCAAGCACTTAGTGTAATTTACATATCTGACAGAGCATGCTACGAACTACTCGAATAACCAACACCAATTCTATTCAGCAACAAATCATTTGATCGTTTTATTCGATATTTTCGTTTTTTATTTATTTTATTCTATCATATTGCACACAATTTCTTAAATATTAGAAATTACGCAAATAACATACGAAAACAAATTAAATCAATCAGCTATAAAAAAAACTTTACTGACATTAAACTCATATGAAATTTAATGGATCCCAATAATATATATTTTTAAAAATAACAAAATAAAACTACATAGATAACGCAAAATAAATTGTTTTTTGTATGAAGCATTCGTTTTTTTTTTTTTTTTTTTTATTCTTTCATATGTTCAGAGCAAAGAAAAGTTATGTTCGATACAAAACGTTTCGGATTTTAAGAATTCGTTAGTGCGGTATATTTTATGAAACAAGCTTTTATTACATTTCATTGCAATTAAAAGTTTGAGAGAAACCATGACCAGAAAATATAAACTATGCATAATATTTCTTCATATTTTAAAAAGGAATTAACGTTAGTTTTCCTGCCAAACAGTAATGTACGGAGAGGAGAAGGACAAACGATTTAGTTGCGGCCCCATAGATTCATAGTGCAACAGAATTAAAATATTCAATAGAAAATGCGTAATAAATTTTAATTTTAAAAAAGAAAAATGAACAAGCATAGATACAGTTTAAAAAATGAATAACTCATAGATGTAACGCTTTCTTTAAAATATCTTATTCATATTTTCAAAAATCAACAAATTCGTATTTTCAGGGTATTGGTATTACCTAAAAACTAAGTATACACAAAGTAAAATTCGAGCAAAACGTTCATTCTATATCGTAATGACCATGAGGAAAGTACAAGATTCAAATTAAGAAAGACAAGAAATCCAGAATGTATCCTGTATCTTAAATACTAATCTACTATGAGCCTTCAATGCCAATATAAATTTTTTTTGTTCAAATGTATCTTACAGTTAATAGCTCATAAGTTCAAGAAAATATTGTTTCATGAATGCAGAGGACGTTTTCTAATGAACATCTCATAATTAATGAATTTTCTACCAATTTTTTTACTGAAAACAGCTGATTTATGTCAACAAAAATATGTCTGTTTAATCTTGAAATAGATAATACGTTCCAAATTTAGGAATCCTGAACTATTTAAGAAATTTTCTTTGCATAAAAATACATCATTCCAGACATTCCTCAACGATCTGATCCTGGTCTGTTAAAATTTTCGCATTTCAGTAAAATAAACAAATTGACCATGTAATTCATTAATAATGAACAAACTAACTTCGAATTGCCGATTCTAGAAACAGTTTGAGAAAAACATATTTCTTCGACTTGGAGCAGAAACTTATTAGCGGACATTTTTTCGGAGTTACTACAATTTTCACGATGATGAGAAATACACTGTCATGTATTTTTTAAGGTACATTATACTATCAAATTGTTAATGATTCTTAGTTTATGACCTAAAAGCTAATAGTTAAACAACTGAACAGTAAACAAACTGTCAGCTAAGGAGTTTGTGCTCAAAGACAACGATTTGTCTATTGTGGGTTGTAAATACTTTGTATAAGCAACGGTATTTAAACAGTTATCAGCAAGTAGAAAATTACAATGTTTCGAACGTCAAGAAAATATAAACCAGTTTATGTTTCAAGTGACTGGAATTATAATTATCAATTATTTCTCAACTTACCTACGCATTCATGAACATTGTGTGCGGTCGCTCTTCTCCAGGGTCTATCAAAATGAAATGGTTTGCACTTCTCGCAGTCTTTTCCTGCAGTATTGTGCTTACACTCACACATGAGCGAACCATCTGCGTCCGACACGCAGCGGGACGCATGCCCGTTGCACTTGCAACGACCACCGATAGCCAGATCGGACACACTATAATAGCTAACTTCTGTGTCATTGGGGGTGACGGTGGCCAACGCCCAGGGCTTCACTCGAACCAGGACGATTCGTATGTCAGTCGCGGTGACCCAGTCCTGAAGCACCGGGCTATTGTCGAAATCGTATGCCGAGGGTCTTCCCTCGAGGGTGCTGAAGGCCACCCGACCCCCAGTGGCAGGTTCGATTCCGACCCTGGCATCGGCACACAGACTCTCCTGTTCGTTGGACCTCGTGAGAGGGACGTTGGGAGACCTCCCGAACACCTTCCGACACTGCGTCGAGTAGAATTGAAAAGGTAACCACGTCTCGCCATAGTTCATGCTCTTGTAGATGGCCAGCGAGTCGGGTTTGGGTCCGCAGAACTGGAGACTGATGTAGGTGAGTTCGTACTTCTTCCCCAGACTCAGGGTGAGATTGACCACCTCGGTGGGGTTGAATTCCGAGGTCCAGCAGGTGACGTTGCTGGGATTGTTCAGATCGGTGAGGTACTCCGCCGAGTGCGGGTTCGCGGTGTCACACGTCTCGCACTGGACACTGCCGGAATCGCTGTCCATCCGGCAGTACTTCATGGAGGGGTCGCCGCACGAGCTGCTGGCCACGACCCCCCTCCCGAACGCAGCGTTGACGAAGTCCGGGATGCAGCGGAGGGGCTTCCCCACGTCGTCATAACAAGGGTCCTCGTCCAGGAGAGAAACCCGGCTGAAGCCGTCGGCCGACGGGCAGAAGACCGTCCCCACTAGAAGCAGAAGCAGCATAGCTTCGACGGGGATTGCGGATGGGGCGACTTCATATGGAAGAGGCTTGTTGTTATCCCGGTCGAGACTGGTATTGCCCTCCGTCTAGCCTCTTTGAGAAAACGCGCATCTGTTCTCAATGATCCTACAATACAACCGCCGTCTTCCCACATTTGGCGGTGTATCGCCCGACATGATATTCTCTCAGTTGTACTTTTCTCTTTGTAAAAGATGTACATAAACAGGATTGACACTTCAATAAATTGAAATTGTTTATGAAACACTACTTAAATACACTGATTCGTTTATATATTCAAATATTCCGCTCAATATTGAACAGGAAACCGGAAGACAGTGTAAAATGTATTGAATATTATGTCATACGTTTTAAGCAATCAATACAGTTCAGGAAAAAAAAAGAAAAATTTGTTATTGGAGTTGTTTGTTCTGAGTTTGTATAGAATTCAAAAACGTAACATTTGAGGGAAATGCAAATAAGAAAGAAAACTCCTTAAATAATGTGCTCAACGAGAAAATAATTTCACAACTAGAGACTTACAGAACAATATCAATGTGAGGATCCTGATTTTGGGGTTGTATCCAAAATATTTTGTAGAGCTTTCCTTCACGAAAGAAGAATATCAGTCTCTTTTTGAAAAATATTTCGATAAATAATTCCTTTTTTATACATATGAATGAAAAAATTTCCTGTTGAATTTATCTTCAAAGAAACTTTATGGTTAAATTATATTACTGTCATATTTTATGCAGTTAATTGATATGTGTGAAAAAAGATTTTATCATTTGTCATAAAAAAATTTAACTGTTAATTCTTTTTCGAAAATTGATACGAATTGATTTCTTTTCTTTTTAGTAAAACACATCAAGATTTTGTAAAAAAAATTAATCTGATTTTAGTGTGCTAAATAGTATACAATTTATCTATAATAGAGGTGCACAACCTGCGGCCCACGGGCCACATACGGCCCGCGAATCATTAATTTGCGGCCCTCAAATTCTTTTTGACTTAACTTCCAAGGGGATTTAAGTTAAGAAGACAAACATTTAGAATCAGTCTTAAGAGTTTCTACTAGCAGTATTGAACCTAAAATACCTAAATTAGTTAGTAAAACTCAGTATCAGCCATCCCATTAGCAAGCTGTAACATAATTATTATTTATGGTTTAGAAATTTTAATATTAAATATATTTGATGCTGGAATTTTTATTTCTAATTTTACTGATATCAATAAATTTCTGATACTCTTCTTTATTGCTCGTTGTACTATTACTGTTATTAAATTTATAACCCAAAATAATATACTGAAGTACATATGACGTTCTTGAGACACATTCTTAAAAGAAATTCTAAATGAGTGATCATTGCAAATTTTTGCTAACTTCTTTTTTTAAACTGTTCACAATATCATTCATTTAGCTCTGTAACAAGCTCCTAGATTTTTGAGAAAACACTTGTAAGTTTAATCTTAAATAAATAAGTGATTATTTTTTACTATACATATTAAGTGTAATAACAGCTGTACATAATTGGGTAGTAGCACTTTCATTGTGTCTGTGCTGTAACTTTGCGGCCCCCATGTCTCATTCAACAGTGGGAGTGGCCCTTCTCCCAAAAAGGTTGTGCACCCCTAATCTATAACAATAGGTAAATATATATCTCCAATGAACATATCGCACTGATCCGTTGCTTTTCTTTTCATCTGCTCATCCTTGGTTTTAGTCTTTCTAGATTCCTTAATTTTTATATATTTTTTCTCTTTACAGTACTACTTGCATACTGTTGCATTAGTTATCTCCTGTCCTTATATTTCAACCATGTAATCGCATCTAAAATTTGCTTTGACATTTCAATAACTTTCCTTAATATATGTCACCCTCCTTTCTACAGACTCTGGGATCGAATCCCGGTCTAGGCGTGGATGGTTTTAGTTCATAATCCATTTTTAAATAAAAATGACCCGGTTTAAGCAGCCTCCACGGTTACAAAAGTGAGAGTATATGACAAACCAAACCTTACTTTTTAATTTTTAATAAATTTTTCTAAACTTGTTTTGGCTGATGCTTCAGCGTCACTTGTTTGAGTATAGATCTACAAATCGTAATGCATCAATATTTCTTATGATTATGTTTGATAAATAACATTTTTGCATTTTACCAAAATTTTACTTACATTTGATTTATACAAGCAAGATTTCTCAGAAATATTTAATTACGATTATAATGCGCTTGCAGGATAGTTGGTAAAATAAAGAAAGTAATCATAACAAAGCTAAAATTTGGTTTTGCATTTACAGCATTAGTTTTGAAATTTTCAATTACAGGTCTATATTATACAACGAAATTAGTTGGCTTGTGGTATGTTGTCCATACCTGCGATTCTCCACCATCAGCGTACCATGAGGCATCCATGGTATTAAATACGGTAGAGCTTTTATTAACTAAGCTCTGATTAACTGAGTTGCCTGCACTGTCCGCATCGAGTTTGATACCTAGTTTTTTTTTTTTTTTTTTAAGATTCGAATAAAGATTATAGAGCAGGAGCGTGGCGAACTTTGCCCATAACTGTTCTGGTTTAATGGACAGATGATTGCTTCGTCTTGGTTTTATGGTGAAAGAATAAAAAATGGATGGATAAAATAAATTTCAATAAATATAGATTTTAAAATATCTGAATAACAACCAGACCAAAAATAAAAGCATAAAACTTTTGAGTAAACTAAAGTGAAACAAACTAAGCGCTTCAAAGGTACAAAAGAAGCAAATATATCTGAAAAACATCTAATCATTAATATGTTGGTTGCAATGATGTAAAAGATGAAATTATATAGTCTACATGCGTGTAAAAGTGCTGTGAAATAGCAGATTGGATATTTTTCAAGAGTTTAAACGGTACGTATTTCACGTCCAGAAAATTCACGTTCACTTAACATTGCAAAACTATCCCAATTTTTTCATATAGTGCTTCTTCTTTATTTTGTATAGCTAATTTAGTGTTACTACGTTCGTACAATCCTAGTTTCTGGTTATCCGATGTGGTCCGTTATGTGGTCTCGGTCCACATTACCTTGGATAATTAAGATTCTACTGTAATGTGTGTATTTTTAAGTCGTTTATTTCTGTTGGTTATTTATATTGAAAATATATCGAACATTTTTACTCCTAACAATTCTCTCATTCGTGGTACAATTCGTGATTTTTTTATCGTTAATTTCTAATAAATATTAATGGAGAGCATTCTAAATTTGATATTAAGGTTTTTCTTCTTTTAATCGGGATGTTGATCGAATCGCGCGCGCGCGCGCGCGGTTTTTGTAGTAAAGGCTTACGAATTAGATTTTAAGGATAAAAGGTTAATAAACCCTGAAAGTAATAAAATCTTTGTACTGACAATAAAATAATATTTTTTGGAGGTGAACTTTTAAATCACAGCAGTAAATTTCAGTTGAGGATACTTTCCATAAACTTAACTGTAAAAAGCGGAGATTCCATAAATTCCTTCCCTTTAATTAATTTCAAATCAATGAGAACCAATAAAAAATTTGCTTGTATAACAAAAAGTGTGGTATTTGCTTTCAAATTTTAAAAATAAAGCTGAACAAAATTTAAAAACGTTGTAGAAATTTCTCCAAGAATAACATTTCATTCCTTTTGGGATTAATAAAATTTCTACAATGGTTGTCTTTGTTGAAAAATGCTGAAAATATGACTAAATAACTTGTTTTGGTACGAGTAGATACTTGGCTACATATTACTCAAATAAATGACATATTTTTTAGGAAATGACTCCTAAATGTTATGAATGAAAGGTTTTAATAATTAAGAGAGGCATAGAAAATTTAGTTGATGGTTAGTTTAATTTACATGGTACTGGAGTAACTGGATGCGATAATCCGGTATCAATCCCGAAGAGAAAAATATCCAAGGTATAGACATGAAATTAAGTAGGCTGAGCATTGCGAAAAGAAAAGCTTCACTAAGTATGTCCTAGTAGTCACATGACTGTTCCTCGGAAAGTTAGCTTGGTTGATTGATTTAGCTTTTTATCATTTATTTTTTGTGTTTTTCCCTTAGACTGCTTTTTCAAGAAGCTCGATTGCAGATTCGCTACGAGAAACAAAACTATAACTGTAATACACAAACTAAATTTTCTATAAAATTTGTAATTTTTGATAAGCAATTTAATTTTTTAATCAATTAAATTAATTAAAGGCATTGAAAAATTATAAATGCTATCTTCTATGCCATGTTTAAAAAATGATGTTAAGATAAAAATATATATGTCTTCACATATATTTTCAAAATTAAAAATTCTCTATTATTTATCTCAAGGTTAAAAATATATGAAATAAAATTTTTTCTTAAAAGTGGAAAATAATTAATTATTGTTAGTTTTATTTAAATGCGAAGGCAAACAAAAATAAGGGTGTCTAGCAGATGTTTCTTTTTTTTTTAAAGACCTTTTCAGCAGCGTGGATTGTTTGGAATTAGTTCAAGAAATTTGTTTGGTGATTTGTTAGTTTTTAACTATTTTGTAAACTATATTCTATTTTCGCTGTGTGTCAGGAAGTATAATTCATTAACACGAATAAAAGTATCTCGAAACGGGAAGACAATATTTCAATTTCCATTCAAACACGTTTATTATTTTTCTCAAGAAAAGTGGCATTTTCTTTACCTATAAAGAAGAAAGTTACAGGTTGCATTTCCATTCATGTAATACATTTCACATCCATCGCACCCTTGCTGTATGACAAAGCTACAAAATGACGAAAGGTGACACTACAAAGGTTACTACTACAAACGAAAGGACGAAAGGTTACTACTACAAAAGACGATTTTGAGAGAGATTTGGAAAATCCCTTTCTTAAGTTCTTTTCATGTTCAACTCAATTAATAAAAATTACGATTTACGGCGAGTGCTCTTGCACTCATAGTCGACAAAACATTATTGAAGAATCGGGTTCACGTTACATTACTCTTTCGTGTCCATCCTTTGGCACGGCAAAACAGATTGCCGCGACTATTATCGGATATTTTGAAGGGATCACAAGAGATCTTTCACAGCTTCTGGCAATTGGCTGTGACTGCACATCTGTTAATACCGAATGGAAATCCGGTGTAATTCGGTTTTCGGAATTGAAACTTGGTAAACGTCTGCAGTGGGTAATATGTTTCCTGCATTTTAATGAACTAACTCTGAGGCATCTGTTTGAAACGTTGGATGCCCCAACAAATGGTCCAAAATCATATTTTGGAAATATTGGGAAGGCACTCCTTACATGTGAAACTTTACCAGTGACAACTTTCGAAATTATTGACGGCGAGTTACCAACAACTGATAGACGTGACTTAAGGATCTTGTACTTACTAGATATATATCAAGCGGTGCGATTGGGCAAGTGTTCTGATGAACAGGCTAGACGCAGTCCTGATCCATTATCACATTCACGCTGGCTAACAACAGCGAACAGAGTTCTAAGTATGTTAGTTCTCCAGATCCTTCTTTGAAGTTGAAACAAATCGCTGAATTTGTTATGAAAGTTTACACTCAAAACAGTCTAAACATTAGATGAAAGATGGAGCTATCTAAGCATGTGTGGAATACTATTTCTAGAACCAGGTATTTATCTCAAGACCTCGCCGACCAACCGATCTAATGGTTAAGGTGTTGGCCTCTGAATCGGAAATTTCCTGGTTCGAATCTGGGTCAGGGCATGGATCTAATTGTGCTGTCCTTTATTAGGGACATTGATGGTCCTCCCACTGGGTCCACTCCTTCACAAGTGGCCGTAACTTCCGGCCTTGTAGTGGCCAATGATTAAGTTCATATGTGCCCGCCATTGGATAAAAAAGTCTCAAGACCTCAAGGACGTGGTTGATGGAGTAATGTGTATAAATTCGTTCTTTGCTCTTGTCTGAGTATGTTGAACGATGAAAGACCGCACATCAAAGAACTTGCTGCACGACGTATAATTAAGTCTAGAGAGTTGTCTTCTAATGTAAAGTCAGTACATGTATTTCTCCCACCAAAACTGAATTTTGTAGCTGCTGACTATACGGAATTGATTAACTGGTCATCAATTACTATTAGTTATCCACCAATCCTCCGTGATATATCCACTTCCGTATTTAGTTCCATTGTTCGTGATAAGAAAAATCCAGAATGGGACTTTGTTCACTTCCCATGTCAGACACACAGGCAGTTGCCAAGTTAGTGACAGAAGCATCCGCTAAGGTTTATGGATTTCAATGTAGAGACGGGTTCATTAGATCTACATTCTTTTCCCGATTTATTATGCCTGAATTCGACAATATGGCTGATTTCAAGCCTCTTCTTGCTGATGAAGTGTAAGTAAACTTTTGGTATTGGCATGTCATAACATTTCTATGGTTACAATATTCTTAACAAATATTATATTAATATATTGCGAATCAGCTATTATTTAATAATTTTCAGGCAATATAATCAAATGCAAAATACAATACAGCAATAAACAGTACTTGTACCCATCTATATTTCGTGTTTTATTTACTTCTATAACACATAAAAAAGTGCAATTTTCTTCAAAAACTGCAAACATTCAATTGCGATGCGGTAACAGAAGATATTATTCGATCGAAAAAATATTTTACGCCTTTCTTATTGAACCCAGTGGGCACCTCTTCCGTACTATTAGAATAGCAATATTGAAAATAATTATATTTCCTTCGCCGAGTAAAAATTGCCAATTTTTACCCAAATTTCCAAAATTCAAGTGCGATGCGGGGACAAAAGATATTATCCAATCAAAAAAATATTTTACACCGTGTTTATTGAACCCAGAGAGAACCCTTTCCGCACTATTAGAATAACGATTTCGAAAAAAAAAGTGTTTTTCGGCCCACCCGAGTGTATAGGGCACATACATACATACATACAGACAGACAGACACCAAACGCGAAAAAGGCGGATTTGGCATCAGAAGGGTCCAAAACGGATAGAAAACTTGAAATGGGTCGAAAATATTGAATGTACAAACAAACACTCCATTCTTATTTATATAGATGTGACAAAAGAAAAGAGACCAACTGCTTATCAAGAAATCAAGACCTTTCTTCCCGGAATGCCTGGAATTTTGAAAATATCTTATATCCCGTTATCCCCTTTGAACAGATTTATCTTTATATAAATCCCCTTTCCTCTTTAACACGATATTGTACTTAAATTGTAGGTTACTTTCTCCAAGAGGGAGATTTTCTTATCTCATTTAGGTAAACCGGAAATCTCTGAAGTGCTGGAATAGGATTGTAAATTGAATAGTATGTGTAGCACATGTGAAAATGAAAATACAATTACCTTTTCTAAGAAAGCTCAGCAGTTACGTGAAATTCTATTATACATTTGCAGATAAGGTAGTCTAAAGTTCGTGGTGTTTGGGGTGTAACTACGTGGCGTTTGGGGTATAATGCCAATTTGCCACATTTATTCAAGGTACTTGGAGTCTCAGTATTTTGAAACAGTTTAATCAGGGTTTCGCTAGACAACCACTATATCCTATGTGAATTATTAGTTCTATGTGTTTAAAAAAAAATCCGTTTGAAGAGCTAAAATTATCTTGTTACTTCTATATTCAATATCGTTTAAAATTTTTCTCTGTCTTAATGAATACAATTCGTTGTACTAGAATTTAGAGTTCATTGTTTACTAAAAGTTATATTCAGAGTTGTTTTCTAGTTTGTCAATCGAATGATCCAGACTCGTGTGTATGATAGTTTGAACATTTTAAATCTATTTTCTCTAAAGTCGCCAATTTGTCGCGAATGGTAGAAAAATCGTACATCTATTTCTTTTTCTTAGATACATACTGTTTAAGTTACTACTAGCAGTACTAACCGGGTTGCTCGAGTTCAATTGGAGTTATGTTGGTTGAAAACGAATCTTAAAAATCACTTCTCTTTCAAGGAAAAACGCAAGCTTCATTTTAGCTCATGGAATAAAACTTTGTAATATCTTTCTAACTTTTCAAAGCTCTTAAATTTACTTCGGATGCAAATATGT
Source organism: Metellina segmentata (assembly GCA_947359465.1). Taxonomy (NCBI): domain Eukaryota; kingdom Metazoa; phylum Arthropoda; class Arachnida; order Araneae; family Tetragnathidae; genus Metellina; species Metellina segmentata. The sequence continues at coordinate 57,192,760 of OX375878.1, read as the reverse complement.
TTTTGTGATATATCCAACTATATAAATCATTTTAATGTAAAATCATTTTAATATAAAATGCATTTTAATATAATGCACATACCTGTTGTAAGACAAACTACTAAATATTAGACTAAGGTGACTACTAAGAATTTTGAAGTGACTATGAATGCCCTTTAAATTCATTTCCTGACCTGATCTTCAAGCTTGTATCCACTTGTCACCTCTTCCAAAATATCTTGCATAAACAAGATCTCCAACCTTGAATGACGATTTGGGTTTTAATTCACAGATATTCGATGATTGTATCAAATCCAATTGTCCTCTAATCTATCTCCCAAGTCAGCCAGAGACAATCCTGACCCGGCTTATGGTGTTATATTGTAGTTCATGAGATTTATTGCTAGCCTAACAAGTAGTGTAAAGATTCATCGAGTCCAAGAATCATCGAGTCCAAGAATATCTTTTTGTGATTTATTTTCGGACATCAAACAAACAGTACAAACGGTACAACAACACAACAAACGATAATATTACGCTGAGATACATAAATTCAAGTTTCAAGAAAAAGGAGGGAGCTCATCAAGAAAGCTCACACCCGAAGCTTTGCCATTCAGGAAGTCTTTGAAATTGTTTTGAATCACATTACTTTACGAACGATCACGTGGTCTCGCCGAGAGTGTCAGCAAGAAGCTCTCAACAACACCCACGTGGTACATTCCTATTCTCAACAAGTAGTGAATCACCTTGTAATTTTGTACGTCTTTTCTTCACAAATTGAACTGCTTTCTTAGCATGGCCATTCGACGAAGGATGGTATGGGACTGTTAGTAAATGCCAAGTATCATTGCGTTTCATAAATGCTTTAAATTCATCAGAAGTAAATGTAGTTCCATTATCTGTTACCACACAGGTAAAAAGTCCAAAGCGAGCAAATAGTTTGTATAATTTCTCCATGATTGCCGATGAAGTTGCAGTTTGAACTGGGGAAACTTCAATTCACTTTGAAAACGAATCATGCACAGTTATAATCATTTCATTCTAGAGAGGTCCTGCATAATCCATGTGTATACGTGACCAGGATATAGTTGCATCTGGCCATGATTGTAAAACTTTATGTGACATTTTTATATCTTTAACTTAAGTAGAGTAGTGCCTTACTGCGTCTTCAATATTTTTGTCTAAATTAGGCCTCCAAAATAATAATCTGGAAATGTTCTTCATGCTTGTAATTCCTTGATGAATGAAGGTAATTCACTCAGTACTTTCGGTCTCAAAACCCTCAGCTCTGTTTCTCCAAAGTAGAATTTCTTCCTATCTATAAATGAGCATTGAAACATATTTATTTAAACATAATAAATCAAAACGGAACAATACAAACAAGCGGGCACAACATCAAAGACAAAAGATTCTAAGGCACGTCTAAATCGAAAAAGTTTTTTGATAACATTTCGACCACCTGCGTATTTGAAGTCACAAGTGGTTCTGAATCCTTTCGTCCTTATCATTGGTTTGGGTGATTCAGAGGATTCTGAGCCATGCTGGGCGGCGATGCCATTTACACAAAACAAACACATCCCCGTCCAAAGGAAGCACACCTGTAGCAAGAATTAACCAGATGCTAAAATGGAAAAAGTTAGGCCAACACTCAAACACCCAAAAAAATCAAAACCAAGAATACATGTACTATATAACAATTTTAAATTAAATAAAGGAACTTAAGGTATACACGTAAACGATATACAGCACACAAAGTTTATCATTACAATATTATTTAAGCAATACAAAAAAATGGTACTTGTATCTACACTAGAATCTACTTTTGAATTGGTAGACGTGACAAAGATCAGTGTTGCCATGGTTACTCCCCTTCCTATGCAAATTTTTTAAATTATAACGTTATAGAGCTAATGACCACATAGCCAATTTTGCTTCGTGTGGTTTTTGCTTTGGGTTAGGTAGGTAAAAGGATTGTGATCAAACACCACTTGAATTTGGGCACCAAAAATCCAACAAACGAATTTCTTCGATACCGTGATGACAGCATAAGCTTCATTGCCAGTTCATTTGACAAACAGTCAACTTCTTGCTGTAGAAAGCAATGGGATGCTCCTTTCCGTTGTCATCATTCTGTGTTAAACATGATCCAATAGCAGTTGCAGAAGCATCTGTTTAAATCTGAAATGGTCGATTAATACAGGGGAATGCAAGAATGACACTGTCTCGTAATGTGTTTATCAACACATTCCGAGGATGAGATAGTTGCAAGAGTTGGAGTAGTAATTTGAGACGTTAACACTGAAGAATCCCTTAGAGAATTTCCTGAAGTTTGTAATATGTTACTTTGAGCTTTTACCGGTGTATGAAATTTAGATGGTTGTTAGATATGCTGGTAGTTAATCTTAACACAACAGGCTTTCGAAGTATGTCCCTCTGCACCATATGAATAACAGGTAGGTTTATACCAAATCCATTTTTGAGCATTAGAGAATGGCTCTCTTCTAAAGTTCTGATGTGGGTTAGTTCTGTTTCTTGCAAACCCGTCCGTTGATGACCAAGGCCGGCACTGTCGACTAGGGTTAATCTTTGTATCAAATCTCTGATCATGCTTGTCTTTATTGGCATTCAATGCAATTTTCTTAGGTTTAGCATGTACCTCCTCGTACTCATCGAGTTTAAGTACAAGCAATTATGGTGGAGTAATCTTGGACCACATTCGTTCAAAAAGTGCTCTCGGCATTCAACAGAAACCTTCCCCTTCAATTAATCTGCAATCATAAGGTCTTTCAATTCTTCAAATGTTCTAATATTCAATCTTGCTAACCATTCTTCAAAATATTTTTTTTATCTCTTAGTAATAATCCTTCCAAGAGCCTTCAGGATTTTTACTGCGTTTTACGAAGAGTTGGCGAAACTTCTCACGACTGAGCTTAAATCTCTTTAAAAGTATATTTTTGATGCATTCATAATTGGAAGCTTCTTCCTCTGAATCTCTGGCAATCAAACTTACGATTTCTGATGGAGACAAACTAATAAGCTGAGTAACCCAACATTCTTTTGGTAATGACAGAATTCTGTCTCGCCGTACGAAAGAAACTAAATATATACTGATTTCCTCGTTCTTCATGTCGAATTCCAGAATTAGCTTCTGGAACTCAATTCTAAATACGTTCTCTCGTGGACCCGATCCTCCCACAGGTGGTCTTGCAGCTAACTTTCACCGCTTCTTTTCTAATACGAATTCAATTTCAGTTTTTCTCCTTTGCTCTTCTAGTTCATCTTTTCTCATTTGGTCTTCCAGCTCTTTTTTTTTTCTTTTTGAAAAAAAAAGTTTTGAGTAGTCCCTTAACGAATTCGTCTTCATAATCCTCACTACAAAAAAATTAATTTCTTTAAATCAATAATTTGGTGATAGGAAGTTAGTTTTAATCCTAACTCACCCGCTAATTGTTTTAGTTCGTCTTTTCGATATTTCGCCAAATATGCAATGTTTTTTTTAAAGAAAACCAACGATACAAGGAAGTAATTATATCAATATTATTGCGCTAGTCAAAATTATATATTCAACTTCAATAATTGCTTAAGTGTTATCACAACTAGAGAATAATTGAGTTAGCACACTAAGCAATTTAAACATTTAATCAAAACGTAATTTCTATACCATTAAAACAGTGAAATATAAGAACATTTTAACTAAAATTTAAACAAATTTCAGTCTTAAAATTAAATTTTTTAAATAGCAAGCGATCATAAAGACATATGACATATATCAAAATAATTCCAAATAATCAAATATATTTCAAAAGAAAAGCAATGTGCACAATTTGCAAATATTTGTTTGCATGAATTCAAACCACTAATTAAAAAAACTAAATTAGTTACAGTGATTTACTTTTACTTTCGAAATAAAAACAAAAAATGTTCCTGAATATATTCCAGATTACCAGTTTAACACAATATCTGTTCGTTTTTAAATCACAAGTTATCAAGACTTAAATTATGTGATATGATTAATTATTTGCAGCAATTATAAAAATACAGACACTCACTAAAGAAAATGTTCTTCGTAAATAAATTGCAATATCATAACTCCAACATTCAATCGAAATGGCAAAAATATATAGGGGAAAGTTGGACAAAACCGGGTCCCAAAATGTGTTCTTTGTTCCTTAGCACCTTCGTGAATAAAATTGCTTCAAGTTTTATTTGAATGAAAAATTAGCTCTTTAGTTCCAAAATAAATATTTTTCAATGTGTAAGAACTATATTTGGAGGGTAAATAAATACTTTTTTGGAAGTATGTAAGTACGGGTTATTTCGGAATAATTAAAAAACGTTGTTGTTTTACTACTAAAATATTTATTTATAACAATATATTAGTACAATGGCCTTCCTACACTGAGGAACATACGTACAATTCATTACAAAAGATACAGACTTCGTCACATTCCACGTCGTGTCTTCATTTGAAGCCGAGGAGTCTGTTTTATTGCTATACTTCTTTTTCTTTCGTGCTTTCACAGTTTTATGCTAAAGGGCCTTAAACAGTTTCTGCTTTAAGGTTTTTTTTTTTTTTTTTTTTTTTAAACTCCAATTCCTACCCGGTTCTGTGCGACTGCCAAGGTCACGGTTTTGTTCGACAACTCCATCAATCAGAAAAGAAGGTTTAGCATATTTCAAACATGAAGCAAAACGGGGTTTTATAATTTAAAATAATAGCTGAAAGAGGTGTTATCAGATGTTGTACTTACCTAAAATAAATCTTCAAGCAATTAGAAACTGCAGAGTAAAATCGTAGGAGTAAAAATCAAACCTTTTCTACTCGAATTTTCTAAAACATCAGCATCGACAAACACATAATCTACATTGCCTTTAATTCAACTCCAAATAACATGGCGGATGTCTGCAACTTGTTTCATGTTTTATCCGACAGATAGCAGTAATAATCTAGTCCAAACTGCCGGGTCTCGGTTTCATCCGCCTACTCGGTTTTGTGCAACGTTCCCCTTTTTACATATAGGCAATGTAACACAAGTATTATAATATTCAATATAACTTAAAAAATGCAACATTAATCTAAATGTAACTCGTATGAACCCAAACTCCAATCCTAACCTGTTTATTGGATATTTTATACAATCATTGCAATTTAAAAATATATTCAATAACAAAGAGTAATTTTTAGTGTGATTACTCTCGTTTCCGTTTTTTTTATGATGTTCATACGTTCGAGCGTATCACATATAACTTACTTTCAATTTATTATGAAATAATTTGCTTTCGGTCTGTAACGAAATCTTTCTAAAAAATATTTTTTGATGTACGTAAACAAATATTATTTCTGATGAATCAAAAATGTTTATGTCTATTTATGTATGACAAATGCTTCCCAATTAAAAAATAATTCTGATGAATTATAAAAAGAACAAGTTGTTCAACAAATACGAAAGAAACATTCATGCATATGACATAACTTACTTTTGATTTATTTCAAAATCTCTAAATAAAATATAATTGTGATGAATTTGTAAAAAAACATGGTGTTCTACAAATACTCCCAAAATAAAAACTTCAAATATACTTCTGATGATTTATCAAAAGAACATGGTGTTCTACAAATGCTCCCAACAAAAAGTAATATAAATTTGTTGAATTATTAAAGGAACATGACGTTCCACAAATATTCCAACCAAAGTTTCTGATGAAACTAACCGTAAATTTATCATCCGAAAACAGGACAAAAAGTTTTTAATGAAACTAACCATGGATATTGTATTATCCGAAAACAAAACTAATCGATCCAGAATTAATTTATACAAAACATACAACATTTCTTAGAAAAGAAGCAAAATCGAATATGTGAGTGTTGGTCAAAAACTCTTCCACATACCTTGATATTGTAGATTCTTCATCCAACCGAGACTGCGCCAATAAAGATTATACGTGGTTTCCTGAGCATTGAGCCGATGTTCACCATATACATACTTTCATGGCCGGTCCGAGAGAAATTTGTTGCAGATGCGAGATGATGATTTGTCGCCCCCCCCCCATTTCAAAGATTCGTCTATTATTTGGATGGGGGAGGAAGGGGCTTGGGGCTGGCAATTGATATCGATATCACTCTTTAAGATATTTTTTAAGTTTATAATTTAAAAAAAAGAAATTAGTTTTTGATCATTTTTAGTGCGAAATTTCGTAGGGGGATGATATTAATATCAAATGAGAGGAGGGAGAGAGTTTGGTCCTTGATATCATTTGATAATTTAGGGGAGGGAAGAGTCTTAAAATCATGAAAAATTAATATCGATATAAACTGAAGTGCCAGAAAAACTGGTACACCCACCTAATATCGTGTAGGTTCACCCGGAGCATGCAGAACTGCCGCAACACGACGTGGCATTGATTCCACAAATTTGTGAAGGTATCCTGGATGCAAAGCACACCATGAATATTGCAGGGCAGTCCACAATTGCGAAGGGGTGCTAGGTGATGGAGATCTGTGTTGTATAGCCCGCTATAAGAGGCATCAAAGATAGGCTCAATAATGTTCATGTCGGGGTATTTTGGTGGCCAACGGAGGACTTAGAACTCAGAAGAGTGTTCCTGGAACCACTTGGTCACAACTTTCGACATGTGTGATGTCGCGTTGTCCTGCTGGAATTGTTCAAGCCCGTCGGAAAGCACACGACATGAATAGGTGTAAGTGATCGGATAGGATGCTGGTGTACCGGTCACCTGTCAAGGTCGTCACTAGACGTACCAGGGGTCCCAAATCATGCCAACTACATTCGCCCAATACCATCACAGACCCTCCACTAGCTTTAACAATCTTCTGTTGGCATGCGGGGTCCATGGCTTCATGGGGTTTTCTCCATACCCGTACTCGGCCATCGGCACAACTGGAAAAGAAACTCGTCAGACCAGGCAACGGTTTTTCAGTTTTCAAAAGTCTAAAGTTGCAATTCCTATAGCGCGTCTGACGCAGTGCGTCTATTGCAGTACGGCTGGCGTTTCCTTAGCTGACGCATTGTGGGAAACAGTTCCATAATCGTCCCGACTTAAACATATTACAGCACTTTTATTACTAAACGGATTTTCATGTTTTATAGCTCATTTTAAATAACAGTTTGTTTTCTTTAATGTTATGTATTACCTGTAGAAATCGGTTGAGGAATGATGTAATTGACTCTAATGTATCCGTAACATCCCATTGTAGCAGTGCTCTGCGTCAGACGCACTACGTCAGCCGCATGCGTCAGACGCGCTATAGGAATTGCACCTTAATGGCGATGCTGGCGAGCCTAGGCCAAGAGACGCATAACTTAGTGCCTTACAATCATCAAGGGTACTCGACAGCGTCTTCGGCTCCGAATACTCATATCATAGAGGGACCGTTGTACAGTTCGCATGCTGACACTTGTTGTTGCCCCAACATTGAAATCTTTAGCAATTTGAGGCAGCGTTGCACGTCTATCTTGTGAAACTATTCTGCTGAGCCGTTGATGGTCCCGTTCCTTCAGGGTCTTTTTCCGCCCGCACATCTGTCGGAGGTTTGACGTTTTCCCGGATACTTTATATTCACGATAGACTCTAGCAATAGTCGTGCGCGAAAATCCAAATTTCATCTATACCTCGGAACAATTATGTCCCATTTCACGAGCACTAACTACTAAGCCACGTTCTAAGCCTCTTAAATCGTAATAACCTGCCATTGTATTAGCAGAAACCTATCTAACAGCTTACCTACCTGCTTTGTCTTATACCTACATTGCCTACATTTCTTCCTTATTTGCATACGCCTGCCTACACCAGTTTTTTTGGCAGTTCAGTTTACACTTGAACATGTCAAGTTGGATAGCTTCACGACCCTCTCCGGATCCACTCACCTCATGGGTTTAGAGTGATTTGGTTCAGGTCCAAGTTGGATAGCTGACACTATATCCTCAGTGAATTCCACACGGCGCGGCGCCCTTTATTACGGGCCCCGCCAAGCCCTTCATCGGCCATGACCGGCGCCCCCTATCTTATCACCTTTGCGGCTGCATCTGTCACCGGCCCTGCATATTTTCCTTTAACACTCCTGCACTTATTCTCTCTCTCTCTCTCTCTCTCTCTCTCTCTCTCTCTCCGTAACTCAGGAAGAAAATAGCCTAAAACAATCTAAAGTTGAAAATTTAAACATTTATTTAAACGTAACAAATTAAAACGGAACATTAATACAAACAAGTTGACACAACATCAAAAACAAAGTGTTCTAAGACACGTTTACAACAAGAAAGTTTTTTAGATAGCATTTCGACCAAATGCGTGCTTGAAGTTTGAAGTCACGAGCAGGGCCCGATTTAGAAAATTTGGTATAGTAGGCACAACACGCAGGAAGGGGGCCCCCCATGTTATCCGTTCATCACAAAAACTAATTTTAAAACAATAATTGGTACTTACGTATTTGACTGTTGACCGTTTCAAAAATTGTTGAAAAAACATTCCAGAAAATATAAAAAGTTATTTTTGTTTAAAATTTTTAGATACTTTTGAAACTTTGGGGCCCTTTAAATTATGGGGGCCCTAGGCCCGTGCCTCACGGGCCTAATGGTAAATCAGGGCCTGGTCACGAGGGGTTCTGAATCCTTCCTCCCCTCTCATTAGTTCCAGAGATTCAGAGGATTATCAGTCAGGTTGTGTGGCGTTGCCATTTCACAAAACAAAATTCTAAAAGGGAATGGGTTAATCTTACAGCATATCATCTGAGTTAATGTTTCTTGGTGACTCCTACTTTAGTGATTCTGGACACTCGAAACAGCACTGGATCTTCCTTAGTTACTTCTCGAATTTCTTCAGTTGTAACTGGCCCATCATCTATCCTCTCTAAGTTCTTCTCTCACTGGCGGGTTAAATGTAGTAATCGTTGTAGGTAGAGGGCTCCATGCATCAGCATTACTGTTCTTTTCACTTTCGGCCGCCGATAAACACACCGATAATGTTAGAACCCATCTCTGTATTTGTGAATTTTCCATAACTGGTATTTTATCACAGAAGATGGTTACTAAGGGCTGGTGGTCTGTCAGAAGAGTTAACTTGCGGTGTAATAGGTAGTACCAAAATTTAGTGACGCCAAAAACTAGTAAAACAGCTTCTTTCTGCAAGTGAGAATAATTTTTCTCTGCCTGTAAGTATACGAGAAGCAAAAGCTATTGGTCTATCTTTTGAATTTATCTTGTGGGTTAATACCGCGCCTAATCCATATGGTCTGGCATCGCAAGCAAGAACAACTTCCTTGGTTGAATCACAATGTATCAAAACCGATTAATCGCAAAGTGCCAATTTTGCATCTTCAAATGCTGACCTTTACACAGTCGACCATTCGAAGACTATTCTTTTGTAATAGTTTGTAGAATGGTGCAGGCCCGTTCTGGGTGCCCTTGGAGTGCGTTGGACAAGGAATTGATAGGGGTTGCTTCTAATTCTCTACTTACCGTCACACTTATGCTTCATTTTTCAGCTAATTCTAAATTCTTTTAAAAACCACTGTAAAAATGTACTTATTTTTAAAATATAATTGAAAAAAATGACTAATCAAGCACGATTTCTTCATGAAACACTTTTATTAATTTCCAGTATTATAAAATGTATTTAGAAATGAAATTATTTAAAAATATATAAAATTATTTACAATTATAAATAATAATTGTAAATAATTTTATATATTTTTTTATAATTTTATATAGCTGATTTCTAAATTAGCGTCATTATCAAAATTTGTTTATCCCCATAAGTTATCATATTATGAAAAAGTATACGTAAATTAGATGATCAAATATGTTTTATATTAAAAATTAACTGCATTTATTTACACAAAACATTTAAAACGACTCAGCAAGTTCATAATGAAATATAAACAAAACAAAAAAAAATGAATGAGTTACTTTATGAGCCAATTTGCATCCACTGGTTTTCGATGCTTAAAAATATCTTTTTTCGTTTTGGTAAGAAGTTGTCTCGTATTGTATTCTGCATTAACCATTTTGTGGTTGTGCATAACTTACAATTTTAACTTGCAAAGACATGAAAAACAAAATTGTATAAGGTAGTCAGTCCTGGCAGATAAGCTGCTGCATACGTTTAATTTTAACTTTTAAACACTTAAACCCCCAGCTTATGTAACTGAAATTATGGTAATTCAATAATAGAGTATACCTGTTTTTTATACGAATTAATTTGAATATTCTAAAAAGAATGGTTAATTTTCTAGGAATTATATTCCTACTAACATTTCCTTTGAATGAATCTAAAAATAAAATAACTTTATATACTATAATTTTATATAATGTCTTACAATCCTAAAATCAACTGGATAAAGTCGATTTATTAGTACATTTGAAAATTTTCAGTGTCCTCATAGAACTAGAAGACGCCTCATTTCGGAACTTGATTCATACAGTTTGCTGATTGCAAAATCTGGTTCGATGGTGTTTAAAATATATCTCTCAGTATGCATCAAGACAAATGCTTCCGTAGTTTCATTGGTCATAGATGTGGGATTGTGCGACGAGCGCGCCAAAGCCTGATACGTCCGCAGCAGTAACGCCACCTAGAGGAAGCGTCCGCTCAGAAGCGACCGCAGCAATGAGACAGATGTTCCCCCAGACACCGAAGCTAGCAGTTGGGCAGACGGCCCATGACTTTTTAGGCAGATGGCCTCTTAGTTGTCGGATATTCTTAATTGTTAAAGATGTTTGTAAATATACTGTAAATACATCAATTATCTAATTAAACTTAAATTTAAACTTTAAGAGTTATTTATCTTTTACCTTTTACGAACCCACATATATTTGAGGGTTTGGCCTGGATTTAATTAAAGGCCGAAGATTGCCGTTTTTACCTAAAAGTTTCAAGAAGCGAACTTTACATAAACTGTTCGAGACGCGGACAATTCCAATATTCGTCTGATGCTCATCGGATTCGAGGTGTGAACTTCATTTGAGTGAATTACCGTGACTCAGCATATTGGATCTTGAGGAATACTTCATCTGAACTGTGAGTACAGATTTTTCATTTTGACACTAACATGGCTACGTATTTAGCCGGAGCACGCAAGATCGATCTGCTAGCGCTGATAGAGGAATTAGATCTAATAGCAACGGAAGGAACCAAAATTCCGCAGCTTATTAAGTTAATAACGAAAGCCGATGAATACAATGAGGAATTTACAAAAACGCTTTTAAAAAGGATTGTTTCTGAACGAGAAACAAAGGAAAGAGACGATAAAGCTGAACGCGAAAAGAAAGCAGAACGCGAATTTCAGTTGAAGAAGTTACAGCTAGAAAACAAAAGTACTGGAGGTTCCGATTTTATTTCCCCACTTAAAACTGACTTTTCAAAACTAATGACACGTTTCGACGGAAACTGTGATTTAAGCATGTATTTATCTTTGTTTGAAAAACAAATTAATCGCATAGAAATACCTAAAGAAAATTGGGTTATTTTCCTTGTGAGTCTTTTACCGTTGGATATCGCAAATTTAATTGCAAGAGAGCCTGATCCGCTCGCAAATGATTACGATCACGTGAAAAAACTTTTACTGAATCGATTTAAACTAACACCAGAGCAGTTTCGACAGCACTTTTTTACTCATAAAAAAGAAACAACCGCATCTTGGCGTGATTTCGCCTACGAGTTAGATAATTTTTTCGAAGAATGGGTTGTGGGTCTTAGTATCTCTAAATATGAAGAATTGAAAGATCTCATAGTGGCGGATCAAATCAAAAGGAAAATACCGTTTGAAATGCGCGAGCATTTTATTGATGAATTACCGAAATTGAATAAAGTAGCCGAATTAGTGAATAAATTGGATGAGTACGAGGCGGCAAGATTCCATCTTAAAAGACCGGGAGCTAGAGATATGAAATCAGCTGAAACACAAAGTCATCAGCGCTCCAAGAAATTCAATGATAAACCGTCGATCGTCCGTGCTCACCAAAGTGTTACTAACCAATATGTTAAATGTTTTTCATGTAATGAAATTGGTCATAGAATTTCTGAGTGTCCAAATAAGAATAAAGGAATTAAATGTTTAAAGTGTAATGAATATGGACACCGTAAATTCGAATGTAATAAAGGTGTAAAAACCGATATTCATGAAGAAAAGAAAGTTTTAATTAATATGTCCAGTAATCATGAAAAGAAGTTGTACAAATGTCTTAAAATTATGAGTAAATATGTTGATGCTTTAATTGATACGGGATCAGATTTATCTATTTTGAAATATGATTTTTATATGCAAATTGGTGCACCAGAATTAACCCCATGTGACATAATGTTAAATGGTATTGGAAATCAAAGTGTAAAATCACTTGGTTATTTTTGTGCTGAAATTACTATTGACAATTTTAATATTCTCACTGAGTTTTTTGTTATTGAAAACTTGTGTTGTAATATTGTGATTGGTATGGACGTAATTAACAAGCTTAATATTTCAATATCAGGAAATGATTTAAGGATTTTGAGCTTTCGAGAAAATTCTATTAATCTTTCTTTCACACACACTTCGGAAGTGAAAGAGTCTGAAAAAATAAAAGCTAAGCGTTTTGAGGGACCTCATTCAGGAAGTGAAAGTATAAAAACAAAAACGAGTTGCCGAAATGGAGCCACTGTTTTGGAATCCGAAAGTAATGAAAGGCAGATGTTTGGTATCCCCTCCCCCCTGACTCACCCCTTCAAAGAAGAAAACAGGTGTGAACTATTGGCGACTGCCATTAATATTCCAATGATAGGCGTTGCGTCATCTTGTGCACAGGATGTTCAAGAAAATGATTTGACTTTTAATCCTTTATCCGAATTGCCGATTTCCTTGACAGATGAAATTGAATTGCAACATATAAAAGATCCTAAAATAAGAAACGAGTTAGATATTTTGATTAGTGAATATAAGCCGCATAAAATTAAAGACACAGAAGTAAAAATGACTTTAATTTTAACTGATGATATACCGATTTGTCAGAGACCGCACCGAATGTCTTTAAAAGAACAGAAAATTGTTGAGGAACAAATACAAATGTGGTTAAAAGACGGAATAATTAAACCCTCCTGTTCCAACTACGCTTCACCCATTGTTTTGTGTAAAAAGAAGGGTAATAATTCATACAGATTGTGCGTTGATTATCGATCGGTTAATCGAAAATTAATCAAAGATAAGCACCCACTCCCATTAATTCAAGATGTTTTAGATTGCTTGGGAAACGCACAGGTATTTTCCACTTTGGACTTAAAAAACGCATTTTTCAACATACCAATGGACCCTAATTCGACACGTTACACAGCATTTGTCACCCATGAAGGACAGTACGAATTCAATGTTGTACCTTTCGGATGTAGTAACTCACCAAGTGTTTTTGTGAGGTACATAAACACGGTGTTTAGAGACTTAATTCGAGACAAGACTATAATAATTTACATGGATGATATTGTTATACCTTCCATTGATGAACAAGAAGGGCTGGAAAAAATTAAAAGGGTTTTGAAGGTTGCGTCAGAATACGGCGTAATAATAAATTTTAAAAAGTGTCAATTTCTTCAACATAAGATAGAATTTCTCGGATACGTTATCGAGGGCGGCAAAATTCAACCTTCCCCATCCAAGACGCGTGCTGTGAAAAATTTTCCCCAGCCGAAAAATGTAAAACAAGTCATGAGTTTTTTGGGTCTTTGCTCTTACTTTCGACAATTTGTCGGTGGATTTTCAAGAATTGCAAAACCATTAAGTGACCTGCTTCGAAATAATGTCGAATGGACATTTGGCTCTGAGCAAGTCAAAGCATTTGAAAGGCTAAAGGAAATTCTCTCAAGTAGTCCGGTATTGCATCTCTTTAGGCAAGGAGCAACCTTAGAATTACATACGGATGCTAGTAGCCACGGCTTTGGAGCTGTTTTGCTTCAGCAAGCTCATGATGGGAAATTTCATCCCATTCACTTCATGAGCAAGAAGACTACTCCTCAACAAGAGAAGTATTGTTCTTACGAATTGGAAGTACTGGCTGTAATCGAGGCTTTGCGAAAGTTTCGCTACTACTTGTTGGGTACTAAGTTCAAAATAGTGACCGATTGCGCTGCATTTCAGAGGACTATGCATAAAAAAGAGCTTACACCAAAAATTGCTCGATGGGCATTGTCACTCGAAGAATATGATTATGAGGTTGTCCATAGATCAGGCACCCAAATGAAGCATGTGGATGCCCTAAGCAGGAACATATTGTTGATAACAACTCGTGCACAAGGAGAATTAACAACCCAAATAGAAGCTGCACAACATCTAGATGATCACATTAAAGCAATTAAAACTCTAGTTGAAGAAGGACATGACAGTGAACATTTCATTAAAGCAGGAGTTCTATACAAGTATGAGAATGGGAAACAACTACTAATGGTTCCTCAGGCGATGCAAAATAACATCATTAAAGAAGTTCACAACAAAGGTCACTTTGGCGCTGCCAAGACAGAGGAAATTCTTAAGCAGCAGTTTTTTATTCCTAATGCAAGAAAACATGTTGAAATCGTTATTTCTAATTGCGTACAGTGCATCCTCTGCAATAGAAAACGTGGAAAAGGCGAAGGGTTTCTTAATCCAGTGCCGAAAGACAACGTTCCACTTGGGACTTACAATATCGACTTTTTGGGACCCCTTCCAACAACGAATAAAAGATACCAACATATTTTCTCGGTAGTCGATGCCTTTACGAAGTTTGTCTGGTTGTACCCAGTGAAATCTACCTCGGCTAGCGATGCTATCGAAAAGCTGAAATTACAACAAGCTACTTTTGGAAACCCATCACGAATAATTTCAGATAGGGGATCAGCGTTTACATCGAAGGAATTCACTGATTATTGTACTGATCAGGGAATTGAACATTGTAAAATAACAACCGGAATTCCTAGAGGCAATGGGCAGGCAGAAAGGATGATTGGTCTGTTGATTCCTGTTCTTGCCAAACTTTCAATAGAGGAGCCTAGCAAATGGTTCAAATATGTTCCAAGTCTACAAAGTATCATAAACAGTACACCATCCAGAAGTACGAAGCATACGCCATTCGAACTGATGATTGGCATCACAATGAAAAATAAAGAAGATCTGAAGATAAAAGATGTACTGGAAGAAGAGTATGAAAAGTTCATGATGAAGGAGAGAGTAGAATTACGCGAACAAGCAAAAGACAATATTTTCAAATTGCAACAGGAAAATAAACGTCAGTATAACAAAGGGAGAAAAAAATCTAGAGTGTACAAAGTAGGAGATCTAGTGGCCATTCAGCGCACGCAGTTTGGAGTTGGGCTTAAGCTGAAACCTAAATTTTTGGGACCCTATAGAGTTGTAAAAGTGTCTCCTAATGACAGATATGCCATTGAAAAAGTGGGCGATCATGAAGGTCCACGCCTAACTACTTCAGCAGCTGATTACATGAAACCCTGGCCCACTGGTCAACAGTAAAAAAAAAAATGTATATATGAACCTTTTTTCCCTCTTTCTTTCTTCTTTTTTGTTTGTATTTTCAGATATGTGATAATGTTATGGCCTGTTTACTGTTGTTGAAGACGGCGAATTTCGAGGACGAAATTACAGTCAGGATAGCCGATTGTGGGATTGTGCGACGAGCGCGCCAAAGCCTGATACGTCCGCAGCAGTAACGCCACCTAGAGGAAGCGTCCGCTCAGAAGCGACCGCAGCAATGAGACAGATGTTCCCCCAGACACCGAAGCTAGCAGTTGGGCAGACGGCCCATGACTTTTTAGGCAGATGGCCTCTTAGTTGTCGGATATTCTTAATTGTTAAAGATGTTTGTAAATATACTGTAAATACATCAATTATCTAATTAAACTTAAATTTAAACTTTAAGAGTTATTTATCTTTTACCTTTTACGAACCCACATAGATGCTCTCAGTGTATTTTTAATTAACTTCAATTTCGAAAAAATTCTTTCATAGCTTACTTGCGTTAATGGTATGGTAAATACTTATAGAGAGACTTTGCATATTTCGATACATTGGAAACTGAACATATTGAATTAAACTATTATTCTCAATGCACACTTCATGCAGTTGTTACATTGATTTTTGAAATTGCATGGAGTAAAAACTTCATCCTCCTTCTTATATTCAGGGTATTGATATTCTTCTGACTCAGTATTATAATCTTCATCCTAAGATTTTTTTGGAAATACTAGGCCAAACAAAAGAAATCATTTCTTCTTTTAATTTCCCCTTATTCAAAGAAGGAATCAAATCACAGATCTTACGAGTGCATTTATAGGCAACTGGTCAAATTTAGTATAGGCAAGTCTTTTAGGATCAAACAAACCCATATCTAAGTAAAGATTTTTATGCGTTGTGAATCGTTTTTCCATGGTTTGTATAATAGTATCCATTATTCTATCATATGTATGAATTCGGAACTCAACCTTTGGTAAATGTTTACCCTTCTCATCCACGCACTTTTCGGAATTCATCCTCTTAATTTTGCGTGGCCTTTTTTATTTCGAAATCACTGTTTATATTTATATCTTCTAATAATTCTTTATTGGAAGATTACTCCACTCTTTCTTTAAACTTCTTAACAAAATTTTTTACTGCGTGTAGAGTTTCGACGAATTTATCGCTAACATCTTTGAGTCTTGAGACAGCCGACCCAACAGACCTCCACGCTAGAATATAATCCAAATTTTTTGTTTGTAGGTAATCCAACAAGGGAGTTGTAACTTTAAAGATCTGCACAAGAAAATCATAGCTATAATAATTTTAAATGAAGTAAATTTATGAAAATGGGCTCCCGCATTCGCTTCTAGTTTTGGCATTGAAACTCTGTTGATAAATATATCTGCAATGCAACACAGTAAGTTTGTAATAAAACATTGTTTTGGGGTTGTTTTAATGAAGTTCTCAACTTTGGTGATAGTCATCAATCCTTCCAAAATATTTTATGCAGACATTACTTTTGCTACGCCAATGAGTAGCCCCAATAGCTTTCAACTTATGTAATGGGTTTTCCTCCTGATATTTTTGCTGCCTCTTCAGAGATTCTTTCAAGAAAACATGAGTTTCCTGTAGCAGACCAAAAAAAGTGATAGTAAGGGTCGTACCTGTAATGTGTCCGAAAGAACTAAGTACAAAACATGAGCATAGCACCACGTATGTATAGGATTTGGTATTATATCTAATACAGGGTGTCCTAAAAGTTCCCGTACTGAAGATTCGTGAATTTATCATACAAAAACCACAAACTTTAAAACAATTATTTTTATACCACCAATGGTATAAAGCACTTTTAACCTAACGTAAAAAAAAATATTTGAATTTGAATTTATAATAAATGTTCAAAATATCTGCATTTTTTTTTTTGAGGCAAAGCTGAAGTCGTTTGCGCATATTTTTAGAAACGCGTATCAAGATGCTGGGAGTGACTTCTTGGTATCCTTTGAGTAATGGCAATCACCTATTGTTAGGTGATTATCTTCATAAACTTTGTTCTTTAAATATCCCCACAAAAAAAAGTCAGGGGTGCGCAGATGAGGGAACGAGGTGGCCAAAGGTTTTTTGAGATGATTCGATAGACAGAAAAATCTTGAAGAATGTCCATGATTTCATAACTTGTATGTCAGATTGCAATGTCTTGTTGGAACCAAGAGTCTTGTTCATTCACTTCTAATAATGCAACAAATTGTTGAATAAGTTGATATAGCATATCTCTACTCGGTATTGCATCATTTGGATATTTATGTCACCAAAGTTCTTTACATCTTTCATATTATTTACATTCAAAATAAGCCTCAAACAACGCAATTCTCTGAATGCGTGATAAATTAATCTTACATGAAGAACAAAATGACGTGGAACTTTATTATTGCTCAACTTGAGTGCGAAGAAAATCAAACGATACAAATTAAAGAGTCGATAAAACGATAAGCAGATGATAAAATTCAATAATTAAAAAAACATTGGCAATAAATTTTTTTAAAGTTGGAGTACGGGAACTTTTGGGACACCCTGTAGTTTGGCAGTAAGACCATTATATGGTCCACTCATATTCGATGCTCCATCAAAGGCGTTTGCCACACAGTCTTCAATTGGTATATCCACTTCTTTTAAAATATTTTTCAAAGAAGTTGAAAGATTATCAGCTGTAGTTGATGTAGCACATTTTAAAGACAGTATCCTTTAAAATACTTCATCTCCTTTTACATAACGCACTACGAATGCACACTGATCGTTGCCCTAAACATCTATTGTTGTGTCCATTATAATCTTGAACTTTACTGCTTCCTTTACACTTGTTCATATTTGTACTTTCATTTTTCGAACAATGATTTGAATAAATTTCATGATAATTGTGTTGTTACTTAGAAAAGTGACAAAACTTCCTCTTCCCGCTACTTTGCTCTGAGCAGTTTCTCTAGCTTTATGAAGTTGTTCACTTTTAATTAATACTGCATCCAATTCTTTTTTTAAGTTGGGTCATATTTCCCATATAATAAATAAAAGTAAAGTACAAACTTAGGTTTTATTGTTAATAAACACTTTTAAAGGTTTAGTCAGTTAGGTTCTATATAAAATAAAAATGAATATAACTTGAAGCATTTAATTCTAAGTAATAAACAGTCAGTACTTAATTAATGTGGCTTTTGAATTTGTAGTTTTTTTACTAAGCCATCTATATTCGGATTAGTTCTCGAAGATGCTAACAAAATTAGGTGTATTAGGTGCATATCAGTTCATTTTGAACGATATTTTTATTTTACTATGTTTATATTAGAAAATATTTGTTCACAAACATATGTTTTGATCCAAACCTACAACAATATCTGACAACCAAATTGTGTAAATTTGGAAAATTGCTTGCTAGTACAAATTTCCAAAATTCAATGTAATTTGGATTACTTCCAGTTGAAATAAGTTCCTTATATTTGCTTTTCAGTGTAGTATGGTGCTGTTGGTCAATAACATCAATTTGGATTTCAGGTGGGTAACAATTAACGTCTTGACGAAAAATTGAAAAGGATCTGTAAAAATATCATCATTTTTTTTATCATCTTGAAAATCATCGAACCTAGCACTGACTGAATTCTGCAAAATAGATGTTAATTTTTTAAATCTATCATAGTTTGGAGTATTTTTGACTTTGGTAGCTAGTTCCTGCTTTAATGTGAAATGTGTTAATCTTTTTCCTCCAAAATCGATACAAAAAAGCAAAAGTTTGTTCACTAAAGAAGATATATGACCAACTTAGGTTAGGAAAAATACAATCTTTTCCCTATAATCTTAAATTTAAATTATTTAAACGTCCCATAATATCGGCGATAAAATCTAAATCCCATAGGTAATCTTCATTCTTGTGTAGCAAGCACTCACTGGGCAGTTCATTGTTTTCTTCCAGATATTTTAAAATACATACACTTCCACAAATTCCAAAATCTCGCGAGTGCACTTCCTTTGGAAAACCAGTGCACACGACCATGAAGTAGTAAGTAGCCATCCTCTTACGTTTCTTCCGAGAAAAGCTCACGAAATCGTCGTCGATTCGGAGCTCGAGCTCGTATTTTGTTGATACAGCGCACTACAGGGTTAACAACAGAAGACAGGTTTAAGTCCTTGACACAAAGTGCTTCATGTATAGTACAATGATACTTAAAAACATTTCTTCCCAAATAATTTTCAAACAATGTAACAAAACCTTTTATCCTGACAACCATGCACGGCGCTCCATCTGTGCAAACATTATCTAATTTTGTCCACTCTACCCCCCTTTGTTAACTTCAATTACATTTTTAAGTTCTTTAAAAATGTCCTCACCTGTAATTAAAACTAGTTGGCGCAAATCAAGAAGTTTTCCACATTATCAAAATTATTGTTCGTGTAACGCACAAATATGCTTAACTGCACATTGTCTGTGATGTCACAGCTTTCATCCAAAGTTAATGAAAAGTATTTGCAATATTGTAGTTCAGAGACAATGTGTTTGCCAACATCCTGGCCCATGTCATCTATACGACGAATGACGGTATTTCTAGACAAAGCTATTTTATCAACCATATTTTTGACGTTTATATCATCGACATTTTGGCAAGACACAACAAAAAATACAAATTAAATCTAGTTACGGATCACCGCTCAACGGATTCGAATTGTAAACTATACGAGAGAGAAATTAAAAACCTAATAAGATTAATTATGCCTAGGCAAACTTATCTAAACATTGACGGAGCTCACAGAAACCTAGCGAACTCAAGAGCGGCTATGTCCCAACTTAATCAGGAAATAATAGACAAAGACCTAGACTTCGCTTCCCTTAACGAAACCTACTGGTTCAACAACCAAGTGGTTGGAATACCAAGTAATTATAGGATCTTGGGAGACATAAACTCTAAAGCAGTCCTAATCACAAAAAATAAATATGATAAGCAACTGATTTTTCAATGCAAATTTTTCATTGTGGCCATGATTGACATCAATCAGGAAGAAGTGGTATTGGTCTAAATATACTGTAGCCCTAACCAAGAGATACAATCCAAACTTGCTTGCTTGACAGACCGCTTGCAGAGATTTAGACCCCACAAAAAGATAATTTTCGGGGATTTTAACGCAAAATCAACTCTATGGGGCCAGCGACCCAGGCTGTGATTGATACTTGCGAAATCAATAACCTAGATATAGCCAACGACCCCAACTCGATTCCTACATGCTCCTCCACAAGGGGAACAAGTTGGATCGATCTAGTATTGGTGGGAAACATAAATTAAAACCTCAAGGTAACGGTTGTGGACGAAATTTTGAATAGTGACCATAATCTAGTCTTGATTAAATGGAACAAGACTAATGTCGGTACTTAACATTCACCAAGAATAAATTTTAAACAACTTGACTGGCTAAAAACTAAGACCTTTGTGAATGACCTTAGAATGGGGAAATCCACTGTTGATGCCCTTAACAGAATAATGACAAAAACTGAAGAGGCAAAAAATAATGATTTGGTAACGTGTATCGTCTCACTCGATGTGCAAAACGCATTCAACTCGATCAGTTGGCCTATTATGAGAAGCAAAATCAGAAATCTAAACATTCCGTAGTATCTGAAATCCCAGATCTATAGTTTTCTTGAGAATAGGACAGCGACCTTCGAAAATGCCAAAAAGAACTACAACGTAGGGATACCGCAAGGGTCAAGCATGGGACCCATGCTCTGGAACATCTATGTCAGGAAGGATGACAAATACAAGCCTTCGTGGATGATATTGTCATAATGTCATTCGAAAGGGCAACCTATAGATTCAGTCAAAAAATTAATAATATATTGGTTCAAATTGAAACTTGGATTGAAAATAATAACCTAAAGCTCAATATTGAAAAATGCGTATACACACTCGTATCCAATAAAATATGTACACATATTCCTAGAATCAAGATTAGAAACATATCTCTCAAATTTAAAAAAGAACTCAGTTAATTTGGAATCTTTATAGACAAAAATCTATCCTTCATACTACACCTTAATATGATACTAGAGAAAGTTAGATACTAGACAAGAATTCAAGGCAAGTTAGATACTAGACAAGAATTCAAGGCAAGTTAGATACTAGACAAGAATTCAAGGCAAGTTAAATACTAGACAAGAATTCAAGGCAAGTTAAATAGAATTTCAAGAGCCACATGAGGATTAGACCCCAAGTTAAGAAAATAATTTATCAGAAAATACTATAGAAGATAATTGGCCACGGAGCAGAAATCTGGTACAAAAACAAGGCAAAACAAAATCAAAAGATTCTTCAGTTACAGAGAAGATGCTTGTTACCCATTACAAAATGCTACAGCACAGTCTCTACAGATGCCCTACAGATATTATATGTGGATGCATACCAGTAGACAACAAACTAAAAGGAATTCAGGATAAATTTAAAATACTTAAAAAGAAAGAAAATCTAAAAATTAACGGAATAGAAATTAGGGCTGAAAACGTTCAAATAGAAGAAACAACTTGGTCACCACTGTAACGTCTTGAAGATATAGAATCATTATCGAGAATCGTGGGAGCTCACAACGGGAATCGTTCCCGAAGTCTACCCCCTGGTCCGACTGCGGAAGTGACGACTGGAGGAGGCGGGCTGGGAAGAGACAACTTTGGAGAGAGGCTGTTGCTAGCCGCAGACGATTTGAGGAACTTTAATCTGACGGAGGCTGTATTGTATCGGTGATGGATATCATCTTTAATTATAAAACTGTAGCTGTACATATTCTGTAAAAACTTTAACTTTTAATATATAAGTATTTAAACCAGGAAGTGGTTTTACTTTTTCGTCGATACGGTACAGACCTGCCTGAGTGGTGGCAGCTTATGGAATGCGAATTCCGCGTTACATTTTTTAGCTACAGCTGTGATAAGACCGCCAGCGTCTTTTGGAATGTTCGTGTGGAACCTGGATATTGACGACCACCAGCGCGTCTGATGTGTGGCTGTTTTAAAAGGGTAAGTGCCAACTTACCAGAATTTCATTGCAATTGTAAGAATCGGTGCACACCGAAAATGCATTTGTTACAGAGTTTTCTGTGTTTTGAAACATCCTGTTTCATGTTTTAGCTAAGTCAACCTGACTTGTTTAGTTTGGAAACGTCCCGTTTCCATTTACCTTTTAGAAGTCGTCAGACTTTGTGTTTTGAAACAACCTGTTTCAAGTGTTAGTTTAAGTCAACCTGACTTGTTTAGTTTGGAAACGTCCCGTTTTCCATTTTCACTGAAGAAGTCGTCAGACTTGAGTGTGTTTTGAAGCATCTTGTTTTAAATTTTGGTTTGTGTTAAGTCAATCCTGACTAGCATAAAAGTCATTCTGACGTAGATATAATATCAGTTCTGATTTTTTTGTGTGTGGTTGTTTTATACCATGTTGTTATTTTAGAAAAATTGATATATCATTGTGTAATGATCATATTGGAAGGATATTTTGATAACAAGTTGTGTGAATTATACTTAAAAGATTTATGTTTCTAATACAAGAATCATTTTTTAAAATTATTATCATTGGTGAAATCAATTTTGATATATTTAGTGTGAAATTTTTGTAGATAATTTTGGAAAAATTCTAGTTTTGCTTTAGTGTAGGGGTATTGCATTGAACAGTTGTAGTTACATATGAATACGAAAGTGCTTTTAAACTACGATATTATCGAGTTTTATGTTTAATTATCATTTGAATGTGTTATTATCGTTTGGTAATTTATTTGAGCAAGTATAGAATTTATTTACTTCCTTTTAAAAAAATGTATGACAAATTACTGTGAAAATTTAATGAAATACATTTGGTTCCTTATTCTGATTCAAATCGAAAGTAGAATTGATTTGTTTTATCTGAGTTAATCGATAGTATTTGATAACATAATAGTATTATTTTAATAATTGATTTTCAGTGTTTTGTGTATTCTTTTGTGTGCTTTAAGAGTGTGATTTCTAGGTTATTTTAGAATTGTGTTCTTAAAAGAGTTGTTAAATAATTGTATGACTTAAGAATTATTTGATTGTGTTTACACTGGGATCACTATGTCATTTCTTGGGAGATCTAGAAAGGAGTAGATGGAAATTTTGGCAATTGAATTAGGAGAAGAGGTTCCTCCAGATGCTAAAATGATTCACTTGAAAAAAATAATAGAAGGTTCTAAATTATACGATGCAAAACGTGTGGAAGATTTAATGATATTTCTTATTAATAAAATACAGGAACGAGAGGAAGCTAGACGAAGGTTGAAAGAAGCTGTTGGGAGTAAGGAAAGTGCTGAAAGTGCGTGTGAATTTATACGACGGAGATTGGCTCGTATAGAAGCCAATGAGAGGTTGGGAGGAATGAAAAGATCTTGCGAAGAAGAGTGGGAACTAGCCGGAGAGAGACTGAAAGCTGCTCGAGAAGAGGCAGAAAAGAGAAAGTACCAGTATGAAACCAAATTACGGGAGTTTGAAATGCAGAGGGAGAAAGGGTTAGAAAGAAAAAATCAAGAGGAAGAAAAAAAGGAAGAAGTAATTTCAGTTCCAGAGCTTGAAGCTGAGATAGATAGTGACGAAGGCGATTTGTTTTCTTTCCCGCCAAATGAGATGGAATCTTGTGAAGGACTTGAACTTCTGAAAATTTATTCCCAAACGTTCGTTGCAATGCAGAAGGAGAAGAGTTTAGAAAGAAAAAAACAAGAGGAAAGAGAAGCCGTTGACAACACTCCAATCTGTTTGCCTTTAGCAGAGGTGGAGCTACAAGGAATGTTCGGGCATGTAGTAAGCAAAGTCGTAGTTGCCTGTAATCCCTCTGACAAAGACATAAATTTGTTCGGGAATGGAACGGATACACTTCTAGAAAAGATGAAGGTGGATGATGTGCCACATCAGGTGAGCACAATTCAACCACATGCTCAGAGACAAATGGCTCAACAAGTGGAAGAAAAAAAAGAAGACGAAGAGGAAAGGGAAGAAGTTATCAATTATGATTTGGAATTCGTTGACTGCAGAGACGCCAGTGATGATGAAATAGAAGAAATACAGGATATGCTTAAGGGTTCTGGGAGAATACATTATTTATCTTCCGATCTCCACATGCGTGTACCGCTTTTCGCTTGTCCTCAGCCTAGAACTAGAGAAGCAAGCTACGGGCAATTTGTGCCCATGGTCCCGACAGGACACAAGAAATTCGTTGGACAGATTGAGAATGAATCGAATCAGAAAAACAAGGCGACTGCCAAAAAGCATTTCCACAGACGCCAAAAGCAAACCACAAGAAAAAAACTCTGAAACTCGGAGTATGCAGGTGTTATAGAATTGAAAGCGTTGATTCTTACCCTAGGGAAATTGTCATGAGTGAAGCCTTTTCCCTTTACGGTTACACACCTAGCACACACACTCTTAAGTAAATGTAATTAAGTAATTATTTCTTAGGTACCTTTTATTTTTGTTTTGTGTTATTTGTATAATTTCTAACATTCAATTTTGTTATGTAAAAATTGTGTCAGTACCCTGAATTTGGTGATGCACTGATTCAGTCTGGTAAGTTGGTACTGGATCCTTTGTGTGAGCACTTATGCTCATTACTTTTCATTTTCTTTTCGGGACTTTTCTTCGATCGAGATCTGCAGAAAAGTTTTCTTGGAGGGGAGGAGTCTGTAACGTCTTGAAGATATAGAATCATTATCGAGAATCGTGGGAGCTCGCAACGGGAATCGTTCCCGAAGTCTACCCCCTGGTCCGACTGCGGAAGTGACGACTGGAGGAGGCGGGCTGGGAAGATACAACTTTGGAGAGAGGCTGTTGCTAGCCGCAGACGATTTGAGGAACTTTAATCTGACGGAGGCTGTATTGTATCGGTGATGGATATCATCTTTAATTATAAAACTGTAGCTGTACATATTCTGTAAAAACTTTAACTTTTAATATAAGTATTTTAACCAGGAAAAGGTTTTACTTTTTCGTCGATACGGTACACCACCTTGGGATGTATTAAAAAACCCATGGAGATCATGGTAAAGAAGAACGATCAGAAGGAGTGAAAATTTTCACAGACGGCTCTAAAAAAGAAGGGAAGGTCGGAAGCGGCTTAGTCGTTTATTTGGAAGGGATAGAAGTTTACAGCGAGGTAATAAGAATTTTCGATCACTCTACGGTTTATATGGCAGAATTAATAGCTATTGAGAGAGAGAGAGAGAGAGAGACGGAGCTATATCTTTCATTACAAATAATGACATCAGAAAGGCCGAAATTATTACTGACTCAAGATCCGTGTTAATGGCCTTTGGCAATATTACCAACAGTGATAAATATATTTGCAATATGAAACATCAAATAAAGAATTACTCAGGGGTTATAACCTTAAAATGGATTAAAGCCCACACAGGCCATGAGGGCAACGAGAGGGCGTATGCTCTGGCAAAAGAAGCAACAGAGAAATAGTACATAGACAAGGCACAACAAATGGACCAGGAATACATTCGGAAACAAATTAACGAAGAAACAGAAGAAGTGTGGCAAGGGCGATGTTACTACTCAGAGAAGGGAAGAGTAGTCCACAGAGAATACAAGGACATATCACAGACGAGACTTCTATGATCTTTTGCGATCAATCAATTTATCACTGGTCACGGCGTATTGGGACAGCACTAGAAACGTTTATTCAATAAGGAAGACAAATGCGAATGTGGAGAAGGAATTCAAAGTGTTGACCAAGTAATTTACGACTGCAAACTGTGGGAAAACATAAGAAAATACCTATTTCCCCGTGACCATTGAAAAAAGTAGAAAGAAAACTACTTTGGACAAGTAAAAAGTCAAGACAAGGCCTGAAGATCATAGCCAACGACTTCTTGAAATAATACTCCATTCAAAAAATTAGAAATAGATTCAGTCAAAAAATTAATAATACACTCTATAACAAAAGAAATCGACGCGCCAAGAAGGAATCATCCGATTGCTTTGAAATTTCGTATGCAAAAATGTTTTGACCAAATATGCAAATGATTAAAATTTGGTGTCAAATGAATGAATAGTGCGATCTCCAGCGCATCGGAACTGCGCATCCAGCAGATGTATACAAGGAGTTGTTCTTGAACTGTTGTTAAAAATTTCTGCTGCATTGCGATGTAGGATACCTTTCAACGAATGAAAAAATGCCTCGTCGCAGGATTCGAGCTCATTACGAGCAACTTTCAGAGTTTGAAAGAGGTCGTATCATTGGATTGAAAGAGGCAGGTTGGGCAAATCGGAGAATCGCTCGTCATGTGAGTCGAAGCGATGCGGTGATTAGAAGATGCTGGCAAGAGTGGGTGGACAATGGCAGATTTCAGCGTCATGATGGTAGCGGTCGACGTAGGACCACAACAGATCGCGAGGACAGAGGGATTGTCAGATCAGTTGTCACAGCGCTTGATTCAACGCTATCAACGATCAGTCGTGCGACCCACACACGAGTGTCCAACGTGACCATTCACAGACGGCTGAGAGAACGAAATCTACGCTCATACCGACCGTTACGCCACCTGCCACTCATGCCTGCACACTGTCGAGCTAGATTACAGTGGTGCTTGGCTCGATCAGGCTGGAATGATGCTGACTGGGGACGTATAGTCTTTAGCGACGAATTCCGTTTCCTACTGTGTCCTGACGATCATCGAAGACGTGTCTGGAGACGCCCAGGGCAGCGTGCCGATCCTGCTTTCACTATTGCACCCCACACGGGCCCTCAACAAGGAGTTATGGTCTGGGGTGCCATTTCCCTTGATAGCCGGATCCCTTTGGTCGTCATTAGAGGTACACTTACTGCACAGCGGTACGTTGACGACATTATGAGACCTGTTTTGCTACCGTTCCTTTCGCAGCACCCTGGGCTTATTTTTCAGCAAGACAATACCAGACCACATACGGCACGTGTTGCTATGAACTGTTTTCAAGCTTGTCAAACAAGCGCCCAGGGCAGCGTGCCGATCCTGCTTTCACTATTGCACCCCACACGGGCCCTCAACAAGGAGTTATGGTCTGGGGTGCCATTTCCCTTGATAGCCGGATCCCTTTGGTCGTCATTAGAGGTACACTTACTGCACAGCGGTACGTTGACGACATTATGAGACCTGTTTTGCTACCGTTCCTTTCGCAGCACCCTGGGCTTATTTTTCAGCAAGACAATACCAGACCACATACGGCACGTGTTGCTATGAACTGTTTTCAAGCTTGTCAAACACTTCCTTGGCCAGCCAAATCACCAGATCTCTCTCCCATCGTGCATGTCTGGGATATGATGGGAAGTCGACTGCATTTGGTAGGGAATGTTGATGACGTAGTCCGACAATTGGAGCAAATTTGGCAAGAAATACCGCAGGAGACTATCCGGGAGCTTTATCGGCCTGTGCCACGCCTTGAGGCAGCTTGCATCCAGGCTAGAGGCGGGTCAACACCTTATTGAGCTCGTTACTGTAACTGAAATAAATCATTCAATTGTTCTGAAATTTTAATAATTTTCTATTCTGTACATAATTTTCCTATCCACCAATTTTTTCTCCATCGGACAACTCCTTCTTGGTGCGTCGATTTTTTTGTTATAGAGTGTATAAAAGGGTATAAGGGTATGTGTTGTGTATATTCTCTATACAAATATACATATTTGACCAATCCACACCAAACTTGGTGCACTTATACTTTAGAACACTGCGGAAAACATAGGCTATTTATTTCCTGTCTTCAGACTAATCTGTAGCCATAAAAATTTGCGCACAGGTAGTCTTAAAAGTGCCTCTCGAAGCCCCAATTTTTAAAATCTAAAGTTCGTTTTCCTGTAATAAATGGACATGGTCAAGGAAACACGTTCTACAGGGTTTGTATATTTGAGTTAACACAGGGAAATGTCACGGTCATATTTGAAATCCGAGCAACGCTGGCATATTAAACTAGCTGTTTAAAAAGCGCAGAGACAAAACAACACTAGAAATTATGCTTTTTTTATAAATTTTATTTATAATTCTTTGTGTTAAGGCAGTGAGTTGTAGCGGTGAGAGATATTTGATCATTTTTTAGTACTTTAAACATTTTTTCTTTGTGCAAATGAATCATTATTGTATTTATCGATATTGTTCAAAGGTCCATTTTTAAACTGTTCTCTTTCAGAATATATATCAGAATACTGCATTTTCCAATAGTTTTAATTTGTTTATATTTGCTTGTATGTGTTTCAGTATTGTCAATGTTGCAAATATACAGGGTGTCCCATAAAGATCAGTACAACTTCAAAAATTTGTATTAAAAAAGAATAGGCCTACAGCAAAACTAGTTACAACAATAGATGGAATAACTCAAAAAGTTTTTTTCTACATTATGTTTCTGATTATAGATAGAGCTGCATAACACGCAAACGATTATTAAAGAATTCAGTTATTCAAAATGGCGGATCCCGTGAAGAAAACTCAATGTGTCGAGTGGTCTCAAATCAATGAAAGCTCAATGAATCAATGATCCATCGAAACAAAATCCGATACTCAAACGCAAAGAAATTATGTGTACGATATGTAAAATTGTTATGTAAAATATGCTGTGTACCAAACAAAAGTTAACAGTGTCGTGGAATCGAAACAAAAAGATCCAAACAGCTGTAGCTACTGTTCATTTTAGCATGCTGAAACGTTCGTGGATTGAATTAGAATATCGTCTTCATATTCTTCGTGCTACGAAAGATTTCATGTTTAAATTTACTAAGGTAGTAGAAAAAAACTTTTTGAGTTATTCCATCTATTGTTATAATTAGTTTTACTGTAAGCCTGTTATTTTTTTGTCAATAAATTTTTGAAGTTCTACTGATCTTTTTGGGTTACACTGTATTATTTGGTTAAAAAGCTAAGCTAAAAGTAAAGCTGTACCAAATTTGGTACACTTATACTTTATAACACTGCGGAAAACATAGGCTATTTATTTCCTGTCTTCAGACTAATCTGTAGCCATAAAAATTGGCGCACAGGTAGTCTTAAAAGTGCCTCTCGAAGCCCCAATTTTTAAAATCTAAAGTTCGTTTTCCTGTAATAAATGGACATGGTCAAGGAAACACGTTCTACAGGGTTTGTATATTTGAGTTAACACAGGGAAATGTCACGGTCATATTTGAAATCCGAGCAACGCTGGCATATTAAAATAGTTGTTTAAAAAGCGCAGAGACAAAACAACACTAGAAATGATTCTTTATTTTATAAATTGTATTTATAATTCTTTGTGCATCTGTGTTAAGGCAGTGAATTGTAGCGATGAGAGATATTTGATCATTTCTTAGTACTAGTTTTATTGTAAGCCTATTATTTTTTTGTCAATAAATTTTTGAAGTTGTACTGATCTTTTTGGGTCACCCTGCATTATTTGGGTAAAAAGCTAAGCTAAAAGTAAAGCTGTACCAAATTTGGTACACTTATACTTTATAACACTGCGGAAAACATAGACTATTTCTTTCCTGTCTTCAGGCCAATCTGTTGCCACGAAAATTGACACACGGTTAGTCTTAAAAGTGCCTCTCGAAGCCCCAATTTTTAAAATCTAAAGTTTGTTTTCCTGTAATAAATGGACATGGTCAAAGAAACTCGTTCTACAGGGTTTGTATATTTGAGTTAACACAGGGGGATGTCACGGTCATATTTTAGCTGTCGTGGTCATGTTTGAAACCCGAGCAACGCCGGGTAATTCAGCTAGTTATTGATAAAATTTTCTAATGACTTCAGTAGGATAGATCCTTTCAATAGTTCGCATTCCACTGATTACAGTGATTTAATAGTAGCATTTATTATTTGTGAAATAGTATTCCAAATAACTGTCATTAGGGCGGTTTTATGTTTGCCAATTTTCTTCAGAAGTGTAGTCGCCTCCACAATAACATTTTTTTTCTTCTGAACAACAAATTTCAGTTAAAGCCTCTTTTATATGGATGAAACCAAGTTTTATAGCTGACAGCATCTGCTATTGCTGACCATTTTGTACTAGAAACTCTTTTCACTGAGACGGAATGTATACACATTTCTAGACTTCTTGACTAGCACACGGAATAAAAACCGCACTTGAGCCATTTTCTTTAGTGCGTTCTTGCATACCTGAGTACTTCCCTGACATATTAGAAGTACTAGTCACTGCGTGGGAAGCCCGGCGTTGCCCGTGCCAGTAGTGTTGGTTTGCGGAGCAACGTCGTGGTGTAAGGTATAGAGCTGGCGTAAAATTTTCCGCAGATTTCAAATCCGTTGAAGATATATTCAATTAAAAAATTATTTATTTAAAGAAAATCATATTTTTAGGTATCAATCTAAACTGAAATTTTCCGCAGATCTCAAATCCGTTGAAATTTTTACTCCGTATTCAACCCGTCTAGGAGATAGAAAAAAGAACTTTGACTTCCGTTAAAAGATTTATTGTCTGGCTGGGAAATCAAAGCGGAAACAAAAAAAAAATCTCCGCGTTTTACGGATGAAAAAAAACTTGGCATGATTCCAAACCCTGACTGCAAGGTCGCATGATTAGAAAAAGTTATCCGCGTTTGAAAAACCAATGGAGAATAAAACTATGAAATTCATTTAAAAATCTTCTGGATTAAATTTTAAAATATCGCCGCGACCCAAAAATTGCAAAAAATTCGGACTACCTGTGTGCCAAATCTCATTGCTGTAAGTGCCATAGAATCGGCAGGATTTTGCGCCCGCGAAAAAAACAAACAGACAAACACTTCCTTTTATAATATTAGAGATTATCAAATGACTGTCCTCGAGTTTTCAATATCCACTTCTAATTTTATTGAAGTTTGCAAAAGCTTCTTGTTCCAATTATGGAGACGTGTGATTATCTATGAGAATGAATTCCACAAAATTTTTCTTTTATATTACCACAGGATGAAACATCTTATTACAAAAGTTAGTTGATCGACATGCAAAATATAGAGAGTGGGGTCAACAATTATACTATAATTAATCGCAGATTTGATTTCTTCAATTATTTCCGCCTTTAC
The DNA here is from genome assembly GCA_947359465.1 of Metellina segmentata. Taxonomy (NCBI): domain Eukaryota; kingdom Metazoa; phylum Arthropoda; class Arachnida; order Araneae; family Tetragnathidae; genus Metellina; species Metellina segmentata. Next base: position 57,161,278 of record OX375878.1, on the reverse strand, counting down.
TTAATTACAAGGAAGACCTACAAATGCGTCACAAATATTATGAGATAAATTGTTTACATTTCCTCGTCCTTTGTTGGGATATTTTTGTAAATGTAACTTCAAGAACTCATCGTATTCGCTTAGGTATTTCAAGCAGGTTAAATAATTTAATTTCCTATTGGAATCTTTGCCTTCATCGTGAACCCTTAAATCCTAATCCTAAGCGACTCAATAATTTTATTGTTGACACAATTCCTTTCAACACATCTCGCCAGTATCATACTTATTTTACCTTTTCCTGTAATAGTTGATTTTTAATTCTACTGAATTTTGTTGATATTTTATCCACAGTACACATGGCTGACATGTGTTGATTAAAAGCAAGTATGCGTTTAATTAATTTTTTTAAGCTAACTTTCTTTTTCGATCATTTCACACTGTACACTTCAGTTTCTTTTCATATTATATATATATATATATATATATATATATATATATATATATATATATATATATATATATATATATATATATATATATATATATATATATATATATATATATATATATATATATATATATATATATATATATATATATATATATATATATATATATATATATATATATTAGGACTTATAAGTAATTGTTTGCCCTTTCAATTTTATCATCATCAATATTAATATGGGGCAAGTCTTTACAACTTTTGTCATTCCCTTCTCCATGTCAAAACTTATCAGTGATTGCAACATCAAAGTGTGTTAGTGGAACCACACTAGAATTCAAAAGTAATTCTAATTTAACGCACGATTGTAATCGTAATTTATTTTCACACTCTGATAACTCTCATTGAAATATGATATTGAGATCCAGCCATTTGTCTGTATTTTCCAAATCTAGCTTCCAGACAATCGGTCTGAATTTTTCGAGTTAAAATACTCTTCATTTTGAGTTCATCCATGCAATATTGAACTAATTCGTGCTTCATGCGTTTCTTTAGATAATGCACCAGTAATGCAATTCATATTTTCCCACAAGGAGCAAGCCCAATCAAAAATTTATTTAAAAATATATTCTTTTAATTAAATTTATCTTCATTCAGTGGTTTCAATAGCACATTTCTTTGATGAAAATCCCTTTATAAATAGTTTTTATATTAAAAATATTCCACCATTTACAATTATATCAATAAATCCGGTTGTGTCTTCAAATTGAGGTATATTGTGTTTAAGGCCAAGAGTTAACAAAGCCTGTTGTACAAATATATTAAAACATTTTAAAACTAATTTAACATATTGTCTCTTTAAGTTATATGGAGCAAGACATTTTAAAGTTAAACCTTTTGCATAAGTAATAATTTCATTGCTTTCAATTTGATATATCTTTCTCAGAGCCGTAAATGAATCCGTCTTAAAATTTGAATTCAGAGGATTTTCAAAATCAGGGTAAAAAAAGCGTGTACCAGGAATTGGCTTAACCAATTATTTCGTATATTTTTTAAACGAGCAGGTGCCGGAGCCCCCTAGTACATTAAATAATTTTCATTGTGCAATTCTAATTGGGGTGAAACCTGCAAGTTATTACAGATTCTTTTTAGAGTATCTTGTGATGGGGTAGAGTCATGTGCTTACTTCCACGGAGAAAATTGTATGCATGAGGTGAAATTGTTTTTTATATTGTATTATATGCATGCAAAAATTAAAAAGTCAGTGCTATAACGAAAATGATTTTTAAAGAACAATATAAGGCTTAGTTGCTGCTTAATACATTGTATATTTTCATTTTCACCAGTGGTGACAGTCTAAAAGGTAAATAATTAAATTAATCACAGATTTTTCCTAATAACGACTATCTACTTTCTGAAAATTATTTTCAATGTAATCTAGAACATTTATAATATCACTGAAATGCTTAACTTTTTCTGGAAAAAACATAATTTGCCATTTTCTTCAGAGGGTTTTTTCAATTGACACAGTTAAATCCATAGTTTTAGAGACGTTTATACTATATTGTATGAATGGGTGAGGATCATGTTCAATATGTAATAAATACAGTAAATCGGAATCATCCCTTTCATAAACAGTCCAAAATTTTGAAAGACCAAAATCGTCTATACATCGCTTAAAATCACTGAAGCAATTTATCTTACGAAATTCAGTACATTTTTCAAATGCCGACCAACCGGTCTAGTGGTTAAGGCGTTGGACTCTCTGGATCTAGAGGTTCCTGGTTCGAATCCGGGGTCAGGGCATGGATGTTATTGTGCTATCCTTGGTTGTGTAATGATGGTCGCCCATTGGGTGCTCCTTCACAAGTCACCATCGCTTCCGGCCTTGTAGTGGCCTATGATTAGCAATCGAGTGCCCGCCGTAATTTAAAAAATAAATAAATATGTATTTTTTTCAAATGTTTGAATGTTTTCAGATATGCCCGTTTGTAGGTCTCACATTTCTCTTTCAGTGTTTCTGTTTTCAGGGCACTTTCTTGTACTGTTAGTATTTGAAATATTACAACGTGGATAGTTTTGGAAAATTGATGGAATAGCTGTAGTCTGGAGTCTTTTCACGGTCAATGGCACTATTATCTTCTTCCCTGTCTTTTCATCATATCCACAAGCGTCTCTTACAAAATCAGATTCCTTGAAATGTAACTCACAAATCTAAAAAAAATGTGCTAAATTAAGACAGGGTCTTTCTATTATATTTTTATATATTTTAAAGTAAAAATTATTTTTAAAGAATTTGATGAAAATAAGTTAATTTCTAATTTCATATTTAAAGAAGAGTCTAATACTGCGCACTCCGCTTTATCGGACCACATGTTAATGTGACCAGTCGCTTATTGGGGACAGTTTCCTTGTGAACAGAATCATTTTGTATTCAATACCACAGAAATCCCATCGGTTAAATGCAATTAAGATAGATCAATTTGAGTGCCCATGCAGTGAGTTAAAATAAACTATCACTTTCTATTCGGCTGATATAAACTTAAGTTAATAAAAGTACATATGACGAAGTCTTTAAAAAATTCAAACTAGAATCTATTCAAAAGATAACAAATAAATTTAAGTTAAAATTAAAAGAGTACAATCGAGACACATAGTTACTAATAACATTGTCACCGCTCGCTAACCCCCGTGTGATTGCTACGAATTCCAGTTTGGTTTGCTTCGAAAACCAACACCACGGTCAACGCAGTGATGGCCTTTTCACTGTCAAATGCGGCCAAATTCGAATTGCGAAGAGATCCAATCGGCGTGACGTCACAATCTCTAGCAAAAAAATATAAATATTCAATTCAAAAATAAGTAATAAAAAGAAAATCCAATGTATAAGGTATCAATCTGTAAAATTTTCCTTGACCGTGACAGTTCAATTCGTGGGGTCAGGAATGACCACTGCTCGCTCACGCTCACCAACCTAGTTGTGATTGCTACACATTCCTATTTAATCGCGAAGAGATTCAATAGACGTGACGTCACAATCTCTTGCGAAAATATAAATCCGGTGACATTTTTACTTTGTCTTTAACGATCGCTGAGACAAAAAAAAAACAAAAAAACAATAGCGCTTGCCAACTCCGGTGACTGCTACGCAATTCCAAAAACGATAGCAATAGCCCATTAATTAAATACCTACCAAAAACAATCGCGAAGACGATTCCAAAGGACGTAAAAGTGGTGACGTCATTGTCAAATGAGCCCATATTCGTATCTCTACTATTATAAAAGAAAGTGTTTGTTTGCCGAAAAATCCAGCCGATTCCATGACACTTACAGCATTGAGATTTGGCACACAGGTAGTCCGAATTTTTTGCAATTTTTGAGTCGTGGCGAATTTTAAAATTCAATCTAGAAGATTTTTAAATGAATTTAATAATTTTATTCTCTACCTGCTTCTTAGTCCGGACGAAAGAAGAATAACCCCATTCTTGACTTTTAAACCAACGTGACCTTGGAACCATGCCAAGTTTTTTTCATCGCTTCAAAGAACGCTCAGGAAATTATTTTTTACATTTCCCCTTTCATTTTGCACACGGAGAGAAATTATTTTTTTCGTTTCCGCTTTGATTTTGCGCGGAGAAATGTTTGTCCAGTCAGACGATAAATCTTTTAACTACAGTTACACTTCTTTTATCTATCTCCTAGACTAGGGATGGCAAACCTATGACCCGCGGGTCAGACACTGACCCACGCAGGCTTTTTAAATGACCCACGCCTTGATTTTTATAAACTTATCATCATCATTTTATCATATACATAAAGAATTTTAATTATTTTTCAAATCCCTTTTTTAAAAAACATGAAGAAAATACAAATGTTAATAAAGAACTGAAAAATGAAAAAAAAAATGCATATATGATTTTTGTAAAATGTTTTAGATTTATTGATTATACATACTGCTGTTTTAAGATTTATATGAATGCCGATTGAGTAGAACATGTAAATTTATAAAATACCGCTTGAGAATGAACAGATGTGGTAAATACTATTAATAAAGACATATTTATTAAGGCCTCTCACATGAGACGAGTAAAACGCACGTTTGGCGAGGATAACGAGGTCCCGCTCTTCGAGGTCGCAAAGATAGTAACTTGAATTAGAGGAATAAAAAAACACAATAAACGACAATTTGCACAATTGTTAGAGGAAGTGGAGTGCCAGTATTCAGGAATTTTGACATACAACAATGTTCGATGGCTCAGTTCCGATCAAGTTCTTAATCAGTTTGTCATAGAAGAAATTACTCTCTTTTTGAATGAAAGAAACAATAGCTTTGACAAATTTTCAAATATAGTTTGGTTAAATGATTTTATGTTTTTATGCGACATCACTCAGCATTTTAATGAAATGAATAAAAAACTTCAAGGGAAATGGTCAAATTGTTTTAAGGATGTTTGAGAATATTAGGATAATCATGACGAAACTTGACATCTTTACTAGGGATTTGGAAATGAAAAATCATGAAATATTTTCCTCAATCACAAAAAACATTTTCAAAACACAATAACAATGGAAAATACGCTTGACGTTCAAGAAAATGCAATAGGAAAATATTTAATGATTATACAGTAAATAAAACAAGCCTTTGAGGACAGATTTAATCAATTTAAAAGTACGGAAAATACATTTCACTTTATTTTATATCCACACGAAACGAAACTCGAAACGATGGAGTTAAACGAATTTAAGTGGCTAGGTATCCATGATTTAGAAATGGAATTAGTTGAATATTTCAAAGCAGCATAGTTTGGAAAAATAAATTTGATAACTTGATTTCCGAAGTAGAAGGGAAAATGTCTGAAATTAGGGCCAATTAGAATGATCCCACACTACTGTATTAAACGTATGGGATTCTTTACCAAATAATTTTATACCAATAACTTGCTAATGCTCTTTTAACGATGCTTGGATCCACATATGCATGTGAAAAATTGTTTTCTTCGAGGAATTTTGTAAAGTCTACCAATAGAAATAAACTCGGAAATGAATCGACTGCAAAATGTGTTAAATTAATGAATATTGAATATGAACCTAATATTAATAAATTATCTGACAAAAAACAACAACAGATTTCTCATTAAATATACTTTAACTTTATTGTACATACACAAATCTGAAACTAAATTATTTTATTAAATATAATATTTCATACAAATATATGTTTTTTCCCCTTGTTCATTAAAACTCAGTGTAGGTGGCTGGTTATGATTTCTCCCCTTTTATATCGATTTTTTGCTCTTCAGTTGCAAAAGTAAAAATTGTAAAACCAAAAGGAATTGTTAACGTTTTAAAGGATTAAAAAATTGAGAACCAAAACAAGTAGTTTTTTACCATGCTCCCTTCCTTTTGCCCAATTGACCCACGAGCAAGTACTAAAAAAATAGTGTACAAAATTTGACCAACTTTTAAAAAAAGGGTCATCGTCCCTGTCCTAGACCGTTAAATATAGAGTAAAAATTTCAACGGATTTGAAATCTGTGGAAAATTTAAATTTAGATTGTGTTACCTAAAAATCTGATTTTTTTTAAATAAATAATTTTTAAATTGAATATGTCTCCAACGGAATTCAAATCTGCGGAATATTTTACACCAGATTAATACTTTACACCACGGGCACGGGCAACATCGGGCTAGCCACGCAGTGGCTAATAGCATATATAAAAACTAGCCGGTCTGCGCCGGCTAGCACTCGGCGGTGTGTAATAGTGCTTTTTTTTTAACTTTTTTACACACCGTAATTAAACATGCTTTGATTTGTATATTTTATTTATTTTTATGTCATTGCGTATTCAATCAAATATTTAAGGAAAGTTGGTCGAAATATACATATACCGCTACAAAATTATCCATGTCTAGTGATGTTTTGCAGGAAATAGACATATCATTAAAATCAACTCAAATACCCAAACACGGAATTCTAAATCAAATTAAAAAAGTAAACATTAATTCTGACGTGGCCAGATACCGGGTAGCAAAATTACGTTTAAATTACTTTTGCATCAAAGGAAGAAATAAAAAGTCAGTTCAAACATAAATATTACAATTTAATTCCTTATTTTGCATAGAAATTGACCTCGGCTATTTGAAAACAGTAAGAATTCAAAATATCTGGGTTATTTTATTTACATTGATTGTTGCCATTCGACGATACACAAATAACGTCGATTTCGGGTCCACGTACGTTAGTGTTTTATATATATAGATGTTAGAATTGAAAAATTATTTTAAGAAAATCAAATGTAAGGTATCTATTTAACTGATATAAGATTTTTCGCAGATTTCATATCCATTGAAATTTTTACTCTATCTTTAACGATCTAGGAGATAGAAAAAGGAACTACATAACTGAAGTAAAACTGTTTACCTGTTTTTTTTGTGTTCGTCCGCTGAAATCGTTGTTTGGAAAATGAAACGGAAAAATTAGTTTTAGAATCTGTCATCTCTTTCTACTGTTGACATTATAAGGAAAACAGTAATAATATTAAATGCCAATAAATGAATTTTAAAATGTTCTAAATTAAATTTTAAAATTCGAGCGCGATAGAAAAATTGCAAAAAATCGGACTACCAGTGTGCCAAATTTCATTATTGTAAGTGCCATAGATTCGTCAGGACACTGATCGCAGAGAGACACAGAAACACACGTCCTTTTATAATAGTAGATAGTTTATTTTTGAGAGAGAGAGAGAGAGAGGTGGCTGTGATGTCCAATAAGAGAGGAGAGGTTGGATTTAAGTGCAAGTGTTTCTTTGCCGATGGTTTTAATCTGCAAAGTAAAAGTGAGTTGAGTCGTATAGGTATTTATAATTTTAACAAAAGGAATGGTTTCGTTTAGGAATTTATAAAATTTTGAAGTTGAGAAAGGGGGATTGATTGGGGAACATAAGGAGGGCTTGTTTAGGTTGATTTTAACTTTCCAGTTGGTTAACCAGTTGGAATTTAACAACGAAAGTTTACATTTGCTTAATGATGAATCTTCTATTGTGATATTGATACATGATAGCTGTGTCATTTGCATAAATAGCGAGGGAGGTCCTGGGGCCAATGGGAATATCATTGATATAAATATTCAAAAGTAGTGGAGAGAGGAGGGAACCTTGAGGTACACCGGCTTTAATGCAACGATGGTGATATTGGGTGGGGCTGAGGAGCGGTGCGAAAGAAAGTTTCGAATAATGTCAACCAGTTGTGGGGGGTCACGGAGACCACAAGGCCATCATGCCTTGGCTATGGAGTAACCAGTCATCTAATAGAAATTACTTGTTGAACACGAAATTCCAAATAATTGTGGTGGCTAGTATAATTGTATACCCAACACAATCAAAACTTCTTGACCTTATTAGAAACAAACAAGGATTATCCTTAAACACAATATAAAATTTTTATTACATTTAATTAGTATTTGCGCATAAAAACTAGCAAAACAACCTATCTTTGTTTATGGGTCGCCAAGACCGTCTGAAAAAACATTCCTCTGTTTTATTTCACTTTCACTAAAGTTTGTGAGAAGAAAATTTTATTGCTATGTCTCTCCTCTCTTTCCTGCATAGCAATATAACGAAGTCTACGTGTGACAGGAAAATTGACTTTTAAGCGCTTGTTTTAAAGATGGAGTGTATGAAAGCATTCACTTCACACCCATAGAACTGGAAAATAATTCTGACAAAGATAAAATTGTGCTAAACATAAAAATAAAAAATTGTCTGGGAAATCCACGAAACTTTTCATTTTTTGAAGTGCCTTTAGGATACTAGCGCCTGGACCATAGTCCCACTCCGTGGTTAAACCACTGCTCATACAAAGCATTAAACACACATGCACTGGAAATACATAATATTTTGGGCATTGTATAATTCCAACCTATTCTTTCAATTAAATTCGTCACATAATAAAATCCAAATTCAACCAACCTAATACACTAAGAGGTTGATGTAAATATGGAAATATATATGCCTAACAGTGTGTATATCGCAACTCTGATAATTTACGTTCGTATGTGTGAAGATTTGTTTTGAATTTTCTATAAATACTCATGACGAGAAATGAAAATAAATATAATTCTTGAAATTTACATTTTCTATAAGAGGTAGGAAATTGTTTTCTTGTGATGCCTTTTGTGAGTAAAACTCGGCACTATTCTTATTTGGGAGTTATCAATGCCTTTCGAAAAAGTTTCCTGTTTCTTGTTATACATTCTTCACTTTGAAAATTTGCAGGATGGATAACCATATTTCTCCATTCATCAAGTAATAGGAGCGCCATCTAGGAGTCAGAGTTTGAACAATTTTTTTTTGGCTATTCCCACGTTTTACCTGAATAATTTTTATTTTCAAGTCCTGATTAGCTGGTCAAATATCCGTGGTTTGAACTCTGACCCCAGGCGGTGGTTCAGCAGATTCCTGGATATTTTGAGTCTGGTCTGGGATCGGACGTTCGTAGTTATTTAGAATTCACTTAGTCGTAAGTTCAGACCTAATTTCCATCGTACAGCAAAAAGTAACTGAATTTAGAAATTTAATAAATTACTTCAGTTATATCATCAGAATTAAATGAGAGAACGTCTTTGTTCTTTTACCCTTTCAGTTTACCTGTGTGCAGTCGGTAATCCGGGTTTGATTCTTCTATGGGTGCATTTTTCTCTTTCCTGTGTCAGTAAAACTTTCCTTGTGTGAGTGAACAAACGACGCTATCTGTATTGTGTTTTGCGCAGCATGACCAAAAGTGAGCACTGCGTCACTAAAAAACCCAACAATTCAGTTTCCCGTGAATTTAATGTAGTTATGAGAGGTATTTCTTTTTCTGTCGAGCTAATAGTTGGAGGCAGGCAATACTTCTGCAGAGGAACGTGTTTCCTGCATGTGTTTTGAACGTGACGTCGGTTGGACTATGTTCGAATACGATTTCAGCACTGCACCAACAAAAATTAAAAATTATTTTCTTGTGATTGCTGTTGATCAACACAAATTATACTATCGGATCTTTCACTTAGGGGATTGATCCCGGACCGTCGTCAATAGCCAATTGTGTTGCTCCGCCTATAACGTAAAAAAAAAATTTCCTCCCTATTATATTCGCCAAGGGTCGCAAAAGCGGGAATAAACTAAATTTTCAATAAATCCCAATATTTATTATGCGAGAGCATTTGTATAAAAGTTGGGTAGTTTGCAAAATCTTCGCACCGTGTAGTTTGTTTGCTTGCTTGTACATGCGAATTTTAAAACACGTTTTTAAAAAATCTGGCAATCCTTGTGCATGAGTAAGAGCTATGCGTCTGCTCTGTTGTGTTGGTTACGGTCTCGTTTCGCATTCTTGTTGATGTTATAGGCTATAGCGTATAAGAGTCATTGAATGTGAAATTGCAATCGTAATGCTTCAAACAATTTTTCTGAAGCTTGGTTTCTCAATATGATGAGAAATGATCAGTGTGGGATGATGTATTTTATCAGTCAAGTGCCATAGTGTCTGTTTCTAGTCAGTCTCAAATTTGCATTCTTCACCACGCTAACACTAAAAATCGTAAAAATGTTTGTCGGTGGTGGTATGGCTTCTCCTAAAACGACTAAGAAACACACGAAAAAACATCGTCGGCATCATCACCATCACAGTCATCATCATACATTTCATCCCCCTCAAGATCTACAATTGTCGAACCTTGAAGCCTCCCAAGTAAGTCACTGAACTATCCAATATGATCTTTAATTGTCTACATGTTTCCCATCTTACTCTAAAGATAAACGTATTGTGCCTTTGAAGTGTCTGGGGAAGAGTTGCATGGAATAAAGAAATTGAAGCTTGTAAAGTTTTTACTATTTTTATTAACTTATGAATTGGTAAATATAACTTGAGTTATTGAGAGACAAACTATTTTCTTTGAGAACTACAAATCCAGAAAATAATCTTAATTCCCAATGAAGATCCTTTTATATGTTTGCAAGCATTTTTAAAAACATTATGTGTAGTATTAGGGTATTCAAAAGTTAATAATAGTTCAATCTTTGTAGATTTCAAAATTAACTCGTTTTTTATTCAGTTGTAGTTAAGAATGCATCAAGTATAGTTAGTATCAATTTCATTCTGCAAAATAATCTATCTAAAAGCATATTTTTTAGTAATTCCATAATTTAATATTACAATAATCCTTTTTTCTTCCACATGTTTTTCTAAGTTTAATTTCGTTCCTGAAATTTGCTTATGGTTTGAACTAGACATTAGTTTCTCTTACTTTAAGTTGTTTAATCCACGACTATTTTTAGAAGTGTACATTTACACACACCAAAGCCTAAAATTTCTTGAAACTCATCTTTAGAAATCCAAATGTGTTTCTTTTAACAGCAGGTACAGTAATTCTTAGAATGATTTTGCTGCCAAATGTTGAAAGTATAATCCCTATTTTGTGATTATTTATCTCTTCACTTTTTTCCTAAAGAGTTGAGGTCTGATATTGAGTTTGAGACTTCTTGAGTGCTTATTAAACTCAATGTTATTGGGTAGACAGACCTCACATGTTTTTAGAATAATTTAGTTGAATATATTTCATTAGCAACATTACTTGTAGTCTCACGTTTGTGAATCCCGGCCCAACCATAAAAATACTGGGCAAGGGCACTCCTGCGTCATTTTACAGTTGTCAGGATGTAATTGGTAAGGTTGATGAACCATGCATATCTGGCTACCTATGTCCTCTACACTTGTAAAAATTTGGTGGTTCCACTTTCCCAAGAGTTGGAGGTTATCTCATCAAGTTCATTTGATGTATCAAATTAAATAAAAAGTTGTAGCAATGAATCATGAAAGTTTAAGTTCTAAGATTTTATTATAAGTAGTTTTGTATCCCATTCCCATAAAAGGATTTTTGGTATGAAAATAAAGATTTACCCCCAAAATATGAAAGTTACCAAATTTGAATGATGGAAGAATTACTGCTTGCCAGAAAAAATGTAAGTTTGTCATTATTGTTCTGTTTACATGGAAATGAACCATATTAAAATATATTTTATTAAAACAATTTGAAATGTGCAAGCTAAAAAGCACAACAAAAAATCTGAGGAAAATCAAAACTCTGAAAATTATGTTCTTTGTAGCCAATCAATTCAAAAATATTAACCTGTGATTTCTGTGCTATGTTAAAATCAATTGTGAGTGCCAGATAAAATATTTTTCAGTCATGATCAGGTTCCGCATTGATTTTAGAGTAAGTCAATAGTTATGAATGGAATTCAAGCCAATTTGCACCTTTTGATCACCTCAATGTATGAATGTTTATCTGAGCATTTAATTGATTTTCGTTGTCAAAAGTAGCCTTTTCTTAGGTCATGCTTCTGTGTCAAACCACATAGCCTGGTTAGAAGAGTAACAGATTAGCAACCAGAGGGTTGTGAGTTAGAATCCAACCATTGTGTACAAGGGGTGTGTGTGCACGTTAAATCTGTCACGGCCTCAAACATCCTCATTTTGGAGTGGTGTAAAAGTTTGGAGAGTGGGGTGCCTGCTCAGGTGTGACCTCGTCATCTGACCGTGGCTCAAAGCTATGTGGTGTTGTCCTCGGCCCATTCCCTTCAGGTCTGATCCTGGACCATTGCCAATAGCCGTTGTGTGGCTCCAGTGTGAAACGTTAATTATATACCTATCTACCAAGTTAAACCACTGAATGCTAAATTTTGGAAGAAAATAATTTAAATTATTTTTGCAGTTGCACTTGAAATGCATTCTTTTACTAGAGTACACTCAGCACAAAAACATGAGATAAAAAATATTAATAAACAACTGTTAATCAGTCTAGGCTTTGAAGTAAATCCTTTTCCTTCCAATATCTTTGAAAAATGCCTCTTGACCTCCAAACAATTTTGGAAAAACCCCAAGGTGGGTAGTTGAGTCTATTTCATTACTACCCACACAATTTGGACTGCTGAATATTTTGAATCTACAGGTGTTTCCCTGGGCAGTCATGTCCAGCAATATCTCTACTAGGGAATTGAAAAATAAAGGAACAGTTTGTAACACATGTGCACAGTAATTTTCCAACCAAAAATACAAATTTTCTAACTTTGTACAACAACAAATTAAAAAAGGACCTCATGTGTAATATTCTTGCTGGTACATTCAAGTAGAACTATTTTAGATATTGAATAAAAATAATCCTTGAAATGTGTTACTTTTACTTTTAAAAATAATTATCGAATTATGTAATTTGGCTGCATGGAAAGCATCTATTCAGGGTTCCCACGGTCCTTGAAAAGTCCTTAAAAGTCCTTGAATTTTTTTTTCCTAACTAGGGGCCCTTGAAAGTCCTTGAAAATTAGATAACTTGGTGAAAAGTCCTTGAAAGTACTTGATTTTTTTTAATTAGTACATAATTGTGTGATTTCGTCTTGCATTTGATCGTCATTCTGAATGAAACCGGTGTTTCCCGCTTTGACACTACAAGATATACTAGTAATGCTACGTCTAGATCGTCCATTTTCCACAGTATTCTGTCTGTCTAAGTTGACACCTCTGGTCTACGTTAAGATAGCCGTCTTGTTATGCTCGCCACATCATGACGTATCACGTTCGCTAGATAACAGCACTGCTTTCTTAGGAAACCATAGCTTTAGCAGTCAGGACGTCATTGGAAACCTGGCACGCATCCAAAGAAATGAAACCAAATTCTTATTGCAAAAATATAAAAGTTACAATTTAAAAAAAATTAAGAAAATCACATTAAGATTCCTTAAGTTGTAAAATTTTCTGCAGATTTCAAATTCGTTGAAATTTTTTCTCTATCTTCAACGATTACAAAGATAGACACTCAGCCAAGATAATAAAGAAGCCCTAACACCAGTCAAAACTTTTTATTTATTTTGTTACTCAAACAAAATAAACCATGACAGCCGTCTGTTGTAGGCAGTGGACGACAAGAAAATATAGATTGTGTCATGTCGATCGAACTATGTGTGCAAGCTCCCGTACTCTTCTTCGTGCGACTAAAAGAATTTATCGTACGATATTTTATTGCACGACCGAAATTGACATGTGTGCAAGTAGCCTGATAGCATTGAGACAAAAAGTAAAATAAAAAAAAGAAAGTCCAAATTATAACCAAGATTGATGATAAACTTTATTTTCTTGACTATCAGTAGCTTAAAAAAAAATGTCTTTTTTTATATTTATATTTTTCTTTTTAATTGACAACTTTTGTGTACGCCTTGTTTTAGGTCGTTATAAAAATTTTTAGGTCCTTGAAAAATTTGTTTTGGGTTTTGAAAAGTCCTTAAAAGTCCTTGAATTTTTTTTGGATAAAGGTGTGGGAACCATGCTATTCTTTTAAAATCATATTCATATATGTCAATTCTGAATTTGTGATAAAATTGCTCTTAAACTACTTGGTACTCAAAAGATAACTTCTCTCTCAAGTATGCAAGAATTGGCGCGTTGTTTATAAGCTTCATGAAGTTACAAAAGTTGATACTTCCTCCTAAACTTCCGTTCTCTTGTCAACAATTTCCTACACATCGTTAGAGCAGGAACGGATGTTTTACAAATGCTTTTGTGTTGATAAGAGCTATTTTATTTTATTTTTGCGTATGTGAGAATTTTCATGGCAAGGTCTAGCCATTCTAACGAGGCAAGTTTCGCGCGCGGACCGCGTATCTTCTAAATTGTACGACAAAAATGAAATAAAAAATAAAACGCTTTCTTGGCAAATTATCCGAGACGTTCATTTTATTTTGCGACCATTACATTTTAGTGTCTACTTTAATAATCGCTATGCAGTCGATTTTAATCTGATATTTTTGTTCGTTTTCAAAGGTAAAAAAAAGCATAAAATTCTGTCAAATTTAATTTAGACAAAAATGAAAACCAGAAAGACATTACTTTCCAACCTTTGCAAATATGATTTGTTCCCCAAGCAGTTTTACAGCAATTTACTATTGAACATTTACTGCATCGAAATAAAAGCAGACCGTCGGGTACACGTTGAATCTATCGCGATCTCATATGCACTCACGTCAACCGTCGCCGCCGACCAACCGGCATATTGATTAAGGTGTTAGCCTCTAGAATAAGTAGGTTCCTGGTTCGAATCCGTGCACGTGCATGGATGTTTGTATGCGCATGGTGTAGAGGCGGCTGGTGCACCTTAAATCTGTCGTGGCCGAAAGTCTTCACGTTGTGTTGGTGTGGAAGTTTGGAGAGTGGGGTGCCAGCTCAGGTGTTGCCTCGTAATCTGACCGTGGTTCAAAATTACGAGGTGTTGTACTCGGCTCTTGCCCTTAAGAGATTGATCCCGGACCGTCGTCAATAGCCCGTTGTGTCGCTCTGTACGACGTTTACTTAAAATTTCCAATTACCCGGACCGTCGCCAATAGCTCGTTGTGTTGCTCTTGTGCGACGTTAATGAAAATATCAAATACTTGCGAGTGAAGATGCCGTCGTGACTTAGTAGACCAATTTCAAAAATAATTGTACCTTAAGAAAGAGTACATTCTAAGGTTTCCTGCGATGTTTTCAAATTATGTCCCGATTTTTCCCTAATTTCAAAAAAATATTCTCAGCAACTAAATTGAAAGTTCTAAAAAAACTCGACGAGGTGCAAAAATTTACGTTTAGAAGTACTCTAAAAAAAAATCACGGCTGAATACTGAAAATTTGTACGTCTTTTGCTCACTCGCGGTAGAAATTTCGCCTTTTCTGCTTTGACACTTAATAAACCCTAAAATAATAGTCGCCTCGGAAAAAAGTCTTCATCGTGTTCTCTGTACAATTTTGAACAAACCATGTTAATTTCGCAATTTTCTGATCCGTACTTTCTCGGGAAAACCGTCTAAGAATCGAGCGAAAAAAAAAACACTTTTCAATCCTGCGGCGGTAACTTTTTATTAATTTAGAGATTGTCTTGCTGAGCTAGAAAATCGCGCAGTTTCAAGACATCATTACAATAGAAAATATTTCGTTCTCGAATGGAGTTTGTTGTGTGGTAGCTTTATTACGCCTGAAATATAATGTAGCTTAAAATAAAGAAACAAGGGAACACACACACATATTCAACTGGAAGCTAACCCAGATCTAGGTTCATAATGGAAAAATCAAGTTAACCGTTAATTACCTGTTAGCACTGTATTTCAATCATTTTAATTGTTCCGTTTTGTTTTCACCAAATGCTTATCAGAAAAGGTTTAGCTAAAATAACTCAAGGATTTGAAAAATCTTTTTACCTTCTTAAAGGGAACTTGCGGTGTGAATAACAGTACTCAAAATCGATTTTTTAATGATTGAAATCAGTTTGGTGTCTAAATGGTCGTGGTAATTGAATGCTATTGATTTTCATAATTCTAACAATTATAATTGCATTATATACTGATACTACAATCGCAAAGGGAGAATATCAAAAAGAAAACCAAACCAGAAATATAAAAATAGAGAATTCAAAAAGTTTTACTTTTAAGAACTTTTCAGTCAGTTTAAATTTTGTTTTTAAGATTCTGATCTAATGATTTCATAGTTATTGATCAACCTTCCAATTCTGCTAATTTCAATTTCTGATAGAAATCTTTCCTGTTTGCATTATCATTTCACTCATTCAAATGACATTAGAATTTCGCTAACATGATGGTCTTTATTCCTCTACCTTTCTTTCTAGTCGAACGGTGAAGTAAACGAATTCAAATTTCATAATTATATAGTAATGTGTTTTCCACTCTGCATCAGGCCAGGGCTACATTTTGGTGTTCGTAGGCCTTAGGCCTTACGAAATTTTAAACAGAGATTTGTAACTGATTGATATGACTAAGGCATATTTAGAATACTGTCACAATTCAAATTTTTCAGGACGAAAAATATTTAATTTTATTTCTTGAGTGGTAAAAATATTTAAATTACGATATGCAAGCTGATAGCATACTTGCCAACTTTTACGGATTACCTGTAATTTTTACGTATTTCCACTTCATTTTACTGAATTACGGAGGGATCTCCTTTTTTTAATATTTCGATCGAACAATCAAAATATTCCATTCTCTGCAACCATCCTCTAAAATTTTCTCTCGCACTTGGTGAGTGCAAAGACGAAGCAATGGATGAGTTCGAGTTGGAAAAGGAGTTTTGTTGTCTTCAGCTGGAAGATTTGATTTATCTGTGATAATAAAAGGACATGACCGTTTTGATGGTCAGTGGGTTGAAGTAGGTAAAATACGAGAGATTGCTAGATTTCCGAAGGAGTAAAATACGATCTAACAAAACGCTGGAAAGTTTGTTGGTGTTGAAGACACAAAACCCCAAGCCGTGTGTTAAGCAGAAATCCAGTTCAGAATTATTAAAAACCAAAAAAGCTATTACAGCTTCATTGAATTTTTCTGCTACCATCTCTTCTGGATAAAACACTAAATAAAACAACTTTGTAAATAGAATATTGTTTTTTTTTTCTTTCTTGCATCTACTTGTAAATAAGCTTTATGAACACAAAAGATATGTAATCCTGACACGTGACGCAAGTTTAAAGGGTATGTAAAATACAGTTTTGGATGCTATGTGTTGATACTCATAAAGAGAATATGTATTTTACAGTAGATAATGTTCAGTTCAAAATTAAAACGCTAATGCTTTGCTAGGTTTCTGCAGTTGATAAAAATGTAAATTTTTACTTATGCATTTTTAAATACAAATAATACTAATTATTGTGACTTATACGGATATTTCTAATACACATTAATTCGTGTATTTATGTTGTGATTTATGGCATAATTTCGCGCAAAAGTTTTACTGATGGACAGTTTTCAAAGTTGGCAAGTATGCGATAGAAATTGTCTGAAGTGTTCTAATTAAAATGGCTGTTATCTGGTTTCGAAAATCCTGAAGTGCAAGAGGATTGTGCTACTCATGATAGCACAATCCTCCCAATCGAATTTACGTGTGCTCTATAAGTCCTACTGGGTGCAACTCTTTTTGGAGAAAAAAGGTATCTATCCGTTATTTTGCGATTTTTTAAAAAGCCATTTTCGTGTTAGAAATTTTGTTTACCTTAAAAAGTATTTGAATCGTGTTGTCGAATATTTAACCAAATAATACTTGACGTAAAAATATCGAGTTGGAAGTGTCCATTAAAATTGGCGATTTCATTTCGTAATTCTTTCAAATTCTTTTGGCCGATCAACCGGCATAGTGGTTAAGGTGTTAGCCTCTAGATTGGAAGGTTCCTGGTTCGAATCCGGGTCCGGGCATGGATGTTTGTAAGCGTATGGAGTATAGGCGGCTAGTGCACCTTAAATCTGTCGTGGCCGAAAGTCCTCACTCACGTTGTGTTGGTGTGAAAGTTTGGAGAGTGGGGTGCCAGCTCAGGTGTTGCCTCGTCATCTGACTGTGGTTCAAAATTACGAGGTGTTGTCCTCGGATCCTTCCCTAAAGGGATTGATCCGGGATCGTCTTCAATAGCCCGTTGTGCTGCTCCAGTACGACGTTAACTAAAAAATTACCAATTATCAAATTTTTTTGTTTGCAAAATTATCGCGTAAATTAAACGTACATAGTATAAGCTAGAGTGAACGTTAAGAGAAACCAAACCAACGAGTAAAATTAACTCAGAAGCAATATTCTGATTTGGGTTCTCGTTGTGTCAATTTAGGTTCTCTAAGACAGAATATTAGTTTTACTTCCACTCCATGTAAAGTAAACAAGGTCATTTCTGAAACGGAAACATTTTTACGTATATGTTTTCTCGTTACTATGTAAATTAATTGATTTTTTACTCGTTGCAGTTTTCCCACAACTAGTAAAAATCACACTATAAGATATTTTCATAAGATTTCGATCAAGATACTTTCGAAGCATATTACACAGTTCCAAAGCTAAAAATGAATTATTGATGCATGATTTTTTTTTAATCATTGCATTTTCAATGCAAATGAGCCGACTAACCGGTTGGTGGTTAAGGTGTTTCCCTCTAGATCGGAAGGTTCTTGTTTCGAATCCGGGTCAGTGCATGGATGTTTAGTATGTGCGTATGGTGTAGAGGCGGCTGGTACATCTTAAATCTGTCGTGGCCGAAAGTCCCCACGTTGGGTTGGAGTGTGGGTGCCAACTCAGGTGTTGCCTCGTCATCTGACCGTGGTTTAAAATTACGTGGTGTTGTCCTCGAATCTTTCCCTTAAGGGATTGATCCCGGACCGTCGTCAATAGCCCGTTGTTGTTGCTGTAGTGCGACCTTTATTAAAAAATTACCACAAATTATCAATGTAAATGAAGATTTCGAATGCCTCTCATGACTTTTAATACGTGTTTAATACTAAAATGTTGATACTACATGTACATTTTGAAAATTAGTTAATATTTTTCATTATTTTATTAGATTGAAGTTGGCTTGTTCTCAGTTTTTGATTTTCTCATGTTTGAAACAAAATTTTTTTTGAAGTGGAAAGATATATTGGCAAAATTTTCTTAATTTGCAGATTCGGTTGTACTTCAGTCGTAGTTTTGGTTATTTTAAAATCCAACAAATGTTTCGAATCTTTATTCAAAATAAATCATTCTTTCGATTTGTAACACTTTCCCATCTAGGAAGAAGAATACAATGACAAAAATATGCATAATTTACCTGTGGAGAACTTTAAAATTTCGGTATCCTCTTGAATAATGTATTTCCGTGATTCGACCTCGCTGCTGCTAGCGTTAAATTGTGTCTTCTAATCTGGATATCATTTGGCGATAGAAGACTTGGAAAAGGAAGTGTTATAAAAATGTTTACCAGCGATAAAAACTCGCCATTGTTTTAATGCGATAGCTTATTCTTTCGTGAAATGTAGTGATAAGTCAGCGATGACATAAGGAAGGTGTGTTAGTTTCTTGGGGAGTATGTTTTACATAGGATCCTCTGAATTATTTGACTCGGGAACTGGAACCAGTTGTTCAGATGACGAGGATATTGTATGTATTTAAAATTGCATGAGCTGTACGATGTGTTTTGGTTGAAACTCAAATTCTGATTTATTCTGATCAAGCTACTTTTTCTGTTTTGTGATACATTTTTATGCAAGCATTTATTCGACAAACCATGCGGAATAAAACTTTTTGCTCCAATTGCTTACGCATTTTTTTGTACAAATTTGTCTTCCTTTTTCATTTGTGTTGGAAGAAACAGGATTTGGTTCTTTTCTGCTTGCAATGAATATGATCAGTAACCAATGTCTTTGATGTTATGTGTTGATATTCCAATCGAAAAACCCGTGGTTCAAAATTACGATGTGTTGTCCTCGGATCTTTCCCTTAAGGGATTGATCCCGTACCATCGTCAATAGCCCCTTGTGTTGTTCTTGTGCGATGTTAATTAAAATTAACCAAATTACCAATCGAAAAACCATATAATTTTGCTAGTCATTTTGTCGAATATTTTCATCTTACCAATGTAGAGCAATGAAATTTGATTTCTTATCAGTTAATCATATTGAGTTTCTTAAATATTTGTTTAATTTGATTGATACGACGTGCCCCCCCCCAACTGCTTAAAACAACAGTATTGGGTATTGTGCGCAGAACGAGAAATGAAAGCAAATTATATTTCATAACTCAAATTCTGCATTTCGTTTATTTTTTGTATTCAGGTTTCCTTTGTTCTAAATTGCTTTTATTTGGAACACCAGATCTATACATTAATATAGATGTAGATATACTTTGTTTTATGTTAACAAAATATTGCAAAATGCATATGATTTATAGATTTTGTGTTTCACATAAATTGTTAGTTTTACAAAATTTATTAATAAAAAGTCCTGATTATGCCTAAAGGTTTTCTGTTTTGTCCTCTGGATTCTTACTTCAACGATGATTCGTAAATTTTACTTTAGACAAAAAAAAATGTGTTCACGACTAAGTTGTGTACATAATAGAATAAAATTTGTAAAAATATTTTTTATTGTGAATAATAAAACTACTTTTAGATTTCATTAATATCCTGTTCCAAGGGGTTGAAAATGTTTTCATATAAAGCTCCTTTTTACCTTTTGTAATTACAATAATTGATTTTTTTTTTCTGACTCAATGTTTTATTTTTAGCATCAAATACTAGAGACAGTTAAAAATGACCGAGTAATAGTTACACAACCAGAGGAAGACCGAAGACGACGCACAATTATAGTTGAAAGAAAAAATGGATCCTTTGGTTTCACTTTGCAGGTATTGGAAAATACAAAATGTATATCTGAAACATATTTTAGTTTATAAAATCTATAAATATTATGCTTTTATGTATTAGAGTATTAAATAATAGAATAATGCTTCATATAAGGTGAACCAGCCAGTCCCTTACTACCTACCAGTAATTGATCATCTTATATTTCTCATTAAAACAAGCAAATTATTTTATTCCACAGTAAATGAAATTATATATTATAGCCAATGAATGATAAATAAAAACAAAAGTCATGTCAAATCCTAAGGATCTGCAAAATCATTTTTTTTTAAATCAGTTTTAGGACTTGTTCTGAGGAGTGATGTCTCCTCAATTCTATTTCTTATTTTGAACAAAAATTTGGCAGAAGGTAAATGTTTCTAATTTTGATACCTAAATTAACATTAAGTCATCTACATTGTGGTCAGTAAAATACAGTAATTGGCCAATTACTGGAATTTTTTGCAAATTTTTATTTGAGATTGGACAATTTGATGATAAAATATGACAATTGTCTGAAGTAAATTAAATTTCAGAAGCAATGAACTTTTAGTAAGGTGTCTATAGTTCCCCTATTTACACAAAACCTGTCAGTTCTACTCTCTGGATCTTGTGCTATATTATAGTTATTCCTACCTCATAAGAAAGGTTAAACGGGAAGATTGATTGAAAATCTACATTTGTGTCAGTTACAGGTGCATTATGAATTTCATTGGAGTTTATTTTCAAAGCAGTAAAAAATGTACTTTTGCAATTGGCACAATATCCTGTCATTTTCTTTTGCCTAAATGCCTTCTTGGAGCTGTAATGATTGTACAAAATTCATAATTGAAGACATATTTTTCTAACTTCATGTCCTATCTCAAATACAACAGTTCTTTGACTATATGTTTGCTCAATCATTTTAAATAGGTTTGTTTTTTTCATAATAGATCTTGTAGATTCTCAAAAAGACGAAAATTTTCCCATGTCAAGATCAGGATATAAATTACTTTTTAACCTCATAATTAAATATTATATTTACTTGTCTAATGTTATTTAATATTTGCAAAACTAATAGTATTTTATATTGGTTCCTTTGAATATAAACAAATTAAAGACTTCACTAACAAAATTTACAGCAGTAATTTGATGTGAAAATTCACATGTGCACCACAATAATTATTTCATTTTATGTCACATTTTTATCTGTACTATTGAAGCTTGTAACTGTGTTAACAGCTGCAATAAAAAAGGCTAATTTACATCTAGTTAAAAATATTCCTGGGACGAAAATAAGCAAAAGGCTATAATAAGAACTTCAAGGCATAATACATGTCTTGGTCTTTTATGTTGAAACATTTTCATATTTTCAGTTTTCCTTCAGTTAGAAATTGCTTTTTTTTTTCCAAAAGATTGCTTTTTAAACGTTTATTTTCTTTAATGGGATATACAATCACTAAATTACACCATGTCATTTGTTAAATAAAGCTCGTCAGTAAGAATAATTTTTAATATTGTCTTTCTATTTCTAGATACCAAAAATATTTATAATTTGTAGAAAATTGACAAAATATCTGTTTTTGTTGATCTTGTATTCAGTATAAAATTGTTATTTTTTGCTAACAAAGTTTTCCTGAATAATATGATATAAGAATTTTCAATTTGTGTCAAGACCTTATTGAAATATATGGTCGTAAACAGGCTACTTTTTAGTTCTACAAATCTGTTTGTGTGATCTTGAACTTTAAAAGTCAATAAATAACAAAACATTTATAAAATCTATTATTTTCCAACTGCTCATTCTCATGTGACCTCTGAAAACCAATTTTTATTAAAATCCATGGTATGTTGGGCTCAGCCAATATAATCAATTTGCATGGAATGATCCATCTGCAAATTCATGAATAAAACCCATTTTTATCAAATTATGCTTTATAATTTCCTATCACTACAACCTTATGTATCAAATTTCAAGTAATTTAATTTAGCCATTTCTAGAAGAAATTCGAAGCTCTTTATTCTCTATTGAACTCTTATTTATTCATTGAAGAATTTATAGAACTATTCATTAAAAACAAGTCACAAGATTAAAATTCCTTGTATTCCAAATTCTAATTGCAATGCCTCAAACATACATGCATTTGTTGTTTCAGACTTATGGAATACATCACAAACGAGATGGAGAAATAGAACTAATTACATATGTTGACTATGTGGAGTATGATGGTCCTGCATTTCGTGCTGGAATGAGGCCAGGTTGGAATTATTTAATTTATAATGCTGATGAAAATGAAAATCAAAAGCTATTCAAATGAGTATCATGCTTGGTTTTTAGTTATTGATTGTTGCTAATCCTTTCAGGAGATGTAATTTTGTCCATCAATGGTCAGGATATGGAAAAAGTGGATCACAAAACTTTAGTCCAGTATATCCAAAGCTGTGAAAAAACAATGCGTATGGTTGTGCTGTTTGAAGATTGTGTTCACAAAGTCGAATTGCATATGAAATATTTACGTCTGAAGGTTAGTTATTTAACTTCCTGTGGTCCATAAATCATCCTTGTTAGCCAACAGTTAGTAACCTAAAAATTTATACATATCTTTTTGATAAGTTATTTGGGTATCTCTTTTTTGCATGACAGATTATGTCTTATTTTTAAGTATTTGCAAGCTTTATTTGATTGAATATTGAGAATAATGCTCTTCTGAGAAAATAATCTCATTCTTAGTCTGAAGAATTTATTTTGTAAGCAGTTAAGCATATTTTTAAGCTATGAACTTTTTGTGCTATATTATGAATATTTCTTGCTTGCATTAATTCTGACTTGTGGATTCACTGAAAAGTTCTTTATTATTTATAATTTATTTATTATTATTTTTTTTTTGGGGGGGGAGGGGGAGAATTTATATATAGAACAGGGTGGTAACAGAACCTGGAAAACCGGGAAATCAGGGAATTCTCAGGGAACTTTTTATTTCTGGAAAAATCAGGGAAATCTCAGGGAAAATTTCCAAATTTTACAAAAAATCAGGGAAATTTTGACAATTTAAACTGTTACTATTATCTTTTGTCCTATTTTGAGATGCTCGATTTTGAGTGCTTTTGTGAATCGAATAAATCGTATTCGCTGAAATTGTAATTCGAAAAAAGAACCATAGTGTCGTAAATTTTGAACACTGCGGAAACCGCTGCCGCCATTTTTTTTCGCGGCTGCAGTGTTTTGTTGCCTTGAGGCTTGTGGGATACAATTTGAAATTTGTGCCACAAATGATATTTTTAGCGTATTAAATTAATTATTTTTGTTTGCAATTACATTTTTGTAGAATTATTTATATATATATCTGCATTTGGTTTCGATGAATAGTATGACAATGTAGTTTCAGGTGTAAAAAGTTCCTTAATCAAAATATTTTTAATTTTTTCTCCAGTTTTTTGAATTGCAGTTTTAAGAGTTCCATTAAGGGTTCCAAACAATAACAATTAAAATATCTAGAAAAAAAACATAAAATATTTGTGGAGAATGATCTTTTTCCACCCTTTGACCCTAAATACTTAAAAATAGTGTTGTGTGGATACTGTATATCGATACCAATCGAGGATCATAACATTTCTTAAGGGAATTGTTAAATCAGGGAAATTTTTGTGAGACTATCCGGGAAATCATGGAAATATCAGGGAACTTTTTTTCAAGGATTTTGTTGCCACCCTGTAGAAATTATATTAATAAACAAAATGAGTCGTTCCACACCAAATCAACCAATGGTCTTCAGATTTTTATGATTTTTTTACATGATATAGTATTAGCTTAGTAGAGAAAAAAATACCAAGTTTTAATTTTTTTGGACCTTTCGTTTTTGAGTTATACATTTTTGAAAAATTCAAAAACACCAGTTTTTAGGAACATTTTGATATATTTAAAAGCACGTAACTCAAAAAACGTTTGTCCTAGAAAGCTCAAATTTGTACCATTCTCTTTAGATTTACAAGGGCTTTAATTTAACATATAGCTTGGGTGTACCACATCAGTTTTTATACATTTTTTTTTAACTAAAAAAAAAAAAAAAATTGTAAAAAAAAAAAATCGGAATTTTTAATTTTGATGAAAGAAATATATTTTATACTAAACCTCAATAGTAAGGTGTGTACAAAGTTTCATGATGGTATTCCGATGGTATCATATTAAAATAATTTTTTATCTGAATCAAGACGTGTAAAAATTCTGTTAATTCGTGACATGTTACCCTAGATAAAAATTAATCTCTTAACCAACACTATTGTATTTAAATTTCTTTTACCCTATTTTATTTAAACAACAAATTCAACTTACTTTACATTCAAGGAACATATTTTTTCTTCTTTTAGCACTTGAAATTAGTAAATGTGAGTTCTCTTCTTTGCCAAAACTTGTGCTGCTTCGGCCATCTCATCTGCTGGAACTCGGTAGGTTCTACCTGTTGCAGTGGTTGGATGTCATGTGCACAAAATATTGCTCATCGGCAGTGCTAAGGTATCTGCTCTCCTAGAATTTGTGTATGATAGCAATGGCCGTTTTGGGTGAAGAAAAGACACAAGAATTTCCTTTTCAATATCGTCTTTTGAGTCAACACGCGCCAACCATCGCTCTTTATCATAAGCACAAGGGACAAAACCCACAATTTCTTCAAATGGAATGTTATCATTACCAGGGATAATTTGTACCCTATGTGCTTCCGAGTCATCAAAAAATGAGTAGATTTTGGTTTTGACACTATTTAGATCTAGAAGAATGAAGGCATGAAATTTATGGGTCCCTGAGACTGCCACAGCTTTTTCAAATCATGGTTTTAGAATCTTTTCTTCATTTATATACTCTTCATCGGTTACATAAAAAAAAATGTGATGGATAACAAACTTTTCACACCCAGCTGAAAAAGTGTTAGAATTTGGTTATCTAATGGATTTTGGAGGCTGGCTTTGGCGGCAAGCCTTTTTGCTGTACCCCTTACTCATCACAAACTCCCTTCTCATTTTCAAATTTGGTGTCAACACACATACTGTCGTAGTTCATGCTTTTCAGAAAAGTCATAGTCCAGAAAGTTAATCCTGTCTGAGAAATTATATGCCAAATCATTAGTTAGATATTTGAAAAAGCTGTACTATTTTCCAGATGGTTCAGCTGAACCTTTGCTATCACAAAGAGGACTTTGATGGACTTGAGGCTGTGGCACTTTTATGCCACATCATATGGGAAGCGAATTTGTGATGGAGTAGGGGATATGGTAAAAAGGCTTGCTGCTAAAGCCAGCCTCCAGAATTTATTACAAAACCAAATTCTAACACCTTTTCAGCTTTTTCAGTGTGAATATTTGCCATCCATCAAATTTTTTTTATGTAACCGATGAAGAGTATATAAATAAAGACAAGATTCTAAAACCATTCTTTGAAAATGCTGTGGCATTCTCAGGGACCCATAAATTTCATGTCTTCATTCCTCAAGATCTAAATAGGGTCAAAACCAAAATCTACTCATTTTCTGATGACTCAGAAACACATAGGGCCTGGTGATGATGATATTGCATTTGAAGAAATTGTAGGTTTTGTCGCTTGTGCTTACGATAAAGAGCGATGGTTGGCGCATGTTGACTCAAAAGACGATGTTGAAAAGGAAATTCTTGTGTCTTTTCTTAACCCAAAACGGCCATTGCTATCATACACAAATCCTAGGAGAGCAGATACCTTAGCACTGCCGATGAGCAATATTTTGTGCACATGACATCCAACCACTTCAACAGGTAGAACCTACCGAGTTCCAGCAGATGAGATGGCCGAAGCAGCACAAGTTTTGGCAAAGAAGAGAACTCACATTTACTAATTTCAAGTGCTAAAAGAAGAAAAAATATGTTCCTTGAATGTAAAGTAAGTTGAATTTGTTGTTTAAATAAAATAGGGTAAATGAAATTTAAATACAATAGTGTTGGTTAAGAGATTAATTTTTATCTAGGGTAACAAGTCACGAATTAACAGAATTTTCACACGTCTTGATTCAGATAAAAAATTATTTTAATATGATACCATCGGAATACCATCATGAAACTTCTTTGTACACACCTTACTATTGAGGTTTAGTATAAAATGTATTTCTTTCATCAAAATTAAAAATTCCGATTTTTGTTTTTTTACAAAAACAATTTTTTTTTAGTTAAAAAATATATATAAAAACTGATGTGGTACACCCAAGCTATATGTTAAATTAAAGCCCTTGTAAATCTAAAGAGAATGGTACAAATTTGAGCTTTCTAGGACAAACGGTTTTTGAGTTACGTGCTTTTAAATATATCAAAACGTTCCTAAAAACTGGTGTTTTTGAATTTTTCAAAAATGTATAACTCAAAAACGAAAGGTCCAAAAAAATTAAAACTTGGTATTTTTGGTCATATTGATGAGTAGAACACAATCACTAAATATGATACATTTTGAAAACCTCAAGGTTGAAAATAATTTTTTTATTGGTTGATTTGATGTGGAATGACCCAAATTGTGAAATAACAGTTGGACTCAAATATATCTCCATTTAAAAGATTTGCTATATTTTTTTGTGCAGATATACTGAGATGGATAAGGAAATAAAGAAAATTTTATAAAGATTACATCAATAAATAATTTTTTGGCAATTAATACATGGTTGTAATACAAGTTATTGCTGTTTATATTTTTTGCTTATGAACAACTTTTGGCTATGTATTTAATTTTAATTGTGAATTAACTGTTTGCACAGATTAAATATTGTTGTTACAATTTTTTCTTCAATTTACTTAGAGGGTGTTTCAAGAAAAGAAATATGAGTTAGAACAGCTGTGTGAAAAGGAGCAGCAGTTGATCCAAAGTAAGACTCTTTGTAAAAAAGAATTTGTATTGCTTGCTTTTCTTAATGCTATGTATTTTAATTTATTCGAATTCGATCAATGAATTTTCAAAAACTCTAGTTACTATTCAAATTGTAGCAAAGTAGCAAACGTAAAATGATACTTATAGTGACTAATATTTTACTCATTTTAATAATTTATTTTTTCACGTCATTAAGTTGTATATTTTGCATCATGTTTGTAAGTTTTTTCTGCTGGTAATTATTGAACTTGTGCCTTGCTTGAAGAATTTGTCCAGAAAATTTTAAAGTACTAATGTCATATATATTTTTTACTGGACTTGAAAATATTTCACATTTAATACTTATTGTCTCAATCTGTTCATAGCTGAACAGATGGCCTCCACAAAGTTAATTGCTATAAATTAAAAGTTTTAATCATAAAAATAAAATATTTTGACCTAGATTATCTATATCTATTTTTAAGGCATGTGTCTGACTCATAACCATTTTAAAGTGTATTATTTAAATAAAGGCTAGGAAATATAAAAATCTTCACAAAATATTTCATTTTAAAAAGTTTATTACTGTAAATAAATCTGAACCAAAATGATGATGAAAAATTACTCTCTGAACTGATTAACTCAAACTAATACCTTGAAGCCTTCGCTTATACTTCATTTAATTCATTATAATATTTTATTCAGGTTTCATTGACAGAGGTGTGCGGATTCCTCCAAGTCCATGTTTAGTCTCGAGACTACGTAATATGGTCCCACCTAGTCCATGTAGCCTTCACAGCTGTGCTAGCTCTAATGCATCCAACATGATGCCAGAAGCTATCCCTATTGATGATACAAGGAGCTGTTACAATTTCCCAAGCATTTCCAGTCGTGGAGGTTACAGAAGCCATGTCAGTACTGCTCATGCATCTCCAGTTATAGTACCAAAACAATTCGCTACACTCCCCAAGGCCGCTGGTGGAATACGAAGACCGTGGCCTACAGTTGCAGGAGGTGCTGGATCTCTGGCCCCCAAAGGATCATGGGATGGTTTAGAGTCACAATCAAGTACTGGTCTTTCTGAGAGCACTGATTTTTCAGAATCTTCGAGTCAGGGTTCAAGGCCTCACTCTCCAACTCTTTCACGGAGATCGGGGAACAAGTCCGAAAGCGACTTGCCTGATATCGCACAGGATGATGAGGAAGACGAGGGCGACAGAGATGAAGTCACTCGCTTGTAGTACCAAATACATGGTTAAGTTTGTGAATTTTATTATTTTTCTTTTAGTCTTTTATTATGAAAAGATCGTGTGTATTATTTTTGCATTTTCCATACAGAGTTTAGCTTAAGATTCTATACCTGTTAAATTTAATACTTTTACTGTAAAAATTTATCTGTTGAATTACAATTTTGGTGTTTTGCTTTTGTGATTTATTTTGAATCGAAAGAAATTCCAGTCACGAATGTCCTGGAGCATTGGGAGTACTTGTACGGTTTGGCCTCACGCATGTGGATTTGAGTGTGTAGTCTATGTGAATCAAGGAAACAGTTCTAATATTTTTGAAATGCTTGTTCTAAATCAGGGAACTTGGAGATCAACTGAAACAGCTGATTCTTAAAGAATCATAAACAAATATTTAGTATTGTATTAGGAGAGTGACATTATGAAAAAGGATTTTCGAACAAGTTTGATCTTGCATAATTAAGGAATTAATGTCAAACTATGAAATGTGTTGTAATTATATGTGTTCTAGTCTAAAGTTTGAAAGTTTCAAGATCCCTGCTTTATATAAAAAAACCTGGAATAATAAAAATTGTATGTGATTTCCACAAAATAAATGAAATTAAACTAAGTGTTAGTGCCATCTATTTGATAAAATTAAGTATTATTTATAGCTTTATGAACTTTTTTTTAGTATTTTCTAATCCTTTTCTATTTTAGTGTAGCTTAGCTCAACCTAAATGAAGAATTTTTTATATCTAAACATTAGTGATAAAATTTTCTACCTGTTTTCTACTTTACTTTTGTAGTACATTAAAGATTTCTTAAAACACTTTGTATTGATTTGTATTTCATGTATTTTGTATTGATAATCAAAATGTGTGGAGGAATTGGTGAAATTATGTGACTGATCTCGCAGTATTGAAATTGTGGTAAGGCTGTATGTGATTAGGTTTTGTTTATGTGCAAGGGAATAGTAATTAAGTACACTAGAAATTCTTGAAAAGTTAAATTAAATCTTTCAAAACTCGGATATTCTGAAATTAAACTTAGAATATGTCAATTTGAATGCCCAATTGTAAACTTTGTTATAGTTTTCTTTTCAAATAAATAGGCAAGATAACATTACATTATTACAGAATACCAGCAATGTTAAACAGGGATAGAAACTTTAAATAATTTTTATATTTCCTTCATTTCATGTTTTGCAAACTAAGTTGAATCGTACATTGTGTTTCAGAATATTGGTTAGTTATATCAACATACTATTGCCCTTAGCTAACTTGTACCAATCCAGTCATTGGGTTGAAACTTGGCATTATCTCAAGATTTTTAGTATTAGTTTTAATTATAATCACAAAACTGCTGAAGAATGCACTGTGATATAATTTTGCTTATTTTGTTTCCAGAATATTTTAAATGGACTCAAAGCTTTATATGTGTTTAAACAATAGAATGTTTCGGTTTTATTGAAAATGAAACCTAATTATTTTTTGTGGGGGTTATAAAAATACAAATATAATGAATGACAGAGAGATGTTTTTATACTTATAGCTTCTATATATTTAGCTTTCTAAGTCATGGCACTAGTGAGTGGGAAATAAAAGGTTTCATTTTAATAAGAAATATGTGTGTTCTTTTCATTGTACAGAATCATCAGTTTCATAACTATTTATGTCAAGATGAAAACATTGTTTTTGCATGCATTGATCTCATTTATGCTGAGATTTTCTCATTAGGTTTGTAATTGAAATGCATCCGATTCTGTGTATCTAGTCTGACTGCTGTATATAAATCATAGCTTTTATTTGAAAGTACTCTGTTACTGGTGCTTTCAACTTTTGTTTCAGTACTTAATTTTTAATGATATTGAAATAATCTGGTGCAACTAATGTTTTAAGAACAAATAATTTTCATTCAGTTACAAACTGAATTTTGCTCATACTGTATAATTGATACACATTTATTTAATGTATGTAAATATGTTATTTTGAAGAGATAGATAATGGTGTATTTTTATATGTAATTTTTTTTATAGTAATACTCTTTACAGCCAATAAGTTTTAATGCTCAGATTATTCTATATTTTGTTTATTGAGTTTTAATGTTTGTCTCCTATTTACTTGAAAAGTGGCTCATCGGTATTAATAGTGCACATAATATATAACACCTTAGTATTCATGACCTGGATGTCCAAAAAGATTAAAAGTACAATAAAAATCACTACTATAATTCATTGTGTTATGGAATGTGCTTGGACACTTGTTTATCATTTTCTATTTAATTTTAGTACAGTCTAATTCTTATTCATTCAATACTTGAATCAACCTAACTTGGTTTGAATTGGTTTACTGATTAGAATTATCACTTTTTTTTCTGTAGAAAAATGTTGACATCTTAAGTGTCAAAAAAAATAATTGTTTAATTGCTTTTCAACATTCCTACAACTTAGGACACAAATCATATACATGCATATTCGTCTATATAATACGTTCTACATGCCTCACAATCCTGCTCTATAAGAAAACTATGAAAAGTGAGTACTACTATTGTCAAATTTGAGGGGGGTTAGGAATGGCCATTCTTATGTTAATTTAAAATTGCTGTTACTCAATTTGAAAAATAGCGAATCTATGGCGAATACTCTAATGCTTTTTGACTTGATAGACATTTTCCAATTTTACTATCTTTCAGGGAAGGATAACAAATTAATTTGATAAAATATTCATTACTAATTTCACTGGCAACAAAATTTTTCTGCTTCCGAGATGAAAATAGTCATTTCCTAATTAATTCAATGTGTTGAATACGAATACGACAAAGAAAAGCTGATTTGGCTACGATTTTTGTAATGTGTATACATTATTGAGAACAATATTGATATGTAAATATAATACATATTAAGAATACCTTAATTTTCGGACTTCACTAATACTACAATCTATGATGAGCGTCCAACAATAGTCAGCCAGCATTGACATGGACCTTTTGCCCTGCTACCTTTATTCCATCTTGGCAATGTCCAGATGAAAACAATTGCTGTAGTAATCAATGACCTCCCTGCAGTTATTAGGGAAAATATTTAAGTGGGAGTCAAAAATGTGAATCTTTAACGACATATTGTAGCCAAAATCATGAAACAAAGCCCACCTCCTTGTAGTTTTTGGCCTACACATTCCCCAGGATGTTGTAAGTCACTTAACAGAATGTGTCTCGGACCTGTTTTTCTATACTTTGAAGAACTTGCTCGAACTTGGGATCTCTGAAGAGCTGTTTAATCTAAGGCCCCACAAAAACACCCTCTTTAATTTTGGCTTCACTGAGACAAGGGAATGTTTATACAGGTACTTGAATGCTAGTCTATTCTTGTCTGGCTTTTACCAAGTTTTTGATACAGGCGAACTTGTAAGGAGGAAGGGTGATTTAGTGCAGTTCTACCAATGATGGATGCTATACATTCATTTCTCCAGGCTTAAAAGATACTCTTGAAGGCCAGTCTTTCTTGATGTAGTGCAAATAACTTACTTAAGCCGTGCCGTTTCGTGTTTATAAATAAACTATTTGCTTGCTCATGTGCAATTACCTTTGTGAAGCCGCCAATAGAAACTTGGTGTGTATGATGCAATAATTTATTTGTGTAAAAGGATGATGAAATATGCCGCAACAATTTAGTCCCCATGTATTTATCTTATTAAATTGCATTATATTATGCAATAGCACCTATATAATGGACAAAACATCCACATCTCTGCAACAAGAGCCAATCAACTTTTTTTAAGGTGATATTAGTGTTTAGCATGTTCGAATCATTCAGGATTGGGATCTTTCATCTAAGAAGCAATTTCACTGTTGACCATGTTTTTAAAGAAATACATTTGTATTAAATTTTCATTTAGTAGTATTATATAAAAGAACTTGCTGAAGTATTAAATAAAAGAAGTCGCTACTTTCAAACTAAATTTTAATAAATTGCATTGATATAGCTTCAATAGGTGAATTAGGCAAACTCGATCTTTAGTCACCAACTACAAAGATAAAAAACTTCAAATCCTAATTTTTTTAAAATTATTCTTTCAATATCAGTTAAGTATTAGAATTTAAATTCTATAAAAACAATTGCTTTTCCAGATGTATTGATAAAACAATCAGTAATCACAATGCTCCCCCCAATTTGCACATCTCTGCTTCTCAAAACACAGTCTAATTAAGTTTAAGTATTTAACTTTTTAGCGTGAACAAAAGTTGGAATGTTTTGAAATTTTATGAAACTTAAATTAAATGGATGTAATACTTGCACAAACATGCAAGAGAAAACGGGAAGGGAGACTGATGCTGTTGAGTTCAGTTTTTGTCGGTACTCGAAACACAAAATTTCATCAAAACGTCCAAACACATACAGACGTTAAATGCAGGGAACCCCACCCCCTTGATTTTACACCCACAACGGATAAAAAACTTGAAATGGGAGGGAAATATTCAATGCCTAACATTCTATATTTATACACGTTGGTATTGTATTTAAGTTTACAATTTAATAGATTTTCTGAATGAATAAATCTACAAAATTCATTTGAAGCATAATCATTAGCATTAATTTAATTTGCTGTTTACATATATGCATAAAAGATTAAATATAATTTTTATCTTATAATCTACTCTTGGAAACAATTTCTAAGATATAGAATTATTTCTTGTAAGCCTTAATTTACATTACTGTCTAAGACAACAAAATAAGTTGAACCAAGCCATTTCAATAATTTTTTTCAAATGTACCATGAAATAAAAATGCTCATTTTCATGAAAATAAAATCTTACTTTTGAATTATATACTTAAATTTTTTTTCCCTATCCCTGCACTAACAAGGAAGGCTAAAATTTAAGTGTTTTAAATAATTTACATATTTAAGCTAAATAGGATGTTTAGATTCCTCTGTTCAAACCTAAAAATATTTAATTCAATAAATAAAAAAATTACCATTGAAGCTGTTTTGTATTTTGACTTTCAACAATGTAAGTCAGGGCTCGAAATACCTGGGTGCACATGAAAATAAAATTGTGCACCTCATTTTTTCCCGCTAGGTGCACGCAGTGCAACTAACGTTAAAAGAATGGGAGGGAAAACGTGTTTAAATTTATTTTGATGTTTGAACAAAATATTAGTATCAACGTCTCTCGCTCTAAAGGAACGTAATTAAAATTCCTAAATACACACTATGCGAAAACAAAATTGCTTGGCCGTAACGGGTTTATACAGGAGGAGGGTTTACTTGTGCCAGTTCCACAAGAACTTTCCAATGATCAAAACATTTTTCAGATGGCTCTGTAATATCGGCTGTCGCGACAGGCGCCGGATACCTTGAAAGAACGAAAATTTTGAAAGAAACACGACACTTAATCCAACTATGCAGTTCGCCGATTGAAGAAATTTAAATCCATTGTCAAGGATCCACTTTTGTCTGCTTTTGCTGTCTTCGAGCCATGTTATTGGCCAAACAATGAAGAAATTGAGAATTTATGGTTGCATTTTCAAATTCCACTAGAAGTAATAATTTCGTAGATAAAAAAATTATTTAAATATTTTTATTTACTCTCAACTACTAACCTATCCAAACTTACCCAACTAATAAAGTAGTTTACATTAATACTCTAAAAATACGTTTTTTTAAATATGCACCTGATATATAATCTGTGAACCTAGTTTAAAAACTTAGGAGCACAAGGTGCACCTACATTAAAAAATCTATTTCGAGACCTGATGTAAGTGAAGTATACGAGTCTTGTATTGGATAAAAAAACTTAAGTTACATCAATATTTGCAAATAAATTAACAGTCCTATCCAATTATAGATTTTAATTGAATTCCCTTATAAGAAATTAGTTCTATATGTTAATACTGGTCATTAGGTTAGTAATAAAGGTCCTAATTTATGTTAAGTTTTAGTACAACCCCAGAGAACTAATTACTTAGTGCTCTATTTAGTAACAAAAATTCAAATACCTCAAATCACATAGTTATTTTAAATATGCCAAAATATTTCTGTGGCAATTTGTATGTAAAGCAAGAAAAGGCATTAAATTGATAACAAAACTTTTATTTACAATCGTGAGCTTGAGAACTTCAAGCTTTCATACAATTAACAAAATATATATACTTTATGAAAAGTGCAAGTCGGTCACTTTCAACAGTTGGAATGTCTAATACACATGCAAAGGCATACAAATCTCACTTGTATGATCATCACTATACTGTATCAGTTAAAATTCAGACACAAAGTTTTCTGTACAAGCTGGGACTAAATTAAGTTGTAATGTATCGTGGCGTAGTTTTGCTGGGGAATTTTGATTTCGTAATCGTTGATTCTCGTCTTGTGTTAATTCTTCAATGATGGATAGCTGCAAGATAACAGAACAAATAACTTGAGCTTAGTTTGTAATTGAAATTATATTTTAATATTTGCATGTTATATAAATTATTAAAGCAATTTGACATGTTTAATGGTTAAAAAAGGAAATTCAGTCCCCATAAAATCAAGGATTTGTTTGTGTTGCATAAAAAGCTACATTACCCCTTGCATGTATATGTAATGCATTAGATAAATTTGACATCTTTGATTTTTTTTTTTTTTTTGTAAAACTGGATTTATAGATTAATCTCCAACTTGGAATTAACATTTGATAATTTAAAAGGAAAATAGTGTTTAACAGTTTAACATCTATTCAAATAAGACAAATATATTTTATATTGGCTAGATTCACTGCTTTTTTTTAAGAGTAAATAGTTAGAACTACTATTCTTATTTAAAAACGTTAATAAGTATTAAAGCTTAAAAACTATATTTTCTTGCAAATAATCATCTATGATGAAGTAGTAATAAAGCTGCTTTTGAAAATAGAGCACATGTAACTTATGCTTTAACTTCTCAGTGAATAGAAAGCATTGATTTGTTAATATTTTTCACTGAACTGAAATTTTAGGTACGTCTATATGCAACCCAAGTGTCTTGTATAACATTGAGGTGATTTTACAGGGATTCATTGTACCAGAATGAAATTAAACCTCTTCTAGAGATATTTTGAAATTTAAGGATTTAAATTTTTTATTACACTAGGGGGCTCTGCCCCCTGCCCGCCAACCCCTGGAGATTGGCGAGTGTAAGTAATAAGCTATAGGTATGACAATTGTAACGAAAATGTCCCGAATTTCAAAAAAATACTGTCGGGAACCAAATTGAAATTTCTAAAAAAACGGTGAGGTGCAAAAATTTAAGTTTTGAGGTACTCAAAAAAAATCACGGCTGAAGACTGAAAATTTGTATGTCTTTTGCTCATTCGCATTAGAAATTTTACTTTTTTTTTACTTTAACACTTAATGCACCCTAAACTAATAAGCCGCATTGGAATTTTTTTTTTAAATCTTGTTCCTTGTACAATGTTGAACAAACCATGTTAATTTCGTAATTTTCCGATCCGTACTTTCTCGGGGAACCGTCTTAAGAATCGAGCGAAAAATGTAAGTTTTCAATCCAGCGGCAGCTGTGTTAACTTTTTTTTAATGTAGAGATATTAAAAAAAAACACTTACCATTGGAGATTTTTGACACTTTCTCAGGACCTCAAGGGCTTGCAGTTGCTGTGTATTTAAATGAGTCTGTTGGGATACAAACTAAAAGGTTATACTGAGTAGCTATAGAAATAGAATAGTCATAAAAATGAAATGAGGAATAAAATAAGAAAAACTTAGTATGGAGACTAGGGGGTTCAGCCCCCTGCACGCCAACCTCATGATATAGAACAGATAGAGATTAACATGTTAAATTTTTTTGTAAAACAATTACATATTGGTGATAAGAGATTACAACCTTATGTTATCCGTGTCAATAATTATAATCTATTTTCAGTAATGGTTATGCAGAATTTTGGTAGTATAACATTTTCAAAACTAACATTTAAACATAATTAATTGCACCCTAAACTGGGATTGTGAGACAATTTGTTAAAAAAGTATATTTTCATTTAAGAAAATCTAGCTAGTCTTTGAGTGACTTATTTACATTACAAAAGATTCAGTTCATACATGCACAATCTTCAAAAACCCATTGTAATCTAAGACACATTAATGAATAAATTTTACTTTTATGCTAAACAACACATTAAATTGAAAATCTATTTTCTTTGCATGATTTTAGGCTTTATAAAAAGTCCAAGGGCTATTCCATTCTAAAATTCTGTTTGCTGTACAAAAGAGAAAACCAGATGTGTGGATACATATTTTAGAGTATCTTATAATTCACATCGCAACTTTTACCTAATTTTCAAGTTAGTCATCCTTTCAAAACTTTTAATCAGAATAATATACTTGGATAATCAATGTTGTTCATATCATTCTTCATATTTAATGCTGCATTTTTTGCAGCAATATGTATCAAATGACTACACATTATGACTATATTGTGCAAATTTAACAAAAAATAATTTTTAAATAATCGTGCAAATTTCAAGGCTATTTTAGGTATTCCTAATGGTGTTGCATTTTTGATGGTGAGCAGTGTAATTACTAAAATTCTGCAGCACCCCAAAATATTTAATTTTTTCTGCTGATTGGAGGAAAAAAAAACCCAGTTATACTTTTGAATAATAGCCAATTTTTTTAAAATCGAAAATGGCTTTAAAAAAATCTTTTTGAAATTATTTAGTAATACAAAAAAACTATTTTTATAGGAATTACTTGGAATTAGTTAAACACACTTGGTCAAAAGTTTAAAAAAAAAAAAAACTTGAAATAATATACATTTTACACAATTTAATCCGTTTAATATCCGTAAGCCACACCAGTTGAAAATCTTTACTGTAGGATACAGAAATTTTGATACATCATAAAAAAATAAAACAAAAGCCTCTCGTACCTCTTTAAATGAAGCAGTTTTGCTGCGAGACCTAAAGTTTGGCACTAAGGTAGGTTTTCTATAAGATATTCTTGTATTTTGTTTTCTTATAGTAAATCCTTGATGTTTTGCACATTTTGAGCAAGAATAGGATACACTATCATCTTCATTACCTTGTTTTACACCACCTAAACAACTAGTATGATATACATGACCGCATCTGAAAGCATGATTTCAAGAAACGATAAGCAAAATAATGATTAATTTAAATATATTTACAAGTTTAGACAGTCTCAAATAATACAAAATTGTTTTTAATTAATACTATACTCAAACTAATACCAAAAGTATTTTATGAAATGTAATTTATATTAGATGTAATAGATTTTTCATTTTATAAATCATATTTCATTCATCTAAAAAACTTTGAGATTCTTTACAGAAATCCCAGAAGTATTTCACAATCACTATCATGGTATTCTTAAAAGGTTGTTAGGTAAATTTTGAGATATGGTGCACAGAATAAACAAATATCTTTACATATAATGACCTTTCTAGATTCATAACGGACTACTTGAGAAAAATATCACAGTTCTGAATTCTTACTCTTAAATTTCAGCAAGAAAAACTGATGGCATGTACAACAGATGTAAAATCTAATTATCTAAAGAGATTTCAAATTTTTAAGTTATTAAAACTAATAGTTACTAATAAAATAAATGTGAAACAATGTGTGTGTCTAATAAACAACTGAGCTTCAAGCAAAGAAAATTGTAATAGGTGCTGATAGATATGCATATCATGTCGAAAATCGTAGATCTACTGACATATCTCAAGTTTATCAGGATGATAAATAATGAGATTTAAACAGATGTGCATATAAATATAGTAAGACAATTGTTGCCATCTTGGCTACAATTATACTTCAACTATCAAAATGAAAAAAAAATCTTAAAGCTGGTTAAACATAGAAGGAGGCACTTGTTATGGATATAACTGTTCTTAAAATGATTTAATGTATTTTACTTATTTATGGTACACACAAAAAAAAGCGGTAAAAATTCTAAACATCAACCCAAAATATGGCATTTATTAAAGACAAGTATTAAAAAAATATTTTGGTATGAAAACACAATCAAATTTATTATTGTGAATTATAAAATATCTACATGCATATTTTACAAATTAATTAATAATCTTTGAAGACAAAAGTGATTAATGATGGATGAAATACATTATGCAAGTAAACAAACCTAAAAATGACTATTTCAGTATCTTCCTCAGAATCAAGTCGATTGTGGCACATGGAACATGTTTCATCATGACTAGTGTACACTTGATTAGCTGATTTACAAAGGTGTTGTAGTTGGTTGTGTAAATCATCATTTAAAAGCTTTGTAGTAGTGGCTAGTAGAGTCTAAAAACAGATTTCACAATAAATAACAAAACTAAAATACTCAAATCAGAAACACCATCTCATTAGCCACACTAGTCAAATAATAAAGTGATATTCATACCCTGAATGTGGTTTTAACTTGTTGTTCTACAATCATAATTTTTTGCTACACACAGGATAATTAGACATGGGTCTATGACTTAAATTCCGAACCCCTACGAAAATCTATATCATGACAGGAATTAAACTTGGTTGCTATTGAATTGAGGGCCTGAATCCACACCAGGCTAGTTCTAACTATGATAATGTAAATGACTTATTGAATAGTTATTCTTAAGACAACAGAATTCTCAAATTGAATTTAAAAAAATTCAAGTAAACAATTCAATATTACTTTCAAAATTTGTGACACTAATTAGGTTTTTTTTAGGTACTTAGTTGAAATTCAAGTGCAACAAAAATGTAAACACTTTAGGGTCAAGATTTTCAAACAGTGCCATAGCTTCCAGTGAGTTTGAATGCACTATAACTTGTGTTTTGCAAGATGATAATGGGTGTTTTGTAACATAAAATCAAGAAATTTTGGCTGTTTTAAAATATTTTATCAACTTGTGTTTGCTTACAAAAAGGGCAACTTTTTGCAACAAATGCAACTTTTTTTCACACCTTCTACGCTGCATGTAAAGTACTTAAACCTAAATTCCTCTTACAAGAGGTGCATAGTAAGTGAGTTATAACCGCAACATAAATGCAATTTTCTGCATAAATGCAACTTTTTGCATAAATGAAACCATATGCAACTTTTTAAAATTTAGCATAAAATTAATTAATATGAAAGGAAGTTCATTTTTTGCCCTCTGAATCAACCCTTTGATCACGTGTGTCTGACCTTGAGAACACCAAAGCATTGCGGATCAAACAAGAAGTTCATGGAAAAAGGTGTTCAGCCTAATTGACGAAAGTGAAATAAAAACAAGAGTACTTTTAACACATTGGTTGGCACTCGATGATAGTCCAGAGGGAACTTGCGTAATTGACTGCAGAGTTTACGAGGTGAGTGTCGATCATCAATATATTGTTTGCTTTGTAGATGACGTTTTAAAGTCTCTGAATGTTGAGCAAAAAGATTTTGTACTTCTGCTATCCGATATAGCGTATTATATGACTGCGATTGGAAACACTCAAGGTGCTTTATCCGCGATTGCTTTAAGTTCCTAGCGTAGCACACTTGTTTCACAACTCCAGAAAAGTCTGCAGATTTTTCACAAATGTGAAGTCTCATCGCTAGTGTTAAGGCAGCCGCAGTACAAAACAAGCTCCGAAAAGCTGCTTTTCAGGCCATCGGCCAACTGTGCCTGTTTACAACCTGCCGGAGCCAGTACTCACGCTGGGTTACTTGGCTTCAGACAGCATTGTACTTTGCCGACCACCTTCCCACTGTAAAGGACTGCAAGCGGTTTCAGTGGTTTCAGCATTTTAATGCGCCGCCCCCCAAAAAAACAGTGCCACCCAGAATTGCCAAAAAGTTTGCAGAAAATCAAAAGCAGCTACGAATGTTTGATTTGTGTCATAGAAAAATCGGAATCGAAAGCATACAACATCAAGACAGCATATGAAGATATCAGATTGGTGGTTTTTTAAGATCCAGATCCTACAACCTTAAAAGGTATCTTAAAAAACGATTGGAAAAGAATAATGACCTGACGGTTACTGTTACACTTTCCCGAGATGATTTTCCCCCAAGTCAGTATTTGCTACTGCAACAATGTCAGGCAACACCAGTCTCTGTTGAGCGCAGTTTACAATGTTAAAGGAATTACTGGCCAAGGATGTGCCATTCAATGACATGAATGTTCTGCATTTAATGATGTATTATAATACTGTTGTACACACACGGCTAAATAAATTTTTCATTTTTTTACGAATAATTTATTTTATACTTTAGTGTGTCAAAAATAAATGCAACTTTAAGCAATGATAAATGCAACTTTTCCCATTTTTACTGCAACAAAAAAATTGCCCTACTTATAAAACAAATATTGTTGGTTGATCATTAATCAAATATATACTGAATCAGATATGAACAATAATCAAATGAAACTGATAACTACTAATAATTGAAGGGGACAGGATTTGGAAAAAAGGACATCAGACTCTACTATTATAAAAGGAAGTGTTTGTGTTTTTTTCGTAGCCGCAAAATCCTGACAATTCTATGGCACTTACAGCAATGAGATTTGGCACACAGGTAGTCCAAATTTTTTGCAATTTTGGGGTTGCAGCGAATTTTAAAATTTAAGCTAGAAGATTTTTAAATGAATTTAATAGTTTTATTCCCCATCGGTTTTTCAATGCATTTCTTCCGGAGAAAAGCAGAAACACCCGAATCTGGACTTTTTCTACCTACGTAATCTTACCATCAGCCTTTGGAGAATCATGCCAAATTTTTTTCATCGCGGGGAACTCGGAGAAAATTATTTTTTTCGTTCCGCTTTGATTTTGCGCGGAGGAATGATTTTCCAGCAAGACGATAAATCTTTTAACTGGACTCACTTAGTTATTTTTTCTATCTACTAGACCATTTCAGGGAATGAGAGCAAAAAATAAAAAAACATTTTGACTGAGATTGTCAATTCTTTTTTGTAAAAACGGAATCGCTAAAGATGGATTAAAAATTTCAATGGATTTGAAAACTGCGGAAAATTTTACACCTGATTAATAACTTACATCACGAGGTTGCCTGTGGTGGTGGTTTGCAAAGCATACCAACATCACAGGCACAGGCAACGCTGGGCTAGTCACACAGTGGCTAGTAATTTATATTTGGAAGATCAAAATAAATTTTATAATTCTATACACACGTTCATAACTAAATGTGCAGTATTTAAATAGCAATTATAAATATTGTCACCCAATAAGTCTACAGACTTTCATTAGATGAATTATCATCCATTAATCCTTCTGGTGGTTTTCTCAATAAGTTATCTTATCATTAGCAAAACTGAACAAATCTTGATTGATGAGATCATCGAAACCCCTTGAAGAGTTGAAAGTTAACTAATGTGACCAACTGTGTACCTGAATCTGAGATACGAATTTCACTGGTTTTGACAAGGGAATAGAATTTCTAATAGAACTTGAGCTCAATCAAAACGTAGCAGTGTTTAATTGAAATTAAAAACAATTCCTTTTACAGTAAAAATAAAGCAATGTGTACTTCACTTGTTCATAATTATAAGTTTTGAACATTCCCATTGTGAAGAGTTTGATTTAAAAGCAAATAAAAAGAATTCATTTTGCAATAAAAATAAAGTAGGGTATACTCACTTTTTCATAATTATAAGTTTCAAACATTCCCATTATGAGTTCTCTAATTTCACCAAATTTTCCTGTATTATATGCAGGATCCTAAATTTGAAAAATCAATTAACCAAGTAAAACTAAACTATCTTAATCTACAAGTAAAAGCATAAATTGAAGGATAAATATTAAATGCATATACCTGGACTACACGTTGCAAAATAGCTGGCAGAGATATGTATCCCATCATGTTGTTCAGTAAATGTCTTGTTAATTCTTTGAATGCTGCAGTTTTAAATTAATAAAATGTCATTTCAAATTGTTCAACAAAATTCTAAGAATGTTTTAAATTCAAAGAAGTTCTTAGAAGATAAACTGTCTCATTAGATATAAATTTCCCAGTATAAGAAAGATGGTCAACATAAAAAGAGCTTTCAACAAAACATAAATTCTGTAAAATTGTCTATTTTTGATGAGAACCGATTTTAAATTTAACAAAAATATCTTTCCCACATTAAAAATAGACAATTGATTTTCAAACAAACTCATTTCAAGATAAAATAAACTCAAGTCCAATAATGATATCAGTTGTTAAAACTGAACCGACTCTTGTACAATTATTTTATGGACAATTTTCGATAAATCAAGTTAATCCCTTAACTTCTACATTGTTGCCATTTCCAACAATTTAGTGCTAAAAAGGATTTACACTGCACCTTATAATATCAAACTGAATTAAAATTACACAAATAGGCAACACATTTCATATGGATTTTGCTTTCAGTTACGTTACAACTTATTAATATAACAAGAAAGCCTCCATTATAAATTAACTTCAATTGAGAACACAAAGAAAATTAAGTTTTACATGGATTCTTAAATCTTTGAAGCATTAACTTGAAGAATTTCGATACTTTGAGCTATGCTATCATTAATTATAATTACTTGAGAAATATATATTTATTGATTATTGGTGTTTTATAACTAAATCTAAATAATATTTTAGGTTATACCATTTAAATATTTCACATTTACTCGTCCTCTCAATTGCCTTTGAGGGGCCATCATTGCTTCTAAAAGTGGAAACCAGATTTTCTATAAAAATAATTCACAACTTTAAAATTTTGTCACTGATTAAAATAATTAGATAATTATTTTGTCATTTTGAACTATGCTCACCTCTCTTTCATCTTGGTCCATTTTATTGGAATTTCTTTGACACAATTGAATTATGACTAGCAAACGACTTTGAAGCTCATTCCAAGCAGCTAAATACTCTAGATTCAAATCTTTATCTGTGGTTATAACTTCTTCAGTGATTTCTTTAACCTTTGTTTGCAATCCCTGTACAAATAAAAAATACAATTAACATTATTACAACTAATAAAAATATTACACAATGATTTTATTTGTTATTTATTTCAATTTATTATAAATAACGCTAGAAACATTCTATTTCACACTGAATAAGTTTTGAAATTTCCCTTGATTGTTGCACTAATAATGACAATTTTATTTTTTTACAAATTGTTTTGTTCAGTGTTTCAATGATAGAATAATAGTAAATATCCTTTTTTAAGTGCTACACATTTTGTAAAATTCACTGTAATGATTCTTATTCCAACTCACACACTATTTTTTGTATAATATACACACAAAATTAAATATACTTTGCATAAACTTGATACAACCATAGATAGAACAAACAGGATATCAAAAAAAAAAAATTATTGAAAATAAAATTTAGACTCTTGAATATTTGGACCACAATCAAGTCATTTGACTAAAAAGCTACCAAACCTAAACGACCCAGAAATTCAAACACACTTGCTTTTAGAAACAATATAAAGTAATAAAGATAAATTTATTTTGTAAATTTACAATACAGAAATAAAACTGAAAGTGGATTTCATGAACAGTGTTCCAATTTATTTTCCAATGAATAAGTATCCTAAACACACATTCCTTAAAATTTGTATTTGACTATGCAGTTTTCTATATACTTTTAATGTTCAGATTATATCATACATTCAACTTACCTCAAGCATTATTTTAAATGCCCCATATATGTCTCCAGCTCTCTCAAGCAAAAATGCAGTTGCTTCCATTGCATTGTGTTTCCGACAAATCTATGACAACAAACAAAATATTGTTTTTTTAAATCAAAATACAAATCTATTTATTTTAAATAAATAATCACTAACGCAATACTTTGGACAAAATAGGACAAAATGACATTTCAGTAAAGGCAAGGTCTAAGGTAGTTTTCTAAAATGGGGGCTGAAGGAATCTTATGAGTAATGCTGGACTCAGAGGAAATAGGGGCTGTAGACAGCAAGAGTGGGCAATAAGATGCTAAAAAAAATTATCCTAAAATGTTTTAAGCAAACACTTATCCACTTCACAGAACAGACTCATGAGGTAGACCTGTAGGGTAGCTAGCAACCTCTGGTCACATGTGACCACATGAAAACTTGGCAGCCTGCGGACGGCAAGCAATGTCTAATTTTTTCGGTTTCACACCCATGTAAATAATGATTGTTGTGA
The DNA here is from genome assembly GCA_947359465.1 of Metellina segmentata. Lineage (NCBI taxonomy): Eukaryota > Metazoa > Arthropoda > Arachnida > Araneae > Tetragnathidae > Metellina > Metellina segmentata. The sequence continues at coordinate 57,116,491 of OX375878.1, read as the reverse complement.
GAAATTTGTCGAGACTTCTGACACATTTTTCCTTGAGCCTTCCCTATATCCACAGTGCTTTCAGTAAGTCAGAGTGGAGGGAATGTGCCCCAAAGTAAGACTACAAGACATACAAATTGGCTGTACACCAGGCTCATACTTATCATTTGTTTCAGTCAATAAATATTTTTGCGGTATTTGGAACTTCTGATGTATTATTTATGCTGAGATACTCTTGTTTAATGAAGAACTTGCACCCATGAGGAAAATGCTCATTTCTGTGTTTTATTCATAGATTGATCATCAAAATGTTAAAAAATGACAATTAAAACCCATAAAATGAACTTAATTAACTAAAATTTCCAAGTTTTAAATTACCGAAAAGTACGGCAAAAACACATGACCTCTAAACGCTACGTGATGTCATTGTGCACCAAGATGTGATGTTTACGTTTGTCTGGCCCGTTGAAATTTCATATTGCTTGCTCTTTTAATTTTTAAACATTAAATTTAAAAAAATTTTCTTGCTATTTCAACGTTGCTATAAAAATAAACAGACTGTCATAGTGCCCAGTGTGGTCACAAGAAGTGGCGTAGGAAAACTAGCGTTTTTGAAAGAAGTAAATCGTGCGAACTTTAAATTTTTTTTATTATTACCTTTTTGGAATATAAAAGTAAAAGAAAAATAACGTTCCGACATATTATTCCCTTTGTTTATTATAAAAATATAAACAAAAAACGTGCAAGTTCCTCATTGTTGAGGATTTCAAAAAAGAAAAATAACCTTAAAGGTAAATCTGCTTCGAATGATTAAGTTTTTATAATTCATTACTTTAATATAATAACTATATTATAATAACTTATCTTCATTTGAAAATAATTTAGACTTAATTTGGAAATTGGCCTTTTGTTTTGATTACTATTGCTACGACACATTATAACAGATTTTCAAAGCATAATTAAAGGTATCCATGAAACCTTTCACCACTTAATACTCAGAGTAACTACTTTTAACAAAACAATAAGTAATGCATTGCTTTAAGTGCATATTATTTTTATTACACATAAATCAACTTACTGCAAGTGTTTCTTCAAGTCTATAGCCATCAGCTCTACGCAAATAATTATGAACTTGATTGAACTCATACTGGCACATAAGTTCTATGTAAGTTTCAACAACCACTGGATCTATCATTGGTAAGTCTTTGTTACTCAAAGTTGATACTGTAGAGTTAAAATCTCTGAAAAGCAGACAGGTCAATATAAAATATATCCAAGAAAAAGCATCATTTAATCAAGTCAAAATATATATCAACAAAAAATTATATAAATATTTTACATACTTGTTGCTAAATAAGCCTTGTAGAAATTGATATAAAATTTGAGGCATATCCTAAAAATATATAACACATTAGAAATAATGTTTGTTTTTTAAATAAATAACTTCAAAAGCATAATTTACAAAAAGCTAAACTTACATTTAAAATTTTTACCACATTTAACAGCTGACTGGGGAAAAACTCAAGTAGAACTTGAGATGTGCATTTATTATCAATGTCAACTAATTGCTAAAATAGAAACACAAACTGTTAATTAAACAAGCAAACTACTAATACAACTACCAACAAACTACTAATACTCATACATCAAAATTGTTCATTTAAGTCATTATCATGATCCATTTGTTATTTTACCTCAATGCTGGAAATTATTTTCTCCTCAACAGCTTTCTTTTCATCATTTGTTCTCTTAGGATGATTTAGAATTTTCTCAATGAAATAAAACACTTGGAGCTATTAAGTAAAAAAGATGAATAACTAAATTAACAAGTATTCAAAAAAGTACATTGATTTCCTATTTAGTTTATCAAATTATTTAGACTTTTTGCCTCTAAAGTTAAGAAGTTATACAATTTCTCTATTTTCATACTGAAAAAAAATCATTAAAAACACAATTTTTATGTTAAACAATACAGTTAAATCAGTATGAGCATTATGTAATAGCACATTTAAGGGAAGCATATTTTTAGAATACAAAATTTGGACTGAACAGTTCAATTCTTTTAAATACGAAAACAAAAAGGTTAAAAACATTGTGTATTTAAATTTTTATCTCTTTAATTGATTTATATTGTATCAGAGTATGCCACTTTAAATAATCTTTATTTGGTGATTTTTATTAAAAAAATTATGAATTGAAATCAAAATTTTAAATTAAATGTTCCTTTCTGTAATTAGTTTAATATTGAAAATGAAACAACTATGAACAGGATTTTAATCACAAATAAGTCAAGAACTTCGAAATTCAAGTCACCCAAAAAATTATAATGAAAATCATTCTCCCTCTGAGGACATTAAATAACAGTATTGGATGAATGGGATCATAACCAGAGAAGATTAGCTATTAGAATTACTACAATGACCTGCAGACCAAACAGTTGATGAATCAATGTATAAGCATCTTCTCCCTTAACATGTAGACCAAGAGATAGACCACTTTTATTTACCCCAAATTTACCATAAACTTTGATGTGTGCTTAAGAATACCCATAACCCACAGTCTTCAAAAAGGTATTTCTTAGGGTTGGCGAGTAGTGGGGGGCCGAGAAATGACGTCATCAATATGGCTGCCACGCAAACGTGTGACACTTTACTTAAACGAACCTAGCTCCTCAACGAAGCGTCGTAGAGCATTGTACTTTTTTTTAAATTACTCGTAATTAAATAACAATTGTGTGTTTTATGTAATTACAATATAGTTCATAAGTGTAATAGTTTTCCTGATATTTAGCCCCAAACGTACATTTTACGAATTTTTCTGTTTCATAGTGAATGTTTAAAGCCCAACAACTCTTAAACCGATAAGACAATAAAAACAAGGCAAAATTTAAAATGTTTGCTAAGATTGTAGGGATTTAAAAAAATACCATAAACATGGTTTTGGATGCATAATGAGATAGTAAATGCCGGTTATTGTCTTATTCTTGAAGCCAAGAACTGCTTGACCAGCCTGCTGTGACGGGGATCTTGAGAGTTAACACTGACCTCTCTGATGTATTAGTATGGAGTTGTAATGTATTATAATCACAAACTAAGACTAAATAACAAATGTTTATGTATATTGTGTCTTTTGTATTGTAAGTGTCTTCATAGTAGTACCTATGAATTTAAAATATGTTTTAATAATTACTCTATTACCAGCTAATTAACTAATGCTAAATTAACATTGCACTACTAAATTTAAGATAAAGGAGAAGTGGCTATTGTATCTAATATATATTTTGACTTTTTTTGCAATCTAAGAAAATTTAGAATTGTTGCACTGGCAATATTAATACGTTTTACCGAAATTAGTCGAATCGAAAGAAACATTCTGCATCTTTAACATATCAGGAAAATATTGCAGTAAGAAATTTTTATCTTGATAAGGGTAATAATCTGCTTACAAATTTTAATTTTGTATGGATGGATGCATGATTAATATTACAACGTTTGCCAACTCTGATTCAGTTAGGGCAAGGTGGATGAAAACTAGATCATTACGGAGCAAATAGTAACAAGTTTGTCAGAAGACAGAGTGATGTAACCAGGAAACCAGACTCTAAACAGGACCTTCAAGAAAGTCAGATCGAAAAAGACAACAAAGATGTTGAGTGTGTAATATCTTCACTCAAGAACTTTTCTGATCCTTTTGAAGAAATGGATAGAGAAACTCCTTTAAGAAACATATCCAATGGGCATGTTGTGAACAATAAAGTAAGCAAAGATCTACTTAGCGCATACTTCAAAGGCACAGAGGCCTTTGAAAATTTTAAGACGTTGTATGTTAGCGATCCAAGAAATGTCGAACTTCCAATACCAAGAAAAATTGTTTTGAACTGTGCTTTTGTGTGTGCTTCTAAAACTATCCAAGGATCAGATAAAAAACTGCATGTCTTAAAATGCACGCATGATCTTTTTGCAAGACCAATATTGCGTCTGAACAGAATTTTGTTATGAGGGATGTTTTGGCCTATCCTCTTACCCCAGTTCCCCTAGCTCTTGGACAGATGGATGATAGCGATCCAAGAAATGTCGAACTTCCAATACCAAGAAAAATTGTTTTGAACTGTGCTTTTGTGTGTGCTTCTAAAACTATCCAAGGATCAGATAAAAAACTGCATGTCTTAAAATGCACGCATGATCTTTTTGCAAGACCAATATTGCGTCTGAACAGAATTTTGTTATGAGGGATGTTTTGGCCTATCCTCTTACCCCAGTTCCCCTAGCTCTTGGACAGATGGATGACTCACTGAATAAAACATGCAAATCAAAACTGATGCATAAGTTGGAAGAGCTTCAAAAAGAAGATATCGTATCTGCTCCACTTACTGTGGACACAATAGTCTCTGATGCTATGTTCATTCTGCACACAATTCAATTCCCAGATAACTATGGAGCTCTTGCCAACAACATTATGGGATTAATCTGTAAAGAAGAAGCCAGATAAATTCACTTAGTGTTTGATGTCTATGGCACTCCAACTATCAAGGATACGGAACATGACATACGTAACGCTAAAACACTAGTGACTGAAATAAAAATGTTTGAACCTGAACAAAAACTCCAAAAAAGTCTTCAGTGACACAAAGAAGTGAATCGTTCAAGACATCTTTAACAAAGTTTTTATGTAAAGAATGGAGATCTTCCAAATATTGTCACTTGCTTGGCAATAAAAAGTTATATGTTGCTGTAGAACAGACTTCATGTACTCATGTATAGGCACCAACATGAACGTAAATGAGGCGCAAGAACTTGCATGCCAACACAATGAAGCAGATAAGAGGATAATTCGGTATATTACACACACGACTCGAAATGGTGAAGAGAAAAATGTTTTGGTGGGAACAAACGATTAGGATATTTTTGTGTTAATGATCTATCACCAAAAGAACTTAAAGAATGCACCCTTATGGTTTGAATGTGGTGTATCTTCAAACAACTCTAGAAGGATATATTAACGTCTCAAAAATAGGAAGTGAAATAGCTGACGGCCTGCCAGGCTTTCACGCCTTGACTGGTTCAGATTACACTGCGTCTTTTACCAGACCAGGTAAAAGAAATCCTTTTAATATTCTCACAAAAAGCATGGATCATCAAAAAAATCTGGCTAAATTAGGAGAATCCGTCTTGGTGGATGTATCATTGCTGATTGGTGTAGAAACATTTGTGTGTGGTATGTATAGCCATCCTTCGTACGTCTCAGTATCAGAAGTGCGATACAGTATTTTTAAAAAGAAAACGTCTCCTCTGCTAACAAGTAAACCGCTGACAAAACTTAGGCCTGTTGCTCCTACTCTTCCTCCTTCAAAAGCTGCTTTGGAACAAAAAGTCTAGCGGAGCAATGCTGTATCTTGGATGTGGAAACGTGCAAACCTCTGGAAAACATTGACCCAACCTGTCATGGATGGAACTTAGAAAACAAGAAATACCAGGTTAAGTGGTATGAAGGGCCTATGCCACCTGGCATTATTCCGCATGAAAATGACGATACTTCTGCACAGGATCAAGTTGCTTTAAAAAGCAGTGATAGTGACACAGACTCCGATGATGAGTTATAAAGACGGTAGATTAAAAAAAAACTACTTAAACAAGACCGTAAGTTCTAATTTTAAATTGTTTATGTTTAAAGCATTTTTTTCAATTTGACATCTATTGTAAGATTTAGCATTAGTTTTAGATTTAGTTAATTAGCAGATAAATATTACGTTAGAGTTATTATTAATTATCAAAATATATTTTAGAGGTCCATAAGTACTACTATGAAGATACACAATACAATAGACGAAATACACATAAAAATTATTTATTTTATTTCCTTGTTATTCAGTCTTTGTTTGTGATTATATTGCATTACAACTCCAAACTAATATATCAGAGAGGTGTTAACTCTCAAGATCCCTGTCACAGCGGGCTGGTCAAGCAGTTCTTGGCTTCAAGAATAAGACAATAACCGCCATTTACTATCTCGTTATGCATCCATAGCCATGTTTATGGTATTTTTTTAAATCCCTACAATCTTAGCAAACATTTTAAATCTTGCCTTGTTTTTATTGTCTTATCGGTTTAAGAGTTGTTGGGCTTTAAACATTTACTATGAAACAGAAAAACTCGTAAAATGTACGTTTGGGGCTAAATATCAGGAAAACTATTACACTTATGAACTATATTGTAATTACATAAAACAATTATTATTTAATTACGAGCAATTTTTTTTAAAAGTACAATGCTCTACGACTTTGTTGAGGAGCTAGGTTCGTTTAAGTAAAGTGTCATACGTTTGCCTTACAACCTTGAGAAATACCTTTTTGAAGACTATGGGTAATGGGTATTCTTAAGCATACAACAAAGTTTATGGTAAACTCGGGTAAATAAAACGTGTCCTATCTCTTGGTCTAATGGGCCAATCAGATGATTGACCAACAGGTGTCAATCAAGCCAGTTCAACAACATGGGTTTTGTTTTCAATATTGCATGTGACCATAAATCGCACATGATCAATTTCAAATCGTCTTTCTCCATGTGATGGGTGAAGATGCTTGAAATATAATCACTAAAATTAAAATAGTGGCAACTTATATTCTTTTTTAAGATGTTCTATACAATATTTAGTATTGTAGTTTGTGTATACAGAAATGAAAGAAAAAAAATGAAGACACTTATTCACAACAAAAAGGTTGTATGCAATATTGCATTCCAATTTTGCACATAAATCTTTATATATATATATGTGTGTGTGTGTGTGATGGACAATTTTAAAATTTTCATTTTGTTTTGTGCAATATGTATGAGACATTTTATTTAAATCTTATTAGGAAATTAGATGCATTAATATCTATTAATTTACACTGATAGCATAACTATTCTGTATTTATGGAACGTGCATCCAAATTTTAAAATTTGGGATTAAATTATTTTAATATTTTTTTATAATTTATGGATTGAAGCAGAAAGCTACTTTTTTTACTACGATTGCAAAGTATTATTTTTTGTTCTAGGAATGCTCTTTATAGAGAAAAGCTTCATTTTCTTGTATATTATGTACTAGACACTGCGTGGCCAGCACGGCATTGCCTGTGACAGCTATTTTCGTGGGGTCAGATGAGATCACTGCTTGCTGACCCCCGGTGATTGCTACGAATTCCATATTCAGTCCAGTCATCCATCCACCCCGGTTTGCAAGAATTTATTGCTGGTCAATGAAAGCTTTCATCTAACCATACAGCTACAAGATTTGGAAATACCACCTGTTGTGGGGCACTGCACACGACAAGTATAAATGAAGTGTGCAGCCGCCAAATGCCAGTATTGCATCACTTTTGTCGACAACACATTGCAAGAATTTTATTCTGTTACATTCATGTATATTGTTTTTTGAATATTGTGTTGTGGAATTTCGGAAAACAAATTATTTCTTTCGTAAAATTTGAAATATATGGATAAAAATTTGAATTTGATGGATAAAAAAAGTCAAACAGCAAAATTTTATAACCTTCTTTAGTAAAGACAAGGACAATATTTAGAAGAAAATTATATAGATGGTGCTGAAAGTATGCAAAGTACTAGTGCTTCTGATTTAGAAGAAACAAGGAAAAATAAATATCCTTATATTTTGGAATATGCAATACAAACCAAAAAAGAGAATAGGAAACTTTGTTAGGCATTACGATAAGGAATATTTAAAACTTGTAACATATATGTTTTAAGCACCCAACTGTTGGTTTCGAAAGAGACCAATAGATGGCGCCTGGGAGGTTCCTCCTCCAATGCGCAGTTAAGTTGCGCAGATGTATTTTCAAGGGAGCCCCGGATGTACGAAAAGTAAAGTGTGATGTGACGCTTTGATGTGTAAAAGACGCGATCCGACTCAGTCGCGGCCTTCATGTATAGAGTCAATGATTGCTGTTAATAAATCGTAGTAATTACGACCAGGCAGTCCTGTCGATTTATTTTAATCCACCACCCACCCACATATTCGTAAGTTGCCCGGCGCTCGAATTGAATAATGCTGCAAAAGGTTCCTTCAGCCCAGCCGAGCACCTACATTGGCGCCCAACCAGTGGCCGGATTGATGAATTGACGGAAATGGTGCCTGGAAATCGCTGGTAGTGTTCCGCAGAAGCAACACTTTACAGTCTGGAGATCGCGGCAAATCGGGAAAAGCGTTCGCTTGGATTTGCCTACACGTGGAATTGACGGGAAGCGGTCGCTTGGAGTCGTCGCACGTGGAAAGAGAGCCATTCTACAGGAAAGTGATAATCCGGAACATCGTCTTTCTTGGACCCAGATAAGAAATTTGATTGATTTTTCAAGTTGTCTAACTTTGTAAATTTAGTATGATTCAAGTTTCGATTTAACTTTAACTTGTATAACTTTGTAGGGTTAGTGTGTTTCAAGTTTCGATTTAACTTTAACTTGCATAACTTTGTAAAGTTAGTGTTTCAAGTTTCGATTTAACTTCAGCTTGAAAATTTATCGATTTAGAGTGATTCAAGTTTCGATTTAACTTTAGCTTGAAGAAATTTATCGATTTAGTGTGATTCAAGTTTTGATTTAACTTCAACTTGCATAAATTGGTAATTAGAAGTGCTGCATCGCATATGAATCGGAATTGGTTTTGAATTATATGAGTTAAAATTGCTTTATGATATATGAGAGACTAGGGAGTAAGATTTATAGTGTTAATATTTTTGTGTTCTCTCTTTAATTAGAAATGCTGCATCGCATGTGAATCTCAATTATTTTGAATTATATGAGTTATAATGGTTACATGATATATGAGGCTAAGGTATAAGTTTTAGTGCATATGTATTGTGTGTTCTATCTTTTTAGGGTATAAGATTTAGTGCTAGTATTGTGTGTTCTCTTTTAGAGTATAGGATTTATTGCATATATTTTTGTCGTTCATATATATTGTATGAAATCTAGTACTTTCATTTAGTCATTTAAAAATCTATTTTCAAAATTCATTGTAAGAGGAACCTCTAATTGGTTAAAAGCTGGTTTTGAAAACAAAAATGACATTTTTGGCTAAAGGTAGACGGGAGGATCTTAGGATCCTAGCAGAGGAACTAGGGGAGGTCTTAAGAGAAAATCTGAAAATCTTTGAGCTAAAGGATATTATTGTCAATTCAGAGCATTATGAAGAAACATTCGCAAAAGAACTCCTGAAAACAATCATAGAGAACAGAGAATCTGAAAGGGAAAGAGCTTTTGAACTGAAGAAAGCCGAAAAGAAAAGAGCTTTTGAACTGGAGAAAGCCGAAAAGGAAAGAGCTTTTGAACTCGAAAAGCTAAAGATGCAACTTGAAGCTCAGTCTATGAATTTGACCACAGAAACTGGGCTCAAAGGAGACTGGTTTTTCGGCGATAGTCCTCGCCACAAACACCCATTTGCAGAACAAATGAAATCTGTGTCATATAAGAAATTCGGAAACGAGATTAAAATTAATTCGTGTTCACTTCGAGAGGTGGAAGGCCTTGCCCTTACGTCAACTCAGCGTGAAACGATGAACTGTCTCCTTAACGAGTATGAAGGGTCTTTTCATCCAGGGGGAGAGGCTACCCCTTTCATTGAACACCGGATAGACACTATGGACCATCCACCTGTTGCAGTACCTCCGTACAGAGTTTCCCCAGTAAAGAAAAGTATAATGAAAAACGAGATAGAGAGAATGTTGGAAGAAGGCATAATTGAGGACTGCGAGTCACCATATGCGGCTCCTGTGGTTCTGATCCCAAAACCAAATGGAATCTACAGATTTTGCGTTGATTATCGCAAACTGAATGCCATTACGAAGACTGATACCTATCCTCTTCCACTCATTGACGACTTGCTCCACGAAGCAAAGCATACATCCTACATGTCAACGATTGACTTGCGAGCGGGTTACCATCAAGTTAACGTGGCAGTTACAGACCGTGACAAGACTGCTTTCACCTGTCCATTTGGCACTTACCGTTTTATCAGGATGCCTTTCGGGCTGAAAAACGCACCAGCAACCTTCCAAAGACAAGACCAGAGAAAAGCCTGTGCGGATAAGGGAAGAAGTTCAGGACCGAGCTTTTCTCCGGGCGATTCTGTTTGGGTGACACTCCACCCTGTTAGTAATGCCAAAAAGAAACGAACAAGCAAGTTCATGCCTCGGAGGGACGGTCCCTATGTCATTCTCACTCAGCGATCACCTACTACTTATCAAATTGCCAATCCAGACTCTCCTGAAGTCTCAATGGGAGTTTATCACTCATCGGCTTTAAGACCTTGCCTTGATTCCGATGCTCGGCCTTTGACGCCCTTACGAAAGCGTGGGCGTCTAAAGCGAAAGCATGCTGGTTCCTTGCCGGGACGTCGGCGAAACCAGAGGGGGAGTATGTAACATATATGTTTTAAGCACCCAACTGTTGGTTTCGAAAGAGACCAATAGATGGCGCCTGGGAGGTTCCTCCTCCAATGCGCAGTTAAGTTGCGCAGATGTATTTTCAAGGGAGCCCCGGATGTACGAAAAGTAAAGTGTGATGTGACGCTTTGATGTGTAAAAGACGCGATCCGACTCAGTCGCGGCCTTCATGTATATAGAGTCAATGATTGCTGTTAATAAATCGCAGTAATTACGACCAGGCAGTCCTGTCGATTTATTTTAATCCACCACCCACCCACATATTCGTAAGTTGCCCGGCGCTCGAATTGAATAATGCTGCAAAAGGTTCCTTCAGCCCAGCCGAGCACTTACAAACTTGGTTTTATCATAGTCCCTGGCAGTGAACTATCACCACAGCCTTTGTGTGTGTGTAATATGTTCCGAAGTTCTTTTATGTATATAATTATGTACAAATTTTGTATGTGATTTATGTGTATAATTTAAAGGCAAATCGAATAAATATAAGAGAAAGAAACTATAACAAAGAAAATGCTAGGTGTAATAATCAAATCAATCCCTCAGGTATCCAAAATTTAAGTTGTTTTTTGTCATACAGAATTATAAAATGAATTTAAAACTACCTTTCTTGAAGGGTCTTGTAAATAACATTCTAGGATTTTATCATACTGTTGGTGTTTCTCATACAAATGCTCACAAACACGATAGCTGCAAAACAAAAAATACATTTTACATTTTGAAAAACACATTTTACAGAAAGTACACAGAATCAGATAGAGGTAGCCAAGTTAAATTTTGAAACGTTTACATTCTTCAATAACAAATAGAAGCATATATACATTGCATCTTGATAATAGATAACAAGCAAGACTAAAAGTATTTTATAGAAAATATAACTTTTGATAGTTTTATTACAATTTTGCTTTCTCGGCCAGAGCAAGGACTCTTTCTTCATTAACTTGAGCTAGACCACCTGCCTGAAGGAGTTCCATCAAAGCCTGCTGTCTTTCTTCTAAACGAGTTTCATCTCCTGTATTTGTTAAATGTTCTAATACCTATTTTAAGTAAAAAGATAATTTATTGGTTAAATATATTACTCAGTAATATGCATGGAAATTCCACAATGAATGCAGCACTTAGTATAAAGAAATTCATACCAGCAGCCAACTCAATATTTATCAAATATCAAAGTCTTGGAAAATAAAAATATGAGGACTAAACTAAAATATCATGCATCTAAATTCTAGTCAATCCGACTGCTCATTTTCCATCCAGTCTGCGATATGATGCAGTAAAATAAATTCACCAACAGCCTTTGAGCTTTTGCTTTTGAGATGTTTCAAATTAAATTATTTTGGTAGTAGTTTAATAAACGTTAGTACACCCTTCACACAAATAAAAAAGCAAGTTCTTGACTGTCAAAACTTTAATAGTAATATTTTCAGAGTGAATAATCAGATATTAAAAAAAAAAAAAAAGGTTGATTTGCTAGAAATATAAAATAATGCACAGAAAAGAGCAGAGGGAATATTCCAGTTTATTTTCGAAGAACTTCTTATCATTTGTCTCTTCCGTATGTGTTAACATGGTCCTTCTATGTCTTCTCTAGAAAACTCAAAAAATAAATTAAAGCTAAAAGATTTAAAGAAGTGATTAATTTTCCTGCAACAACAAAAAAATTGCAATCTTCTTTAAGAAAAAGCTTCTGACCATTCACAGTGAAACCTACAGAAACTATGTATGTTCTATTATATGGCAATTGGCAAGTACATTACCCCCCGCCCCCCCCCCATTTTTTACAAGTTTAAAATAAGAACTATAAACATGTACCATATTTTAAGGTGCAAAATAAGATATTTCATAAATGAAAATAGATTGAGAAAGAAACCTAAGGTTATTATTTCTTTATAAGGCAAACTGTTTCCATATACGATTTCAACATACCTGTTCAAAAAGAAGTCTGTTCACCATTATACTATTTTCTTGCTTAGCCATTTGTCTTGCTAGAAATGTAAATAATGCACCTATTTCTGTTGGCTGTAAACATAAACAAAATCCATAAAAATAAAATAGAAAGTATTTTAAAATGGCAAATATATATACACAAGTACAAATATTAGTAGACCCACATATAGTATCTGCACTAAAGTTTCTAAATTGTTTGTCTTTAGACGACACAATGTGTTATTCACATATCAATTTAAATCTATGAATATAACATGGATATTCTCACTTCATTCAACCAAAAGAAATAAAATTAACCATAACTGAAGCCCGATGTAACATTTGATACTCTTAATGGTGTTAATTTACATTTCCAACAGCTGCATGGAGAAAAGTGTGCACCTTAGTCATGTTATTACAATTAGCTTTTGAATGTTCATTTACCTATTTGTGTGTTTGCTGACATTAAAGTGGCAAGTTTTTCCATAGTTTTAATAACATTATGCATCTTCATAGTCAAAAAATCCAACATATTTCAACAAAGCAGAAATATTAGTGATTAAATCCTAAAGTGGTTAAATTCAAATGTTTAAATGTTTGTTGCCATTCTTCAGCATTTACAGATAACAGATTTCTGAATCATGTATATAAGTGAAAACATAGATATAAATGTTTCTTTAATCCTTCTCATTATATTAACCCTTCTATCAAATAAGAGATAAATAAGATAGTCGAAAAAGAATTAACATATTTTACAGAAAATCTAAATGTAATAATAGTTACCAAAAATCCTTCGTTTTGAACCATTATTTTAAGTAGAATATCGACAACCCTCTGTTTTTGGGCCAATCTAGAAAAACAAGTTCAAATATATTTTGAAAATCCATCACACCGCTTCCATGTTAATGATATAAGTAGAATAAAACAGTATAAAAATAATGTATTTAAAAATTTACCCGATATCAGTGCAAAATTCAGGTTCTTCAAAGGCCTGAAAGTAAATTGAACAAAATATAAATAGCAGCTTAAAATGTAACTAATTATTCACAATAAAAAGAATTTATACTCACCAATGCTAAAACATTTAAGAATTCTCTTGTATCAAAATGAAGAAGAGTTTTCAAATATGGATAGATTTCAGCATCTGTATATAATTTTATATAAAAATTGTAAAAATAAAAATTCAATTTGGTACAGCAAAAAAAACATTAGTTTTCAACAGCAGCAATACACAAATAAACTCACTATTAAAATAAATAGATCTAAAGCAACATTTTTTTTCAGAAAAGTAGCATTCTTACTGGTATGAATTCAGAGAATGAATAAAAAACATGTTGATCTGTAACATTTTTTATGAAGGAAATGCAAAGCACTAAAATTCAGTTCAACTATTTAAAAGCATATTTGTGGAAAACAAAATAGTAAACCTAAATTTATGAAAAAGAGTGAAAATTGAATTCACAAAAATAATAAGTATATACACACAAAAAAAACTACAGTAACTCATAATTAAAATTCTCTATTTATCACATAAATTTTTGTATGTAAATGTTATAAGAATCTTGGAACCTTCTCAGGCAAATACAGATTTTGAAAACTCACCATCAACATTCTTCCCATGTAAATTTGTCACACAATGAAATACTTTAAACTTGACATCTGATACTATATCTTCAGGAATATCACCCCATGGATATGCTCTTCCAGCCAAGCAGCAACTGATACAAATATTAAAGCAGAATTATTAAATCAAATGTTCTACAAATCAGATGGAAATAAAGGTATGTATACATCGATAAAACTCACCTGACATATACCAATAGCTTATTTCCCAATTTAATTTGATCATCTGTAAGTTGTTTACCTCTGCTTACAGCTTTTTGAAGGTTCACCATCAATTCCTGAGAAAAATCAAACTTTGACGCAAGAATTTCAGAACTGGAACTTTATAACATTTAATTTGATTTTCACATTAAACTTTCAATCCCTTTTTGATGGTGCAGAAAATGGAACATCAGGTTTAGTTTGTTACTCTAATTTGATTTGTGCTATTTAACTACGTTGGTTGAGTTTGGCTTAAATGTCAGAAGGGTTTTGTTTGGCTAAGCTGAAGCAAATAACATCAAGTAAATGGATATGCACACATAAGGAAAGCTGTACATACAAAAGAGAAAAATGCACCCTGGGAAGAATAGAGTCTGCCCCACTTACAACTTGCAGGTAGCAGATACATCAAGGAACTCAGTTGTTGAATTGCAATGAGGAATTTGCTAGTGAGGACTCACAGGTTAGAGAATTCACTTACCTGTTATTACCCAATTTATGATTTAGAAGAGTATTTTATCTGGCTAAACAGATCATAAATAGTACACAGCAAAGACCACAAACTTTTCTCTGCAACAAGTTTTATAGTTTTCTCTACATAAAATATATTGAAGGCTATAATAGAATAGAGACTTTGTTAGCATATACCATTTACTACACATCTATATTAATCTATTCCATTCTAGAATACTTCTCGTTCTTTTTAGGAACTTGCATTCAAAATTGTAACCTAATGGATAAGAACTCCAAAGCAAGACTTTGAGGATTGGGTAGTGGATCCTTAACTTCTAAACAGATTAATCACATTTGCGCAATTCATAAAACATTATTTTATGCAACATTGTTAGGAATCCTGAATGTTATGTAAATGCATTATATGCAACAATTTGGTTTAAATTTTTAATACATTACAGGGCATATTTTGAGCATTGTTGAAAGCTCGTTTACCATTTTCACTTTTACCACAAGGTGTACTCTTTAGTGTATGAAGCTACTATTTGGCAAAATTTGACCTTTGGACATCAAATTCTTTAATTACGATTGAGCTATCAAATTTTTCTTACCAAATGGATTCCAATATAATTAAAACAATAGAAATAATATAAGTAAAATATATTTTACCTCAAATGGAGTCACATAGTCATTCATTCCATGATTGTATACATAAATGATTGCATCATAGAGACCTTGTTCCCAGCACAAAGTCATCACCTAAAGTAACAAAAAACATGATTTCATGATACAAACATGAATGTGTGAGAAACTAGGTTACCACTACAAAAATTACAGTTTACAGTAGTAGAAATAGCAGAGCAACCTAACTCCACCAAGAAATGCTTTTCGTCCCACCGACATTGCACTCCAGGTGTTGCCACAACTGGCGACTGGTAGACGTATATATGCACACTTTCAAAACAAGGCAGAAACTAGGTTACCACTACAAAAATTACAGTTCACAGTAGTAGAAATAGCAGAGCAACCTAACTCCACCAAGAAATGCTTTTCGTCCCACCGACATTGCACTCCAGGTGTTGCCACAACTGGCGACTGGTAGACGTATATATGCACACTTTCAAAACAAGCCAGAAACTAGGTTACCACTACAAAAATTACAGTTCACAGTAGTAGAAATAGCAGAGCAACCTAACTCCACCAAGAAATGCTTTTCGTCCCACCGACATTGCACTCCAGGTGTTGCCACAACTGGTGACTGGTAGACGTATGTATGCACACTTTCAAAACAAGCCAGATGACATTTCAGATGATGCTTGTCACAGTTGGTACACACATTAATGGATGGTTCATGATGTACAGTTTAATTACCAATGTGATACATGGCACTGTCTGAAACAGGCATTGCTTCAACTCCTATCACAGTTTCACTGTCATCACTTAACTTCATTTAAAAAAAAAATGTTAGCCTGCATTCACTCTTGTCTGCTAAAGGTAATACAGGACATTCAAATGGTCATTCACTCATTGTACCACCACACTTATGGAAGTACATTTGTGATCTTAGTAAAGCTTACAGTTTCATACAACTGGTGGTAGAATCTATCAAATTCAGCCACTTCTAAATTTTTGTGGGAAGCATTATGGGGAATTTAGCCACCATAACAAAAATTAACTTACAATACAGTAGTACATATAGAAGGGCAACCTATCACCATTATGATCAACCTATCACTATCATGACCATGATGTACTACTTTTCAGTTGAATGCCGTTCTACTGCATTTTTAAGTTCTGCTACCAATGTATGAATATACATATATAAGTGAATCAAATGCAAATACAAATATTGACGACCAGCTACAGGCTCGAGCCCAACAAGGCTGGTCCTTTGTTTATGAATTCCCCAATTCCCACTGACTATCCAATTGTATCTTAAATTCGTACACTCCCTTTGAATTAACTATATTTTCTGGCAACGCGTTCCAACTGTCTATTACCCTATTAAAGTAGTAATTTTTCCTTAAATCCCGATTAAAATGTGTCTTATTCAATTTATACCCATGGCCCCTTGTTCTGTTATCTCTATTGAAATTTAAGCCCTCTGTGTCCCCTTGTTTTACAAACTTGAAAAGCTGAATCAAATCCCCTCTCCTTCTTCTTCTTTCCAGTGTATACATGTTTAGCTTACTTAAACGTTCATTATAATCGAAATTTGCTAGCCCCTTTATTATTTTTGTAGCTCTGTGCTGAACCCTTTCAATTGATTCTATGTCCTTTCTCATATATGGAGCCCAAAATTGTACAGCATATTCTAGATGTGGTCTTACTAAACCTTTATATAACGGCAAGATTATATTCTTATCCCTTGAAGTTACAGTCGTTTTAATATACCCCAATAACCTATTAGCCTTTTTACCCGCAGCTGAACATTGGTGACCCATTTTAAAATCCCTGAATCGATACATCATGAAATTTTTAATTAATAACTTCAAATTCTGCTTCATGATTAAATCAAAAGTTGGGACACAAAAACCGAGTAATTTAATTTATGTTTTGATTATTATTCAATGAAATACAGATTTACAGTAAACCTTGAAATGAGTTATTATTAAAATTAGACAATTTATCTTGCAAGTGTTTATAAGATGCTAACATAGAGACAATTTTAGGGATGGAAAAAGGACACATGTATATCAGCTGAATTGCTTAACATCTTTTGTTGCTTAAAGTTCATGAGTTAAAAATTAAATACATTTTATTCCGGTGAGATTAACATTAAACTTTTAGAGTCATATTCACATATAACACCATGATAATTTAAATTTTTAGTTTTACAAGGTACTGTGATGGAAGCAAATCAAGCGCTTGGTGGAAGAGTTGAAAGGATAAAAAGACAAGATGTCACAGAGGTCATGTCAATGCATGAACCCAGAGCTGGACCGAGAGTTGACGAGCCGGCGGTCAAGAGATTGGATTTCACCGCGAAGAGTGGAAACAAAATAGTTTGCGGCCCACCAATGTGTCCCGGAGATAACGAACCCTAGGTCAGAAGTTCATTTCCGCTGCTTCCAGGATCACAGAAGACCGCAGAGACCTTTGTACCTGCCGACGACTTGCAAATAAAGTTACCGACAGAAGGAGAAAATTAACCGTCAATGGACAACCCGATTGGGAACCAGCCAACGGCGAGAGGACAAGTATGTCAAATGAAACAAGAGGGAGCCCCAACAACCCCCATGGGTTTTTCGGAGACGAGAGAAAACTTTCGAAGAGACAGGTCAACAGACCTGAGGGATCAAACTGATCCAAGAAAGTGGACACCCATTCACAGTTTCCGATGCCCTGTTCTCTGGATAAGTGCCGAGTCATGACAGCTGTTCATGGACTCCCGAGAGAAATTTCCCGAACCGGGATATCAGAGGTAAAGATAGCTCAAACCCGAGTTGTTGTTTCGGATATTGAAACGGATGGGAGGCTAGGACAAGCCTGTAGGAATTACGACTACTGTTCGTTGATTCTGAGGAATTTCCCGAACCGGGATTACGTCTATCAGACATGAGGAAAGCTCAAACCTGAGCTGCTGACCCTGCTGATTTGGAACAGACACAGAACCTTTGGCTAGGCTCACAGAAGCTGGGAATCACTCAACCGAGTGCCTATTAACGAGTTCAATCGAACTGATAATCTCTCTGACGCATGCAAGAACCCTTTGAGAAGCTTACCCGAGCTAGGAACCTTACTCAACCTAGTAAGAGTAAGGACTGGAGAAGGGCTCACCCGAACCAGAAAGTCAACGTGGAGTCCCGAGGCCAAGGACAATTAACCATATTCAGAAAAATCAGTGACCTGGACTCTGCCAGCATATATACGTGACCTACATATCTGTCAAAACTGTTCATAATTGTCAATAAAATATATTAGCCCACTGCGAATGATCTCTTCTAGTAGACGATGCTACCTTTCCAACATGTCACAGTACTGATGGAGACAGAATTTTTTCATTAAAAATTTTTGGAAAAACAAATAAGTTTCTTATGGCAAAAATACTTGACAGTACAAAATAAATGTTGAACTCTATAACAGCTGATATAAAATAATATGAAATAGGAAGAATCATAAATATTTTTTAAGTTTACACATGGATTTACCTGATGAATATCAAGATTCTCTATATCTAACTTAACAATGCATGCTTCTAATGATTCAAACTTTTCTTTTTCAGCAAAATGGTTGACAAATTCTTTTACAATTTGAGGTGTCATTGATTTTAAACGTCCATCTAAGACATATCCTTCCAGGCTTTCCAAAAACACTCCAAGAGCAAGTGGATCAGTTTGAAAGCTTTCATACACTTTTCCAAACAGAAAATCTCTAAAAAATGAAAAAAATTATAATTTCCATTAAACCAAATATGCAAATATGAAGCTGCTATAAATAATTATCACATAAATTACAAATTTCTTCTTTAAAATACTAAGTTTACCTAGCTTAAACTATATGGTTTGAAAGAAGTTTAGGATTAAACTAAATTTGCCATCTAGATCACATATTACTTTTACAAAATTGAATTTGATCACACTTCAGTATTCTATACACACGCTTTTATTTCTAAGCCACTATATCTAATTATAGATACTTATAAATAAAATTTATACTGGAATAGCATACAACATATATAGCACTACTGAATGATAATTTAAGACTAAAGTTGTATTCTTAAAACATCTGATAAAACTAAAAATTAAATAATTTTGTGATAAGTACAATGAATAATTTGTGTTAAATAACTTGACTCAATGAAATTTTTTGAACATCTTGATAAATAGTATGGTAACTTTGTAATTGATATTTGTAAGATACAAACAGAAATATAATCTTTTAACCATATATCTTATAACATCTGGACAACTAAATTTATAAAAAAATTGTACAAATTAACACTTTATGTATAATTTTATTTATTACCCATGGTCAAATGGGTTTTGTTCTCGGAGAGGGTTTTCAAGTCGTCCGGTGTAAGAAAAAAAAATATAAAGATGTAGGAATACTAAACAATGGTAGTTGTCTACTAGTCTGGAAAGAACTCATTATAAGAGCAACGAGACTGGTAGGAGTCAGTTGCATTGTAGTAGGAATGCAAGGCAAGACTGTCACGAGCCAGTCACATTCCGGTATTCAGTTACGAGAAAATTAATAGAACAGACACTTTTCCCCCTGGACGCCATTGAGAGGACAATCCACAAATCACAAGGTTGCACCTTCGATTGTGTCGGAGTTGGAATGTCTTCTCGCATGGGACGATCATTGCAATATGTTGGCTTTTCTCGCGTAACAAAGGCATCTGGTTTGTATGTCTTGAACGATTATAATCCACCGGCACCTGTTAAAGATGACGACCCTCTGACAGTAGAGTTAAAACGTCTCGAATCTACGGCGTCTGCTCCAATGTTTGCATGGCTTCACGAACGAGATGAGAGTTACAGCTATCAGTTCATGTATCACAACGTCCAATCCCTCCAAGCGCATCATGAAGACATTGCCTGTGATCATAGTTTCATGCACAGCGATTTTCTATTGTTGGCCGAAACGTGGACGATTCCAACCGATCGCTTCAAGTTTCAAGACTTTAAATTGTGCATCGAGATTCATTCGAGCCATAGTCGCACGAGAAAGCACAGCGGTGTTGCCATTTACGCCAAGAATAATATTGAAACACAGGAAGCTCTACAGTTCCCAAATTATGACACGGGAGTTCACATTGTTGTCGTCTATTTAAAAAACAATGTTCGTTTGGCCGTACTATATGCCAAGCCAGGTTCGAGTACAGATGACATTTTAGAAGCGATCTCAGAAGCATTGGGCACAGATTGTGACAAGTATAAATCAGTCTTGGCTGGAGACTTTAATATCAACATGAACACTGAAGATGGGAAAGAATTCTGCAAAGTGTTGAGAGAAGTCTATTGGTTGGATCTAAAGACAAATCCTAAATATTGGACAACGAGAGGCAGAACTTCGATTGATGCAATCTTTTCCACGCACGATTTGAAATGTTGTGGAGTTTACGAGAGTACGTTTAGCTATCATGTTCCGCTTTACGGAAGACTAACATAAAAATTTAAGCAACTAGTTATATATCTATTATTAAAAAAAAAAAAACATTTGACCATGGGTAACTTGTAATTGGCTTTCAAGACAATTACAGATAAAGTTTTTATTTTTTATTTTTGTACTGTTACCTTTTATCAATGGCAATGCAATATTCCACACAAACTGGCACTTTTTCTTGATAATGGTGTATTAGTTGCTCTATTCTACCACTTTCAGGGCTAAGTTGAGTCATTACTAAATCCACATATGTGCTAAGGATATCTTTAATTTTAACTGCAACTAGTTCTTTTCTCTGTGATTTCTTTCCCACTAAACCTAAAATTATGCAACAATATTGTACAATTGAATCGAATGTCTTCAATAGAGCAAAAGCAATCTATTCATTATTTCAAACAAAATTTCCTTATACAAGTTCTTTAAAAAAAAACTTCCATTCGTAAAATAAGTCATATTGACCTTCTGTTATTACGACAAAGAATTTTTAATATTTCAAAAGCCCTAGTTTGGATTTTTTAAACATTAACGTTGTTTCAAAAATGCCAAAATTCCACTTAAAATTTGTTTTATTCTTCCTTATAAACCGCTTGAAATCAAATACTTTGTGGTGGTACAGCAGGAAAAAACAAGGGATATACAATTTATTAAAATAAGAAATATTGGAAATTAATTCCGAGCAGATAAAAACAGAAAATATCTTTGCACAAGGTGAACGAATACCAATTTCCGTTTCATTGCAAAACATCATCTGTCCCAAATATTTGGAAACTGTTTATATTTCGAAGAAAAAAAATGGGCTCAAAATAAAAGAGTTCTAGAATTTAAATTCTGTAAAAATAGTTTTCTTTCAATAATAAACAAAAAATGTTCAATCTTTTTCAGGTTTATTCGCTTTCCGATTGGTAATAGCGAGTCATGTGATAGCGAGTCTTGTGGTTTAATGGGCTAATGAATTTGAGTTGGCAGATGATAAACACAGGTATATTTTTTGATTAATTCATTCATAAAATTTGAGAGCATACGCTAGAGAGTTTGCAATGTTTTCAGAAGAACCGGCAAATTTGGTCGCCGTTTCCATAGCAACAGTCAAATATGAAAATATTAAGAATTATTACAACAAACACAAATTAGCTAAACATTTAAAATTATGAGATTTCCTCTGAATTTTAACAATATGTGATGTTAAAATATTTCCTTTTTTCTGTGGAAATAAGATATTTTGCTCTTGACATTTTAAAAAACATTTTGTTTTTATTTACACTATATTTCAGCGTATGAGCTGAGAATTTTTGGAACGTTTTCTAAAGCTAAAGTACTGGGGTCGGTTTATATACAGATCCGCTAATCTCGCAAAAGCAGTAGACAAATTTCCGTTACCCGGGCGCATGCGATAAATATCGCAATGAGAAGGGAACCTTCAATTAATGCTGTATACTAGAGGTCTGGGATCAATCCAGCAGTGATCCATATGGGGATGGATTGTGAAGCAACCAGCCCCTTCATTGTTGAAAAGTATAGTTCACAAAGCGAACTAAATATGATTGCGTAGCAATCATCGGGGGTTAACAAGCAATAGCGAGCAAGGGGCGGAGCCACCTAATTGGAAAAATAATTGATTTTTCAGCAAATTCAAGTAATTGAAATGCTCAATTTACATTCGAACTACCAAATTATGGTTCACTTAAGAATAGTTACTCTGATATTTTAGCCTGAAACCCATCTGAATATGCAAGCAAAGGAATATAAAATGATGTATTCCCTAAATAAGAATATGGTATATCATATACAGAACAGACAAACAAACATGCAACCAAGTTCAGTCACTTAATGAAGTTTAATGAAAACATATTCATTCTTTTGGCTTTTGCATGAGTAGGACCAAAAATGGATATAAAACTTGAAATGGGTTCGAAAACATTCAATGTACAAACACTTCATTATTAGGTATGCAGATAACTCCCAATTTTGGGAAAAATAATTTTGGAAGCTGATATTAACTTTCCAACAAGTTTTGCGATTCCTCCACAGGGTTTTTGTGATACATTGAATATGTTCGAGTGTCAAGATTTACATATTTTGGGTTGGGGTAGTAGATATTTAGACCAGGGCTTACCAGAAAAACATAGAATCAATTTTATTACAAAAGTGTAACAATAATTTTCAGAGATTTTACTTGGATGTGGGAATTAACTTATGATTAAACTTGGTATGTGGATTTAGTTTTTATTGCTTTGATCTCAACATTTGTATCAAACTTTATAACAAAGCAAACAATACAAAATCTGTACTAAAAGACAAGAAGTTCGAAAAAATTTATCTATGGAGTACAATTTCGCAAACAAAATTAAATGAAGTTCTCAAAAATTAAGTTTGTCAGAGTGCTTATGAACATTGTGAGAAGAGTGTTTTGTGATAATTTCATACATAAGGGTAAAAATGATTACATATATCTATAACTGTTCTAATAGTGTTCTTTAAGCATTAGTGATGCAAGTGTAACTCATTTTAAAACTAAACGATGGCAGTTTGTCCATAAAATGAAAATTCAATGCAATCTCCATGAATATGTTGTGTGAAAATGGAAACTATGGTGCTTAAGATAGAAATATAGAACTAATAATTAGCAGTAACACTTTGTGGTATAATTTCACTTTTTACCCATCCTCAGAGAAAAATCGCACCACAAAGAATCTTTCCTGGCATTATACCTTAATGAAAAACAGAATGAATGCAATTTAAGGGGTTTTCTAATATTAAGGATTTTTTTCCTAATTTTTTTAGATCAAGAAATTGCATCTGTAAAAATTTTATATATTGATTTTGGCTACAATGTACAATAAACAGTACTTCTAATAAATAAGAACCATCAAGTTGAAATTAAAAAGCAAGTGAATACGATGGAAAAACAGTTTATGCGAGATTAAAACTATTTCTTGTTGACTTTTGCGCTCTGATGTTTACACTGATACTCTTCTCTTGTAACTATGCTTAAAAATGGATACAAAACTTTAAATTATGATAACTGAAGGAAAACTGACGGATTATTCTGACCATACTACATGTTTCAAGTGTGTTGGTATACACAGTTAACCTGTATAGTAGGAACTGACCTAACCAGTTGTAAGTAAGTTGAGAACATTTGGGTACACAGAGAAGTCACAGAGTAAGTCGGGTGACATTATTAGAAGTGCAGCGAATGCGTCGGAGCTCTTCTTAAGTCTCATCAGGGGTAAGTCGGCTTTCGTCCCTCCCTTCATAATTGCAGTTCCGTCCATCTTGTAAATAGTAATGTAATGTTTAAAATTTAGTGATTGTCGTCATCATGCTTTAATTATCATGAGCCGAAGCTGAAAGGTCTTTGCGAGTTATTGCAATCAAATGTGAAGATATGTACCAAAAATATATGATCATTTATTAATTAAACACAGCTTCTTACCAGAGACTGCTTTTGCATTTTCATGATAAAATGATAGTGCTAATGACAAAGCTTCTGGAAACATCTTTTG
Organism: Metellina segmentata; assembly: GCA_947359465.1. Classification (NCBI taxonomy): domain Eukaryota; kingdom Metazoa; phylum Arthropoda; class Arachnida; order Araneae; family Tetragnathidae; genus Metellina; species Metellina segmentata. The sequence goes on along the minus strand of OX375878.1, from coordinate 57,092,260 downwards.
CTTCACAAGAAAATCTATTCTCTGAAATAGAACATAATAATGAACAAGATCATCTGTATCAACTATTTTAAGTTTTATTCAAGATAGTTCATTAAGATGATGAGATCATAAAAACAGACAAATGTACAAAAAGTAATTAAAAATACCTCATTCCAAGTTCTCATAGTCATGACATGAATGCTTTTAGTTCCAAGTAATAACAGTTGACTACCAAATGCAGCCATTGAATAATAACAAGCTCTTTCACCTGCAACGGCCTGTTATAAATAATATTAGCATCACAAACAAATTTATAGACATGAAAGGTTATTTGAAACTATTCAAAATCTACAGCGAATTGTACAAAATTTTGTTCTGACTTGTATGATGAAAGCATAATTAAGTAAATTCCCAGTGAAAGGAATAAAATATATATAATGAATATATATATATATGTATATCGAGAGAGAGAGAGAGAGAGAGAGAATATATATATACACTCATTGCCATAAAAATTTGTGCACCAAGAAATAATTGTGGGATCGTAACAAAACTTGGCATGAAGGTACATGTTGGCCAGATATGCAAATGATTAGAAATGCAGCGTGATTATGCCTTGCGTAATGCCACTAGAGGGCATTGAATTTCGTTCTCCTTGGTATAAAACAGGTAAGCAGAGCTTGTTTGAGTGTACTTAATCTTTAGCAAAGGAAACGCTGAGGTAGACATGCCGTTACACCGCCATCGAAGACAATATGAGCAGCTGTCAGAGTTCAAGAGGAGAAGAATCATCGGGATGATGGAAGCTGGGTGGTCAGCTCGGTGAGTATCTCGTCAAGTAGGCAGTTCTGATTTTACTGAGAGGATGTGTTGGGATCAGTGGACAGAAGAGACGTCATTTACACGGCGACCAGGCTCAGGATGCCCATGACAGACCAGTCATCGAGAAGACCGTCACATCATACGAAACGCACGCATAGAGCCAACTGCCTCATTGGTTGCTATCCAGACACAGGTAGCACCTTCACTATGGGCCCCTGTGTCTACCCGAGCCATCGCAAGGTGCCTGGCTGAAGGACATCTGGTATCGCGGCGGCCATTACCTATGCTGCCAATGACACCCAACCACCGACGCCTCCGTTTGGAATGGTGTCGTGCACGACAGGATTGGACTGCAACGGAATGGAATCAGGTCGTCTTAAGCGACGAATCTAGATTCAATTTGAGCAGTGATGACAATCGTGTTTGTGTGTGGAGGCCCCGTGGTGAACGCCTCAAACCTGGCTTCGCTTTACAGCGACACACTGCTCCCACAGCTGGTGTGATGGTATTGGGTGCCATTGCTTACGATACACGGTCACCCCTAATATTGATCCATGGCACAATGACAGCCCAGCGGTACGTCCATGACATCCTTCAGCCACATGTGATGCCACTCATGGCAGGGCTCCCATTTTTCAACAAGACAATGCTTGGTCACACAAAGCAAGTATGTCACAAGACTGCTTCCACCACATTACCACCCTTCCCTGGCCTGCTCGATACCCAGATTTGTCACCAATCGAGCATATCTGGGATCATTTGGGACGGCAAGTTGGACACCCTACGAGTTTGGTCGAACTAGAGGCGTGTTTACAGCAATTGTAGAACGAGATGTCTCAGGACATCATACAGAACTTGTATGCCTCAATGCCCGCTCGTATCGCATCGTGCTAGAGGGGTCCAACAGAATACTAAAACTTCCGTTCATTTGTACTTTTTTCTGCAATAAATGATACTTTTTCTTTGATTTTCTAATCACTTACTTATATCAAAGTAGTACTTACATGTGTAAAATTTCGTTTCATTTTGACGACTTTTTCTTGGTGCCAAATTTTTATGGCAATGAGTGTATATATATATTGTTATGTCTTAATACTTACCACAAACTAAATTTTTTTATTTATGAAGCAGTACCTTCATATTTATCAATATTTTATTTTGAGAAATTGTAAAATACATTTTTAACAAAAGCAGATATGTTTTTCACAAAAAATAATCAAATTTTCTTAGAGATGTTTAATAAGTAATTTACCATTGCTTTGCTCACATTGCCCCCAGTGGCAAGTCCTTTAAAATGAGTAGTGCCATAAACTAATTGAACATCAGCTAGATCCAATATCTATAAATAAACTTCAGCATATTGAATTTGTACTATTAATACATAAGTGAAATACAGCACATGCACACAGAAATCCTAAAAGTCCTTGATTTCAATTTTAAATTGAAGAATAATTCTTAATATTTAAATTGTATCTTAAAAATACATGGTAATATAAACAATACCTCTAATTCTTCATCTGATTTCACATCAATTACATGAAGATGTTCTAATACATCAAGAGTCACTAATGTTCTAGAATTCAACCACTATACAAAAAAATACATGATATAAATTAATTCAGTGAATTTATATTTTATATAAATACACAAAAGGGGAAATATTTATTTCCCTTTGTAACTCCCGTTGTGCACCTTTCTAATAGAAATTTCGAAAGTTAGCACAAAATTTAACCCCCTTTGCAGTGTGTATTTTAACCTTTGTTAAAAATATATTTAAATTTTTAATTATTTGAAAAAAACTGAGCTTTTGTGAAGATGCTAATCGTACATGTTTTGAAATTTTATTCATCCAATCATTTAAATTTTAGTCACCAAAACATTACATTAAAGGTAGACTCCAAATATTGTTCTTCCTGAATTTTTCTAGTAACTTGAGCACTGTGAAGTAAATCCGGAAGACAATGCTTAAAAGATAGGTTTATCATCTTTTTACATTTTGTCCTGTTTAATTTTTACCCCTTTACAATTATTTTACTTTCCATAGAGAACTTATGACTATAATTAATTTCGATCTTAGATTGATGACTCAATACTTATTCATAAGATATAGATTATTCTATTAAATAAGTTAAAACACTAGGACAAGAAACTGTTATTCATCAATCTCTAGGTATTGAAACAGACTCAGAATTTGGTTCTACAAAATCTAGTTTCGATACTATGTCAGCATGTGTTCTTTTACTATGATGTTCTACTTGATTCTATAATTTGGTGTTCCAATATGGTAACTATTTAAATGTGTCAATATGCTTTCGAAATTTAAATACATTAATTTAACTGCAATCTCAGACTTTTTTCATACACTTGATGGAATTCGAATTTCAATTTTAATCAAATTAAATTAATCTTGCAGTAAAACAAATTACATAAAATATGCTTCAATTATTTATACACTGATTATAAATAGTCTGTTTTTAATATGCGAATATTAAAATAGAAACAATTTAACCCCCTTTAATATTATAATGCAAGTTTTAAGCATTTTATGCTTAAAAATCACATTACAATGATTTAGTGAGAAATTTATTCTTTATTTCATATTTGAGTGGAACTGAACATTTTGGTGTGCTCTATTTACAAACTTTTAAAACAAAAGTTTTTTAAATAAAACAAACATTTATTCAAACTATTTAAAAAGCTTTAATAAATATGATAAATAATATAAATAGAAACTCACAGCAAAATTTTGAAATGCATACTGAAGTTCAATTTTTTGCAAAGGAATGAAATTAATTTTCTCTGCTGAAGCAAAATTGACCTAGAGTACATAAATAATATAAAATAAAAACATATTTCTATAAAATAGAATGAAAGAGAGAGAACAATGATTATTAATTACCATTCAATATTACAAATTGCATTCCAAGTAAGACTTTGAAATGAAATCAATTACTTGAAAAAATATATGAATAGAATTACTTTATAACCACATTTTGGCTAGGTCAAGAAGGAAATAATGTATTGTTAGTATAACATAAGAAAAATATACTTAATCAGAAAAATTAGTTGGGGTAAAAAGTGTAAGTAATGAAAATGCCAGCTGGCAATAAAACATATCAACAAATGGTTAATTTTTAAAATGTAATAAATATTATTTAAGAAAAGAGTGATATTTTTTCACAATTTGATGAGTATTTAGTTTACTTCTTATTACTTGACATAAAAAATGAGGCCTATCAAAACACAACAGAATGAAACTTTTAATATTTCATTTTATTTTACAATAAGATTTATTTCAGATATTTCTTCATAATTTGTTTACAAAACAGGGAATATCTTACATAATGTAATTAGCTCTTATCAGTACTAAACTATGCAATGTTATGGTTCATTTCTAAAATGTTTAAAACACAAGTCACAATACAAATTTTAATAAATGCTTGAAATTTAATTTTAATATAAAATATGGGAAAATTGTTACGACTGAAATCAACTGCTTAGAAAGTGTGCTAGAATATAAAAAAAAATAATGTTCAATAAAATTTCTTGAAACACATCTTGCGTAGCATAGTACAATTATTAAATAAAACACATAGTTTAATTAATAAGTTCAGTCGCCTTGTTTTATAACCAAAAGGATTTGAGTAAGAGTAAGTATCAATAGAAAAAAAAGATCTTCGAAGTATTAAACAAAATTTTTAATGAAAATTATGAAGTGTGAATACAAACCTGAAAAAAGAAAATAGTGTTTTGACGGCCAAATGCTAACACAGGATCTATTATTCGGGTAGTTGAAGATACTTGGATGACCACAAACTGCCAACTTAACACTGGTAATGTATCAGGATCTGCCTTAAAATACACACAAACTTACAATAAGATACACAAAAATTGTCTTTCTTTTCATAGACACAATGATTCCTCACCAATACATTCTAAAATACCAAAAAGTACAAAAACTAATTTATTCTAATTTGGTGCACGTACAATGTTTCTCAACTCTCTGAGCATGAGATTTCTAGTACACTATCTATTGTAACTCCAATGCATCTGATGATTAAATAGCAACATCAGTTTTCTGAAAATATAACAGATAATAACAGATAATAATATTACAGATAATGTTATTACAATGTAATTACATTGTAATAACATTCTTTTTTTAGGCTAAAGCTGGTTGGAAGTTATGGAGAAACTGTAGTTTGGAATAATGGATAACACATGATGAAAGTTAAGACATTGCATCAGTAAAAGTTAAAATGGACAAGCTGGTTTAAAAACAAATTAGCAAACAAAACCGAAAAACAAAATTTAGAATCGGATTAAATGGTATAACATAAAAAAAGGCTAGTTAATATATTTATTATTTTTGAATCCAATGGAAAATTAGGAAACTTAAACTATGATGTCATATCTGTCAAAATTGAATTTCAAATTAGCCCGGCATTGTCAGGGCCAGTTGCTTTTGTGGGGTTATTGGCTTGCCTCGCAAACCAAATGGGTGTTGCCCAAGACAGTTCTTTTGAAGGGGTCCCATTGCCCGTGGCATTGGTTTGCTTCGCAAACAAAAAATATAAATATTTAATTGATAAATTATTTATTAAAAAAAAATCAAACGTATAAAGTATCTATCTGGTGTAAAATTTTCCGCAGATCTCAAATTTTTTAAAATTTTTATTCTATCTGTAACGATCTGTAAAGCACTGAAGAACGGCAGTGATAACTTCAATAATTTCTTTTGTTTCACACTCAAATCCGTTTCTCAGGAAATCAAAATGAAAGAATCTCGAATCAGACGAAGGTCATTCGAATCTGTTCACTCGATACAAGATGGTAGATGAAAAATACTTCGCACGGTTCCAAAGGTTGACGTCAATAGTGTCATGAGGGTGAAAAGTCTAAATTTTGATGCTTCTTCATTTCAAAAACAGAAATAACAGGAAAAAAACTATTAAATTCATTTTTAAATGTTCTAGATTGATTGTTAAAATTCGCCCCAACCCTAAAATTGTAAAAATTTGGACTACCTATGTGCCAAATCCCATTACTGTAAGTGCTATAGATTTATCAGGACTTTGTGAACAACAAACAAACACTTCCTTTCATAATATTAAAGAAGCACATTTAATTTAAAATCATTTGTTTACTTGAAAAATTAATTTTGTTTGAGCTCGTTTGTTGCAGTTTGAGCACAGGTTAGTAAGAATTTCGTCCACAGAAAACTTCTGACTACATTTATTACGCATTACAAATGTGATCAATGTAAAGTTGTTACTTACTCTCAATGCATGAGTAAACCACACACGTAATGACGGTCTGACAGTGACAGCTATAACCTATCAAGTAAAAGAATATCAGTATTTTTTTCTGCATATAAAGAAATAGAAAACTTTTGAAAATTGATAGTCATGAAATGGACATATTAGGAACAACACATTACCTTTGTTACTGTGCCCAAGGCAACTAGGCACACTTCTTGACTAGGATGATTTCTAAAATGTGGGGTCATTCTTAGAGGTTCCAAGGCACAGACTTCACCTCGGCTTTAATAAGGAAATTAAAATCAATACAATGGAAATATAAAAGAATATATTTAAAACAACAAAAATATAGTGCTCTTCCATTAAAGTGGAAATAGCAGAAAAATTAATACAAGGATTAAAAAGTATACCTTCCAGAAAAAATACATCTTGTTTCACAAGTCCTGGTTCCCATAACTCGCCTGATGATAGAAAAATAAATAATCAGGAATTTCATACATTAAAATTTAAAAATAAAAATTTTAGTTAATAGTTATAAATTGAAACGTGCTACTTGATTTTTATGTTTACATTTGTGAAGAAATATAACAGTAGCAGTCATGATTTCCTTTCAGAGGTAGTCCAAATTTACAAATACAACTTTTATGCCTTGTAAAGATGTGAATTTTATAACAATAAAAAAATTATTGGAATCATTAAGTATTTGTATTAATGGTATATTATATTTGGTCATTATATAATTAATTTAATATTTAAGACTTTATATGTATGCAGACACATATAAAATATGTATGTCTTAGTATTAAAACTAACATATCTCAGTTGTGTTAAGAACACAGATGGTTTAAAACAATGTTTTGTAAGTATTTAGTTGGACAAAAATTATGTCCATTTATTGCCACAACGAAAATGTTCCATTTGCAATGCACATTGTGACAAGCAATGAAAAGTAGATACTTTACAATAATGTGGACTGAAAGAAATTGCCCAAAGGCTTGTCTTTAATTGAAGAGTAAGATTGATTAAAAAGAAGTAAGATTGGTAAGAAATACTTACGAGCTTCTTCCACAAAAACAAACTATTGATTCTCATAAGTACTATTCCCAGTTAAACCAACTGAAAGCAGCACTCGGTGAAAAGCATGTGACATTAGTCAACAGTCAAGACAATCTTTTTCACAGTGATGCAAGACAAAAATGGGCTAACTCTAAATGTCAGATGGCACAATGTATCAGATCCATTTTTCTCAAATTTTCAGCAGTATTTTATTTTACAAGAGCAGACTCCCTAGTGTGGCACCCAGGAGAAGGCAGTAGAATTGCATGGTTTTGAAAGACTTACTTAATTAGGGAATTGGTGGTAACAAAACATTCCCTTGCACAATTATCATCTTTAGCATGGATTTTGGTTCTGTTTATTGTTGGTAGCCAAAAGTGAAAGTATTGATAAGAGTTGTCAAGGGGAAAATATCAAGTGATCATCATTGATGTGTTTGCTCCTCACATTCACAATTTAACATTTACATGACCAGTGTACATGAGGAGACCAAGAGCATGCTGAGACCCAGGGGTCTGAAACCAGGTACAGTGTACGTTTTGAGATTTTCAATACAGCCAGGACTGTGTACATCTTGAGGATTTTATTTCAAGAGACTTAAAGTTACAAAAATAAATAAATATTTTAGATCAAATTAAGATTTCATCACATTTTATGGTTTTTTATGTTGGTTTTGTTCACTAGATTATGAACTTTAAAAGAATTACTGCATGTAAAGTGACACCTCTTGGTTTATCTATGTACAAAAATCACTGCACAATATAGATGAAAATAGTTATTTTATATGAAAGAAATGCAATGTATTTTTTCATTCATAACATTTTATTCAAAGAGATACTTTGCAAATCAGAAACGAACACTTTATTGGGTGCTTGGATCTATATAGCTACTCTTTTGACCAATTCACTGAAATATATTACATAAACTGGATATGTAAATAACTTACTTGAAATTCAATTCAAAGACTGAGCCACCACTGTCACTACACAAAGCTAGAGTAGGATCATCTGAAAACTTAAGAGCAGAAAATTTACAACTCCGGAATAACAATAAGAAATGCTAAACTATGTAATCTGTTTAGTAAGCATAAATTTTAAAAAAAGTTATAGAAGGATATTTTTTTAATCATTGGTAATAAGATATTAAATAAGTTAGATTTTGTAAAAAAAATCATCTTATAAATTAAATACTAAAATATTGTGAACCATGTATAATATATAAATAATTTCAACTGCAAGCAAAATTCCAATAATGTATACGAATAATACAATGAAAAATGCGTTTTTTAAAGCAATTTTATAAAAATGTAATAAATTTAATTTTTTTTCAAATATAATAATTATATCTAGTTTTAAAAAATGCTAATTTTCTTCATTTTTCTTACCTTACTAGGGGGCTCCGAACCCCTGCTCGCTTACGCTCGCCAACCCCCGGGGATTGCTACGCAATCCCATTTGGTTTGCCTCCTTTTACATATGGCATTTGGTTTGCTTTGCAAACCAACATTCCTTTCACAGAGTGAAACTATCTGAATAATTTGTATTATCCTGATTTCACTTAACGGTCCATCACGTCACAGCGAGGGCTTCGCCCCCTGCTCGCTTACGCTCGCCGACCCCCGGGGATTGCTACGCAATCCTGTTTGGTTTGCTTTGCAAACCAATACCTCTTACGCAAGGGATTTCACTCTTTTTTTGCTTTAACACTTAATGCAGCCTAAACTAATAGCCACATGAGTAAAAAATCTTCTGCATCTTGCTCCCTGTACAATTTTAAGTAAACCCTGTTAATCTTCAAACTTTACAATGTGTACTTTGTACTTTCTCGGTAAACCGTCTGAGAACAGAGGGGAAAAAGCGAGCCTTTTTCCTCGCCAAATAAAAAGAAATCGTTTTTATGGCAATTGTTGCTATGATAAATTTGATATCTGGCAAACCCGATAGTCAAAAATACAACCCTCTGCAAATTTGCTCCGCGAAATAAAAAATACGAAATTTGTGTCACCAACTTTTGATTGCATCGAATTTATTTATGAACCAATTTTTAAAATAATGGTACCGTAAGAAAGAGTACAGTCTGAGGTATACTGCGCTATTTTCAAAATAAAAAACTAATAGTAATACGATATAGATATGACAGTTTTAGTAAACGGTTGTAACAAAAAGTAGCGAAAATATCCAAAGATTCCGAATTTTGTATGACCCACTTTTGATCGCATCCAATTTAATTATTAACCGATTTCAAAAATAATAGTACCGTAAGAAAGAGTATATTCTGAGGTATACTGCGATATTTTAAAAATTAAAAACTAATAGTAATAAGATATAGATACAGCAGTATCTATATCTTATTTTATATATCTATATCTTTAAAAAAAAAGTAACAAATGTCCCGATTTTTCCCGAATTTCAAAAAAATATTATCAATAACCAAATTTAAATTTAAAAAAAAACTCAACGAGCTGCAAAAATTTACGTTGAGAGGTACTTTAAAAAAAAACTCACGACTGAAGACTGAAAATTTGTATGTGTTTTCCTCACTCGCGGAAGAAATTTCGCTTCTTCAATTTTGACACTTAATAAACCCTAAACTATTAGCCGCATCGGAAAAAAATCTTAATAATTGTCCAGGGAATACGATGAAGAACAAACCATGTTAATTTTTTTTTTTTTTCCGATCAGTACTTTCTCGGGAAATTGTCTAAGAATCGAGCTAAACAACACAGTTTTCAATCCTGCGGCGGTAACATTTTTTTTAATATAGAGAGATAAAATAGCAATAATAGAATCGAAAATTTGAAATGTTAATGAAATGGAGTATTAATAATATTGAAGACACAAAGAAAGTTTTAAATTATATAAGAAAAAGCTTGAGGCAAAACATATGTGCAAGTATTTGCATCACAAATAAAATGAAATATCTCTTTTGAAGATAATCATAATCTAGATTGTAATCAAACTATGGGATTTTGTAGGAAAATTCGGAAATGGTGAGTAAAATTTTATTTGATTAACTGCAGAGTATGCGTATAAAATGACAAAACATATGGAATAATGTTAATTTTATCTTTCCCTAGGACAGCCCACATGGCCTTGATTGTTCAATATATTGAGTGGCAAAACAAACAATGCACTCTTGTTTCACATATACGCTATTAATCCAGCCTTATATTATTGAATTTTTTTTTGTTTCCTAGCATAAAACAAGACATGAAAGATTTCTGATGCAGACACAGTGAAACAAAAACAATGGAGGACTTGAACATCCATATTGAATAGTTCCAGAAATGTATATCCAACAGAGAAAAAATCATTGTAAACATGTATATATATATATATATTTTTTTTTAAATCGTGAGTACATTGGAAGATTAGAGAGCTAGTTGGAAGTTTGAAAATACTTAATAAAATATTTATGAAATTCCCATAGTTTAGATACTTCATTATAAAATAATAAATACTACTTTCAATCACTTACCTTAATATGCAAAACTGCGTTTTGCATTGGATGAGCATCAGATATTGTTCTTATGAGTTTACCTTTATGTAAATCCCACATGGTTATCTGTAGAAACAATTATCAATAATTTATGTATATAAATATATACATTACATTACAAATTACTCCAATCATTCAATTCCTTTAAGTGTTATTTCTATAGTATTCTTTGCATGCCTCCAAATCAGTTCTAGTCTTTTTTACCAATTAAAAGGTATCACCAGTATTATTTGTACCCACATTTTACTCGGACCCAACTTGTCCTTGTTCCACAAAATGCAAATATTTAGTAAAAACTAGTATTTATCAGCTTTAATACAATACAAACATTAACATTAAGACATTTATCTTACCTCTCCTCTACTGTATCCTGCAAGTAAACGACTACAGTCAGTGTTAAAAGCCAAAGCAGACACTGATCCATACTTTTCACCATATTCGGTAGTTCCCAAACACCATTTGAGTACTTGTTGTGGATCTAAAAAAGTAAAAACCTATCTGTTACCTTAATTCAAATCATGAGACTCACATGTATTCTAACATGCAACTAAATTAACTCATCTAAATTTGATTCAGATTTAGATAAGAATAACAAAGTTTACAGAATCAAAAAGCAAAAACATTAATGTCACTAAATGCACTTACCAAAAATAAGAGTTATTCCGTGAAAAGTTCCAACTGCAATAACTGATGATACAGCCTAAAACATAATGCTTTATATTTAACAGATTTAAGAAATGACAGATTGAACTCCAGCATTTTATACCCCAAAAAGTTTTTAAAGGAAAAAATCTTCAAAAATGTAGATTTTTAAAATTATATAATAGGAAATATATTTACAGAATATATCACAATCAGATGTTGACTAAATAAAATTTATATTACATGTCTCAAGAATCTCAATTTTTTTCAAAATAACACAATTTGTTTGCGAGGTATTGTACATTAATCTGTCTGCAATTTTAACTTCAAAATTCAAGACAGTTCAAAACTTTTATAGCATGTTCGACAAAATTAACTTATTGTGTGCATGAAATTGTCTTTAAAATGGAGGTATGACAAAACCTGTTTCTTCAACAGTAAAATATTTTTTGATAATGAAAAATCGTTTATGTTTTTAAATTTTGCATAACTTCACAACATAAATTAACCGTACAAAAAAATACTTTAAACAAAAAATTTTATGTTAAAAACTTTTTAAAAATCTAATAATGGTTTAATTTTTCTAAAAGTGAATAAAAATAAATGTATGGTAAATTTTTTTCTCAGCATATAACACAAATTTCATACATACGACTAAAAGTAAAAGCATGTGGTCACTTATCATTCATTCCATTCACTATTAACATCTAAACTTATAGATCATCAGTGGCTTCCAATAATCTTAAGACATTATGAAATTTACTATGACAGAATTCTTTGTCACAGCAATAAATATTCCATGATGAATTTTCAAACGAAATATTTAATAAGCACCCACAAATTTAGTGTTAGTCATGTGAATATGTTTTTGTCAGTGAAGAAAATTTTATTTTCTACTTTTTAGTCTGAAAATTTTTGTTTTAATGTGTGAATTGCCTAACCATTTGTTCATGTGTATAATATCCCATATCCAACAGATGAACTGAACTTGTTGGTTGGAAGTGTGTGGACAACAATAGCTATACAAGTACAGTAAAATCCCGACGATCCAAGCACTGATTATCCAAGTTTCCGCTTTAACCGAGCTATCAATTATTTCTAGGATTTTTCTTTGGTTCTACATTTTCCATTTTTAAAACTACCAAAAAGAAATCTGAACTTGATATCACAAACACTCAGGAAAACAAAATCTGTGACTGGATAAACGGCTGACGAACAACAAGAGGTTACAGATAAAATGATCGTCAATAAGGAAAATGAATCTAGCGATGATGATGAAAAGAGACAAATGAAAATCTCCCATACAGATGGACTAAAAGCTATCGAAAGTGCTATTGAATACATAGAACAACAAGAAGCGACACCAGCAATCCTGTTATTCTTTAAAAAAATGGCGAAACATTGCTGCAGAAAAAAGCAAAAGTAATGTTTAATGACTTTTTAAAGTAAGAACTTGTTAATTATCATAACAATATGAATTGCATGTGGTCTAACTGTATAAATTTTTTATTTGTTAAAATATACATTTAAACCTACATGATTTATTTTATTTATAATTTTCGCTTTAACCGAGTTTTTTGGTTATCTGAGTTAGTCTTGGTCCACATTACCTCGGATAATCGGGACTCTACTGTAATAGCATATTTTGTCCACTTCTGCATTGGTGTTCCAAGACTTATTTTTGGTGAACTTCGAACAATACAGTTCTTTAATATGAAGCCCATCCAGGAATCATTGATCCCATCTTGGGAGTCAACTGTTCAAAAGATGAGGGAAACAAAACTGACAGTGCAGTTGTCTATTTAGGGTCAAATCTGTTTGCAGATGGTCAGGCTTGCATCGCCCAAGGAAGAGTTAGATCCCTAGATGATATCTGAAGGTTGGGTTTCATGGTGCAAGGGAACTATTTGATGAAGCTGTGCCAAACAAAATCAAATGGAGACATGCACACAAATAAATTTTTACTGACAGAAGAGAGAAAAACACCCAGAGGAATTGAACAAGCACTGTCTAAAACTCTCAGATTACTAGAATAAAGGACAAAACCACCGAACCAGCAACCCCATGATGGCTTCTGAATTGAAGAAATACACAGCTCTAAACTCACTGCAAAGTAGCCTTGAAACACTGATGCTTTAGCTGAAATGAAGACATAAGACATCTGACTAGTGAATTGTTAGTCCACACATTTCCAACCATAGCTTGTTTCATGTGTCAGACATAGGATAATATACACATGATCAGTGGTTGAGTACATCATTAACTACGAAATGACGAAATTCCAGATTAAAAGCCATAGAGGGAAAAGGGCCTAAACTACAGCAGAGGATGCCCTAAGGTGTAAAACTGACGATATGGCATCATTCAACACCCTCCATTAATCACACAATTTGAATGTAAGAGAACAAGCTAAATAAAAGAATGTAACGATACACTTTTATAGTTATGAAACGTGACATTCAAGCTATTCTTACCATAGAGGTCGGCTTTCCAGCATTTACTCTCTCTGCTGCTGACTGAAGTTGAGCAGAAACACCTCGAAGAGTTACATGTCTAAGAATAGAGCCATGCTTCTTGAATAAAGGACTTTTCTTCTCCTTTTGAATTGAAAGTCTACCAAACAGAGAGTGAAGTTATGTAAAATGTATGGAAATACTAAAATATTCATCACTATTACTAATTTAATAACATGGTTTGATTCATTACTCACAGTGAAGAACACTTTATCCTATCAAGATTAATGTTTGGAAATAACAGATTCAAGATATTGGTGTTGCTGTATGATACTGGTTGTACCTATCACTAGTAAAATTATGCTAGTACACATAGAATTTGTTTCTGCTGTTGTTAAACTTTAAGAACAGATCTATAAGCTGTAAAATTATTCTAGATCGTATCTGTTTCTCACAGGTCTAGTTGAGTCAGCAGGGATAATACAAACTCACTGCCAAAAGTTAAGCACAGAGAAGAAAATTTTAATTTCCAGAAGCCAATCTGAATTTGAGAGGCTGCAATTTGCTGCAGAGGTAGATGGAAGTATGCAAATGTGTTATGTATTGGGTCATCCGGAAAGTTCTGCAAGTTGTTTATAAATTCCAACGAAGCAGTACAAAAATATAAAAATATATTATTGAATCACATAAGCACCATTTTGTTCTATGACTTTTTGTCATCTTTCTTGCAGCTGAAATTTTTTTTTTTTATTTTAATCATTAGGCTTATTTGTAAAGAAGTTGCCAAGGTGCTATTTGACAATCTCCAAAGAATTGGAACTCCAGGATGAACAGAGAATTTTGAAGTGACCTCAAGAGGTGAAACTCTTTAGGGGCAAGGTCTGGTGAATATGGGGGTGACACAAAACATTTCAGACATACTCAATAAGTCTTTGTCTGACATTCAGTGAAATATGGGGACGCGCATTATCATGCTGGAAGATAACACCTGAACGACTGGTCAGTTCTGTCTGCTTTGCTTCAATTTTTGCTTTTAAAACTGTCATTTGAGAACTGTGTTTTTCCAAATTTATTATCTGATTTTGTGGCAACAATTCATAACAATTCCTTTGTAGTCCCATCATACACAAATTATTACTCTTTTGGGATGCAGACCCCTTCTCTATGTTACTTGTGGAGGTTCATTTGGCTTATCCCATGATCTTTATGTGGTAACATTATTGTATACTACCCACTTCTCATCTCCAGTAATGAGCAGTTTCAAAACAAGAGCTTCATTTCGTTTCAGCAAAGAATTACATGCCAAAATTTGAGTAAGCATATTCTGTTGTGTTTAAAGTACGGGGTACTCATACATAGTAGCGGCTTACATACCTAATCTTCTTCAAATGATCATGAACAGTACTTTTTGGAATATTTAGTCTGTGTGATAGTTCCTGAACTGTGTAACGTATATTTTCAGTGATAGCATCTTTTAATAGGTCCTCCTTTACAGAGGATGGTCGTTCAAAACAGGAATCATCTTTGAAGCTGAAATTTACACACTTAAATTTATCAAACCACCTTCAAACCATGTCGCTTTTGTTTAGTTTTTTGGATTTAAACATCATTTTGTAAATGACTCCAATGCTCTAAACCTTCACAATGCTGGCTTCTAAACAACTGTATTTTTTGCATATTACTCGATACCAAACCATGATTGGCTGTTACAAAACACATTTGCATACTTCCATGTACCTCTGCAGCAAATTGCAGCCCCTCAAATTATGATTGCCTTCTCGAAATTAACATTTTCTTCTCCGTGCTTAACTTTTGGTAGTGAGTGTACCAAAAAATTTAGTGAATTTTACATGATTTCTAAATAAACACATTTGTCAATATATGAATATTTTTATATCATTTTCTCAACCTTTTACAATTGCATATTTTTAAGATTAGCATGAATATATCACACCTCAGCAAAAAAAGTGACATAGCTAAAAAAATAAAAATTTTGATGTTATGTCATTGAAAAATATGTATGAGGTTCCTCAGGGTGTTATATTACTATTCATAGAATATAATAGAATTTAAAGACATAAAATTTAAAAGAAGCTTATAGAGAGTTTTAAAATATTATGGAGCACATGGCCCCGTAGGGGCCTTAATCTCCAGTATTGATACTTAAACATGGCGTGATGGAACTTGCCTTGTTGATAACATATGAGTTAAGAGTTTTAGACCTTGGACAGTTAACAAAAGGTGCATGGAATAAAGGTTGGTCATGGTATTTAAGGTTGAATAAAGTTAAAAGAAGCTTATACTTCATCAATATAAGTTTTATAGTATCCTTTAAATTGATGTTTCTCAAACTCTGCAATTTTCAGCTGTGTCACTTTCTCATATTGCACGGGGTGCAATATGAGAAAACAAGTTACCAAATCCTTTTATGAAAGAGGTAAAACATATTGATACTATTTACACCGCAGAAGATTTCTGACTAGTGTAGTTTTGCTTTTCCCCCACAATGCATAGCATGACTAAATAACTTAGTAGCTCAAAGAATCCTTGGAAATATTCTGTTGGTCAAGATCAAAACAATTCATGCTTGGGACATGTATGACCAGTTTTGTCCTGCACAACATGTTTGTAGTCATGACTGTAAAATGTCATGCAGAGAAGACTAGGTTACAGAATGGAAAAATGCATGTGAACCCCAGAAGGTTAAAATTAAGTGCAGCAATTAACTAATACTGAAAAAAGAAAATAATTTAAAATAGTAAACAAAGCTCATAAATATAAACTTGCAAAGACACAACATGAGAGAAAGAACTTGTGGTAACAAATATGAAAAGCGGACGATTCTCCAAAATAACTCAAAACTATAAATTGAAAACTAGAAGTATTTGTATATTAATGAATCCCACAATATGCAACATCAGAATTTCTGTGAAAAAAAACTTAACACCAGATCTTGAAATTTGTACAGTACACTAAGCCAACAAAATAAGTAAATTTATATGTGACAAAACATTTACTTTCTTTCACGACGGACATTAGACTCTATACTATCAATAGAAGTAGTTTCACATGTTTCTTGAAAGTATCCAAGATGACTTGAAAATTCTTCATCACTCAAAGAGATATCATCCGTCTGAAACAAATTGAAAATTAATATCATTAAGAAGCAAAGGGCAAAATTATATTATTAAATTAATCTTTATAAAACACATTAAAACTGTTATAAAATAAAAATTAATTTATGCCAAAAGAACAGTCCAGTAATAATTTTTATACTTATTCACAAATTCCTGTTTGATGCATTTGGATAATAAGCAAGCTGATATTTCTGTAAAAATGGAATCAAAGGAATTAAAAAATTCTGCATGCCGAACAAAGAATGTTATAACATAAATCCTGCTTTTAGCAATTTTGAGAAGGCTTTAATTACATACACCTTAACACGATTCTGAACTAAACATCCAATATCATTTAAAAAAGGAGGCTGGTTTTTTTTATAGATTCTTAACATTCTTAACAAAATAACATTGCAATAAAATTTCTGAAGCATTTAGTGCAAGACTGACTGAAAAATTATATGTGGCTAGATAATTTGAATGTTTATATAAATATTTAAAAATTAATTTGTGAAGATATGTTTATTTCTTAGACTATATTAAGTAGTTTGGAATATGCATCAATTGTATAGTATCCATCTTGTGCATTATTAGGCATCTTCTTACATAGGTAAAGTGTTTAATCTATTGATATTTCTCTCACATTGTAATTGCCCTCATTATTGAAAATTACTACTAAAATGGGGGAAAATGCCTTTGTGATCAAAATAAAAGCTAGTGTATAAGGATGGGAGGAAATATTGAACTCAGAATTTCTAACACTTTTCAGAAGGGTCCCTTTCCAGACCTACTAGCAATGGTTTTCATAAATTCAGCATAGAAAATATTTTTTATATTAAGGCACAACAAATGCAATTAATATATTTTCAACAAATGTTTTTATATAAGACATTAAAATTAAGTGTAAAGAACAAGGACAGGTTGCATCTGATCAAAGCTATTACAGATAACAATAAGCTACAAGGGTTTTTGCTATTTTCAGAGGCAAGTGATTTAAGCACTTTATTAAAATATTACCAGCCATGAGAAAAAATTCCTCAAACATTCCTCACTTGTCTCAAAATAAATTATTTAAAAAAAATGGACAAATGATTTTACTTAACTTAAACAAACATAAATTAATTCAGGAAACACATGGCAAATTTTAATAAAGATTCAACAAATTTCAAATTTAGAAGAAAAATGTGCATTGGTATTTTCTTTAGCCTCCCCCTATAAACTCTACAGTTTTTTTATACATCAATGTTTATTTGGTAGGCAAGTGAAAATTTGTAGAGGTAGAATTCCAAGAGAGAGAGAGTTTACCACAAAAAAAAACCTAAAAACAGAAAAGGCATGTTACCAGATTCGGTGCTGAATCCCTCACATAATTGAACAGTCCTGTGACTTTTCTTCACCTGTCACTTTTCTTGAGATGTGATATAACATTATTCTGAAGTTATTGCTCTTTGATAAGTAGTTGAATTTATATCACACGGGCTGGTTTTGTGGGACAAGGGCCATATTTAGCCAAGCTGCATCAAACACAAGACAAGGGAGGGGAAAAAGCAAGAAGTAGAAGGGTAAAATAGAAAGGAGGACAGATCCCCGGGGTACCTCGGGGTTGTGAAGCTCATATACACTTAAAGCAGACGAGCCACTGAGATACACATAACACTGGATCAACACAATAAGCTACAGCGACCATCTAGGATCAATATGAAAGAGAAATATCTGAGAACACTTCATAAATCTGAACCATGGTCAGATGACAAGGCCAACACCTGAGCACTGGCATCCCACTCTCCAAACTTCCACACCATGCCAATGTAAGGACATTCGAGGCCTCAACAGACTAACGTGCAGCAGCCCCCAGTACATATTGATCTTTGGTTGTATCAGGTTTTAAGCTTGCAACTCTATTGATTGCTAATCAGCAACTCTACCAACTGGGCTACTGCTGTTGAGTATAACAAAAAAATTTTTAATATTTTTAAACGACCATCAATGATTATGATATTTGTAAAGATAAACTTTCAAATAAATTTTCATGGCAAGAGAAAAATGTAAGTAATTAAATAAGCTGTGCACTTACTTACCTCATTCAAAATACTTTCTAACGTAGGAGGCGTATCAATAGCTGGTAAATCAAACTCTTTGTCATCGAGCTAACAAATAAATAAATATTATAAGAAAATGAAATAACTTCCAAAGTCTTTATCTTTAAAATAGTAAATCGTATGTTAAAAACAAAATACCCTAGTTTTGATTATAAGTTAACATAGCAAATGTGACTGACGTTCATTTTAAACTGGCAAAACTTTTCATCACTAAAATTAAAAACATTTTACCTCTTCAATATCAAAATTTAAATCTCCCAATGCTGATGGAGATATTTCTCGCCTGCTTTGAGGAGGAGTACTAAAATCTTCGGCCATTTCAAAACTAAACCATAGCAGAAAACAAATATTATGATTTTACGAATCTTGTTTCGCTGCCAGATATAAATTGTTTATAAATTCAGAAATTCGAAATTCTAGTTTTCTCGGTATGGTAGGCAAGTATTTTTAATTAACATCGTCACACTGGAATACAGATTTCTCTAAAAAATTTATTGTTGTCATCGGACCGTGTTTGAATATTACGTAATGTTGTCCTCGGATCTTTCCAGTCGGGTTTGATCCCTTACTATCACCAATAGATATATGTACTGCTCCAGTCGAAAGTTAATTAAGTATCTATCTACCTTAAAATTTTTCGGGGAGCCTTGTAATCCGATTGGAAGTGTAACGAATTAGCATTAGGATAGTTGCAAGTAAAAACGCAGACCAACCAAAGACCGTTGTCTACCTTAACCACTATACCGGTTGGTCGGCACCAGTTGGTGGGTTTCACGCCCTTATGAGACAACACTAAAGAGCCATCCATAGAGGAGATATAATAAAATTGAAATATATATGGTAATGCTAATTTTAGTTAACGTCGTACTAGAGCAACACAACGGGCTATTGACGACGGTCCGGGATCAGTCCCTTAAGGGAAAGATTCGAGGACAACACCTCGTAATTTTGAACCACGGTCAGATGACGAAGCAACACCTGAGCTGGCATCCCACTCTCCAAACTTCCACGCCAACCCAACGTGAAAAATATATATGGAGTAAATATATTAGAAGTCTATGGAGCCATCTGGCAAGCTCAGCGTAGGTAGTCGTAGTTAAAAGGAGCGGCATAATCGGTGTTGCACACGGGTGTTCAAACAGCAAGCGGCGGGCCTGGTACGATGCTAATTAAAAATTACCAATTAGCCAGGATATTTGGTAAGGTATTTTTTAACTAACTTTACACTGGAGAAATAAGTCCAGGGAGAAATGCTCCTGGCAGTCTTACAACCTGCACATAGCTAATAACCCGTTACGGCCTCAAGTAGAAGTACGCACTGACTGGATCAACCCAACTGGTTATTGGCGATGGAACGGGATCGAACCCGGTGAAAAGATACGAGGACAACGTCTCGTAATTTCGAGCGACAGTCATAGGACGAGAACAATGCCTGAGCTGGCACCCCATTCTCCAAACTTCCTCACCACGCCGACGTGAGGACATTTGAGGTCACGACAGGTTTGACGAACACCAGTCTCCGTGTAGACGCAATATAGTGGTTATGGTGTTAGCCTCTAGATCGTAAGTTTCCTGGTTCGAATCCAGGTCCGGGCATGGATGTTTGTAAACGTATGTTGTAGAGGCGGCTGGTGCACCTTAAAACTGTCTTGGCCGAAAGTCCTCACGTTGGGTTGGTGTGGAAGTTTGGAGAGTGGGGTGCCATGTCAGGTGTTGCTTCGTCATCTGACCGTGGTTCGAAATTACGAGGTGTTGTTCTCGAATCTTTCCCTTAGGAGATTGATCCCGGATCGTCGTCTTGCTCTAGTACGACGTTAACTAATAATTACATAAGGGTGTGAAAAAAGAAAATATACTCTACAAAGAAAAACTATTTATTTTTATTACTTAGCTAGTTTTGTTTACTTAAGTGTAAAACCATATAAATATTTATATACAGAAATTAAACTCTTGCCTTTACGAAATCTGCAATCAATTTTCTTGTATCCAAGCTATCTAAGATTTCATGTTGAATTGAAACTTTAGCTAAATTACTAAGTCTTTGCTGGTGCAATGATCTTAAACAGTTTTTTTTTTAATTTTTAACTTTGAAAAGGGCTTTTCACCAGATGCAACTGAAACCGGAGCTCAGGTGTTGCTTCGTCATCTGACCGTGGTTCAAAATTACAAGGATTGAAAACTGTGTTGTTTAACTCAATTCTTAGACTGTTTCCCGAGAAAGTACGGATCAGAAAATTAAAAAATTGACAAGATTTGTTCAAAATTGTACGAGGAAAATTTTTTTCCGATGCAACTATTAGTTTAAGGTTTATTAAGTGTCAAAGTTGAAAGAGCGTAATTTTTAATGCGAGTAATCAAAACACAAACATATTTTTAGTCTTCACCCGTGAGTTTTTTTTTAAAGAATACCTCTAAACGTGAATTTTTGCGTGGGTTTGCGAGCTTAAGCGAGCAGGTGGCAGAACCCCCTAGTATCTATATTAAAAAAAAAGTTATCGCCGTCAACGCAGGATTGAAAACTGTGTTGTTTAGCTCGATTCTTAGACGGTTTCCCTAGAAAGTTCGGTTCAGAAAATATGAAATTAACATTGTTTGTTGGCAAGCGTAAGCGAGCAGGGGGCGGAGCCCCTAGTACGAAAAAGAAAATAGTAATTGCGCGCCGGTTGGATTTTTTCCACCATGTGATGACATTTCTTATGCTATATTTGGGGTGGGTATTATGACAATGACTTTGAATATTACTTGACCGATCGCTAGATTTTCCGTCCCCTCTGGACATGTCATGCCTCTTGATGTCCGTACTCCACTTGGGTAACCAAAGGAGCGGAGTCTCGAGGTAATGATTGAACTATGTAAATATTGTATATAATCATATATCTCTACCAGTCTTGCATCTTGGTGTCCGTACTCCACTTGAGGCATTGTCTGGATTCTTCTAATTATTTTATCACTATAATGAATTATTCTACGTTACACTCCAAATCACTCAGAGTATCTTCCTCTCTTCTGCCTAACCCATTGCTTTGCAGTTCAGCCACAACTGAGCATATCAAGTGTATCACTGCTTGACGAACCTGGATCAACCTGTTGCCTGGCACCTTCCTTATGTACACTACCAAGAAGAAAAATTTTCCTGAACTCTAAAACTATCAAGCACTTTATGGACTGATCCGGAGACAGAGGGCCTGTGGCCCATGAGCTCCGTCCATATCCACCCCTTCCAGCAGCCGCCTGCGGGCCTGCATCGTACAAGGGCAACACAACGGGCCATTGATGACGGTCCGGGATCAATCCCCTGAGGAAAAGATCCGAAGACAACATCATGTATTTTTGAACCACTGTCAGATGACGACCAAATACTCTGGGTCTGTAAAACTTTCATTGTATGTCTATTATTTGGTATTCTATCCCTTGTGTCTGGCGTAGCATACCCAAATATTTCATGTGTGCCATGAAAACCTAATCAACCAGCGCCGACCAAACGGTATAGTGGGTAAGGTGTTAGCCTCTAGATCAGAAGGTTCCTGGTTCGAATCCGTGTATGGATGTTTGTAAGCGTACGGTGTAGAGGCGGCTGGTGCACCTTAAATCTGTCGTGGCCGAAAGTCCTCACGTTGGGTTGGTGTGGAAGTTTGGAGAGTGGGGTGCCAGCTCAGGTGTTGCTTCGTCATCTGACCGTGGTTCAAAATTACAAAGTGTTGTCCTCGGATCTTTCCCTTAAGGGGCTGATCCCGGACCGTCGTCAATAGCCCATTGTATTGCTCTAGTACGACGTTAACTAAAATTACCATCAACCAGCCATTTTAAATTTCAAGACTTTATTACCTTTATACCCCAATTTTAATTTCTAAAGTTGGTGTCAATTTCAGGGATCATCTCGACATAGAATTGCTATTTGTAGATCGAGATTACTTAGTTATAGCTACCCGAATTTAAATGTGAACACTATTTCAGACGTATGTTTCAGCGATCAGAGAATTATATTTATTACGCAAGTGCAAATCACAGAAATGCATTATTATATTTGCTATGCACGTGCAAACGATCGAAGAATTACTATCCGAAGTTTGTCAAACGCGTTAACTACTTAAATTCACCACGAGGAAAATTTATTGTAGCTCAAAAACTAATGATCGGAATGAGCTGAAATTTTGCATAGCCATACTAGAAGTCCTTCTGAATCGAGTCCCATCAAAATATAAGGTTCCAATTCATAATTTTTTCAAGCATTAATTTAATAATTATTATCGTATACTGAAAACTATTTGGAAAAAAAAAAAAAAAATTATAGATGGATTTTGTTTGGGTTGTTTAGTAGTAACATGGTACAAAATATCAACGCCATAGAAACATTATTTAGGAAGATATGCATAAAAGTCTAACTGATTAAGCATTAGGAAGTCCAATCTTTCTGTACTGATAAAATTCGAAACGGTAAGACCCAATGACTTGAAATTTTGGTAACTGAAGTTAAATTTTGATATAGATTCGAAACTGTCGAAATAGAGGATTTCCATTGGAAATTATGAAGTTGGGACGCAATTTAATATGAAGACGGCTCATTATGTATTATAATTTATAGACTAATTCCTGTCAAATGCCATCTTTGAATTTTCTAAACAGTTAAAATTGTTTGAATGAAGAGGGGTGGTTCGCTTTAATCCCCGCGACTGTAGATTTGATAACAGTAACACTAAACTATATATTATATTACAATAATGTACTGTAATCGATATTCTTAAGTGAGTGGAGTACATTGAAGAAACTACCGGACAATTTTACGATTTTCCTTGCATTTCAAACAAATTGAAATTCAGTTTATGCTGTAACTTTATTCAGAAATATAACATAGTTATTCGGTACCTTTGATGTGTGAAATGCATGCAGTAGTAAAACACATAAAAATACTTTAAATCTTAGAGTATATAGTTCAATTTTATTTGATTTTCCATAAAAAAACTATATAGGAAAATTTTATATTCTATAAAGAACATTTTTATGTAACATAAAAATCTAACATACGAGTTCAATGTGAGCATTAGATAAAATTGCTTGGTACAAACACAATATCATAAAATTAAAATTTTGGAGTTTCAGACAGGCTAAAAGGTAATATTCATGAACAAAAACAAATAAAATTCAATGTTATGTACAAGGCAATGAATGCTCTCTATTTTAAATTCCACAGGTGAAAATGACGTCTGAAAATTGAAATCATAACTTTTATGTTATTAAAACAACCACATTTTATGCATTAATTTTTAAACTAAAGCTTGACTACTGTTGACAAAAATAACCAAGATGAATTGTATACATATATAGGCACACAGATTTAACATTAATATTTTTTTATTGTTAAGTTTTCCAGAAAAAATAGCCGCCTTCAGGTGGACCCTTCCTCAACCTAATTTAATTGTACTTCAAGCTAAATTTTCCATTCTGTATAAGGAACTAGATATTTGGTTCAGGAATTAAAAGGTTGGTTTGGATTTATAATACAAAAAACATATTTTGCCAAACTGTGCCTAACACAAGACAACATCAAGTAAATGGCCATATACACACAAGGAAAGTTTTCCTGATACAGCAGAGAGAAATATACTAAAGGAAGAAACAACTGTGCTGCCTATAAGGGCCATATTTGATCAAGCTGTACCAAGCACATCAAGTAAATAAGCATACACACTAGGAAAGTTTTACTGACACAACGGAGCGAAATACACACAGGAAAGAATTGAACCAGCACCGTCTACAATTCACAGGTTGCGAATTAATAAAATTGTTTAGAAAGAATATGACATTATGCATATAACATGTGTAAATGATTTATAAAAATTCCAAATAATATAGACAATAAAATTTTTCAACACATAAATTGCATTTGGGATATTTTGTATCACAATAAAAATAGACAAACAAATATGATGGAATATCATAATACAAGTTAGATGTTAGTTACAAGTTCCGATAATTTATATCCTAGTGCACATGAGAAAAACAAGCTTTACAGGGAAATGTATAACTGCTGCTTTATTAAACCTCAATACACAACTTCACAGAAAAAAATAGCTATCAAGGCTTTTGAACCTAGTAGTTAACATTAATTATCATAGTATCTAAAAAGAATACTGCAATAAGGCGTTGAATACTGGAGTATAAAATAGTTATTGGGAATTGATGAATAACATGTAAGTTATTCATCAAGGACAAGGAGGATTATTTTAAGGACAAGGGTTTTGAAAAATATTAAATGGTACTTGAAATACCTATCAAGCATTTTGTTATTTTCGAGTATTCTAGCATTAAATATGTTTATTAAATTTCAAAGTATTCTATTTTAGACTTGCAGAAAATATATTTTGTTATTTTATGTTTTCAGGTTACTGGTGGACACCGTAACACTCAACTATCACAGGAGAAGGTAAGAAATCAGAAATAATCACAGAAATAAGGATTGTGTACCAATGCACAAAAATAAAATAGAATCAGTGTTATTCCATTTTTATGATAGAGTTGACTAAATTGAATAGTTTAAAGAAAATTTAGTACAAAGTAAAAAATATAATTTAAAAACAAAGCAATTTATAGTGTTTAATTTTTGATTACAAATCTTAATTTGACTTTCCATTGACAAATTAAGCTATCCCTTTTGGATAGTATTGAACAACAAAACTTAAAACATTCAGTTTAAGTAGTACAACAGTAAATAAACCAGACAATTTTTCAATATAAATTATATGTTGGATGTGCACGTATCACATAAAATATCTTAAATTTTAGTAGAAAGACATTCAAAGCTAAAATATGAAGCACACAATTTAGTAAATTGCCATTTAACATGCAATTAGTTACAGAATTCCTTAAAATACATTTAAAGGACAATGGAGGAATTTCATAAGCATTTAAAAATACAATTTCTTTTAAAATGCATTTTAATTTACTTTATCAACTAAGTACTCAAGGACAAATGTTGCAGTTTTAGTATCAATGTACTTTTAATGTCCATCTTAATTTTGCTGATCGCACACTAATTATCTTGATTAGGCACTGGAACTAAGTTAATATGCTCCAAATTATTCTTGCTCACTATTTATTTATACATTTATCTGATTTTACATTCCTTAAGATAAAAACCAAATGGACAAGGCAGAATAAATGTGTTCTTCAGTTAAATAGAGGCTGTTTTAAATTGGAATTTCAGTACCTCATATATTAACTTAACCTTAGAACCGATTGATACAGCAGTTGTACCATGATCGCGCCAAGAAAGAATTTATACAACAGCCAATATATCAATAGTACCTTGAAAGTTATAAGAATCATGTCAAAAATGAATCGCCCTTGTTATATCTATAGCCATAGTCTAAAGGTTAAGCAGATAATCATGACTACAGACATTATACATATATTGCTGACATTTGATTGAGTTTTAACATGAGCTCAGGTGTGTTTTTTAGTCTACCAGGCAAGACTTACATAACTTTTCAAATTTAATTTCGTAATTAAATCGAGAAAATAAAACTTTTCATAAAGAAATACCTTGTTTGCTTCTTTAAGAAATAAAATAATAATTATAAAAGGAAATAGAAAGAAAATAAAACAAATACATGGTAACTGACAAAAAAAGATTTA
This sequence comes from Metellina segmentata, assembly GCA_947359465.1. Lineage (NCBI taxonomy): Eukaryota > Metazoa > Arthropoda > Arachnida > Araneae > Tetragnathidae > Metellina > Metellina segmentata. Next base: position 57,065,702 of record OX375878.1, on the reverse strand, counting down.
AATTGATCTAACAGAAGGTAAATTAATTTAAATGGGAATGAGTACAACAATATAACCATTAATGAAGAAAGATCCATAGCTTGAGTTGCTATACTGTAAAGAACTCCTGCAAGACTTAATAAGGCTTGTAACTTTTTGACAGGGTAATATAAAACTTCTTTTATAGATGGAATAGTTAAAGGTAAAAATTAAGAAAAATGAATTTCATATATGTGGCATTATAAAAAAGAAGGACATGTTAAAAATTTAAGAAAACAAAGCCAAAAATTAAGTAAACAGTGAAAATATGAACAAATATGCTGTTGCATACATTACAGTAATAACGTATTTTAGGAAAACAAGTGATGTGGAAATACGTAAGAGAAACTATTGATTATGATTAGAGTCGAACAATTTAAGTTAAATCGCATGAAATTAAAAAAATAGTACTAATAAAACAATAAAATTGAAACTTTGACAGTACTTTACATGCTATCAAAAATTCAGAAAATTAGACTAGAATCAAGAATCACAAATAGCTAATCAAATTATGAGAACATTTATAACCAAACTAAGCTTTTTTAAACAATTAATGTTGGGGTTAGAGTATAACAATACAAACTTGAATCCATAACGTTAATAGGCGCTGTGGATACAAAGGGCAAAATTTTTGTCTCCCATATTTTGGTTTGTCAGACATTAGTGAATAATGGTATTAATTTTTTGTTGAGTTTGTCCTTACTAATATATAAGTAGGGCTGACAGTAGATGTATCTTCTAAGAGTGGCAGAGCTCTGCGCTTAAATATGTTTTTCTGGAAACTTTCGTTGAGTTCGCACTTCGTATCCATACCACCTCAATTATACAATACGCTAAAACACAAATATGATGTGTTGCGTAAACTTTATTATTATCAACCTGCCTATAAAAATTAAAATTTTTTTTTATGAAGGTGGGAATTTTTAATGAAAACAATCATGAACTTTGGAAAATAGATTTCTTTCACTGAAAAACATTTAATACAAAATGAAGTACTTAAAAAACTATTTGCAAAAAATGATTATATTTTACATCTCCACACAAAAACATTAAAGTGCTCCATAACAAAAAATATGCTTAATCCAGGCCTTAAAACAAAACCCAGCCACTACTACAATGTTTAGATTATTCAAAGCTAGATTTTGTAGGATGGTTTTTGAGTTCCAGTAACAAATTAAAAATATTTTTTTTTTCATGTATACTTTAAAAACTTTAAGTATTTGATAAGATAATTTATAATTATCCAATTCCAATACTTGTGTTAAGTGTGACAAGTTTTTTTTTTTTTTAAATTTAGAAGTAAAATATAACAACAGCACACTGACATCCTGACTTAAAACAAATAATACATTTAACAGAGCCCATTTAATTTTATGTAATTTTTATGCTCTGTTCATAGCAAGTTATTTTTGCTCATTGTCAAAAATACAAATTACATATACCAATGATTTTACTTTTTTATTGATACATCCCTTCCCACACTTGATAACATTTGGTTTATCTGTAGTATTGCACATAAATACGATAACTCCAACAAAACATCACTTACACAATGCATAGCAGTAAAAAGGCAATTTTTAACTTTTCAAAATCTAAACTCTTTTTTTTTTTCTCCATAAATATTACACAGTAAAAGAACTTAAAAATGTGAATAATGATACTAAAATTAAAATCAAACAGTATATTTTTTATCTATTTACAAATAAAATGGGATGAAAAAGAAATAACAAAGTATAATAATGATTGGATAACAAGATTCAAATTGGGAAGATACAGTTAAATTGGAACAACCATTTTCCTAATCTAAAACATCAGTCACAATATGTAGTTTCAACAATGCATTCAAGGTTCATAGTCACCAATCAGAAACCCTAAACTATGAGCATTACATTGTAGTTGGGCAGGTATGCCTTTCATTAAAAAGAATAAAAATAACAAACAGATGTCTATTCTACCCAAACATTCTACTCATTAAAAGAAAGGGCAATTTTTATTTATGGACAATTACTCTCTTTCGGGGCTTAAGACAGATCATTTCATATCATCAACAGCTCAAAAAAACAAACAAAACATCTTCATCTGTTCCAAAGCTTTTTCTAGCCATTTCAAAGGCATCGTAAGGAATAACACAGGTTTCTGGGAGACAAAATTGAAAGAAAATTAGTAATAGGTGAAAAATAAGTGCATCACACACCAGGAAAACAAAAATATAATTGAGATAAACATTAAAGACCACTTACTATTCACAACTGAAGGATTTCTGTAAAGTATTTTGTTTTCTCTTCTATCAAATCCACAAAGCACTATATAATGACCTAGAAATATTTTGAGAAAATAATTGATTTTAATCATAAGCAGCTACTGACATTTTAACTACATATCAAACCAGCCACTGTGTGGCTAGCCCGGAATTGGTTTGCTTAGCAAGACAAATCATATCATAAACAGCTCAAAAAAAAAAAAATCCATGTTTCAAAGCCGAGTTTCTCTGCGATGAAACAAATTGGCATGGTTCCTTCCAAATGCTGACAGCAAGGTCACGTGGGTAGAAAAAGTCCAGATTCGGGTGTTTCTTCTTTTCTCCGGAAGAGAAACACGTTGAAAACCAGGTAGAGGATAAAACTATTAAATTCATTTATAAATCTTCTAGATTGAATTTTAAAATTCGCTGCGACCCAAAAATTCGAACTACTTGTGTGCCAAATCTCACTGTTGTAAGTGCCCTAGAATCGTCAGGATTTTGTGGCAAGAAACAAACAAACAAACACTTCCTTTTATAATAGTAGAAATGGGAAACAAATGTATTTACCAAATGTGATTTTAAAACATCAGTCACAATACATTTTACTTTCCATATCAGGATATGAAAAAATTCATTGAGTTTTACTTTCATCTATTAATGCACAATTATGATTCCTTATCATAGTTAAAGTGTTATTTTAGAGACTGCATGTTTTAATCTAAGATTAAACAAATTTTGGCCAGCTTCCTGATGATTAAAATGATTTCCTCGTTTCAAGAGTTTATTACTGTTTTTCACCCTATGTAAAAATAATTGTATAAAATTATCCTAATGTACATGAATTATAATACTTATTTCATACTGGGTATAATTTTATTATTAAATTCAAAAACAGGTCCATAACATAATATTTTAGAAAGATATACTCTATTTTTACTACATGCACTATATGCAAGCATTCACATATAATATTTTAATCTTAAAAATACACTATTTTCTGTATATATATGTTTTCACAAATTTGCTACACTTAATAGTTTAGAACACTGTGGAAAACATAGGCTCTCATAACACCCATTTTATTTGTAGTATGGGGCTAAAAACAATTCGAAATAACATTTTGTGTAAAACTATTGCTTTATGCAGCTTAGGTTTTTTACCAGTGTCGATCGAAAAACAATTTTTTTCCAAAACAATGTTTGAACTAACTTTTTATTTCTTCTCATGATGTAAATAAATTATAGTTATTTGATTGACGAAGAAAGAATATTTAAAAATATTTAATTTTGCATAACTTACATTTTGTTATGGAATACGAAAAACCTAGGTGAAAAACCCATTGATTATAAAAGTATAATTTTGCTACTTGGTATCTGACAGCATTAGAATTAATGTTTATTTTTAGTTTGATTTAGAATTCTGTGTTTGCATATTTAGGTTGACAGCTAGATATTGCGATCTTTTTTCAAGCATCGGAATTTTGTTTCCGTTAGTATTTAAGTGTTTTGATAAATTGCCTATAGCAGATAATTATTTAGGAGTCATATTTTACTGATTTATTTACTTCCTGCAAAATATCAGGAATTAAATGTATATACAGTACAAAGTCCCAAATCCAGACGTTTTGCTAACCGCGTTTATTTTGTGGTTTTTCTCATTTTTTTATGAACAAGGAGTTAAACATGGACCTAATTGATGAAACAAAAAGCAAAATAACGGACATTTTCAAAGTAAATACTACACAGAAAAATTAGAAGATTTGCAAGTAAAATTTGTTGCACTGTATTAAAAAGGTTTTTTTCCCTTTGAAAGAATTATTCCTATTTATATATCTGCTATTTTACTATTACTATAGCAAACACAAAATTCATGCCAATTGAGATAAGTTAGATTAAGGTTTTTTTTTTTGACAAAAATGCAAATAATCCGAAATGGCCTAGATCCGGAGGATTCAGGATTTTGTACTACATTAGCATTTGAAGTAAATTGTAGAAACTATGAAAAAGTTAAAGTATTTTCCGTACATCTTAAATGATTGCAATTTTATATGAAAGAAAAGTGATCATTCTAATTCAACTCATTTAGCTGACACAAACCCATCATTCATAAGGTTGTCATACAATAATAAGCATTGCCCACTCTCTAACACCACTGTTATGAATCCACCAATCTCTACTATTATAAAATGAAGTTTCTGTGTGTGCGTGTTCGCGGTGTACTGACAAATTTATGGCATTTACAATAATGCAATTTGGCACACATGTTGTCCCGAATTTTTGTGATTTTATAGAGCAGCCCGATTTTTAAAATTTAATCTAGAAAATTTTAATGTTAATGCGATGTTTAATTATTATTTGGTTTCCTCTGAATGGCAACAGTCATGAATTAGTATTGAATGAATCTGTATTTACTGCGCTATGTAGCCGTTGCCGTGTAGCCGCCCGATTACTGGATATCCTTTAAAAAATTTATTGCCTTTTTAAAAGCATATTAACCTTTAGTTAGCGTTAACTTTTAACCTTTAATAAGTATCTTTTTACTGTGCTTACTTCATTTTTGGAACTGGATAATGGTTGTGCAATACGTTTGTTATTGTTTGGATATTATTTTCAAAGTCTAATGATATTTAATTTTGATCTTTTGTGCAATTTCTGGTTTGTTTCATTTATACAATCTTTTTTTTTTGTTTCTGTATAGTATTTCGGTTTTCGTATAGTTAATTTTTATCATTTTTGTTTCGATGTCTTATGGAAAGATAAGCGATATTTAATCCCAATTTTAAATTTAATGTAGAACATTTAAATATTAATTTATTATTATATTTTTATTTTATGTGGTTTCCTCAAAATGTCCACAGTATTGAAAGGGTCTTTACTGCACTAACGGCAATCTTGGATTTGGATCATTTATGCAAACTAAGAAAATTTCTTCTATGTAGTTCTACGCTCACAGGATGATGACGTGCTCTTCGAATTTCAATGTTTTACTGAGAAGCAAAGACATGTTCCATCAATTTATTGTTGCCATGTATTCCGAGATTGAATCGGAGGTGTTGTACATACGACTGAATCAGATCACTCAGAGTGAAACAGTATGCATATTTGAAAGATGCGTTGATGAACGATGGAAATGTTAAAACTGAAGTACACAGAAATCGCTAAACTTCCAAAAAGATATCAAAACCAAAAGTTAAAGGTGATCCTTTTGTAAATTTTTATGTTGCATAAATTATCAAAATTAAATATTGCTATTTTTTTGCAAAACACACTCAAACACAGAAACAAACAAAACAATTGCATAAAACAACAACAAAACTATGGCATTTCACTATAACTGCCCTTTTTTTTAAATTTACAATTCACAATGTTATGTTATATGGCCCAAAAAAAATGCTGTTTTTATGTTTCTGTTTAGTTTTACCTTCACTCTTTATGTGGCACCGCTACATTTTGCCTCACGAAAATATGAGGAATATTTGTACAACATTGTCGTTGAACGATGGAAATGTTAAAACTGAAGTACACAGAAATCGCTAAACTTCCAAAAAGATATCAAAACCAAAAGTTAAAGGTGATCCTTTTGTAAATTTTTATGTTGCATAAATTATCAAAATTAAATATTGCTATTTTTTTGCAAAACACACTCAAACACAGAAACAAACAAAACAATTGCATAAAACAACAACAAAACTATGGCATTTCACTATAACTGCCCTTTTTTTTAAATTTACAATTCACAATGTTATGTTATATGGCCCAAAAAAAATGCTGTTTTTATGTTTCTGTTTAGTTTTACCTTCACTCTTTATGTGGCACCGCTACATTTTGCCTCACGAAAATATGAGGAATATTTGTACAACATTGTCATCATTTTACTGCATTGTCGCTTTAGTGTAGTTATACCAACACTGACTTTATACAAAGCCTACATCGCAACTCAAAATCCTATTGCAAGACTATTACCCACTATTATATGAACTGCAGGCAGTTCACACTAATAGGTGTAGTTAAACATAAGTAACTTTTTCATATTCGTCTTATAATACACTCTCTATCAAAAATTAAGTACAGAGTGGAAAATGTTCATTTCCAGAAGCCAATCTGAATTTGAGAGGCTGTAATTTGCTGCACATGAAGATGGAAGTATTTAAATGTGTTAGGCAACAGCCAATCACTGTTTCGTTTTGAGAAATATGCAAAAAAGGCAGTCGTGGATTAAAATATCATTTTGTTAATGACACCAATGCTCTAACCTTCCACAATGCTGGCTTCTTATACGACTGCCTTTTTTGCATATTGGGGGCTGTAAATAAATAAATAAAAAAAAACTTATTGCGAAATGCTGTTTTTTTTGTTTGTTTCTATGTTTGGGTGAGTTTTGGAAAGCATAGCAATACTTAATTTTTATAATTTATGCAACATATAAATTTGCAAAAGAATAAACTTTAACTTTTGGTTTTGATATATTTTTGGAAGTTGAGTGATTTCTGTGTATTTCAGTTTTTGTATCGCAGCATTTTCACTGTTCATCAATGCATCTCTCAAATGAGCATACTGTTCCACTCTTAGAGTCCTCTGATTCAGTCTTATGTACAACTACCTTTCCGATTCAATCTTGGAATACATGTCGACAATAAATTGATGAAACGGGTCTTTTCTTTTCAGAAACATATCCAAATAATCCAAAACCAACAGTTAATATGCTTTAAAAATGATAATCCGAACTATCGTACTCTAAAACAAAAACAATAACAAACAACGTATTGCACAACTGCGATCCAGTTCCAAAAATGGAGGAAGCACAATAAAAAGATACTTATACTATACATTATGACAATCCAAACAAAAAGTTAATATGCTTTTAAAAAAGCAGTAAATTCGGCTAATGGTGGCTACATACGCACAGTAAATACAGATTGTCAATACTGACTGAAGACTTGCTATTCTTAGGAAAACAATAATAATTAAATATCTCATTACATTACTTTTAAATGTTCTAGATTAAATTTTAAAATTCGGGATGGACTATAAAATTGTAAAATATTCAGACTACCTATGTGCCAAATTTTATTATTGTAAGTACCATAGATTTGTCAGGACACGCAGAACACTAAAGTTAAGCACAGTGTGGAAAATGTTAATTTCTAGAAGCTAATCTAAATTTGAGAGGCTGCAATTTGCTGCAGAGTTAGATGGAACTATGCAAATGTGTTATGTAACAGCCAATCACGGTTTCGTATCTAGAAATATAAAAAAAGGCAGTCGTATAAGAAGCCAGCATTGTGAAGGGTTAGAGGAGATGCATGTAAGTGCTGTAATAAGTGTTTACAACTTTCGTAGAATTAGTTTTCAAGACGGATGTGTTTCTGTGACTTCCACAACACGAATAGCAAATAATGAGCGCTGCTGTTCTCAGGGATGCCTTGAAGTAGGGCAATCAATCACTGATGTTGCTCTTTTCTTTGACGTTTATTCCGTCATTTCATGATTATGCAGACAAGCCAAACAGTTGTCCAAATACCAATGGCCCGCTGCCCAAAGTTTACGACCCCTGCGGTTCATCGATATATTGCTGTTGTAGCAAAGCACTGATCATGTATGGTTGTGCCAAAGGGTAAATCTTTTTTCCCAAATAAATAAAGATGTAAATGTCATCAAAAAGCAACTCTTGCGAGAATTGCCCTGTAGTTTTCAAATTTACAAATCTATAGACATTACGCGTAACACAGATAAGGCCATTAAACACACACTAGTTTTTTAACACACTGAAATCACCTGGAGTACTCTCGCACATATTGGAGCACCGATAATGCTTCTCACAAATCTGAATCCACCTTCACTGTGCAATGGCACGAGACTCTGTCAAGAAACTCATGCCAAATATTATTAAAGCCACCATCGTGACCAGACATGCCGCAAGAAAACGTATTCATTCCTAGAATTCCAATCATCACTTCTGATATCCCATTCCAATTTAAAAAACTTCAGTTCCCAGTTCGTTCAAGTTTCACTGTGAGCATCAACAAGGCACAATCACTTAAAGTCATACGACTCGGTCTCATTAAACCGTGTTTCTCCCATGGTCAAGTGTTCGAGATAATTGAATACCTTTTTACTTTTTATAAATGGATATCACTTACATTTCTTGCCAGATATGGTTATTTTAATAAGTGTATTGGTATACTCTCGAGGAAAAAATAATCAAGTATAAAATGCTCATTAAAAAAAAAAAAATTTTTTTCCTCTCACACACATGGCAGACTTATTTCATTGAGTTTAATTGTTTCTAAAGTTACATTTCACACCTACAAACATTGCTAATTTTAAAAATTCAGATAAGCAGTAAAATAATTTACTTTGTACTCAACAAAATAAAAAAAATTACCTTTAATTTTGGTCTATTAATCTATTTTATTTAAAATTCAAAATTATCTCAACTTACAAAAATATTTCTAATTTTTCTGTCTTTCTATTATCTGACTAATTTGGGGTTAAAAGATACTGCGTTGCCCAAACCAGCACATTTCATTGTTGCGTTAAAAATAAAATACACATTTAAGTTGTAAAATTTTAAAAATAATGTACTCATTTTTTTTTGTTTTGAGTAAAAATTATCTTTTTTCACTCCTTTCACCATTCAATTTTCTCAACTGCCTTTTTCAAAAACTTAAATCTCTTTAATTCTTACAAAATGCAATTGTTTGGCATTGCAGTAAAATATGCATGTGTATAAGATGGATTTTAAAAATAATACAGCAATCAACAGAAATTCTACAAGTTTTTATTAAAAATTTCAACAAATTTGAAATCTGAGCAAATTTGTAATTTTTAATTAACATCACAACAATAGCAACACAATGGGCTATTAACGAGGGTCTGGGATCAATTCCCTTATTGAGAGATCCGAGGTAATTTTTAATTATCGTCTTAGTATAGCAACTCAACGTGCTATTGACGACGGTTCGGGATCAATCCCCTAAGGGAAAGATCCAAGAAAATTGGGTAACTTTTAATTAACGTTCTCGAGCAACACAACTACCTATTAACTAGAGTCGGAGTTAAATCTAATAAGGGAAAGATTCGTAGACAACATCACATAATTTTAAACCATGGTCAGATAGTTAGATAACACCTCAGCTGGCACCCCATCCTGCAAAACACACTGATTGGATCTCTTCGCAATTCCCATTTCGCCGCATTTCATAATGACGAGGCCATCACGACGTTGTCCGTGGTGTTAGTGATTTATGCAGCAATCAGGCAAGTGAAAATTTTTGTAATAAAATATAATTGTTTGCATAGAAGCAAAAAGAAATCACTAGTAAAAATTCTTACCTTGATAAGAAGAGGAACGACGACAACCAAGCATTTGCACCAGGCACTAAAACATTAGTTAAATATAACTCCACGAGTTCAATTGAAAAAAGTATAATCCTAATAACATGAGAAATGAAAACAAAATGAGGTAAGAAATTAACCATTTAGAAGAGAATTTACAATGTTTGAATTGTTTGTACTAAACATAGTTCAGGTCAAACAAAATTAGTTATATGCATCACAGAAAAGCTCTGAATTTTCAGACAATCCCATTGATCATCTTACATAAGCTTACAGTTCATGCGAAAATGGAAAGAACTGATAGCAAAATACTTTGAACTTCAGTCATGTAATTATTGTTTTGGCTTGTTGCAGTCTGTTAAGTTTTTGTTACAGGAGTGCTATTTAAAACAGAATCTGAATCTTATAAGCACCAGGCTAACACCGAATTTACAACCCAGATCCTGCTGATTCAAGGGCAGGTCTTGGCTACCAGGTCAGCTTTGTTTTTGAAAAAGATACATCTAGGTATTTTCATTTTTGTTTAAAATATTGTGAACATATTTTGAGCTATTGTCAACCAATGCTCCCCATTCTGCAGCAATTTGTCCATTTAGAATACAGTACTGTCAATTCAACTTTTGGAACTACTACAAAAATTATTTCCGTCTTCAGCAAATTTCCCCACTTATCCAAACAGCTGCAGAACCTTATGTGCCCTATGCAAAGGGGTAGGTGTTGATTTTTGTTAAAAAGAAAATAAATATATTATTTGGCCTAAAATTGAAATGCACAAAGAAAAATTAAAAAGCCAATAGCATTTTTGTAATAAACTTATCATTATTTAAATGAAAGATTACTTAACCTAATTTAAACTATTTCAAGTGATGACTGCCAAAGCATAAGGCAGTCAGAATAATATGTGGAAGAGGGATAGCTTCCATCATTTTAAGGAACATTTTTGTCCCAAATTAAATCTAAAAGTAATCTTTCTGTAGCCAGTACTTTAGCTTTTTCAGGAGTTTTTTAAGTTGAACGACATTTTGGCTTGAAAAATGTAGGTGTTGCCACTCTGCAGTAAGAGCAGTTAAATGCTTAACTAAAATGTATATAGATAAATAAGATGAATGGATAACTAAAAGAATGGTATTAAATAACTCCCAGACTCTGAACTTGAAAAATTTACATTGATTACACCAGGCATCAAACAGGGTTCATACAGAATTTTGAATACAAAAATTAAGGAGTATTTAATGAGTTGTCTCAAAATTTTTAAGGAGTCATAGAATATAAAAATTAACGAGTATGTAAGGAGTATTTAACGAGTTCTTTCGAAATTTTTAAGGACTCTTAGAAAGTTTATACACACATTTTCAAGTGTGAAAAATAAAAATGTTTCATCACTTTTAAAAACTTAGTTCCACTTAACATTACTAATTACTCAAAACAATAAAATTATACTTTGATATTTCAACTCAACACAAGTTCCTTTCCCCCCTGCTTGCTGGAGCTGTTTTATCTAGGATCCTGCTGTAAGCAGTTCTTATACAGTGAAATCTCAGTATAACGTTTCTCAGTTTAAAGTACACATTTCTCTCAAATCCCAGCTAAAACTCACAATAATAGAAATCCAAGCATATTTCTTTTCAATTTAAAGTATTTTTCAAAATAAAATATCAATTAAATATTTTTAGGATGAAGTTATACACTACAAAGTCCCAAATCCGGAATTGTCCAAAATCTGGTCAATTTGGGAACTGGCTTTTTTTTTCACTCTTTTTTACATCGTTTTGACAATTTGTTAAGAACAAGAAGTTAAACCTGGACCTAATTGATGAAATAACGCAAAATAACGGACATGTTCAAAGAAACTACCACACACAAAAATTAGAACATTTGCAAGTAAAATGTGTTGCATTTTTTCAAAAGGTTTTTTTTTTTTTTAAATATTCCTATTATGTATGTGCTATTTTACTATTGCAAATCCAAAATTTGCGGGGGTGGTTTTCTTTAAGGTTTTTTTTGACACACACACACACAAAAGGCAAATAGTCAGAAATCCAGTGCAAAATCTGGAAAAGTCCGAAATCTAAAAATGTCTTAAGTGCAAAAAAGTCCAAAATTCGGAAAAATCCAAAAAATTTAAAAATAAAAAATCCAAAATATGGAAAAGTTCAAAATCCAAAAAAGTTCAAAATCCGAAAAAGTTCAAAATCCAAAAAAGTTCAAAATGCGGAAAAGTTCAAAATCCGGAAAAGTTCAAAATCAGGAAAAGTTCAAAATCCGGAAAAGTTCGAAATTCGGAAAAGTTCGAAATTCGGAAAAGTTGAAAATTCGGAAAAGTTCGAAATTTGGAAAAGTTCAAAATTCGGAAAAGTTTGAAATTCGGAAAAGTTCAAAATTTGGAAAAGTTCAAAATCAGAAAAAATTCAAAACCCGGAAAAGTTCGAAATTTGAAAAAATCAAGTTCGAAATGCAAAAAAGTTTGAAATGCGTAAAAATTCGAAATATGGGACTTTACTGTGCTGAGATTTTTTATTGTAACCTACAAGTAAATACAAACGACAGATTTCAGACAGAAATGAATGAAATCCGCAACTATTTTTGATATAAATGAATAGGTAAATTATTTTTTAACTTCAAATATTCTCAAGTATGAAATAATCCACTTCGATTATAACAGATTACGATTTTCAATACATTCTCAATGCTACTCTTATATGGAGATTTAATGTTGAATTAAATTCAAAATAAATGAAATGCGATAATATTTCGTCTACTTAATAAGTGAACTATCGCTTTCGCTAAAGAAATTCAAGAATTTGTAATAATCAACTTCGATGATAACAGATGGCGATTTTTAATACGTTCGTAACGCTCCTTCAATATTTAACGATCACTATTTACGATCTGTCAGTGACTGACATTCTAGAAGGGGGTCCTCCTTTTGTTCGACCCTATTGACCGTCAGTCGTAAATACCACTCAAGGCTCTATCGCAGAAGTTAAGTAATTAGGTAAGAGGGGGTCGGACATGCATGTGGCCGTGATTCGCTACATGGTGCCTTACTGATGATAGCCTTTTCTCATGAGAAAATTTCAGACTTGCTGCCAATACACCGCGAGCAACGTTAAGTATCCTGTTCCAATTGAAACGGTACGTTTTGGTACCCATTATTTCGGTGGAACGTAGCGCATTTCGAAATTGAAACGGCGGGGGAAAAATTAAGGAGTAGCACATAAAAATAAGGAGTTTTAAGAGTGCTTAAAAACGAAAATCCATTTTAAGGAGTTCTTAAGGAGTTTTTAAGGAGCGTGCGAACCCTGTCAAAATAGATTTTTTAATGCAGGTGCACCTAAGTTTTTAAATTAGGTGCACAGGTTATATTTAGGGTGCATAGTTAAAAAAAAACGTAATATAAGGGCATTAATGTAGGGTAAACTACTTAATTATTTGGGTATGTTTATAAAGGCCAGTATAGTAGATAGTAAATAAAAATATTTAAATACCTAAATTCTCCCTTCTCCGGTGCACGGCTGTCGCAACAGTCGCTTCAACAGAGCTATCTAGCAAATGTTTCGATCATCGGAAAGTTCTGGTGGCAGTGGCACAAGTAAACCTTCCTCATGTATAAAATTGTTACGGCCTAGCCATTTTGTTTTCGCATAGTGTGTATTTAGGAATTTTAATTACGTTCCTTTAGAGTAAGAGAGAGAGAGAGAGAGAGAGAGAGAGAGGTCGATACAAATATTTTTCTAATAGATAAAAATAACAGTACACGTTTTACCCCTTATTTAATGTTGGGTGCACTGCGTGCATCTAACGTGAAAAATTAAGTGCGCAATTTTATTTTCATGTGCACAGTGCACCCGGGTATTTCGAGCCCTGGATTACACCACTATTTAAGTGTGTTGGTGGTTAGAATGAAAAGTAATAAGGCCAACATTTGAGTGATTTGAGCCTGAATGAATCAAATTTAAATAATTAATGTAACTTCTTTGTTCCAGAGGTACACATACAGACTTTAGTTTTTATACCTTGAAAGAGGTTCTCTTATAATGTCAAAATTCTTGATTACAACCATATATTTATATGTGAATACTCAATGAAGTTAAGTACAAAATTCTGCATATCCCAAGTTTGGAAACATGAGAATAATTTATGAGTGAGACAACAATATAGTATTCATAACATTGCATCATGCATTTACTAACTTAATACAAAATCAGTAAATTTACCTTTTTAGTCTGGCAGGCGCAGGTATCACAATATAACAAATTAGCATTAACAAGTACAATGGCTGGATTCCCTGAACTAAGATGATCCAAAATTTCATCCAAGGCTACAGATCTAAAAAGAACAGCTTAATTTAAAACAACTGAGGATTTGACATTTTCTATCTTTCAACAATTAGAGAATTTCAATTCATATAATTTACAAGACCATGTTCTGTTCAGATTGAAACACAATTCTACAAAGATATTTTGATACAGTGTTAAGTGAATATACATAAATACAATGGGATACATTTTATTTACTTCAAAAAATCATGAAAGTTGTAAAAAAAGACTACCTTTTTTCGACGTGGACACTATTCAAATGTGCAGTTAGGAACCTGCCATTGATTCGTTCTGCATCTTTCTTTAGAACTCGCAAATAAAAGTCCTAAGAATAAAAATTTAGTAAAAACCTCATATAAATTCTAATAAGTCAGCTGTCAAAATAAAAAGCACTTTAAGCAACATTTAGAAATCATTGAATTGCTTGATACTTTTAATTTTATGCATTATCTCATGATTACAAAAAAAAAAAAAAAAATCCTAATTATAATAAACACAAAACTTTCAAGTAAACAAAATCAAGATTTATATTTTAAATATAATTCCAGACTTTTTGAACTTTAAGAATATGTAAGCCAATTAAAATTACAAATATAAATTTCATTTTGTTCAAATAAACTTAGAACACCTGCCATATTTAACATAGTATTGTTAAATATGGTAGTTCTATAAAATATAACTTATTTTCTTGCTTTAGATAATGTTTACATTACAATAATGAACACAAGCAAGTGATTGAAGATGAACATGGAAATTTAGCAGTTTCAATATTCTTGCAGTTCTGCTACAGCTTTAAAGTTCTATCACTGATTTAACTTGAGTACAGGAAGCCAGTATTAAACACAGAATGTGAAGTTAGTGTGGATTTTCATGTTAACGAAAATATATATATGTCCATAAGCTCCTTTTTATAGTTGTATATTGGACTTAGAATATTATGTCCATCTTAATTTAAAATCAAACATATATTTACATCACAAGCTTTATAGATTGGACGCCATAGGCAAAGACTGTTTCACCTGTGTGACTTTCAGCCATATAGTCCATTTTACGGAGGAGTTTTGGGGATTAGGGAAAGCCCAGCAATACACTATGCATATAAAACATTAAAGGAAATACATTAAAGACATAAGAAAAGGAATACAATTTTTTTTTAATTTATAGAGAACAAAAAGGCAGACAAAGTAAGGCTGTTTGTTTTAAGAGTTTTATGGCACAAGGGTCATATTTGGCCAAGTTGCACCAAACACAAGACAACGTCAAGTGGAAAATGTCATGAAAGGAGAAAGAAGAGGAATTGGGGAATTGAGTATTGATGGTTGGTATTTTAATTAACATCACACTGGAGCTATATAACAGGCTATTGGTGATTGTCTGGAATCAAACCAGAAAACAGAGTAGTGGGATATAAACAGAAAGATTGCTTGGGTATCTAGGGAGCATGACCTTCATATACTAAAGACTCCATGGGACAAGGAAAGACCATTCAGGTACCTTGGGTCTATGAACCACAAACATGCATAAAGGAGATGTACCCTGAGGACGAAAATAGGGAATATTATGTAAACATTTATAAGAAGTAAGGTATTAGGTGGTGGTAAGCTATGCTATGGCACGAAGAATAAATGGTATTGAACCATTTATTCTTAGTGCCATAACATAGCTTTTCTTTTGAATTTGACAAAAAGTTTTGGATCCTAAAATGACAAAATCCAAGAACATTTACAGCATGAAATAAAAAGTAAGATTATATTATCTTAATGATACAAACCTTAGGATATAAGATAATAGGTACATGGTGAAGACCTTTTTTGTCTTATAACATACAGACCAGAGACATACTCAACTATAACAGTTTGCCTGATATTTGATAATAATAAAAGGGATATATATTGGACATATTTTAAATTATTTTTATAAGGGATATATTTTAGATCCCTAAATATGGCAATTATGCTTATTCACTTTCTTGGAAGCATGGTCACATTCATAAAAGCTACAAAAGCCAAGAATGGATTATCTTCAGAGGCAATTCTATTTCACCCCGCTAACCATTTTTATCTATATTACCACTTTTTCCAGATTTTTTTTTTATTGACCAAACTATGGAAATCAAATAATTTCAAACTTAGGTTGGTTATTTATTAATTCAGTTATTCACAAATTTATTTGTCATTTTCATGTCAAATCACACCTTCTAACACTCTTTGACCATGATTCTACATGAAGTTCTGTGATTGTTAGGTTCAGGGGTAAAAATAGTCAAACTGTAAAAAAGAGGAAAATATACACAGTGTTATTTTGAACTACAAAAATAGCGTATTTGTGTACTAATGTAGACAGTGGTGCAGCCAGATATTTTTTCATTTGAAGTTAATCCATAACCACTCATGGCTGTGCCACTAGTACAGAATAAGTGTTTATGATAAGCATGCATTTTTGCCTATTATTTTGCTTTATAGGCTCTATAAAGTCCATTATAAATGGGAAATTTTTATTTGGAGGGGGGAGGGCTTTAACCCATAACCCCCTCATTGTGGCTGCACCACTGGTACAAAATATGTATTTATGACAAGCATGTATTTTTATAATTCAAAACCACTTTATTTAATTTTTCTTTTGCATCTTTCCAAACATTCTCTTTATAGTTAGGAAAAAGGACAAAAAAATCTGAAAATACGCATAAACTCAAATTTTGCAAAAAAGAAAAATGGCACATGAAAACGTATTTCACACAAAAAGAAATAAATATTTGGCAACTCTGTAAATAGTATAAAATAAGTTGTATGAAGTTGAAAATGTTATTTTTATGAATAATTTTGAACATATCACCAATGGTGTGATTTTTTTTAACAGTGGCAATTTTCCCAAAACCTTGATACAAAAATGAAATTAACAGGAAATAAAAACGCTATGTTGAATAAATCAAATAAAAATAATTTTATTAAATAGCATAAATGTTATATGAAAAAAATAAGTTGACACTAAAAATAAAAATGGTACAGCTTCAGTCTACGTTTATAGCAATGGACACAGTCTTTGCACTTTTCTTGGCTCACTTGTAGCACGTAATGACAGGTTAAGGTAACCCATCTGTATTGCAGATTTTAACAAAACCTCCACAAACAGAAAGTTTAAAATTTTCATTTTGAATATTCTATTAAGTTCTTTCAAAATCCATCAAACTGCCGTTTGATTCCAGTGGTTCATTTGAAACAATTGTTTCCTTGGTAACTTAAGAAGTGCACCATAAAAAGCGCCAAGGCCATTGCCACTGCTATAAATGTAGACTGAAGCTGTACCCCTGTGGTAAATAAAATGTAACTTAATACAATCTAAATTTACAACCTTTTTTCGAATATAAAATACGTTTTTCAAAGTCTTTAATCAATTTCTGTCAGCTTACATTTTCCATAAATATTCTTATTTTCTAATTAACTCAACTTTTAATCAAATAAAACTTAAAATTAATAACTCGTATTATCCAAGAAATAATTTAACTTATTAAAACAATCATCATCCCTTACAAGAAGCATCATTTTAAAATTTTCAGTGGGAAGAAATAGCTGCAGTCTATGTTTAAAGCGGTGGCCACTGCCTTGTCGCACTTCTTAAATCACCAAAGAAAGAAGTTTTAACAGATTTTAAAAGTATACTTTCTAGAATATTCAAAATGAAAATTTAAACTTTCCGCTTGCCGAGGTTGCCATAAAAGATGAAATAACCTTATCGGTTAAATAACCGAGCATCTTATTTTCTGGGTGAAAGAAAAATCACATTAAAAGCTGATCAACTTAAAATATTTCATTTATACCTTTTCTGTCGCATCATGACTGACATATCACGGCCAATAGATAACAGCTCTGCTTTCTTAGGAAACTGTAGCTTTACCTACGAAATTTACAACAACAACGTACGCTAACTAGGCCAAAATCCAAGTTTCCATTAAACGAATAAGCTTCTCACAAAGGATTCTTTTCAAAGAGGAATTTGCAAGACTTATCAGCTTGGCAAAATTTAGGAGTGCAATGTTGCCGATATATGTCTTATTTGGCACATTTTACGTTTATAAAAGACAAAAAAGTGCAAAAATCGGAATTTGTTCATAAAAAAATTATAAAAATCGGTCATTGTATCAAAAATTAAAGAAAAGTCGGAAATACCTACAAAAATCTGAAGAATCGCATCCCTGTAGTTAGGATATTCACACTTTCCTTAGTATTATATTTTTACATTTATTCTTTGGCTGTAATTCCATGATATTATTTACTTCTAAAGAAAAATTGTAGAAAACGCAAAACTTCTCAAAAGAAAAAAAGCGGAAATCCGCATAAACACGGAAGATTTTCACATCTGTAGGTTGCAGGATTTATCAAATCCACAAGTGATCTTAAACAAAACATTTAACAGAATTTACTTCATATACATATAGCAATCATTTGACGAGCCAGATTTTTTTCTAAGGTTTGAGGAAATTATTACTTGTTAAATCATTAATTATTTATCATTATTTACATTAAATATTTAATACTTTTAATCATTAATTAAGTGCTCAACATATTGTAAAATTTTCAAGCCTATCAATAGATTTATAGATATTAAGCCGACCAATCACGTAAAAGCTGTTCCGAGAAAACATGTTTAGTTCAAGTACAGTTAATGGAAGCACATTCAATACTTATAGCATTTCCTTTCAAATCTCATACATACCAGTTCTATACAGTGTGATGATCTTTTGATAAAAAATCGTTGCAAATTGTCTTAATAGCATTTATGAAAAAATCCCAAAGTAAGGTGCAAAAAATACTGTATCACTTAGATTTCCAAAAACCACCTGTAAGCAAACACCTTTCAATAGATTGAACAGATCAGCGAGCAAATAACTTGAAATAAAAATCAATAATTGTAAATTCACAACTTAAAATAGAAACCTCACATATTCCCAAGGGTAAAGAATCTGTTGTCCATACTGGACATGGGGTGTGGAGGGAAGAGGATTCATTATGGAGCTTTTTTTTAAAGCATCTGGGGAAGGGATAGAATGAGTTTGTGATTTATCATCTGTGCTTTGTTAACTAAGGGGAATTAATATTCATGTAGGAAAAACAACTTGTCCCTGGCAAAAAATTGGTGTCAATTTGGAAACATTTCTGTCTTAGCTGTTGGCCACTACAGGGCAGTTTTCCACATGAAGATAAATCACCAGAAGGGTTACGACCCAAACGAATAAAAATACACTAAAAAAATACAAGACGTATTTTTTTTTTTGCCAAAAAAAGATAATCAAACTCTTTATTTTCATGGGGAACATATGATGGGATTTACAGTCATGTTTCAGTTCTTCCAATCAAAACTCCCAATGGTGGATGCTCATGAGAAATATTTAAATACTTTCATAAAAAAATTGCTTGTGTACAATAAATAACAAATCATGAGATGTAAAGAAATGATTGCAAATAATACTTATGGGTGCATGGAAAGTTACCTCGTTTGAGTATCCTGGATTCACGCCTAAAGTTACTGTAGCATACACATGACGAACCCCAAATTTCTTAAGCAGGTATGCAAGATCAATAGTCCAAGTACTGGAAAATAGATGTTTCATAATGATTATAGATTTCAATTTTTATAATTCATAGTAAAAATGACATATATATTCAGACGATTCAAAATAAAATAAATTTCAATTAGGAAAACTACTAAAAGCATTCAATAACCTTTTGTCAAAGCCTTCTTGTCTTGAAACTGTATCAAGATTGTCTTTCATGTAAAGTCTATCTCTGTCACTGAAATAATAGTAAATAAATTAATTTGAGGAGTTGCATATAAATATCTTGCCAAAAAATGAGAGTTTAACTCTTAAAAATGTTTGTAGTGCATGAAATATACATTTTGAAATGGTTTTAGCAAAATTCAAATAGGAATAAAGCTTTTTTAAAATTAAGTTTTAAGGATTGTAATCCAATTTGATACAACATAAAACTAATCTACCAATAACACATTCAAATCAAAACATTGAAAGTTACTCTTCACCCATGTGAAAATACAGTGGATCCCCTCACATTTCGATGTATTTTATATAGATGAAGGTAAAATTTAATAAATTTTTTTTTATCTTCCTACGTTAGTCTCCCATAAAAATGATTGAAGAATTATAAAGTTTTTCAAAAAACACTAATATAAAATAACAACATCAGGTACACCAAAATAATTGGCAACCTTTTATAATAAGTACAAATTTACGCAAAACTGTATAAATGATGTCAAAAACTTTTTACGTCCTATACCTTTGATTGCTTTAAGTTTTGAACATCACGTTGGCATGAGATATATGCTCAAACTCTAAAGCAATTTCACTCCACTTAGTTAATGATAGATTTTCAATGGAATTGTACTGTTTTATAAAGATTTGCAGTTTCTTCAGCTTTTCTCACAAAGAGGGTATAAATTAACTGAAAATGGATCTTAATATTCATTCATTTATTTAAATTCATCCTTTATTTTATTTTTGTACACTAATCAGATTATTGTATCCAAATCACTACATTTTAGGTTATTGTAATGTTGGATTAAAAACTATGATTTCATTCAAATTTAGTACCAAAATTTCTTTTAATCTTAGATCAGGGCTCGAAATACCTGGGTGCACAGGTGCACATGAAAATATAATTGTGCACCTAATTTTTTCCCACTAGGTGCACCTAATTTAAAAACTTAGGTGCACAAGGTGCACCTGTATTAAAAAATCTATTTCGAGGCCTGTCTTAGATCAATGATTGTTTTACTATAAATACCTAGTAAGTTCCATTTTTAGGCTTCTGATATGTTGCCATTATTTGGTTACAGCTGTGCTTACTAAATTGTTTCACAAACTTAATCACTTAAAACAATTTCATTGGTGAACTTTTAAATTTTGTATCTCATAATTGGTGTATAGTTTGGTTTCTAGTTTTTCATAGCTCTTGAAAAATTTTGATTTCAAGATTTATAAGGTTTTAAAAGCAAAATGACCTATTTAACCTCAGTATTTGCAATAATTCCAAATGTGAGTACACCAATTAACGAAATACACCCCCCAATCACTGCTGCATTTGATTGTGGCACAAATGATACACTAATAAAACTAATTAGTGTTTACTTCACATAATTTTTTTTTTGTATAAAATATCAAGAACTTAAACTCTGCATTGAAAGTTTATATTTTCAAGACTGATACAGCATTGAAAATAAATTTTTTTAAAGTGAAGGATGCTCAAAGGAGTTTGGCGAATGTACTATCAGCACAATACAAATCATTCATTTATGACTGAATGCTGTATGTTGGTGGCACATTTGGATTTATTGAATATACTAGTCCAATATGCATTCTTGACTTTTAAAAAGAAATCTGAAACGTTTTGGTGGTACATTTGAATTTTGGTATTTTTACTACACTGAAAGTGACTGAATACTTAAGTGCCTGATTTCATGAGTTTCACATTTTAGTAAAACTCTTAATAATTATTCATTTATTTCCATGGGAGACTAAATTTTTTGACATAGTTTTTAAGTGATACAATTTTATCTACATCTAAATAAAATACATGAAAACGGTTAGAAATGTGAGGTGTGTAATACTTTTGCGATCCAACTAATAAAAGCAGTACTGAATGCTGCCTATAACTGAAATACTATTCATGAAGCAACAAATTTATATTTTCTTTTGCCTGGAAATAAAAATTAAAAGGGAACTTCTTAGAGTAAAAATGTAAGATTTACCCAAGAACCATCATCACAGCTGAAATGCCACAGTCCCATGATAAGTGTTGTTTCACATGAACCAGTGGAATTTCAATCAAAGGTACTTCCCGAGCTCCACCTCCCATGTTTCTCAATCGTTTGGTAGCAGGTTCCCCAAATTTCAACTGCTCTAAGAAAAATATTCACCATCAATATTTATGCACAAGATGGAACATAGAAACGAGAAAAGAATTTTCGGGTTTGGTGCGAAAAATTAGATTTGTTTAATCTAAGAAATATTGCGAAAAAGTAGAAGAATCAGTAAAAAAAATTTTGACATCCTGTCACTTATGCAAAAAAAACTTTACCTAATATACATAGTAGAACATTTCTTATTCAACGAATGATTGCAAAATAGCAAAATGTAATGCGATTGCGAAAGATTTTAATCAGGTAATACGAAGCAAATGAATCTTGATTTTAATGTGTATGCGTTTGAATAATGTTGGTGTCGCACATTTAATTCAAACGCATACGAAGTCTCTTGAATGAATAAAATGCTTGGCCACATTTGCATGAGCACTGGAATTAAAAAATACTAACGTCGAATGCTCTTACAATTTTTCTCAAGCGAGAATAACTTTAATTAGAACTTGTCCAGATGAGTTTCAATAACTTCCAAAAGCTTGACACATGAAAGATGAAAACAATTTAGTGACAAAAAAAAATAGTATAAACAGCATCTATTTATTGTGTTGCCAAATGGTTTTAAGAAACTTGAAAGGTCAAATTTGAAGGCTTGTTTAAAAAGCCTGAACAGTAGGGTGGAGCGAAAAACACTAATTTCGGAAATTGAAAACGCCTATGGTGGGAATAGTTGGGGACTACCATGCTTTTTAATAATACAAAATATGAGCTAAATCAATTAATATCTTCAGGTGCCAAAATCACTTTGAAATTTCGAAATTTTGCTAATTTTTTCACAAAAACAATAGTAACGCATTAAAAAAAAATTGAATAGATCCTATTTAAAGCCATGAATGGGTGAAATGAACTTCCCTCTTTGTAAAAAAAAAAGTTTTACACCTAACATTATCCGGGAAATTAAAAAATTTCCCCCTTTTTTTAGAGGGCTATCGCGCGCGTCTCCACTCCTCTCAATAGACTCATCATTACGACCACGCGTTTACACGAGCGCTTCCCTTTGCAGCTCTTTGCTTGTTTTCATTATGAAAACAACCCAGAACTCACCACGAGGAGGTGGCTGCATATCGAGTTCCACCCCCCACCTCCATTAAAATTAAATTGGAGTTACTATCTTACACTCAAAACTTAAAGTCCAGTTACTGGCATAGAAGTGGTTTAGCTTAAAAGTGGTTGATATTGGCTTTTGGTTTCAAATCTGGGTAAAGCAAGTCTAGAAGCAATTCTTGACCTAATAAATCCATCTCGTGCCTCTGTACCACATACTGCACTTGATGCTTCAGTTACTAATTTAACGCAACGTTCTACTGCTTGTGAATGGCACGGAAAGTTAAATATGTTGCTATTGGTTGGAATGTCTAGAATCGTAGACTTCAGTTGATCATCAGAAAGAGATACTGTAAGTGGTGGCTCTGTAACGGAATCTGATTGCCATTCAATTCGATTTATGTAATCGTCTGCTTCGAAATTTAACTTGGGAATTTTGAACTCTCGAATATTCATTTCAACTTCATTTTTTTGTCGTAATTTTAAAATTCTTCCTAAGGCCCAATTCTCTAACGTGTTTTCGATCATCAGCTAACATTGCCAAAATAATATTTTCTGGATGGGCATAATAAGCATTTATTTACAAAGTTAGATCTATTACAATTTTTAATTCCTCAGGCAAAAATCTCGATTTATTTATAATATTGTAAAAATGAAGACTACCGTACCGACACCATGACTGACTTTTAATTTTAAACCACACATATGAGTATACCTTCACAACATACTCTGTTAATATTTTCAAGTTATGGGTTGGATCTTCTGTTGAAACATATAACCTTAAAATTCTATTTGTCGTCGTCAACCATCTGGAATAATTCAATTTTCCTGGATCTTTTTGTGATAAGCTTAATAGAATATATTTATTTGATATCACTGTGCACATTTCGTAAAGGTATCGTTGATCATTGCTAAGATCCTCTAGGACCATATCTGGCAAAGTTGCTTCTATCTTTTCAAAATTTGTTAAAGTCAATTTTTCACAAGATTCTAGCATTTTTCCAATTTCTCCGCTGTAACCCTTGGGTCCAGTGGTTTTCCCGTCTAAATGTTGCAACAAATGACGTAAAGGTAGCTCATTTGTATGTAATAAACAAATAAACCAATGCACAGGACGTCCTAAAAAAAGCTCGATTTGTCGAATGACTCCATTTTTCAAACCTGTATTTACCACTGTACCATCACAACCGACAACTTGCATCTTAGAAAGATAGATGTTTTTCTTCAAAAAAGTTAAAATACTTGTTTTAATATTTTGAGAAGAGCCAGTTGTAGGAGTGACATGTCCCATATATTTTGATCCTGGTTCTGATATTAGAACGATATGTTCTTCTGTTACAGTCTTTCTAGAAGTCCTTTCTCTTTCTTTAATCATATCATAACTAAAGTTTTATCCTTTCGCCCATCAAAGTATATTCCATGCTCTTTTAAAGGGCTGTTTCCTCATTTTTTCTTTTCAGATAGCTGCGGGTCTTTGTCCTTTCTCTTCTAATTTTGCTACGATCAATAATATTTGAAGAATCATACTTGGAAATTACTCCCATATCCTTCAAAGCAGCATTTATTATTATTGCTGCCGATCTATTGGAAACACCAGTTCTATCACAAGCCTGAGCTACATTTGGAAGTTTAGTTCTCATTCGTGAAGTTGAAGGAGAATTATTATCAATGATTGTATCTATCGTGTCATTAGAATTCTTTAGCAAATTAGAACTCAAATTAGCCCCCGTAATAGAGGGAGAGAGTATTTTGAATTGTTTTCCTGTACAATCTTTCACCTGAACCTTTTGGCTCTCTGCTTCTCTTTCTTTGCGCTGCAATATTTTTTCAAGCTTTCTGCAGGTTTTAATGTCAACATTTCCAATAACCATTTTTCGAAATGTCCTTTGATCGGTTAAAAAAGCTCTTTCAGCAATAGGTACTTTCCTTTTGCAAGTACAACTGAGAAAGTCCTTACATTTACCTCTAGATCGGAAGGTTCCTGGTTCGAATCCGGGTCCGGGCATGGATGTTTGTAAACGTATGGTGTAGAGGCGACTGGTGCACCTTAAATCTGTCGTGGCCGAAAGTCCTCACGTTGGGTTGGCGTGGAAGTTTGGAGAGTGGGGTGCCAGCTCAGGTGTTGCTTCGTCATCTGACCGTGGTTCAAAATTACGAGGTGTTGTCCTCGAATCTTTCCCTTAAGTGACTGATTCCGGACCGTCGTCAATAGCCCGTTGTGTTGCTCTAGTACGACGTTAACTAAAATCTAAAATTACCATTACCATTACTTTACATTTACATATGCCAATATCAAATAGATTTTTTTTCTGCTGATTCCCTGAAGGACACAACCGTTTTCGAGAAATCTAGTTTGCCAGTATTTTTTTAATAGTTTCTTAATATTTCTATATGCTTTATGGTATTTTTTCAGCATATATCTTATTTGTTGGTTTGTTACAGTTGGAATCGAACTTTTTTCCCATAATCCTTTAAGCTCTTTAATTAAAATTGAACATACATCAGCCATACTAACATCTCTTCTATAATCTTTCTGTATGTAAAGATAATACTTCATAACATCTGCATATGTTGGAAGCATATTAGGCTTCATTTTTTTCAGCCATTCCAAACACGGGACATACATCTACTGATCGTGTCCGAGGCATTTCGACTTATTCACAGAACCGTATCTCCTTAACAAACAAAACCCAAACAAAACTGAACTTAAAGATTAAAATTCTAAATAAAAAAAATATAAAATAAGTAAAAATAAACAGTAAAATACGCACCAACAAACGAAAGCGAATCAATTTGAACAAAGGACTTAGTTTTCCTCGATAGACTAGATCGATATGGCATTTGCAGGAACATGCATCTACTAGATATTTATGAAAAAAAAAGTGGGCGGATATTTAAAGAAGCCCAGACACCTCCACTCCATGTGGTGAAATATGAGTGTTTACACCCGTATAAACAAGCGAAGAAAGGGAAGCGCCCGTGCACCTGCACCCGAAGTAACGAGGAACGCAATGATGAGTCTATTGAGAGAAGTGGAGATTCGCGTGATGGCGCACTAAAAAAGGGGGACAATTTTAAATTTCCGGGATAATGTTAGTTGCAAAACTTTTTTTTACAAGCAGGGAAGTTCATTTCACCCACCCATGGCTTTAAATAGGTTGTATTAAATTTTTTAAATGCGTTATTATCATTTTTGTGTAAAAATTGTCAAAATTTCGAAATTTCGAAGTGATTTTGGCACCTGAAGATATTAATTGATTTAGCTCATATTTTGTATTATTAAAAAGCATGGTAGTCCCCAACTATTCCCACCATAGGCGTTTTCAATTTCCGAAATTCGTGTTTTTCGCTCCACCCTACTGAACAGCACTACATGCAGCGCTATTAATTTCTAAAGTTGAGAACTAAAATATTTTGGTGAATTGTTACAGGGACCAAGTGCTATCTTAAATGACAAATACTTTTCTACTTCTTTGTATTGCCTTTCGTAGTTTTCCTTTCTTTTTGTTCAAATCGGGACATTTGATGGAAATTTGTTCAAATAGGAACTGAGTTATTTGAAGTCTGGATCTTGAAAGATTCAGAAAATTCCCATTTTCCTGTGATTTTTTCTTTTATATAACATCGATCATATTCACAGCTTTTTAGGAATGTATTTTATCATATACAGGGGATTCCTAAGATATTTGGTACCCGTGGGCTACTAAAAATAATGCGCCCTTCTTCATAAGAAAATACACAGGAGGGAAAGAGGGAGAGCGGAGCGGTGAAGTTTTGAAAGTTTTAGAACTAGAAAAGGTCAATATAGCCAGTCACGCGCTGGTCTCCAGACGTCAAACTGAATTGAGTGTGAGCAATATTACCGTCCAAAAAGGCTGGCACCCCGTGTCAGCCTTACTACAGCCCTGTAGTAAGGGTGGCCTTGGGTCATGTATCCATTTAAAATCAAATAGGAGGCATTGTTTGTGTTGGATGTGTTTCTGCGACAATACGTGTTTTTTGTACGTATACTGAACATGACGCCAAAGAGTTTGTGTTTCGAATACTATTTTACCACTTCGACAATAAAAATTTCAAAGAATAAATTCTAAATTGACGAGTGTTTTTTGGTTGGTCAACACTAATTTAATTAAACGCCAAGCGTAGACAAATTGTGGATAAACTACATTTTAAGGTCCCCGAAATTTACTCTCCTGTCCAAATTTTTGGCGAATTGTTCTATTTCAGATTATTGAGGAAGTCGAAATTTAACACGTTAGGACAGATTTTTTTCGGAATTCTGCATTTTTTTCAAGGATATGAATTTAGTTTCTGTTTGCATTTATGTGTTCCAATACATTAATTATTGCAGAAATATTATCGAGGAGTTAGATTTTACTGATTTATTTATATCCTGCAAAATATCACTAGACACGGGGCAATTCCTTGGTGAAATATATATATTTCAACCAACTTTCCTTAAATTTCTGGTTTATACAAATACAAATACAAATACAAATATTGACGACCAGCTACAGGCTCGAGCCCAACAAGGCTGGTCCTTTGTTTATGAATTCCCCAATTCCCACTGACTATCCAATTGTATCTTAAATTCGTACACTCCCTTTGAAACTATATTTTCTGGCAACGCGTTCCAACTGTCTATTACCCTATTAAAATAGTAGTTTTTCCTTAAATCCCGATTAAAATGTGTCTTATTCAATTTATACCCATGACCCCTTGTTCTGTTATCCCTATTGAAATTTAAGCCCTCTGTGTCCCCTTGTTTTACAAACTTGAAAAGCTGAATCAAATCCCCACTCCTTCTTCTTCTTTCCAGTGTACGTTAGTTTAGTACGTAATAGTATGAAGATTGCTGTATCATAAAATAAATAAAATATGCACATAAATATATTTTAAAAGTAATTTTGACTTAGCTTTTCATTGAAAAACGATTAGAAACAATTAAATTTCATTTGATTTTCGTGTTTCATGTGTGTTATTGAAAGCTGTATTTCATAGTCAAATAACTACGTCTGCCATTCTAAATAGGTACGTGCTTTCCATTTAGAAACCAAATTTCTGAATTTTAAAAAGTACCAAGGGGATTCAATTTAAAAATGTATGTCTGTTGAAGAAAAGGAATTTCAAATAAGACTTTGTTGATATTGGAGTAATATCACAGTGAGTAATTTTGAAAAATTGAAATTTTTTGTCTTATGGGACAAAAAGTCGAAGTTGCTTACTCTACTTAGTGAAGCAGTTCTTACCCAACTTAGATACATGTGAATCATTCCTTGAATGCAGTGCTTTTCTTTTTGTAAAACCGCTGTAAAATTAACCTTCTGTTTATTAAAAAATTGTTATTGAATGAGTTTAATTTTTTTACACTGATGACATTTATTTCTATCACAAGCTCCGTTATTCCACATGCCGCTGAATGGAATTTTCAGGAAAAAGTGCGTTTGCTTCAAACTAAATTAATCACGAATGCCGTAACATTTTAACTTACCATCCCCTCATAATGATGATGAAATTCGAAACTATCGCATACTAGGTGCAAGAATAGCACAAGTAAAACATATTCATAGGAAAGCTAAGTGCAAGACTATCCGGCAAAAATTTGCTATTTTTACTGAAAATGTATGTGTGCACGGAATCAGTATGCACGGGAATATTTGTAGTTACTCGAAAACTCAAAATAAACTTCTGTAGTAGTGACATTAGAAAAAAAAAAATTCAGCAGAAGTGCGACGAATATGAAAAATATTTTAAGGATGAATACAACATGTACGTATATTTGTGTCCGAAGTAAACTGTAGAAGCGACGGAGAAGTTAAAATGGTAACTAAAATTGTTTCCTCGTACACTTAAATGATGATAATATTCTTTAAGAAGAATAATTGATGATGATTTTTCAATCAATGTATTATTAATTCAACCCGAGCAAAGCCGGGTATTTCTGTTAGTCACTTGATAAATTTTTAAATCAAGAAACTGGAAGAATTAATATGAAGTTGCGGACACATGCTCCGTCTATTTCATTAAAAGTCGATGTTTGGAGGTGATGAACGATGTATTCATGAGAACCCTAAAATTGAACTGCTTTCTCAGAACATTAGACTCACTCTCAAGAATCGATGGATTCGGTGCATGTATGGGACGTGTTGGTTGGATAGGCAAGAAGCTTAGTTTTTATTGATGGAATTATGGACTCGATTGAAATATTTAACTCTGTTGAAGTACAATAGTTAAAAAGTGGATAAAATTTGAACTTAAAGTCATAGTTTTGTGTTTAGATAACGTCTCCACAGAGATAAAAGAGGTACACAGCTAAAATAGTTAAATTAAAGTTTCCGTGCCACTTTAAACAGTAACAATGTATCCTCCTATAATCTCAGGACCTCAATAGACTTGAAAATTTGAGATCCTAATGGGAAAAAAAATCACTATATGGACAATTCCACGGTAACTTACGTTACATTTAGACAAATATACTGATCTTGAAGTGTAAATATATTAGCAAAGAATAATGGAAAACAAAATATTCACTTGAATTGTTCAACAAACTAATAAAAACCTAAACTTTGATTTGAATGTTATTAATTTACTGATATTTTTAAGTTCATGGAATAAAATTAAATGTAGTAACTTACGTTACAGTAAAGAGGAATAACAGAAGAGGATCATGAACGTTTGAATAAAATTCTGTGTTCTGTTCAACACGATATAGTTTGAAAAGTATACACATTCCTTTCTAGCGCCTTTCATAATTGTAGTCATGCAATTTTTTTTTTAAAAACTGTCATTCATCAATTAAATTTAATACAAATTTTTTTTTAAAGTAACTTACGTAACACATTTTTATTCTTCCAATTCGAATTCAAAATTCTAACTAATCTAGAATCTAACTAAATTCTAAAAAAAAATTAGTACCTACCAAAAATCTTCAGACTTTTTTAAACCCAAAATTATATAAAATATATCTATTATTATTATTATTTTATTTTTTCAAATTTTTCCCTTTCAGCATTGAATCATCTATTTTCAGAACACAGAATGTAAGAAGAAATCTATGAGAGAAATGGTCACAATCTACCTTCTATATGTATAAAAAAAGGACGTGTGTATGTGTCTCTTCTCTATACAAATCTACACCGCTTGACCAATCCACACCAATTTTGGTAGTACACTGTGGAAAGCATAGGCTATTTTTTCCCTGTCTTCAGACCAATCTGTAGCCATGAAAATTGGCACACAGGTAGTCCTAAAAGTGCCCCTCGAAGCCCCAATTTTAAAAGTTTGTTTTTCTGCAATAATTGAACACGAACAAGGAAACACGTACTGTAGGGTTTGTGTAAATGTCGCGGTCATATTTTAGCTGTCGAGGTCATATTTGAAACCCGAGCAACGCTGGATTATTCAGCTAGTTATTCTATAAAAGAAAATACAAATTCGTGTCAATTCATCGCCCCACTCGGCTTAGAAGTTGTTCTACACGCCAAAACATGCAACGAAAATAAGTGTTTATTGTGTTTCTGTACGAAATAAGCTGAGTGTATTATCAGTTTTGTGACAGAATGCTGTTATTTTGGCATTTAAAACCTATCTTTAAAAATATTATAAAGAACGTGGAATCGTTTTACAGCCTAACTCGATTGTGGGAATTTCAGCAGGTATATCTCGTTAGAATAATTGATTAAAATCAATCAGCTTCTTCCACAAGCAATTAAATTTTTTTTGAAAGCGAAACGAATAAAGAGGAAAGCCATGGGTTCCATGATAGTTAATTAACATTCACACTAACAGTGAAAAATAGAGCTCAAAGGGTAAGCAAAAGCATATATTACGGATTGCGTATTAGCAAGGACGTGTACTTAAAAAAATGGATTTTATGGTTATCCATTTGTCTTAATGACAGGCTAATAATGTAAAATTGAATTAAAAATTAAAAAATTTATGTTGACAATTTTTGAATTAAATGCAACTCTCACATGGGTTACCGATACATTACAACAAATCATTAATAATTTGTGTTCCCCTTCATACGGTTACCTGTCATTTCAAATTGTAAGAGGTCTTATACTAGAGACAAAATCCAGCTTCGATATCGATACATATATCTTTAATAACAAGTTATTGGAGAGAGTGATGTCTATATTTTGCATTTATTATCATGAACCACACATCGCATTAGATCTTTGTCACTGAATTGAGCATAAAATTATGTCTCTGAAACGGTGACTAGATTGCACGACATAAAGATTAAATAGTATCGCATTTGATGATGCAAGGTTCTTCCGTGTCTCTAATGACAATTTTCGGAATGATAAACAAAGGGCAGACTTATTAAAATGCTGTGACGGTTTGAAAAATGTTTTCCTGTCGTCTCTTTTAAAGTGGACATTGACACGACTTGACCTGTCATTTCTCTTCAAATGTTATGCATTTCATCGTAGATGATGTAGATACTATTGTATAATTTTTTGAAGTACATAGTTCTTATTTTAACGTCATAAGATCTCGTTCGAAAATCTGAAATATTTTGTACTTGATACTATAAAATTCATTTTTTCCATTTGCTCTGTTTATGTTGTTATAAAAAATTACTATGCTCTAATTAAATAAACGTAACACATTTCATAAGTTTCAAACTTGAAGCAAATCGGAATCTTAAAACAATTCTGAGGTGTTCGAAGTGCAGATAAATTCATAGATTATTCATGGAAATAGTTTTATAAAATCTATACATGCCAAAAGAATTTGTATACAAGGATTGAACGTGAAAGGTTTTGAATGACTTTCCTACAGTATATTTGCAGCGTGACACGACAAATGTTTTATTAGTTATTGATGTTTTGTAATATATGAAACATTTCAGATGTACCAACAAAATCAATACTTTCAAGAATGACAAAAAGGAATTTATTGTAATCATGGTAATTTTGTTCTCATGTCATATTTGACATTGATTCGAAAGCGTCTAACTAAATTTCCAATTTTTCTCGATTTATTAATGCATATTTTCATAAAAGCAATCGATGCCAGATGGCTTTGGTCAATATATTTCCGTATCTTGGTTGAAAAAGGATCTATGTCCATTTTGTAAGTTTCGATAGTACCTGATTTAGTAATTTTTATTTTAAATTTTTAATGAAACGTTCAAAAATACTTGCCCAATATTTTGTTTCTTTAATAAAATAGTTATTGATTGATAGAAGGACACATTGGCCTTTTTTTCTATAATAACTCATTACATTCAAGTGATTTGCGGTCATAATTCCAAACAATCGAATTTAGATTCTATGTATATATAGGTACAGGTTTGTGTTAAAGAACAAAAAATAATTTGGTTCATTCTTTCATTTGCGTACGTTTCGAAATTTTGTTTTCATAGTGGATACGTTTTTTATCTATTTTTATTTTATCTATAATTTTCTTATTAATAATTTATTTGAAAAATATTTTAGAGAATTATAGGAAATATCAACAAGCACACACATTTTACAAATTCTTAATCATGTTCTTCGCAGATTCCAAGTACAAAAACGTGTCTGAATATCATACACATTGTCAATTACTTAAAGATGCAATTCTGCTTTCCAATATGTTCTTTCTCGTATACAGATCAGATCGGGGTGAACTTTAAGTTTGATACTCTGTTTTTATTCAACTTTATTGCACAAAACTTTCAGAAACTTAGTAAGAACTGCATTTAAAAAGTGCATATTCGGTTATTAGAAAAGCATTAATTATTTCTGACAATTTAGAAAGCCTTTTGAATCAGTTTTACTGAAATCAATTTTTGGAAAGAAAAGAAATTCGAGCAAAACCACCATGAAATCAAAGTATTTTTCATTCAACGCCTAGAAACATTTCAATTCTGACTCTTTTTCTGGATATGGGAGACTTAGTCGTGGCTAACTAGACTCAATAATTTGTAAATTTAATTAATTTATACGATGTTCGTGCAGATTTATTTTGATGAGATATTTATGAAAAAAAAGCAGAAGTAAACTTTTATTTTTTGTATAACATGACTTGTTTCCAAATAAGTTTTCAACGGCCACGGCTCAGGTCATTGATATCCCAATCAGATAATAATAAGCAAATATTTAACACAGTAATAAAGGAAGTAGTTGAAAAGCAACATTTTATTTTTGCGTTTTCCAGCACCGTTAACATATCACATAGATACAAAAAGTTTCTTCAATCGGAAGATAATAATTCATACAGGTTCTGCTACTTATGGCGGAGGTGGCCATTGAGGATATGCAAGCAAAAAAAAATAACGAGGAGATTAGGTCGGGGTGAACCGCCCTTGAAGATAATGTCCTCGAAGACAAACCACCACCACAGACTAAGAGCCTGAAGAAGTAAAAAAATATTATTGATACTTATCGATGGGAAGTGGTTCACTGTCATTACCACCATTCAAGTTGGGTAAGAAAATAAATATTGCCCTTTCTCAATGATGCGGAAGTAGGGCTTGCCGAGTGGGCGTGATAGCACTTCCAAATAACACAAATGAAATATTCTATAATCACCCCATCTCTGAAGAGTACCGGCTTCCACAATAAGGACCTCGTCAACGAAGGCCATTGTTCATCCATGTACATTTTATTATCCGGAAATAGGCTTCACACAAAAGACTTGGACGAGTCACGCCCTGGTTCTCCGGTCGTTGGTGATCAAAGGGTAGTGTAATGCTTTAATTGCTGATTACGGAAAACAAAATAAGAATTTGACGTGCGAGAAATTGACGAGAGCAGGCAGATTTTACTTTTGATCTATACTTGTGTGTGAAATACCCTTCATTGATCACAAACGTAGGCTATAATTTTAGCGAAGTAAACAGACTTGTCTCTCACGATACATTGTTCAAGTAGAATAGTTTCCTGTAGACAAGATTAAAAAAAAAAAACTAAAAATGTGGAACAGTTGCCGAAAAACGGTTATTCTGCAACAATTGAATATTTCATGCTGTATTTATAAAATCGATTCAAAAACATTTTGAAAGAGAAATACCCTTTTTAACTAAATTATTTTATGATAACTGAATACTAAAAATGCATAGTGATATTATACGATATTATATATACGATATTATACGATGTTCTAAGACCATAGGTTGTAATACAAACGGAATCGAGCCTGATAGTCACAGTAAAAACAACGAGCATTAATATATACTTATGATGGAAGACAAAACGTGTTCAATTCTAGTTCATTTACTAGTTCATTTGAAATCATGAACCTATAAAAACCGAAGAGATGGAAAAAACACACCATATATGTAATTTTATAAGATGACCTGTCATTTATTATTTTAAAGTTTCATGAGAGCAATTAAACTATTTTCTTTTTTGAATTTTCTTACCATAAATGGAGCTTTAAATCACAAGGTTAAAAGTTTTCAAATGTTTATAATATAAGTTTTTATTTTCTTTCGTCCTATCTATCCTATGTTATCTGGCGTGGTGTGGAAGTTTTGAGAGTGGGGCGCCAGCTCAGGGGCTGTTCTCGTCATCTGACAGTGGTTAAAAATTGCGAGGCGTTGTCGTTGGATCTTTCTCTTAGGGAATGATTATTTAGAGTCACCAATAGTTGCACCAATGTTAGCTGCTGATGCTTTTAAATAACGCTTTAAGGAAGGATATCAGATTTACAGGGTAATTCTTAAAAGATGGGCAAAAATTTAAGATGTGATAGAACACATCCAAACAAACAACTTTCATCAAAGAATGCATGGTCGGCATTAAAACGCAAAGGTGCTAGAGGGCGCCGAAGGTGTTGTTGTTATAAGAGACATAAACATACTAAGAGAGAATAAGTGACAAAAGCAAGTTTAATGACATGCGATTATAATAAGTGTTCAAAACAGTGACCGGCAGAAGCTACGCATGAGGTACAACAACGAAGAAATTATTGGCGATCTTTCTAAAAAACGCCAGGCAAATCGCGAACTTCCCCTACAGCAGCCGGAAGTCAGGAGACGAGATCTTCTGCAGATTCAAAGAGGGTCTCATACACAAGAGCCTTGAGCTGTCCCCACAAAAAGAAATCATTACATGAAAGATCTGGCGAACGTGGTGGCCAAGCTACAGTACCACCTCGCCCAATCCATCGGTCCGGAAAAGTTAAATTCTGATAGTTTCTTACCTCTTGTGCATAATGGGCTAATGTTCCATCTTGCTGGAACCACATTATATTCAGGATGTGTGTGGGATCGTCCTTCAACATGTCTGGCAGCACCTGTTGCAGAAACGTGAGGTATTTTTTCCCGTCAAGGCGTTCTGGCCGAGATAAGGTCCGAGTAGGTGGTCTCCGATTATTCATGCCCAAACATTGATAGAAAAGCGCCGCTGATGAGCATGTGAATATGTGACATGTGGATTTACACCCGCCCAAACATGTTAATTGTGGGTGTTAAATGCACCTTCAGGTGTAAATGTACATTCATCCGTGAAAAGCACAGTTGCCACAAAGTCTGGATTTACTGCGCTCTTCTGCAGAAACCAGCGAGTGAATTCCACACGACGAGGATAATCGTTTTGAGTCAGTTCCTGAACTCATTGAACATGGTAAGGATGCAAACGTTCAGCCTTCAGTACTCGCCACGTCGAGGATTTTGATACATGTAACTGCCTAGCCACTGCTCGTGTACTTGTACTTGGCTGATCAACCACCATATCCGGAATGGCTTCTTCCACGACTGACGTTCTGTCCATCTTTGCACGACCTGCATCCGACCGGGAAGCGAGAAAGGATCCCGTCTTGTAAAACTGTTGGTGCAAGCGCTCAAATGTTTTACGGTCGGGAAACCTCTCTCCGTACAATCGTTGTGCCTCTGAGCCATTTTCATTTGCAAGTCCGTAGATAAAATGCATATCAGCCTTTTGCTTATTAGTGAAGGGCAACATCTTCCGATATGTTCCTACCGCGATTGACAATTGCACACTAGGGATGCGATATCGATGTCGATGTTTTCAAAACATCGATGTATTTACCATCGATGTATTGGAGCCGATGTTTTTTGACCATCGATGTTTTATAAAAAAACATCGAGTATTGAATGTACATCGAGCGTCAATGTTCAAGAAACATCGATGTGTTTGAGCCGATGTTTCTTGAAAATCAATGCTTTTTCTTGTCGATGTTTTTACGTTGTCGTAGTTTTATTTTTAAATGAATAAAGTACCATTATAAAAATAAAAAAATAACCAAGTAGCATAATTTTCATAATCAGTAAGTTGAACATACTTTTAGACCAAAGTGGCCAAGGGTGGAAGGGTCTGAAAAGTAGGGATGCGACATCGATGGCGATGTTTTCAAAACATCTATGTTTCATAAAAGCATTGATCTATTTACCATAGATTTATTGGAGCCGATGTTTGTTTAACATCGATGTTTTATTTTTGAATGAAAAAAGCACCATATTAAAAATTACGAAAAAGAACCACACAACTAAGTATTCGTCAGTGATGGCGATATCTTTCCCATCAGAAAGAGTTTTTTTTCCTTAACTGGTGGGATAGTTAATGTAAATAGAAATGGAGAAAGTTAACAAACTTCTATTTTTACAAACTGTAAGTAACAAATATTAAGGCATATAATAATTATAGGCTCCAATATTTTTTATTTACAGTAAATAAAAAATAAGTTTGTCGTGTTTCCACCAATAGTTTGACAAATAATTAATAATAACTAACAATAATTATTGTTTCAAAACATCCATGGTTTTTGGGCTATGTATTTTCAACATCGATGTTTTAATTTTAAACATCGATTTTTCAAAATATCGATGTTTAGCTCTCGATGTCGCATCCTTATTGCACTCTCGGATCAGCGGCTTTTATGCACTAATCGAAGTGAAAATTTGCATGCGAGTTCTTTTTCATCATATCATATTTGCATGCTATTGCTGTCTTTCTTCTTCTAATATTCTACTAACTCGCAACAAGAATGGAACTTTAACATTTGCAAGGATCAAGTTTTCAAACGCGCCAGCACTTTTGCGATTTGTTTCCGACCATGCATTCTTCGATGAAAGTTGCTTGTTTGGATGTGTACTCACCTCTTAATGTTTTGCCCAACTTTTATGAATCACTCTGTATATATATATATATATATATATATATATATATATATATATATATATATATATATATATATATATATATATATAATAATAACAACATAAAATATACAAAATAACATAACACACACAAAATAACAAAAAATAACCAAACAGCCGGGGTGCATTAATTCTTCTGTTCTTTCTTCTTGAAAGAACAGAAAGAATTCTTGAAGAAATTCTTGTGTTCTTGAAATTACATATATATATATATATATATATATATATATATATATATATATATATATATATATATATATATATATATATATATATATATATATATATATATATATATATATATATATATATATATATATATATATATATATATATATATATATATATATATATATATATATATATATATATATATATATATATATATATATATATATATATATATATATATATATATATATATATATATATATATATATATATATATATATATATATATATATATATATATATATATATATATATATATATATAGGAGTGTATGAGCAATTTTTTCAGCCTAATGCTGCTCATATGTAGAAAACACCATTTTATGTTGTTTGGGTCAGGCTCCTTCCTGATGACGCCCTGATCCACCAACATTTCTTCATTTTTTTATCATTTTTTAAGACTTTTATTGGAATTTTTTTTGAAATTCTTGTGTTCTTGAAATTTTATATATATATATATTATATATATATATATATATATATATATATATATATATATATATATATATATATATATATATATATATATATATATATATATATATATATATACTATTAAAAAGGAAGTGTTTTGTCTGTTTGTTTTTTTCGTCGCCGCAAAATCCTGACGATTTCATGGCACTTACAGCATTGAGATTGAGCCCACAGGTAGTCCAAATTTTTTGCAATATTTGGGTGCGGCGAATTTTAAAATTCAATCTAGAAGATTTTTAAATGAATTTAATAAAAATTAATCATTATTAATTACTACAGCATAGAAGAGATCACATATTCTTAATTTATTGCTTTCATTTCCGTTTTGATTTTGATCGGATGAATAATGTTTCAGCCAGACGATAAAAACAAACAATCTCTTAACTGGAGTCAATTAGTTCTTTTTCTATCTCATAGACCGTTAAAGATAGAGTAAAAATTTCAGCGAATTTTAAATCTCCGGAATATTTCACATTAGATCCATAACTAAAAATATGCTTTTTTAAAATGTAAATAACTTTTAAATTGAATATATATTTTATATTTTCGCTCGAGATTGTGACGTCACGATAACTTTCCCTTTTCAAAAATAAACAAATTAATTTCGTGCCGTTCGCGTTAAAAAAAACCCAGATTACATTTCCTGTCCCATTTCCGCGAATGAGAGCATGAAGTAAAAAAAACCATTGACTGGAATTGTTAAGCTTTTTTTCCTAAAATCGGAATTGCTAAAGATAGATTGAAAATTTCAACGGATTTGAAACCTGCGGAAAATTTTACTTTAGATTGTTACCTAAAAATATGATGTTCTTTAAATAAATAATTTATAAATTGAATATATCTTCACCGGATTTGAAATCTGCGGAAAAGTTTAATACCTTACATCACGACGTTGCAACACCAAGAAAGACAAGAGATATCATAACAAAATTTATTTTGTAGATAACATGTTGACCAAGTATCAAATGATTAAATTTATAGACTTCTGTGAAGTGTGGTTCCTGCCAAAATCAGTAGCCAGAGTAGCCGCCATTGTTGGAGATCACCGCTGCCACACGCCTCGGCATTGATTCAAAGAGACTTTGGATATGTTCTTGGGGTATAGCAGACCAAGCTCCTTCCACACGTTGCCAAAGTAGATCTGGTGTGGCAGCTGGGGATGTAATCTGGGTCAATCGTTGAGCAACCATGGACCACATGTTTTCTATCGACGAAAGATCCGGAGAGCGACCTGGCCAGGGAAGCAATTCAATCTGGCGATTGACGAACTCTTGTACAATGTGTGTCACGTGTGGTCGCGCATTATCCTGTTGAAATATGGCTGTGGGCAAGCCCTGAAGGTAAGGAAGGACAACTGGCTCCAACACCTCGGAGATGTAGCGCTGGCTGTTTAAAGTACCGGCAATGCGTACTAGAGGAATGCGAGAGTGATATCCAATACCGCCCAATACCATAATACCCGGTGCAGGACCAGTGTGGCGGTGCATAACGCAGCTGTTCAGCTTCCTCTCTCCACGGTGTCTCCAGACTCGAATCCGACCATCGTGTTGTTGCAGACAGAAGCGTGACTCGTCAGTAAAGACAATTTCATTCCATTCTGCCGTCCACATCCTTCTTTCATCGCACCATTGGCGCCGGAGACGTCTGTGGTTCTGCGTCAAAGGTAGAAGAAGCAATGGACGTATTGCGGACAGAGCACTCTGCTGTAAACAGGCGTCGAATGGTACGCGCAGACACTGGATGATGCGTTTCAGACTGAATGTGCTGTGCTATGGTTCGTGATATGGCTGAGCGATCCGTCACTGCCATACGCACAATATACCTGTCATCACGTGAAGTGGTGCACTGAGGTGGATGCGATCGAACACGTCGGTCCGTCGTACCCTCCTGCATCCAACGATCACATATCTGCATTACAGTTGTTTGGTTTCGTCCAACACGACTACCGATTTCCCTGAAAGATAGTCCACAATCTCGGTAGGCCACTATCCTTCCACTGTCGAACTCGGATACTTGATCAAAAGATAATCGCTGTTTTCTACGAAGCATAATTGATCGTTTTTTTCAAAAAACCACAAGAAAAACACAATTGCCGTACTTGAAATCGTCGAAATATCCAAGCCTTAAATAGTGCTTTGAAATGGCGCCACAGGCGCGCGTGATGTGCGTCTGCGCTGAAATTATGAACATTTGCATATCTCACCTCCGCTAATGCATGTTGTAAATTTTATATTATTTGCATGCAATTTGTTCCTCAGTTAAAAGAAAGACAAAACATGTGACATAATCATAAGACGGATACATCTCTTGCAACTTAATAACTGTGCCTTAATCAACTTAATAACTGATTTTAATATTAAGAATCACAAAGAGGGTGGTAA
The DNA here is from genome assembly GCA_947359465.1 of Metellina segmentata. Lineage (NCBI taxonomy): Eukaryota > Metazoa > Arthropoda > Arachnida > Araneae > Tetragnathidae > Metellina > Metellina segmentata. The sequence goes on along the minus strand of OX375878.1, from coordinate 57,025,615 downwards.
GTTGTATTCTTAATTAGATTTTTTATTTTAATATTTATTTCAAAACATTTTTTACTAATCTTGCATGCAATTGACGTTTTTTTATATTTCTATGCGTATACAGGTATACAAAGTGAATATCAATTATTATGATTACTAGACCGTTTTATGCAAAGCAGCTAACCCGCTGATTACGCTATACGACTAAATCAAAACAAAAAGAGTAATCTCGCGGATTCCAGTCTAAAGTCTTGGATCTTTAAAGAGATAATGGGCTAAGAGACACAATCTGATGAACTTTGAGTGTAGAAAGGTAATGGTGATCGAAGTAGTTGTGCAATCAAAAGTAAAATAAATGTATTCGGGAATAGTTCAAGTAGTTGAAGTTACTAGAAAATGGAGCGTCAGATGAAAAAGGACGGTACAAAGTTGTATGGTTTTCACACGCATCTGAATTCGAGCTGAGTGCAGAATAGTATCAAAGATACGGCCCAACAGACGCAAAGAAATTTATTCATTCTAACTAAAGCTCAATGTTATAAGATTGCAGTTTATGAGAATTTATCCAAGACTTTTTGGTCGACGAGTTACGGAAGTAGAGAGAGAGAAAGAGAGCTCTTGAAACTGGTATACGCAGAAAAAGGGAAGAAGCAAGTTTTGTTTTCACTCGAAAAGCTGAAAGTAGTAGCAGGTCCTCTTAGTTACATTGATAGTTTATTTTTAATAAAAATGAATACTTTCAGAACACTGATGCTTGTAGTTTTGACATGGGAAGCGAATAATTTAAGGAGCATTACACAATTTTCTCTGATATAAAGACAAATGTAAATAGTATTAAAGGTAAAACCTTTAATACTATTTACATTAAAAAGAGAGAATTGAAAATTGGTCGTAATCATTTTGACAATCAGTGTACATTAAATTGTATGGAAACTGTCTTTAATTATATATTATTGTACCAAAAATATGTTGTGAAATCTTATAGAATCTGAAGTTTTGCTTTTGAATCAGAACATTTTATACTTTGGTAGCTTGCTAATTTTTAAATAGCAAATGTATGCTCAATGTGCAATATACACGTACGCGTTTTCAAATAATCTGAATTAAAATTGAAGAGATGAATTCAGGTGGTATATAATTTTAAACAGTGAATTGAACTAAAATAGAATTACTGTTTCGACGTGTTGCAAGCAAACCTTTTTTTCCGTTTAACAATTTTCCCACTAACATCAAATGTGAAAATAATACAAGTGTATATTAAATTTAATTGTGTAATCTTATCTTTGTCAGTACATTGCGCAATTATTATGCAAAATAGGGGTGAATAGATACTCCTTAAAGAACAAGAATATTTAAAATGCAACAAAAAAAAAAGGATTAAATCTCTTCTAAATTATTTATTATATTAGAAACTTATTTTAGACGATGTGTCTTTTTTTGGTTTGTGTTTGAAATAATAAAGAAATAGCTAAAAGTGTCTTGTCAAGAAAGACTTCGCGAACGAACTCTTCGGGGGTTCAGTGAAACATAATGTAAACTTTCAGGAAAAAGCATTTTGGAGAAAGGGACATTGCCTTCACATCCGAAGTATGTTAAGAAAAACATTAGAGGCAAATACGAGGTAATGAACAACAGAAACACACCAGACATCGCATAGTAATCAAGGTCGATTTGTGTTGAGCCTGATTCCTGTTCAACTCCGTTATAGGGAGGGTGCGAGGAGAAAAAAAAGGAGAGAATTTCTCTGAGAAAAAATTCAAGTTCGTGAGTAATCAACCGTGCCATGAGTGATGTATAATTTCTCTGTGTTTCATAAAGTCATCATGGATGTTATCTCGTGAAAGTTTACTTTGTGCCGAAGCGTACTCAGATATTAAAGAGAAAATACCCTAAAGCAGTTTTCATACACACACAATGGAAATATAGTTAGATGCTAAGGGTGCTAAAAAATTGCTGTCGCAGAAAATACACAAGGTGCACACACTGCGATGGATAAATCGTTGAATTAGAACAGTTTTACAATGGATGTCCTTCAAATTACTTGTGCGATTGCTCTTTTGAAGAGAAGTAAAAGGAGAAAGCATCGTTATTGGGTAAACCAATGCAGAATCCAAGAATCTGATAAAAATGCATTATTGCGTTTCCAAGAGAAATATATCGGAAAAAAGTTTATATTGCAAAATATATAATTTCAAATTAGTTAGAATTTCAAAAACTGCTGTTTCCTTTGACATATTTTAATATTAATAAATATGGGACTCTCATACGCATAAGGAAAAACGTAAGTAATAGGAACGAAGTTTTCATAGGGGGCTCTCTTTAGTCCCACAAAGACCAACCGCTTATGACATTTAGGAATGCGAGATAACATAACTGATATCTAAGTAAAAAATAAGTTTCATATTCTTTTAACCGATGATTGTTTAGTAACAGAAATATTTTATTGCGACCGTATTATCAAAATTTGTATTTCTATTGACAAGGGGACTCCGCCGACTGCTCGCTATCGCACGTCAACCCCCGATGATTGCTACACAATCATGTTTAGTTTGCTTCGCGAACTATACTTTATACACGGAAATATAATGTAAATAAAAACAAAATGTTTTAGAAATGCCAAGAACAAAACATCTAATTTCCACATAAAAAAAGGAAATATTTTAGCACAACGTATTGTTAAAATTAAGAGGAAATCTCATCATGATTTTAAATGTTTTAGCTAATCCGTGTTGTTTGTTGTAATAGTACTTACTAGGGGGCCCGCCCCCTGCTCGCAAACGCTCGCCACCCCCCGGAGGATTTCTTCGCAATCCTCATTGGTTCGCTGCGTGAACCTATGCTCGCTTCGCTCGCATCAATGAAGACATGTGTCCTAACAGAAGGAATTGTTTACAAAATATGATATTCCACAAAAAAATATTTTTCAAATCTAAATTTTTTTGCTATTTTTCAGAAAAGATGTATACAGTACCGATGGAATCTGAATTCAAATGAAAACTTTGAGAAAATTTTGACTCGAAATGTGAGGGCTGATTTGGAAATCGAATACCCAGCATGTTGTTTGAGTGTATATTTACCCCTGCACTCGAGCCACCCACGCATTTTCATTGAGTTTGCTGTCGAAAGTTGTTGTGCAAGCGTCTCGTTGAACTATAATTGTTGGCACTGAAAAGGACCTTTTTTAAATGGCCCTGAAAAGATCCTCCGCTTTCTTTGATTTCTATTATTAACTGCAACAGCTCAACTAAAATTCTTTTTTTTTTTCAATAAAATTTCATCCGATAACGCTATAAATTCAATTCAAGCGCGAGGCTTCGTGAAAAACAAATAATCGTACAATGTTGCCAAAACGCGATAACAAATAACGTCTTTTTTGCGTGCCACGTAAGAGAATTATATATATAGATATATTTTTCATATTCGACTGTTGCTATGAAAACGGCAACCGAATTTGCCGGTTCTTCAGAAAACATTGCAAACTTTCCAGCGCGTACTCTCAAATTTCATGAATGAATTAATTAAAAAAATATAACTCAGCGCGTGCTCCAAATTAATTAGTCCGTTGAACCGCAATACTCGCTATCTACCAATCACAAAGCGAATAAACCTGAAAAAGACCGACAGTTTTTTTTATAATAGAAAGAAAGATAGATAGATATATCTTTTAGAAATTTGACGTCATCTAACCTTGGACCAAATTTACGTCCTTGGGGATATTTCTCTTCGGGATTAACCTCGGACCGTCGCCAATAGCCCGTGTGTTGTTGCTCAATAGTGTGAGGCTAATTAACTTACTACCTTCAGGAATTCGAAAAGCGAATTCCCTTAATACACTCATCGACAACAAAAGAACGTAACAGGACATTGTTCCGTTTCCGGAAAAGAATACACAAACTTATGTACGGAATAAAACCGTTCTAACGATCCCCTTCTTAAATTATGCGGAACAGGACTAATAACTATTGAGCTCTAAATAAATTTGACCTCCCCATCAGCGTTTACTTCTGAAGATATCCGATAAACTAATCACGTCGAGAATTAGTTTAATGACACCTGCTACACCTTTTACTTGTAGTTCTTACGAACGATCCAATTCCGTTCACCGATCGAAGAGGAAGCTAAAATAATTGTTCGTGGTTGTTAATAGGGAGACATTTTACTCATGTAAACAAGGAGTTGCTAAGGCCTCATCATTCCGTGACTGAAAGCCATTATTTCCTTCTAATGATATACTCGCACAATGGAAATGAAGAATAGGAATTGCTTTATTGCGGCAATCTGAACTTTAAAGTGATGCTGCTGAAACATTTTATCTCTTTAACGTTGCCAATATAGAATATTTCAAAATTAGATTGTGCTTCCAGAGAAGTAATATACAAAAACAAATTTTGTCACTTGAGTAAACATGAAGCGACGCGATGATTCTAATTCTTCAATTCAAAGTCACCTGATCATTTCAACCGACAAAAATTAGAATTTGTCAAAATCAGAGAGAGAGAGATTGTGCAATTTGATTGTTTTGAGAGGTTTGGTGAGCGAATACAGCTGTCTTCATGCGGTGATTAATCATTTTTTGTAATACATATATGGTTCAATACTTATATGGTGTTTCAATTTAAATACAACTGTAAGGAGCGTGCAGAATTTAATGGGTTGTAAATGGATAGTTAACGAATAACTATGTTTAGATGTTCATAAAATAAGTAAGGATTAGGTGATAAAAACAATGGAAGATAAAATTCACCTCGCCCTGTTGTTTAATTTTGTAGGCACGTATTTAATATGTACGTAAAATGCAACTTATTCAGGACTAGCAAAATACCCGCCTTATTCGGTTTGAATTGGTTTGCTCTAGATTGAAGAGATGATAAAAATATATAATGACTTACGTTTTTCATAGAGTAAAATAATATTTTAACGCACTTCGCCATTTTTCTTTCTTTATAATTTCTACAACTCACTTTGGACACAAATCTTACACATGCATATCAATTCATGTAATACATTTCACATGCATCGCACCCTTGCTGTATGACAAAGCTACAAAATGACGAAAGGTAACACTAAAGTTAATACTACAAAAGACGATTTTGAGGAGGATTTGGAATTCCCTTAAGTTCTTTTCAAGTTCAACTCAATTAATATAAATTACGATTTAGGGCGAGTTTTCTCTCGTACTCATAATCAACAAAACAATGTTATTTTACTTGTGGCCCTATTGCATCCGGCATGCGACATTGTGGAATTTCGTAATCTTCTTTTACCAAAGAATTTTTTAATGTTGAAAAATTTTAGTTCGGATTTTTTAATTATTATTCTTTCAAATAACGGCATTATTCTTTCAATAATGACATAATTACACTTAAAATTTTCTGATTCTGACTTACCTGCCACTTTGAGTCGAATACTTTGTGGTGGTGTTGCGTGTGATGTGAAGGAAATACATTTATTAAAATAATAAATATTTAAGAAACAGCGAAATAAAACAAAATAAAAGTTGTCGGAAAAAAGTTGCTCTAAAGATATTAATTTGAGATTCCTTTATATCTCTTGATCTCGCAGTTACCACCTTACAACTAAAAAGTGCACACAATTTAGAAATGCGAAATTGTCTCAGAGCGAAAGAAACAGAAAACACTGCATGCGATCAACCAACACGAGTTTCTGTTTCATTCCCATACGTTGAAAAATATCGTCTGTCCCAAATATTCGGAAATCGCTTACATTGCGCAAAAAACAAAAAATAAGACTTGAAATAAATGAAGTATCAAAGCTAAAATTCCACAAAAAAAAAAAAAAAATTTTTGGAAAATAATTGCTTTTTCAGCAGTTCTGGTAAAGCAATCCAAGCAATCGTAATACTCAATATATATTCCAGTTTTTCCAAAACTATCAAATTATGGTTAAAGTATTCTTACTCAAGTGTTTTAGAACGAAACTTACCTAAGTATAACAATAAAGAAATGTTTAATTTTGCATTCACTAAACTAATATGTAGTGTATAAAATAAAGCACATTACAAGCAAACATCTGGAATAAAATTATTGTGATGCATGCATATACTATTTAATTTATATATCATATACCATATAATTTATCAAAGAAATACTATATAATTTATCTATTATACACTATTTAATTAATGTACTAGAAACAATATAATTTATATATTATATAATTTATATAATATATACTATATAATTTATATAATATATACTATATAATTTATAAATTATGGGCTATATAATTTATATATTATATGCTATATAATTTATATTACATAAGTAGTATACCCCTCCATATACGAGGCGGAAGTGACGTCACCAAAAAGGGGCGTGGCTAGTGACGTCATAGCATGACGTCATCCCAAACAGGAAGTGACGTATTGATGGCCGAGTTGAGGTGTATGGGTCCTGCTGCTGAATAAAAACATTATGTTCGAGTGGAGTTGAGTTGTTTTAATTTATTTTTGAGTTTATCTACTGTTGAATGGCAACAGGCGGTGCTGTTAGTTTCGGTTTCAGTTTGGGACTTGGGATTTTTCTGAGATTTTGATGGGACGTGTGGACTTGAGTTGAGGTGTAGGAGAACTGCTGCTAAGTGATAACATTGGGGTCGAGTGGAGTTGAGTTGTTTTGATTTCAGGTTTTTTTTTTTATAGTTTATCTATTGTGGAATGGCAACCGGCAGTGTGTTTACGTTTGGGACTTGAGATTTTTTCTGAGATTTTGATGCGGTGTGTTTACGTTTGGGACTTGAGATTTTTATGTGATGTAGAGTAAAGTTGAGGTGTAGGATTCCTACTTCTATTACTTTAAAATAGTTTATATTTTGTAAGAATGGAGTTGAGTTGTTTTATTTCGAATTTATTAATTACATAGAAGTTTCTTTAGGGATAAGTGGCAACACCAACTGTGACGTCACTGCAGTGTTTACATTGTGGACTTTGATTTTTTTTCAGAGAAAATTGTAGGTATGAGAACGTACGAATGGCAAAATTAAAACAGTGGCGCCATCTATTGATACTTACTTAAATGTACTCTTTAGACATTAAATATAAATTAGGTGATATTTTGTTGGGGTTCGAACTTAGTGCAAAAGTACTCGTGGCCGATGGTTAGTTTTATGACCATAACCGTTCGGCTACGAATACCTGAATCACAGAGAATTAAATGTGAAGTCTAGAAAAAAGTCACGTCAGATTTACAAGTTCCAACTTGAAAATGCCTAATCACAGTGTATTTCTTCCGCCGAGGAGCGCGGAGGAATACAAGACAAGGTCGGGTGACGTCACAATCATGTCCGAACCTGTCTTAGCCTAATCACAGCGAATTTCTTCTGCGCGGAGGAATACGGATAACGTTAAGATAGGGGTGGTGTTGCTATTGAGTGGAAACCAGTTTACGTTTGCTCTGACGTAGGAGGGGGTTGGATCGAGTGACATCCAATGAAAAGAGGTGTGCGGTGGTGTGTGTTCAAAGACAGGGCTGGTATTTGCTCTTGGTTTTGTAGGGGGAGGGGTTTGTTACTCTTTTTAAGAATCTGGCAACAAAAGAGGTAAAGAAACCTTCTTTCTTCAGATTGGCAACGCATAGATACATTCTTTAAGCTTTTCACAATATTCTCTGAAGCTGTACCACCTTTGCCTCTCTGTTAAAAAAGAACCTTTGCCATTTTGCTATCACGTATGCATTGAAAATATGGATTATTCAAATACTTCAACCATGGTAAGTAGGTCGCTAATTTATAGTATAAATGTTTTCAAATATAATGTAATGAAATCTAGTCTCATTAGTTATATTTTAATTTTATCATTATCTTAGGTATTGTTCGAAGACGCTGACATACCAATGATTGTTGAAGATGATCAAGTAATTAATTAATTTTCTTTTAAATATCTATCGAGTGTTTATTTGCTATAACACAAGTATACATTTTTTTATGCGTATCCTTTTTTTCTTAATAACAAATATGAGCGTAGAAACGTGATCAAATTATGCAGTTTGTTCTTGATGAATATCCTTGGCATTTTCTTGTTTCTATGCTTAAAAGTTTTTTATTTTGTTTATATACCTGATGTATAGTATTTTGCATTTTATTCTAATGTAAATGTTAACTAATGCGATTTTTTAGATGCTACAATATCCTCCTGATGAATATCCTTGGCATTTTCTTGTTTCTATGCTTTAAAAGTTTTTTATTTGGTTTATATCCCTGATGTATAGTATTTTGCATTTTATTCTAATGTAAATGTTAACTAATGCGATTTTTAGATGTTACAATATCCTCCTGATGAATATATTTTTCATTTTCTTGTTTCTATGCTTTAAAGTTTTTTTATTTGGTTTATATCCCTGATGTATAGTATTTTGCATTTTATTCTAATGTAAATGTTAACTAATGCGACTTTAAATGTTACAATATAAATGAAATATATTATTTTGTAGATACTGGATGAGTTGACACAACAGTTTTTGGAAGTAGAAGACGATGTAATATTATTACTATTTTATTTTCCTTATTTTTTATTAGTGATATTTTGCTTTTTTGAACAATAATAATAATATTACTTTAACTGCAGATTAAAACGTTTATTGATTTTATTTTTGTGATTTCTTTCTTGTTTTTTGCATCTATAATTTTTTATATATAAAATACGAGCTTTTTTTATCCTTGTATATGCAATTTATTTATTTTTATTTAGCTTATAAGTGATGTATCACAAGCTTTCTGTGAGGCAACCCAATTTTTTTCGGAACTGAATTGCACTCAGTATGGGGAGGGAGCTGAACGAACACACTCAGCCGATCCTGTTAGTGAAGCACTTGGACCTAACAACGTACGTTATTTCTTTTCATTAATAAATAAATATACATATTTTTTTAAGATGTACACTTGTTTGTTTTTTAGGGATGGGTTAGCATTGGTTTTTTTTCATTATTGTAAATAATTTTGTGTCATTATATGCTAAAAGACCAATTTTTTCAGTTAGAGGATGCTATCATTTTGGAGGAAAGGTCCCGGAGAGTTATACGAAAGTACGGAGCCGAACAAGCTACGTTCCGAGCACGTATTGATACGGAAAGGATAAGATCTCCAAACCTTACAGTGACAGTAGAGTTAGTGCATCGCCTTATGGGTGCACTGATACAGCATGCCACTCAAGGTCTGAGGGATCACGACTTAATAAGAATGTGTATTCAGGCTAATGGGCTAGATAAGCCAATTTCAACACAACTGGTACCTGTTTCCAGCCTCACGATTGAAAATGTTCTTTCAACCGTGATGAAAGTATTGCAGTCGAAAGATGAGATTCCTCTGGACGATGGCTTGACTGTAGATGCTATCATTGTCAGACGGGAAATTGGTGCTGGTGGACGAAGAATTTGTAATCTGGAAATATCTAGGCTTAAAAAGCGGTCTGTGCTAGCTATACCTGCGGATGAGGAGGGACTTTGTTGTGCAAAGGCTATTATTTACGCATTAGCCCACCTGGAAAACAACACGACCCAAATAACAACACTAAGAGATCGTCGTAGACCTGCTCTCACCCGAAAAGCAAAAGAACTGCATGCAGCAGCTGGTGTTCCGTTGGGGCCTTGCACTTATGCAGAAATTAGTATTTTTGAAGAACACCTGGGTATACAAATAGTAGTAATATCTACTGAAAATCTCAACAAAGTAAGCAAATATATATATTTTTTGTGCTACCTACTATTTGTTTTAAGCATTTCACTATTTCATAAGTTTAAAATATTAAACTTTTTAGAGACGTGTTTGTTAAGTTGTGCAAAGTAATTTGATAATACTGTACGCGTTTGTTAAATTCTTGTTACTGATTTTAGGTCACTTATAAAGGACCGGAACGGCAAAGAAGGATAAATTTATGGTTACACGACGGACACTACGATGTTGTAAAATGTTTAAAAGCCTTTTATGGCTCTAACTTTTATTGTGAGTCCTGTGAAAAGACGTATGATCATGTACAGGATCATAGATGCCCCGATGCGTGTCACATCTGCTTACGGAGGCACTGTGAGAAAGCACAGCCAATGCGATGCCATGAATGCAATAGATTATGCCAATCAGATGATTGCTACTTTGCACACAAGTCAAAAACTGGAGCAAATCAGTTTTCAATGTGTGATAGAGTAGGTTATTTTTTATTTTATCTATGAGTACTGATATTTACTTTGCTTAAACGAATGCTTAATATATATATATATATATATATATATATATATATATATATATATTAAGATGAAAAGAAAATGAAAGAAATAAAAAAATGTTGTGAAATAAAATTATTTCAACTTTTAAACCTGTTTTAGATGTATCAGTGCAGAGAATGCTGCCGTGTGATACTTCGACGTCAATGCCCTATGGAGAGTCATCAGTGCTGGACCAGTAAATGCCCCTCCTGTGGCCAATTTGTTGTGGCAGCAGAGCACCAGTGCTATTTAGGCAAAGTAGCCCCCAAAACTCCCTCGGAAAATATTATTTTTTTTGACTTTGAGACTGACCAGTCAACGGGGGAGCATTTAGTAAATTTTGCAGTAGCACAGTATGCCAATGGTCAAGAACAAGTATTTTCAGGCTATTCTGCGTGCAAAAATTTCTGCTCTTGGCTGTTCACAGAAAAACACAAGGGCTATAAAGCCGTAGCGCACAACATGCAGGGGTAAGATTTTGATTATAAAATCATTTATTCATACTTTAACGTTAATAGTTTTTTGTATCTACTGAAGAATTTCATGATGATTTAAATAAGTTAACTTACTTGTATATGAAACTCAAAGATCATTTTATTTTTTATTTGTAGTTTTGATGGGCAATTTATCATGGCGTGGCTCTTGGAGCAGGGTACGGCTCCCCACGTAATTCCTAACGGGTCGAAGGTAATGGCCATTACATGTACTTCCTTTAAATTAACAATCATTGATTCATACAACTTTTTGCCCATGCCATTAGCAAAACTTCCAGCCTGCTTTGGGATTACGGAGCTTAAGAAGGGATTTTTCCCACATTTATTTAATATTCCTGAAAATCAGGACTACGTGGGATCTATGCCTGATTTATGTTTCTACAGTCCTGACAGTATGTCGCCTGCTACCCAAGCGGATTTTATGTCTTGGTATGAAGAACATCGAGGTGATACATTTAACTTCCAAGAAGAAATGAAAACGTATTGCAGGTACGGCTTTGTCTAATGAAAGTGCAGAGGTGAAAAATGTATTTTGAAATACATACTTTTTTTTAATTAATGTTTTTATTTTTAAAGATCTGATGTCGACATCCTCCGAAGATGTTGTTTAGAGTTCAGGGGGCAGTTTTTGGAAATTGCAGCTGTGGACCCCTTCTGGTAAATATATATACCTTGCAGACTCGTGTTCAGTACATGTTTCTCAAACCAATTCCTTTTATGATTTTAATTATATGTATATTACAGTTATGTAACCATCGCATCAGCGTCCATGGCGGTCTTTAGATCTCTGCACATACAGGAAAATACTATTGGAATGGTTCCTACGCATGGATATAGGAACAATACAAATTTCAGTATGGACGGCATTAGATGGCTGAATTATGTAGCGCATGTAGAAGGGGTATCCATTAAACATGCAATGAATGGCTTCGGTGAAAAAAAGATCCATGGAATTTCAGTGGATGGTTATTGTGAAGAAACGAATACAATATATCAATACCATGTAATTTTTTTTTACTATCTTTAACGGTAAACGTAATGTTCTAGTGTGCAATATTTGTTGATGTTTCTATATTTTTTACTAGGGATGTTTTTTTCATGGGTGCACTCAATGCCATGATGGTGACTACATAAACCCCTTAATGGCAGTCACAATGAGAACATTGAATGATAAAACCCTCAAAACTGCGGCATTTCTTCGAGGGAAATGTTTCAACGTCACCGAAATGTGGGAGCATGAGTTCCTGAAGAAAAAGAAGTATGATGAAAATCTAAAATCCTTCTTAAAGGAACAACAAATGAATCACAATAGGCTCAATCCAAGGGATGCATTTTTTGGCGGTAGAACAAATGCCTTAACCTTATTTTACGAAGGAACAGTAAAATACGTAGATTTTACGTCGTTGTATCCCTGGGTAAATATACACGTGTTTTTTTTTGTTTGTAAATTTTTAATTATTTTATTTTGCATACCTTACATGTGTTTATTTTGTTAGGTTAACAAATATTGTCAATATCCTCTCGGACACCCCGAAATCATAACTAAAAATTTTGGTGATGTGGATGAGTATTTTGGATTTGTTCAATGCAGAGTTATACCTCCTCGAGGGCTATATCTTCCCGTGTTACCCTATAGGTGTAACGGGAAGTTAATGTTCCCCCTTTGCAGGACATGCGCAGAATCCGCACAACAGACCACTTGCACTCACACAGATGATGAGAGGGCCCTCGTCGGAACCTGGGTGAGTGAGGAGCTGAAGTTGGCGAAAAAAAAAGATTACAAGCTCACACATGTAAGTAGTTTACGTGGTAAAAAAAAAATGTCTAATGTGTTTGTTCACTTGTCTATTATTATTATTATTTTTTTAGATGTATGAAGTATACCACTTCAAAGACACCTCTGACTCCCTGTTTAGGTCTTACATAGACCTTTTTTTAAAAATTAAACAGGAGAGCAGCGGATGGCCTTCAGAGTGTACTACACCAGAGGAACGAGAGGAGTACATTAAACAGTACAAAGAACGGGAGGGTGTTCAACTGGATGCTGAGAAAATTTCCCAAAATCCAGGAAGACGCCAAGTGGCTAAATTAAACCTAAACAGCTTTTGGGGAAGGTAAAATGTCTTGTTTAGTTTTTTTAATTCCTTTTAAAAACTATCCTATTTAAAATTTGGTACAATTTTATTATTATCATAGGTGGGGGATGAATTTAAATAAAGGGCAACTTAGCTACATAAACACGCTGTCTGATTTCAACAAAACGCTGCTGGATCCCAAAAAGAATGCAAGTTATTTTAATATTTTGATGTATAAAGAAATATATACCTTTCTGAAAATTACCATTATTAAAACAAATATTTTTACAGGTTAAAGACTTGTACTTTCCAACCCCTGAAATTGCTGCAGTTCATTGGGACTTGCTAAAAGAGTACATACCGCAAGACAGCTCTACCAACATCTTCATTGCTGCCTTCACAACTGCTTGGGCACGGCTCAAATTATATTCCGAAATGGAGAAGTTGGGGCATGCCGTACTCTATCATGACACTGACTCAATTATATTCAAGAGTGATGGAGTCATTGATCCACCATTGGGGAATTTTTTGGGGGAATTGACTGACGAACTGAATGGAGACATTATAACAACTTTCGTCTCCGGTAAACGTTATAATTAGTTAATGTTTAGTATTTGACAATGTTGTAACTTTTCCCCGTTGATAGACTAATACTTTTCTTTTTTCAGAGGAACAGCATACATTCAAAATATTTTTTTAAATAGACAAGCTATATAGTATCATTTTTCACTATAATATTTTATCATACATTTCAGGTGGTCCAAAGAATTATGCATTTAAAACAGCGACAGGGAAAACCTTTTGCAAAGTTAGAGGATTTACTCTCAACTTTCGGAATTCGCAATTGCTGAATTTTGAGTCGGTAAAAACTCTGATTTGCAGGGGGGATCCCCACGCTACTATTCCCCTTCACAATCCTACGAAAATTTGTAGGGATGCAAAGAGAAGGAAAGTAATCAACAAAGATGAGACGAAGGTTTATAAAGCTGTATACAATAAGAGAGTCTTACAAGATGATCTCACAACTCTACCTTATGGTTATTAGGGAGAAAAGCTTTGGGTAGGTATTTTTTAATTTTAAAACGAGTTTGTCTTGTATTTACATTATTGTACGTTAGATTCTGCTTTTGTTGAATTAAATTATGCTTAGTACTTTCAACCTTTTATTTCGGATTTTTATTTTTCAGATTATCTTGAGCATCAATTATAGATTCCTTTGTCCACAGTAGGAAAAAAATGTAAAAAGTACATGTACTGTAAAAAATATGTATAGTGTAAATATGTATATATCGTGGGCAAATAAATGTTTTTGCACTTATCAAAAGCGAGTCTGTCTTTTATTATTAGATATATATTTTTTTCTTTTGTTAAATTATATATATATATATATATATATATATATATATATATATATATATATATATATATATATATATATATATATATATATATATATATATATATATATATATATATATATATATATATATATATATATATATATGTGTGTGTGTGTGTGTGTATTTCAAGTAAAAAAGGTTAACTATACTGTGTAAAAGTAAACTATTGAGTTTTAGGAATATTTAACTTTAAAAAGGAAATACACAACAAGAACTTCCAAGAAAATTATAAATTTGCTTTTCAGTTAAGTAGTTTTTATAAAGTCTTGAGGAAAATAGTTTTGGGTTTTCTTAAATCCTTCTTAGTAAAAGGGGAAAAAAGTACATAACATTGAGATGTAAAGGTCAAAGAATTTATTTATTCAGGAAAAAGGTACATTTTCTCTACAACTTTAGCCATATTTTATCCAAAGATATTTTTTTTCTTTTAGGTCTTGCATACATAGTTTTCATTTTTGTTAAATAAGTATTTTTCACAAATTCTTGAGGAAACTTGTTGAATGTCAATATTTTATTAAACTGTTCAAAAGCCTCTGGTCTTCTACTTCGATTTCTGAGTAAAAAATTCAACAGTTGTACAACATCTGAACCAGGAATCGCTTTTTGATTCACCGTAAGTTCTTTGTTTCGATTCCAAGAGATGTCATGCTGTCTGAAAAAGTCTATGATGTTTCGTGCAGTACCTTTATGTTTCACAGGAACAGATTCCAGAATGCTATGTTCTAAGTCAAAGTTGTTTTCAGGTTCTGGTTCTGGAGTGCTATGCTCCAAGGGTTTGGCAACATTCACATTTGGGAAGGTAACGTATTTCTGTAAAATTTGATTATACAACTTCACTTTGTCATCGTCACTCAGTTTCTTTTTCAAGATATCTTGAATCTGCGTATCCAATTCACTTCGATGTTCTTCTTCAAATTCTTGCATGCGGTCTAATGGGACCAATGCAAACTTTTTACTATGTTCCATGGATAAGTGAGGATAAAATCGTTAAGGCAGTCGGCAGGAGAAAGGATAAAAAGCCGTCACCTTTTTGGACTAATAGACGTCTTTTCCTGTAGAGAGGTACTCGTTTCTGAGCGAGTGTTCTCAAAGTTTTTTTGAAAGGAATGAGTTGATTTTTAGCACGTTTACTGATAGGAAGATTTCCCTTTAATAGATTCAATACACATTCGCAAATGGATTTGATGAGACAATTTGGACAATTTTTCAGCACTTTGGATTTTTTGCTACTTTTCTGTAAAAGTTTCAGATATTCTACATCCTTCTTTGAGGGCATTCTGGATCAAAATGACTTCTTCAGCTCGTGTGCTTTGTTTTATACTTGGTGCGTAAGCACTCTAGAATAAAAAGCTAATTCTTTGATAATGAAACAGTCTGATTTCAGTTGAAAACCTTCAAAATTCAAACAATAGGAGACTATGTTACGTGCGTGATGTCTGAGAGTATAATGATCTAGCGCGGTTCATACATGAAATGTTTATCATCAGGAAATATCCCTGTTCGTAACCGTAACCGTTCATTTGTCTCAGGTCTTATATCAATTAGTAAATAACTAAAAGGTGTAGAGGTAGCATCATCAAATATTTCTTGAAAAGCTTTGATTTTTCTGGGGAACATTTGTCTTGCTAGATGCATGATCTGACTTTTATCCCTAGGGTTTTTGTATAAAACAACATAATGTGAATTCAGATGAACATTTCTCATTTCTTTGCCTTGATGGAAAAAGTTTTGAGTTATAAAGATAATTGAAAGATTTCGGTGATGGCTACCTTTAGTAAAAAGATTGCTTAACCTAGTATCACCTGCTAATTCCACCATCAAATCATCTATGATAATTAAAGCATCTCGAATAGAATTTAAGTTTGACGGTAAACCCTCTTCAAAACTGACATTTTTCATAGATCTGAAAAAGGGTTGATAACTCCCATAGCAGTATACAATATGTGTTGGCATTGGTGCGAACATTTTATGATCTATCAGTTTCTTGACAAAAACAGTTTTCCCTGATCCAGTAGGACCACTCAGAAGACACGTTGAAGGATGAACTAACTTGGGTAGCTCCATTTTTTAAAATAAGATACTTTTATTTATTTTCTTCCTTTTATACTTTACACAAAATATCTGTGCAACCTTTAATTGTACTTGCGACGAGTTCACACTCGCTGATTGAGTCAACAATATTTAGAGTAAATTCTATACAATGGTTTTCAAAGACATTTAAAGAACTGTGAACACAATCACATATTGTTTTCCCACAAACTGAGTGACTGAAGAACAAATTGTAAAATTCGTTGCATTTAATAAATCCCACTGAATCAATTTTTTGGTAAATTTTATATATTTCAAGCGTAGTTTTATTTTGTGGAAAACTGCATGATTCATGTTTTGGCCAGTTAAGACAAGTCCAAATAATAAACACAGAAAAACCAATGTAGGAAAATATAAGCAATGCTGTTAAAATATTTCGTATGGTTGTGTTGGCCATTTTCGTTTTGTACGTCTTACTTCATCCGAAACGTTACATAAACTGGTGCTTTCACTCCAATGAAATCCTTTTATAACTCTAAAAAAAAACAAGGGACAAAATCATTGAAAATCTTTTATTTTTTAAAAACCATGGTTACACCATATCTTTTCTTGACAAATTGAAATATTCTAAAATCATTCTTCTTTCCACTAAGTTGATTAAGAATAAATTTCATACACAATCCTTGACATCGTTTAATAATGAAATAAATGCAATAATGTCCGCATACGTTTGATGTTAAGCTTTGAACTGGAACCTCGTTAAAATGAACATGCTGAAAAGTCTTGACAAGTCTTGTTATGTCTGGTCCAAATGCGTCGGGAGGCAATCCATAGGAATCAAAAAATTCAACAGTGTTTTTATCTTGAATGTAGACGGCAAGCCAATGAGTTCCTTTTTCATCATGTTTATCGGTATTCAATACCATAGCAGAGGGAAACTTTTTAATTTTTGGTATTTTGTCCGAGGGAAAAACACCCGCGAAATATCTCGTGGAAATAGGGTCACGAGATAAGATTTTATAAATGTCTGACGAATTCATCAGTTTCCAAAATCATAGAGAATATTTCGAGCTTTGTTGATTTCAATTAAATTTTCAAATTCTGCATACACCAACAGTGAAACTGTTTGCTGTAAACTAGTTCCAAATTTTATTTCTATTCTTAAGTTACTGTGTCGAACAAGATTTAGATGTGAACCATCACACAAATCTGGAGATAAATCAAAGCAAAATAAAGAATAACCTTTCGAAAATTCTGACCGTGATAGGTACAGGCCTCTGTTTTCTGCATTCGTAAATAAGTTTTGATATGCTCTAACAAATTGATTTTTTTCAAAATTTGGTTGAAGTGGGTTATGAGGTACGGGTTGACCATCCACATAGACTCCTATAAAATTAATATTGTAATGTTTGAACTCAAAAGGTGACTTTTTATAGTGTCCGTTGAACGCGTCGTTATCGACACAGGCAATCACAATGCGGTTAGGCATCTGTCCAGTAAAAATGTTATCTTGAACAAAGCTCATATTACCAGCCGGAATGGAATAAGCTTTACACAGTACTCTGTTAATGGGGTATTTAGCTGCTGTTTTTTCCAGACCTTTCGCATGTCCTATAACAACACCGGGGCTCACTCTGACTTTACGAACAAACAAGGAAGCATATTCCAACGAAACTTTAAATTCCCCGTCCCCCAACAAACAAAATTCCGATTTACTGCGTATAAGCTTAATTTTCACGTCCACCATATTTAAAAGGAGTCTCTCTTGATGAAACATATCCAAGTGCAAACGGCCAATCATATCCACCGATGCACCTAACTTAAACATTTCTGTCCTTTGATTAAATCCATCATTAGGCTGGTTGTCTGCTGTATCAAAAACATTCATACGACCTGCGGTATCTTTAAAAAAGAGTTCTGAAGACAATTGAGAAGTTTTAGTATCATAACCATGATTCAGTAATTTTTCTATCATGGCTCGATATGGATATGTGTTATTACTAGAGGAAACAACTCTTTCGTTTAGACTGATATCCACCTGAGAAAACATGGCGTGCAAAAAGAGATTTACAGGGCCTACTTTACATTCAGCTGTGATTGGTTTGCCGTCACTTTTTAAAATTTTAACTTTAACATATAATTGAGTCTGTGACAAATCGAGGTATTCGTCACCGCTTCCAGAGACATTAAATTCGATAGGGCTTGCATCAGAAACATTGGCTAGGGGATGAAATTCAACCCACTGACCTCTCTCGATGACAGTTTGTGTTGGAGGTAAAGAGAATAATTCTAGTTCGGATTTTACACATTCTGGAGAATCTTTTAGTAGAAAAGCCATGGTATTACGAGTCAAAAATATCACGTCCTTGTACCTTCCTGACTTTCGATGGAATGACACGTTTTGAGGGTTTGCGCTTCCTTTTAAACTTTCCGTGACCAATCATTTCATCTGCTTTCTGAACCGCCTTTCTTGCTAATTTTCTCCCAGTTTCTTTTGCACGCGTTTTAACCGATGTTTTGAAATTTCCGCCCGATAACACGTCATTAGCAACCATTGTTCCAGTTCGTAAAGCTTCGTTTCCAACCGTTTTTGCACCACTAATCAAAAAAGGCAATGCTTTGCGAAAGAGTTTTGCAAAGAATCCTCCTATTCCGTGGCCCTTCTGAAAAACAACTCCTTTATAGTAAGGCAGACCATTTCCGATTTGCCCAGCATAATAATCTTCAAACTTTTTATTACAACACGTGTAAGGCACCAACATTTTGTTACTTCTTTTCTTGAATGCAAAATAAAAAATGAATCAATTCAGAAAGGAACACTCTTTTATATGATTTGTTTCAAGCGAAAATGTAGTTTCACTATTAACTTTCCGCGTTCAAATGAGACGTAACGACCAGTGTGCGTCCTTATCATGATTTCAATAGAGTCAAAATTTTTTCTGGAAACTGGTAAATAATGAGGTCTCTCAAATTGTTCCTGAATCATATCACCATCTCTTCCCTTCACTGTCAGAGTCCGCAAAAGAGGAGCTAAGATCCCACCAACAATTTCAGGCTGAATGACATCAGTGTAAACGTACAACAAATGTAAATCCACATTTGGATCCGCAACGAAAGGACTCTCAGTGATTACTGTATCTGGGCCTCCATTTCCTGGAATAAAATTTTCTCCAATCACTGTATTAGGTTCAAAACCTAAATTTTCAGCTAATCCCTTGGATAAACGCAAAGTTGCACCGTTAGTGAGTTGAACCACCACCTTTTTAGTGTGTTTGTTATATTTCATTTGAATTTTTATGTGCTTTGGAAATGTATTTAAAATGTCATTCGGAGAATCATAAAAACCACACGCTATTTTCCCATTAATTTTTACTCCGTTTCCTAAATCATATTCGAAGGAATTTTCACCATCAATAATGTTATTCCACATTCTGGGATAAATCATTTCAACTAAACCAACTTCCCAATCACCTGAGAGTTCTAGACGTGTGGAGAGTTTCGTGTAGAAGTGAGACATTGTATTACTAGGAAAAAACTCGATAGAGCTGTCGCTGGGAAGCGTGATGTAGAAAGACATGGTTGAAAATGAAAAGATAAGCACAGTGACAGATCTATTTATATCATTTTGACATCTTCAATCCAAGCATTAAATTTTTCAGGATAACCC
Source organism: Metellina segmentata (assembly GCA_947359465.1). NCBI lineage: Eukaryota > Metazoa > Arthropoda > Arachnida > Araneae > Tetragnathidae > Metellina > Metellina segmentata. Next base: position 57,005,761 of record OX375878.1, on the reverse strand, counting down.
TGAAATTTCACAAAGTATTCCATTTTTCCATGACGTTTTCTTTTCTTTAAAACCTTTTCGACTGGATAAAATCCAGAATCCGAAATCTTTTGCAATTCCTTTTCGTAAAAGCTTCCTTGTATCACTTCCCCCACTAAGTCTTTCAGTTTATACACCACTGGCACCCTAGGTATTATTTTATCAATAGTAAAAATTTCTCTTGTCCAGGTTTGTTCGTATCCTTTTTCAAAGTGCATTTTCTCCCGACTAATACGAACAGTATCTCCAACCTTTAACTCTGAACTGCTCTTTTTTACAACAGATTGCTGGTCATATAATGTATGCCATACTTTTCCTTCATTTTGTAACGTCACTGATGCAGGCTCTGTTTTAATACTACGATGCCATGTATTGTTATAGCTATGCATTAATTGATCTATGACGTCAATATATCTCTTCGTATTTATTTCAGTGAAGTATTTCCACATTTTAGTTTTAAGGGTACGATTAAAGCGTTCAACGATTGAAGCTTTTGTTGAATTATGTGTGGTAAAGAAATGAATCTTCTTCTTTTTTAAGAAATTTTGCACTAATTTATTAGTAAACTCTTTTCCAGCATCTGTCTGTAAGGATTGAGGAGTACGTTCCAAAAATATTTTTTCAAAAGCTCTCATTACAGTTGAAGATTTTTTATCTAACAGAGGAATAGCCCATGCATATTTAGACAAAATATCAATACAAGTAAGTAAATACTTATACCCGTCGTTATGATCTGCAAGAGATTGCATGTCCACTAAATCAGATTGAAATTGATCGTTCAATCCCCCTACTATTACACGATTTCTTTGGAATTTGTGCCGCAAAGGCTTGTGTAAAGTATACGAATCTTTCGTTTGTAACCAATTCTTTATCTGTTTCCTTTTCACACGACCTTTTAAAGCACGATGTAAAGCATTGATACCACCAAAGCTGCCGGGAAGTTTGGGATTCCGATATGTCTGATTCAGTATTTCTTCCATTGCAGCAGCGGTTGTGGTCTAACCTAAAGCTGATATTCATAATGATTGTTAAATTATAAGAAACACACTATTTATATACCACTCACTCTAATCTTTTAGAAAAGAGAATTCCTATTGAAATTAGAGAGGTAAAACTTACATTTTCAAAATGCTATTTCATATTCAAAACTACCAGCAATAACAAATTAAATGAAAACGCTGTAAAGCATACTTGTACACAAGGAAATAAGTTAGTAATTAAAAAGCTTAAATCTAAAAATAACTGAAACGCACACAGGTGTAATAAGAATCAACAAAATTTTATTCAATGATAAAGAAAGTAAAAAAAAAACACATTACACTGATGTAAAATATGGAGAAATATAATCGCTATTTACATACATTTCTCGCACAGATTCTACGAATTCATTAATGTTCAGTAATTCAAAAAAATCACCTACTAATATTAAATATCTAAAATTTAATAACATTTTATATTTTTGAACGAAGGTTGCAGCAAAACAACGCCAATCAATATCATACAGTGTACTTGTAAAATACAACGAAAAAGAATCTTCCCTACTTACATCTAAGCAGGTATGTGCCACGTCATTAACAATCTGATTTTTACAACCAAAGCAATCCACTGCTTTAGATACATTATTCAGAAGAACATCCAAAAAGTGGGCACACAAAGCTGTTGTCATTTCTGATACCCCTTCGGGACGATCAGGGTCTCCGTTAAAATTCTCCTCGGTGTTTAACGGCAAACACCTTGCTAGTTCGTGAGTCACATAATAACACATAGAGTATTTGAATAATGAACTATTCAGGTGTTCTGCAACACGCTGATAGTTCTCACAGATTTTGAATATCTGCTCCCAACACAGCACAACACGATCGGGCACAAAATGAAAGGACTTGTCCTTTTTTCTAAACAGTCTTTGGAGGCAAAGTAATGTCGTATCTCCCTCAACGTCTTTGCACATGCACAAGTCTCGTTCAAGAATCTTAACAGATTCTGCAGTGCCAAAAGTGAAAAAATGACTCACTTTGCTTATGAACAAATCCCACACTTTTGGAGAAAGTGATATCCCTTCCTTAGTAGGCTGCAAGCTTTCACTCTCATCCGTTGTGTATTTCCGAATGTGGACTCTGGTCAGACCAGTAAACTTATTCACAAGCAGGAACATGCTGTCTCCAAGATGAAACATTGTTTCAGGCAGCGACTCCATCGTTATTTTTGGATCTTCTCCAGGCATAGGTACAGATTTTATTTCTGGTTTTTCACCAAGAACAGGAACGGCAGATTTTTCAGCAACACGAACTCTTTTCATAGTACTATACTGAATGGAACTTCGCTTCATAGTTTCAATGCAAAACTACTTCTAAAAAACGTATGATCAAAAAAATCCTGCAACAACTGTGCTATATCAGCATAAGAGAAACAAGTGTGAACGCACAACTAAGGGACGCCAAGGACTCAACAAGAATGTATCTATGCGTTGCCAATCTGAAGAAAGAAGGTTTCTTTACCTCTTTTGTTGCCAGATTCTTAAAAAGAGTAACAAACCCCTCCCCCTACAAAACCAAGAGCAAATACCAGCCCTGTCTTTGAACACACACCACCGCACACCTCTTTTCATTGGATGTCACTCGATCCAACCCCCTCCTACGTCAGAGCAAACGTAAACTGGTTTCCACTCAATAGCAACACCACCCCTATCTTAACGTTATCCGTATTCCTCCGCGCAGAAGAAATTCGCTGTGATTAGGCTAAGACAGGTTCGGACATGATTGTGACGTCACCCGACCTTGTCTTGTATTCCTCCGCGCTCCTCGGCGGAAGAAATACACTGTGATTAGGCATTTTCAAGTTGGAACTTGTAAATCTGACGTGACTTTTTTCTAGACTTCACATTTAATTCTCTGTGATTCAGGTATTCGTAGCCGAACGGTTATGGTCATAAAACTAACCATCGGCCACGAGTACTTTTGCACTAAGTTCGAACCCCAACAAAATATCACCTAATTTATATTTAATGTCTAAAGAGTACATTTAAGTAAGTATCAATAGATGGCGCCACTGTTTTAATTTTGCCATTCGTACGTTCTCATACCTACAATTTTCTCTGAAAAAAAATCAAAGTCCACAATGTAAACACTGCAGTGACGTCACAGTTGGTGTTGCCACTTATCCCTAAAGAAACTTCTATGTAATTAATAAATTCGAAATAAAACAACTCAACTCCATTCTTACAAAATATAAACTATTTTAAAGTAATAGAAGTAGGAATCCTACACCTCAACTTTACTCTACATCACATAAAAATCTCAAGTCCCAAACGTAAACACACCGCATCAAAATCTCAGAAAAAATCTCAAGTCCCAAACGTAAACACACTGCCGGTTGCCATTCCACAATAGATAAACTATAAAAAAAAAAACCTGAAATCAAAACAACTCAACTCCACTCGACCCCAATGTTATCACTTAGCAGCAGTTCTCCTACACCTCAACTCAAGTCCACACGTCCCATCAAAATCTCAGAAAAATCCCAAGTCCCAAACTGAAACCGAAACTAACAGCACCGCCTGTTGCCATTCAACAGTAGATAAACTCAAAAATAAATTAAAACAACTCAACTCCACTCGAACATAATGTTTTTATTCAGCAGCAGGACCCATACACCTCAACTCGGCCATCAATACGTCACTTCCTGTTTGGGATGACGTCACGCTATGACGTCACTAGCCACGCCCCTTTTTGGTGACGTCACTTCCGCCTCGTATATGGAGGGGTATACTACTTACATACTTTTTTATTTATAAATATTTAACTAATGATATGATAACATGAAAAACATTTAATTTTGCATAACTTGCATTTTGTAAGGAAACGAATCGATTAAATTTAAAAAGCGCAAGCGAAATCCCACACTGTTAATAAAAGTTATTAAGTTACTTAAAGTTATTAAGTTATTTAAAGTTATTAAGTTATTTAAAGTTAAAAAGTTATTTAAAGTTAAAAATTTATTTAAAGTTAAAGAGTTATTTAAAGTTAAAAAGTTATTTAAAGTTAAAAAGTTATCAAGTTATTTAAAGTTAAAACGTTATTAAGTTAAGTAAAAGTTATTTGACAATTGCTATCTGACATTATTTATCTGAATTAGTGTTAATTTAGTTTTAGAATTCCGCATTTATTTATCTGAATAAAGACATAAAAATGATGTGGTCATATCTAAACATCTATATATATATTTCTCTTACGTGGCACGCAAAAAAGACCTTATTTGTTACCGCGTTTTGGCAACATTGTGCGATTGTTTGTTTACTAGGAGCCTCGCGCCTCATTTGAATCTATAGCGTTATCGGATGAAATTTTATTGAAAAAAAAATGAATTTTAGACGAGCTGTTGCGGTTTGTAATAGAAATCTAAGAAAGCGGAGGATCTTTTCAGGGCTATTTAAAAAACTGTCCTTTTCAAGGCTAACAATTATAGTACAACAAGACGCATGCACTACAACTTTCGACAACAAACTCAGTCAAAAAGTGTATGGGTGGCTCGAGTACTGGGGAAATGTACACACAAACAACATGCTGGGTATTCAATTTCCAAAGCAGCGTTCACATTGTGAGTAAAAATTTGCTCAAAGTTTTCATTTAAATTCTGATTCCAGAGGTACTGTATATATCTTTTATGTAATACAACAAATTTAGATTTGAAAATTTTTTTTGTAATCAATCCCTTCTGCTAGGACACGTGTCTTCATTGATGCGAGCGAAGCGAGCATAGGTTCGCGCAGCGAACCAATGAGAATTGCGAAGCAATCCTCCGGGGGTTGGCGAGCGTTAGCGAGTAGGGGGCGGGCCCCCTAGTTTCTAATATTACTGTGTTCCAATGTTTTATAGGTTGTTGATAAATTATTTAAGAGTTAATTTTTATCGAATTATTTATTTAAAAAAAATTATCACTAAAGATATTAGTTAATTTCTCAGCGGCATGTGTATATTTCAAATCTATAACAATATGTAGAATTTCGTTTTTTAAAAAAATAAATCCAACATACAACACAAAATGTTTTGGTACAGCTACACTCTACGTTTATAAGTGATGGCAACGGCTTGGCGATTTTTTTTTGGCGCGCTTCTAGTAGCGAGTTACGATAAATTAAGGCAACCCATCTTTCATTACGTTTGTTGTGGTTTTCATGGCAACCTCGGCAAACGGAAACTTTCAATTTTCATTTTGAATATTCTAGAAAGTTCTTCCAAAATCCGTTAAAAGTCGTTTGATTTCATTGATTCGTTTGAAATTTTTTCTTTCCTCCCATTGGTTATTTTGTTATTAAAAATTTCCTTTGATTGCATTGGTCCTTTTAAATCGTTTTGGGTGATACCATTGGTCCATTTATTTGTATTTTGACAGTTGTGGAATTTTTATTTTATTATAATAGATTTTTCTTGAAAGGATAAAGAGTTTTTTTTTTTTTACCATTTTCGTATTCATTATTTTTTTACGAAAGAATTCTGACGTTATCAGGTTGTATTATTTCTTGCTTTTGTTTTCTTTTGTAAATCTTTTTCTTTTTCAACATGCCCACTGTATTTAGTGTAATTGATAATTTTCACGGTATTCTTACCCAACATTTGTAGCTTAGTTTCTCTGCTGGTTCACAAATATGTTTTGATATGTGCTTAAACTTACTACTTTTTGTGAAAGTTTTTAAAAAATATACTTTTTAAAACTTTCTGAAATGTATTAAAAAAGTGTGTTGTAAAAAGAAAAAAAATTGCGACAGAAAAAGAGTTAAGAAATAATTATTTCTTGGCGACTTTAGAAATGCCCCAAAAATATCGCCAAGGCCGTTGCCATCGCTCATAAACGTAGAGTGTAGCTGTACCAATGTTTTAAAATATGATGCTAATGTATTTAGAAACAGTGAAACACTAAAATAAAAATTTTAAATAAGACAATGAACGTGTTAAAATAAGACATGTAACTGTTAAAATACTTGTTACATTTTGACGTACGCTTCCATTACAAGGTAATTAAAAACAGCAAAACTTGATTTGAAGTTTCAAATTATATTATTGGATTGCATTGAAAACTTATTCAATACTCAAGAAAAATTCCTATCGTTCAATATAGGTACATAGTTTCAATTTAGAAGTCTGATCCCTAAATGGACAAAAAATGGCCACAAAGAATAAATTTTAAACTACATGCCAGTTGAAAAAAAGCGATTTTTAAATAAAACTTTGCTGAGCTTGGAATAAAATACTGCAACTAGAAATTTTGAAAAGTTGAAAGATTTCGTCTCAAGTGACAGAAGATTGAGGTTGTTTACTTTACATGTTGAAGATATTCTTATACAACTTTGCTCATTGGAAAATTGATTCGCTTTTTTAAAAACAAAGTAAAATTGACCTTCCATTTTTGGATAAATTGTAATTGATTATCTTAATTTCATCTGTATTAAGACATTTAATTCTAAAAGAAACTGATATATTACGTGCGGAATAGAATTTTCAAGAAAAAAATGTTTTTGCTTGAAAATAAATTGAACATGAATATGGTATTAAGATGATTTGTCATTCTTCCATAATGACTGTGAAATTCAGAACTATTACATTCCTAGTGCAGGTGTTGCATGTCAAAAAATATTGACATGAGAACTGGCTGCAATTATGAGCTGTATGTTTGTCATTTTTACAGACCTAGGGGGCTCCGCCCCCTGCTCGCTTACGCTCGCCAACAAATGGGTACAGTGCCATGGGAATATATTTTTGCTAGAACCCAAACACGACTTTTCTGTGTCAACACTGTCACTAAAGAACAAGTAATGTCTTCTCAGACCATTAAAATCATTCATTGCATAAAAAAAATTGTACGGCCTTGTTCATTTTTTATGCATAGTATAGCAAGACAAAGTTCCCATTCATCTATTCCGAAACATCCAAAATAGGAAGCAGTGAAAAATGACTAACGCAATGTGAAGATGCTTGTTAAACTCTACTGGTAGAATCGTACGCTGTGAATTCGAAATAGCTTTCCAGTTCAGTTAAAGTGTCCTTACCGAAATTGTCCTCTGCTTAAAAAGGCTTACATGGTCGTAGACGAATTTATGAGCCGATGACTATTCCGACCACGTCTGGAGTCGGTGGGAAGCAAGGTGAGATTCTGTTCACAATTGATTTCGCGAGCCGTTGGTGCACGTTGTTTCCGGAAGAAAGGTGTCAAATTGAGATACTGTTATCTTATCAGATCCAGCTGAGAGGACAATGTACGACTTAATCTTTAGAATTTAGAGGCAGTTTCGATCTGCCAAGTCATGGTTCTTGGGACAGAGGCTGTTGATTCTAAGTTGTGGAAACAGAAGAATAGTCTGTGCCAGCATCGTTGTTATTTATAGAATTATCCACATGTGACGCATGCGAAATATATTTTAACCCTGTAGTGCAAGTGATTCGTTTGTTAGTCATGCATTTTTGTTATGCTGTGAATTTATTAATATGCATAGAAATGCCTGCGAGGATTCCAAAAATAGCACATTGATTGGGTGATAAGTGGTATCTCAGCACGTTCGACTTACAGTTAAATGATTAAACAAAAATAATTTAATGTTTTTAATTTTTTAGAAGGGGGGCGGGTTGATTTATCATTGGCTCACAAGTGAGACATTTCTTCCAAATTTTCGATGAGTTTTTTAGCTTTTCTAGACCAAAATGGAGTGTATTTTAGGTTGATGAAGTCCACTAAATCATTTTTGTCTTACATGCAGGTTGGATTTCTTCTTATGCAACTCTCCAAGTATAAACACTCCGATTTAGTACAGCAATTGGCAGAAATAATTTTATTTTCGTTTTCTCATAATCGTTTTTTGACTTAATGTGCTTCGTTTGTAAGCCGATAATGTTAGGTTTCTTGTAGTACAAAATACATTTTATCCTCTACCTCTCATTTGATTTTGAGGTTGTAACCTTTAAAATTATTCACATAAGTAGCATATGAATTTTTACAGAAAAATTGGTACATACTTGAATAAGAAAGTCAGAGGGTTGAAATATTATTTAATTAAAATTAGATTAGATCAAAAAGATACGATAGGTCTGGTTTGATGTTCTTGTAGTTTCAAAAGATTTATCGAAAATGTCACTTTAAATTAATACTGAAGTTTAAAATTATTAAAAAAAAAAAGAACATGTTTTCCCAAAATCTTGGTGGTTTAAAATTACGAGGTGTTGTACTCGGATCTTTCCCTTAAGGGATTGATCCCGGAACGTCGTCAATAGCCTGCTGTGTTGCTCTAGTACGACGTTAACTAAAAATTACCTTACCTTACCCAAAATCTTGTTCATAGAACTAAATATATAAGCAAATAAAACATAACAGTAAATATATTCATGTTAATTAGTCTTCATATAGTAAGCTTAAATGGTAATTTTAGAATTAACACTTTTCTAAAAGCGATTTTGTTTTAAATTCATAAAATACTGTTCTTAGTTAAAAGTGTCGCAATTTTGTACTGCTTCAATAGTTAAACGCTATGACGTAATGTAATTTAATCGAGTTTCCGATTGTTTCTGTATATTACAATGCATAACTAAATTCTTCTTATGAATAGTTCTTATGTTAGAATGCCGTTTTGTGCATTTTATGAAAGACGTGAAACATAAGTAGATTAAACATTCCTTTTGAGAGAAGCTTCAAAAAGTGTGACCAACCAATCGACTAGTAGTCATGTGATTGCTCATGTGAAAAATTTACTTGGTTGCCCAATTTGGCATTATATCGCCTCGCTTGGCGGAATAATATAGACGTGTGAATGTACATTTTTATAGAATGGTGACAAAAATAGCGAAATCGTCAACGTCTACTACTTTGTCGAAGCCCAACCAGATGATGAATCAATGAATGATCGTTCTTCTCACGTTTCGTGAATCAATTAGATGATGGATGTTCGTTTCCTCTCCGCAGAAGAAAGTAGTTTAAGCGTCAAACTAGTTTTGATTCTAATTTTGGTCCCATGATCCTGAGAACCTAAAAAAATGTTACAATTACTTACTCTATTTTTATATTTCCTCTATGTGCACAAACGTAATTCTAGCAATCTGAAACCACTCTTTAGCATTTGGGGTGTTTGTATGTTGCTGAGAGAAGAAAAAAAAACGTGAGCTGTAGAAATGAAAATACATGATAAACATATATGGAAAACATAACAAACAAAACAAATATTTTTATGGTTCTCAAATCTTATGAAACGAATTCAGAAAAAAATAGTAAATCATGCGTATAATTTTTCTATGACATCTTAAGCTCCTTATGGTTCGGATAACATCATTCTGGTCTAACACTAAAAATTAACGACCCGCGGATTTAAACCTCATATAAAGGTTAAAATCTGTATTAATGAAGTGCTCATCAAGTAGAGGTCTACAACTTTATTTTTTAGGTGATAATTATGTCTACTGAAGGACAGTTGAGTTTCTTTTATGCAGTATAAAAACCTTTCCTAGTTTCTAAATCCTTTAAGATGAAGCACAAGTAGAATGATAATGAGAGATTTATCTTGTTATACTTATATATTTGAATTCTGTCTTTAGTAATTAAGTTTAAGATTTATTTGTAAGAACCTAAGTCATTATATTTTGGTGATTAGTTTTACAAGAAAAAATTTAACTTTTTAGGTAATTTTTTGTATTATAGAGAATTTCCTTTGTGAAACGCATTACTTTATGTACGAAATGTATATTTTAATTTTGTTAAAATTGAAGAGTACCAACAAACTTCTAACTGTAACTTAAAAAACATGTGTTGACTTGAATATAGTTATATAGTGAAAAATGAGTCCAACAACCCCTATAGAACGAATGTCTCCATACCGAGCGTTAAATACCACATTAGGTATGAGATTATTCTACCATTTTTTCTCAGCCAAATAACATCTGTCAAATAGCAATTCTTCACGACAGGTATTGATTGATTCTCCGTCACCAGAACACTAATGTGGCACTAGTCTTAAAACTGAAGTTCTTCTAAGCTACTGCGCAAGGTATTTCATCTATTATTTTTTTTTCATTTTCAGAGTCACGCATTATTGTTCACCCATAAATAGTTTATACACGAGGTTAATGGTACGCTTCCATACAATATTGATACATTAATTGAAACACCATGCTATGTCAATACGTGATTCAATTGTTATCCAATGATACTTGGATCTCATTGTTTGGTAAAAAGTGAAAGCAATATGATTATATGTTTCTAAGGCAATTTGGATGTCTTAGTGACTGATATAGATATAATTTGGATAGATGTCAGGTTGGAATAGAGACGTCTAGTTCCTAGATTGAACTACTGTCTGATTTGATTTATCCATTGAAACAACTTTGTGGTTATCTTTCACACAGAGAAGTTATAAAATGTCTTTGATGCTCTGATTTCCGTAAACTTTAAATTATTATATTATTGACATACAATAATCAAACGTGTTTTAAGGTGTAATTTAAACTAACTGAAGACAAATGACTACTACTTTAAATGTTCGATAGTTTAACGACATAAATACAATAAGAGTTTGATATTTATGATATTTCTGCTTGTGTGTGTGATAGGACTGGACAATCAGTCTATCATTTTCGGAGCACCCACTGAAAAGCAGCTCATCTCCACATCATAAAGAGAAAATAAATTTAAAATAAAGGTTAATAGTATAAGGGTGGGTGAAATTTAAAATAAAATGTCGATCTAGGGTGCAGAAAAGAACTTGAATGCTGAATAAACAATTAGCCACGTCAAATCGCATTGTGTGAAAGGTCATTTTTAAAAATATTAAAAACCTATTACAAATATTGATGAAAACATGTGACATTCAATAAAATGAAAATATTTCAGAAGTAAAGTTATTTGTGGGTTGTTTGGATTCGCTTGGTTCTCTTCGGTCATGAGTTCCTTTAGAACTGCATGTGCCACTGAATGGAATCCTCAAGAAAGCAGGAATTTTCGTTAAAAAAAGTCAATCATGAATTTCTTTTCAAATTAATTTGCCATCCTTCGCTTGCAAAAGTGAAATTTGAACCGTCACCAATAGCCCGTTATGCTGCTCCATTGCGATGAAAATGCAACTACCTACAACAACCCAAGTAAAGTTAGTTAATTCTGGTAGTATGGTGATGAAATTATCCTTGCGTTGTTGACATGGTTAAAATGAAATTATGCTTGAAGAAATTCATTATATCTATACGTGATGTTGTTGTTGTTACTAATCCCCCAGACATAGTCTCTTTAAATTAGACCAAGTCCACGAGTCCACAAACCCCCAATAAGTCCATGAAAAGAAGTGGTTCATATGTATACGTTATACAGAAATGAAACTGACACACATGTCCCTATGCAGATATTTAAATGATTAACATATTCTACATCGTTTCAACAAATTTCAATGAAGAACGAAAGATTTTTTATAAGAAATTTAAGAAAGTTTCTCAACAATGCAATGTGATTCATTACTTATTAATTCAGTAAAAATGTTAAAAAAGCTTTTACCTATAGCGGTTTGTTTAAAAATGGATAATATGTATTTAAGAACGCGCGTATGACAAAAACTAAAATTATTAAAATGGTATTGAACCGAGGATTTACTTGTTCTAATATCAAAATAAAAGTAATTACTTCATATTTTAGTTTGTGCTGTGGTATTTAAGTTTCAGATATTACAAAATTATAAAGTGAAAAGTAATCATAATAAAATAAAGATAGCAAAACCTACAATGATCACGAAGATTGATAATATGTATAATCGATCCTTAAAAATAAATGAACGAGAATCCTAATACAAACTTTTTTTAGTTTTGCTATGAAAACGTTTAAAAATTATTTTGTTTAAAAAAATATGCTCTAGAAGACGTACTTTTCCCAAAGACTTAAGTAAGCTGCTTTGCTTCAGTAAGCAAGAGGATTCCGAAGAACTCTTTTTCATCACAAATACAAGATGAGCAACTTTAAGCAACATTTGACGAGTTCTTACAAATGCAAAGACTATAAACGTGGATCTTAAGAAAAGGAATTGGGCATAAAAATTGGGAAAGAAAAAGGGGAAGCATTAATAAAGTGTGTGAGTGAAAGGACTCGAAGAGTTCATTCACCAAAGAAATAAGACGGAGAAATGCGTATGATAATTTAACGAAAGTGTCTTCACTACAGTTATTTTGATGTGAGATTTTGAGACACACTCGAAATTTTCATTTTTTTTTCGTGTTCGGATTCACTGTTTTACAATTGCTATTTTTATTCCCAATGATATCACCTTTTGAATTCCAATACTTAGAACCGATGATAGATGATCAAAATAAAATACCTTGAAGTTTACTTACCTGTTCATTACCTCCAAATGATTGTGGTAGGTGACGAACAGATATAAAGCCTTTTATTTTCTTCTCAAGTTTCTTAGAGCACATTTTCATAATGGAAAACAAATTTTTAGTTTATGAATTGTCTAAATTTAAATTATTTAATTAATTATTTTGAAACCATCTCACCGAAACAGTTGAAAGAACATGTCTTTCAAATTATAAAAACTAATTTAATTTTAGGGGATGTTTCATCTTTTCAGAATTTGTTGAATTATATACCAGAAGTATATTTTACAAGACGATACTTTTTGAAAAGTAAAAATTCTTATTTAGATTTTATTAGACAATAATTGTTCATTTAAAAGAGCAAATTTGGTATGTTTGTAAACTATGTTTTCTTTTTTGATAGTCTTTTGTTATGTGGTAATAGATAGGAGATAAAAACACTGAATAGTTCCACATATAAATATTCCTGGCATTCGCTTATGCAAGTCACGTATATGTAAATAAAAATTACTAACTTTTACACACAGCTTTCCTTTTTTTATAGCCAAAGAACTATAAGCACACACGAACAGATTTTTAGGTTAACATCCAAGCCTTTGTAGTGAGAAAGCTCGGTATTTTTCAACTGATATTTAATGGCAAAATTAAAAACTTCGAGTTATTTCGTGGTTTGCATATGTATCATATTCCATGCTCTGAAATTTAAAAGCCATTAGAGTGTACCAGTGGAATCAAGACATCGAAATCTTTTTTACCTAGCAATCATCTGATACATCCACCCCTTTTCTTCCGAAAGAAAAGAACGTCGATTGACAATATTTACTCACGAGAACTCATTAGATTCACGGAAGCATTAGAGAACGATTGTGTTTCTATTACAAACATCGTTTCGTTAGAAGGTGCTTAGGCAGTCTCTAAGTAAACGATTTTTGTCCGTTGACCTCACACGTTCCTATCTTATCATTTATATTCTTACTCGAGAACCGTAAACGACAATCATAAAAATAAAGTTGATGTCGAAGAAATTTTGCTCCACCTAATCTGCCTGTAAAATAAAAGTGTGGTTTCAACAGTGTCATTTGTTTCGCAAGTCTGGAATTTGGAAGCGTGAGTTTGCAGCCCAAGCGTGTGTCCATTAATCATTAGAAATCACGAATGTTCGATGCTGTTTCCAACATATATGGAGTACCTTTTCCCCCTAAATGTTTTTTCACTTCAGGATTTGTGTCATTGGACTGATCTCAAGATGGTAGGTATCACGAGATCACTAGTTTTAAAGCAATACAATGGTTGTCCGAGGTATTTTAAACTACATGGATATTTCATGCAGACATTTCAAACATGGGATCATTAATCATGTAATTGAATATAGTTTAGAAAAAAAACATCGAATTATCTCTCTTTATTCGTGTATTGTTCATGGTAGAGAAAATTCAGTGTACAACTCGATGGAAAATAAGGATTTCAATATCGACTATCAAATGAAATAGAAGAAGTATGTGCACGCAATTTCTTCCGATCACTCGGTTTGAAGATCTCTCACTTGCCACTTGCTTTTGGAAAAAAGCATGAATTCTAATACGGGACAAATTATTGATTGGTTAAAGTGATTATCCAATGTGATTGAAAACACTAGCCTGCGCTTCAATAGCCAATCGGCGTAAGTCGATCCGTAAGACCAAGTGGGCTAACCCATCTGAGATCATAAGAGAGCGACTTCGCTCACATGTTTTGTCTGTTTCATTGGAAGGTTGATGGTTTTTTAGGAATTACACAAGGGGAATTACTTCATATTGAAGAGAGATCCTTCGTTTCCTTTTTTAAAATATGCAGACACGAGCGTATAGCATCTGCATTATACAGTTTTTTAATTGTACAGATCTATTGATGGTCGTTACTCACCCTTTTCATACTTTATTTAAATCCATTTGCAAGGCATTTATGCATCAATATGCATATTTCATGCCTCCAAAATAAATAAAAATTAAAAATATAAAACAGAATTCCTTTTAATTGTGTTCTTACCTGTGTTATGGTTAAAGTGATTATCCAATGTCTTACTCTTACTCCTAATTAAGTGCATGCCAAAAAGTGCTTACCTGAGTCATATCATAACAATCAGTTTCTGAATGTCCACTTCAATTGTATCCCATTTACAAAGGCGTTTCGGTAGTATTTAGAATCTCCATCCATTTCCAAGTTCATTATTTACAGATTTTTCTACTGTGAGGTTTCTATATTCTAGGTATCTCATTGCATTCTGTAATCAGACTTTTGTAGAATTTCATTAGAGAGGCGAATTCTTCCATATTATTTTCGCAATATTATGAAGTTTTGTAACTTAAACCAAGCATATTTAAGCGAAGTGTCAAAATCTCAACTGTTTTAGATTGTTTGTATCCCTTCGTTGCCATTCATCAATATACAAATACTGTAGATTTCAGTGACACTTACAAAAACAAGAAATGTTTAGATGCTATATTAGGTCTGGTGCACACATCCGGTTTTTCAACGTGCGGCACTATTGCGGCACTGCAGTCCAACTATGCATACATAACCCTGAAATGACGCAGGAACTCATTTCGAGCCATTTGCGATAAATATTTTATCGAAAAAAACGTGTTTATTTCGCTTACTTGGTGTAAAAAAAGTATAGTATATTTTGAAACAAAATAGACTTTACTGGATACAACCATTTATTAAATATTATTTATATTCCATTTGTTTGTAAAAACAAGGTACTTCAGAACGGAGACTCATGTGCGGCGACCGTGCGGCGCAGTGGGGGATTGCGGTACAAATTACACGCAAGTTGGACGTGCGTCGCCCCAGCGGCGCTGGAGGCATGCACTGCTCCATTGGATCTACTGTATCTCAGACCGCACTTGCGTTGCGGCAGCGGCGCCGCACGTTGAAAATCCGGATGTGGGCACCGGGCCTAAGTCTTTAGTGACCTCAAAATGTCACCCTCATGCTAACCTAGTGTGGAAGTTTGGAGAGTGAAGTTCTAGCTAGGTGCTCGCCTCGTCATCTGACCGTGGTTCGAAATTGCGATGCGCTGTTCTTGGATCTTCATTTTTGGGATTTATCTTGAACCATCGCCAATCGACCGATGTGTTGCTCCAATGAGACTTTAAAATTCAACTACCAACCAATCAACATTAATTATGAAATTAATATTTGAAAATAAAACCTTGGTATACTATTTCGGAATAGAAAAAATATTTTAATGAAGAAGAGACGGGTAGTGCCATTTTTGCAAGCAGCTGTTCATACGTTGAAAAGTTCTGAATTTAAAAGTTTTATTTAGAACTAGGGGGCCCGCCCCCTACTCGCTAACGCTCGCCAACCCCCGGAGGATTGCTTCGCAATCCTCATTGGTTCGCTGCGCGAACATATGCTCGCTTCACTCGCATCAATGAAGACATGTGTCCTAGCATAAGAAAATGTTTACAAAATATGATATTCCAAAAAAATATTTTTCAAATCAAAATTTTTTTGCTGTTTTTCAGAAAATATATATACAGTACCTATGGAAGCAGAATTCAAATGAATACTTTGAGCAAATTTGGCTCGAAATGTGAGCGCTGATTTGGAAATTGAATACCCAGCATGTTGTTTGTGTGTACATTTACCCCTGCACTCGAGCCACCCACGCCTTTTTATCGAGTTTGGTGTCGAAAGTTGTAGTGCAAGCGTCTTGTTGAACTATAATTGTTGGCACTGAAAAGGACCTTTTTTTAAATGGCCCTGAAAAGATCCTCCGCTTTCTTTAATTTCTATTATTAACTGCAACAGCTCGAATAAAATTAATTTTTTTTTCAATAAAATTTCATCCGATAACGCTATAAATTCAATGGAAGCGCGAGGCTTCGTGAAAACAAACAATCATACAATGTTGCCAAAACGCGATTACAAATAACGTCTTTTTTGCGTGCCCCGTAAGAGAATTATATATATAGATTAATCTGGAGAAATATAAAGGCAAGAGTTTATTTTAATTGCCAATATTAAGCCTACTTACAGAATGAAAATCACGAGCCTCAGGCATATTTGTTGACGGCAGAAATCGGAAATGAAAGAAAATATTTCGTAGGCATTGTATATTTCTATTTGTTTGTTATTTTAATTGTAATCATTGAAAAAAATTCAAAGCAATACAGAATGGAGTGTGTTATACTTGTGGTGTGGTAGCATCATTAGTAGGCAAGAGGTAATGCATTTATGGAGATTTAGAAAAATATATATCAGCTTCAAAGAGAGAGTTTATACAAATTGCAGCATTGGACTTCAGGCAGTTGAGGTCACGCTTATTGCAGTATCCATATTTCTTTACACACAGTTAATTGCGTAAATAAACATGTTATCGTGCGTTCTTTTCTAATATTTTCTTCATTTTTTTTTCCAGTTCGCAGAATAAAATAAGCATGATTCTATGGAAAAGAAATATCATGCTAAGCAGTTCAACGATAAGACGTTTATGCTAACCGTACGTTAATTCACAATTCAAAATCGAAAATAAAAAACAAAAATAACCATGAGAGAAACGAGATTAACTTTGAACACGTGATCAATTGTCATAATAAAAGTGGTTGAAAATAACGTGAAAGCATTTAGGCCCGGTACACACATCCGGTTTTTCAACGTGCGGCGCCGCTGCCGCAACTCAAGTGCGGTCTGAGATACATTAGATCCAATGGAACAAATGCACACATGCCTCCGGCGCTGCTGCGGCGCCGCACGTCCAACTTTCGTGCAATTTGTACCGCAGTTCCCCACGGCGCCGCAGCTCGCCGCACACGTTGCTCCCGTCTGAAGTACCTTGTTTTTATAAACAAATGGAAAAAAATAATAATTAATAAATGGTTGTATCCAGTAATGTCTATTTTGTTTCAAAATATACTTTTTTTTTACACCAAGTAAACGAAATAAACACGTTTTCTTCGATAGAATATTTATCGCAAATGGCGCGAAATGAGTACTTGCGTGATTTCACGGTTGTGCGTGCATAGTTAGGCTTCGGTGCCGCACGTTGAAAAATCGGATGTGTGCATCGGGTCTTAAATACACATAAGGCAGTTTTATTCCCATAAGGGGTCAAGAAAAACATTTGTAAGCGTCTGGGTGCTAGTGATTGTCCTTGTTTAGAGTAGCTCCCCAGTTTACAAATAGACTTCAGTTTCCCTTGTGACACCGAAGACCGAGAGGTCAGTGGTCGGTTTGGGAAAAAATATCCATACATCATTACCATTTCTGATGAAATGCAAACTCTTTTTTCACTGGACTGCCAAACTCAAAATCATATAAATTATGGGGATGCCATAGATAATGATTTATTTCGCAAACTCGTAATCGGGCCCACTGTAGCCTGGTTGGAAGAGTAACGAATAAGCAATTGGATTGCGAGTTCGAAACTCGGTCAGACCAAAGACCGTCGTGTTCACGAGGGCTGTAGCACTTTAAATATGTCTTGGTCTCAAATTGCCATGGTGTTGAAGTTTGAAGAGAACGGTTCCAGCTCAAGTGTTGACTTCGTCATTTGAGCGTGGTTCGAAATTACGTGGTGCTGTCCATCTGTCTTTTGTGAATTGATCGCGAACCGTCGTCAATAACCCGTTATGTTGCTCCAGTGCGACACTAATTATTTACCAACAATTGCCAAACAACTCGCAATCACTTCATCGAAGTGTAAAATTGGAGCTAGAAACCATGCTAAGGTTTGCATTTGTTGAAACGGGTTTTTTACGTTCAACATTCCCCTTAATTGAATGAATAGAAATAGCCAAAATCATGTGTCTTAAATGCCAACTCGCCGGAGCCGAACAAAACATCATTTAAATTAACCGCAGTTCCATATCAAAACATCAGCTTCAAATTATTCAAGAGTCCAAACACAATTCTAATGTTGTGCGGTATTTGCGTGTGGATGACAAACCAGTTTATTTCTTTTTTTAAATCCTGATTTCCTACTTTGATAGAGGTACGGGGGGCAAATGATCTTTGAAATGAGAAGGCGTAGTCATTGTTAGGCGTCATTTCGCAAAAAATAAAATGATTGCTTTTTTTTCCACATATGGGGCATGAAAGGTAAATGTCACCATTTAGTTTAATAGGTTTGGTTATGCCCGAAGAGTTTGATTCTTACATAGGGCAATCGAAAAAAAATACTAAACGCAATGATAGCTAGGTGGTCAGCGCGGCTTTCTTGCGAAGTAATGAATGTCAAAAAATGTGGTATTCGCGGGAAGAGAGAACTTGAAGATCCTTAATCTTTGTAATGGATATCAAATGTGTATCGTAACCATAAGGCATGATCACTATTTTTAGCAAAAGTTATATTAATATGCAAGCATAACAAGTGCATATCAGGTTTTTTCCACTTTGTAAATGCAATTTTTGATGCATACTTGTTCCGTGAATTATGAAATGTAGTTTAAAATCATAATGATAAACGCTATCAAGAATTTGTGTCCCTACTTTCTAACTCTAGTTCTCTAGTTTGGATCCTTTCCTTCGTGATTGATCCTGGACCGTTGTGTTACACCAATAACAATTACAATTAAATGGAACTAAGAGGTTTTGCAACATTTTTCTCGAACTAGTGTAACATGAGCATCTCATCTTTTTCCCATGCCTTACTTCCTTACTAGTTTTATTGAGATGCTTTTATCCTCCACAAATATTTCCCTTTATATTTCCTTAATATTTTTCTCCTCTTCGTCTTAAAATTGTGTCAAAACTATGAACGATTCACTGTATTGTATTTGTTTCTTGCTTTCCTTTTTCGTTGATATTAACCATTGCACGTTATTCAAAGAAAACAATGTAGATGTAAAAGAAGTATTACTACATGCATAAACGATATTTAACAAACAAGAATTAAATTTAAGGTAGGTAGGTATTTTAATTTACGTCCTATAGGAAAAACACAACGGGCTATTGACGATGTTTCGGGACCATTCGCAACTGCAAATATCCGAGAACAACACCCCGAAATCTTTAACCATGGTCAGATGATGAGGCAACACCTGAGCTGGCACCTCTCTCTACAAACGTTCACACCAAGCCAACGTGAGAATATTTGAGGCCACGACGGATTTAACATGCAGTAGCCCCCTTTGTACATGACGGTCATTGGCTGGATTTGAACTCCCAACCCTCGGGTTGTTAATACGATGCTCTTCCAACCGCTGACTACCGTGGCCCAATTAAAATTATTTAACAATTGTTAGCAAAAAAACTTCGAGGGTCATTTTATGTCCAGTGGTTCCTCCCCCCCACTCTTCGATTTGTATGAAACTTTCATAAAATGCACCCTAGCACACTTCTGAAAGGACTCAGTTCCATATACAGCGTAGAGGTACAGACGTTAATTTTTGTTTCGCACATGAAAAAAAAAATCATCAATTTTGTTGCTCAAATAGGAAACATCTAGAAAACTAAAAGTAAGTATTCTGGTTAAATTTCATAAATCCAAAACACAGATATGGTTCAAATAAAGTTCTAACTACAATACATTTGTCACAATAAAGCTTTAATCTTCCAAAAAAATTTTCACGCAGGTAAATTTCAATTAAAATATAAAAATTATTAAGTACTAAGCAATTATTTCGAGAGGTTCATTTTTGGCCGTATCGTAGACCAGGTTATCAAACCTTCTTGGCTCAATGCTTCTTTGAAATACAATGTTTTGACACTTTCTCTGAAACTCTATCTCAACTGATAAAAAAAATTTGAATTTCACGAAAATATTTATTCGGCTGTGTGTGTAATTCTATAAATTCTAAGAGCTATTTTGGAAATAAAACAATTTTGAACTAAAATTATTCGATTTATTAAAATAAAACCGCCAAACTAAATTGTACACAAAACACAGATTACACATAATAATTAGTCTACATAGATTAAATACTAAATACTAAACAGATATTAATATAACAGATGGCCCATGAGACAATCAATCAAATACCTAAAGATGATCTTCTAATGCATACAGATGGCAGCAAGAATGATAAAAGCTATTCTGGTAGTAGTATCCTCATTGAGACTCCTACTTCTACATTTAGACTTAAAATTAGAAACTGAAATTCTTGCTCTGTGTTCAGATCTGAACTCGTTGCTATCGAGAGAGGCAACCATTCTGAACCTAATTTCTAGACTTTCAGTCAATTTCAAGGTGCACGTCCAATGGATTCACTCCCATGTCCCAGTGGCAACGAGATTCCCTGGCAAAGGTTGCTTCCTTAGAGACTCTCCAGTCAGATATGCCTTGTACATACAGTGAAGCGTTCTCAGAGTGCAGGAAGACGTCTAAAGATCTTTGGAATGTCCCTCCAGTACATGACTGGTACTCGAGAAGTCGTCCTGGAGGCGCCCTACTCTTTGAGGGCCAAAGAAGTCAGCAGACTTGTATTTCACGTTTTGCCAGTGGACACTTGAGGAGTCTCTCCTACGAACAGGGCCAGAAGGTTTCAGGACTTGTACCAAGTGCGGAGCTGATCAGGCTTCGCCAGCTCATATTTTAAAATGTATTGACTTTACAATGGACAAGGTTTTTTTCGGAACCTCTACTTTTCTTGGACTTTTTGGGGGTTTATGGACTCGTGGACTTGGTCTAATTTAAGAGACCATGTCGTGGATTAGTAACAATAACAAGTACCATGAAATCAATAAATTTTTAAATAATCACCAATTAGTAGAAATCACACAATAACACAATATTTAGTGATAAATAACTTTATAGTGAGATAATAACTAACAATTTCAAAGAAACACTCACCACGAAATGTCGTCCTGTTTTTTGGCCAATCATTTCAGAGAGTAGTGAAACAAACTGCCCTATTACTCTCTAAGGAGAGTAAAGATCAAAATAAGAAAATATGATTTTGTGTAAATTTTGTAGACAAGGAGAAATGATGAAATATATTAAGCAGCGCAAACCAGAAAATATGAACGGAGATATGTTTAAGGTCCAAACACGTTAAAAATGTCATTTTTGACCAAAAATTCCAAAAAAAGTTTTTTATTTTATTTCATAGAGTATTTATTTGACTTTCCAAAGTATATTCGATTTTTTTCTCTGTTAATTAATTGAAGAGATATAAAGATTTTAATCAAGGCGGAAATACCGGAAGTAGGTATAAAAAACACCGTAAGTATAATTTTTGAAAGGTTTCTCAAGTGTTTAAATGGTTTCTCTTTTGGAAATATTGAGAATATTTTAAAAAAGAAGTGAAGAACAAAAATGTTTACACAAACAATAAAAGTAAGAGAGTGCAAACGATGCACTTGAAACTACTTTTTACTCTAAATTAATATTTTTGCATTCTTTCCTCACTTCAAATGTTATCACACAAAAAGTTATGGATCGATTCTCCTAAAATTTTGAGAACTTGTTCTATATAATGTTGTGTAGAGAATGAACTAGAACAATTGCTGAGTTGAAAAGTTTTCAAATTATAGCCATTTATGGCCCTTTCGTGTATTCATTTTTCAATCGCTTGTAAAATTTTTGTTTATTTAAATATCCTTTTGATTCTTGTTCATACCCTAGAAAAATGCATGTAATATATTTTGAAGGCATCATTTTTCAAATTGGTTGAATCGATTTTCATGTCGCACATTTGAAGTTTTTGACAAATTTCTTTAAAATTTCATACATAATTATCATTTTTACAAAATTATTAATACTATATATTTTAAATATTTATAACCTAATGCTATTGTTTAATAACACTAAACATAAAAATAGTATCAAAATGTTTATATACCACATTTAAAAAAAATGGGTCTCAAACGTGTCCGGAATATTTTAAACATAAAAAAATATCTAATAACTTTTGAATATAAGTGAATGAGATGCGTTTGAAGCAGACGCTATAAAACTAACTGTGGAAACATGAGTGAAAAGTGCAGTTTTTATCCTTGTACTTACTTGTAGATTGGAATTAACAATATATAAAATATACATCATGCTACTTTTCTTTATTTTTAATAAATTTTATTAAGTAAGTAATGTAAGAAATGTAAGTAACAAAATAAAGAAATCAGTAAGAGAAATGTACGTAACGAATTATACATGGATTTAAATAGGTGTGAAACGTAAGCAACAACACTGACGCTAATATCTATAAGTAATTAATAGGATCTTTCCCGTGGAAAGTGATCCCGAACCGTCGTCAATAGCCTGTTGCCGTTGCTCCGTTATTAAAAATACATACCGATAAGTAATTAAGAAATTTCATCTTAGATATCCTGCATAGGACGCCTAGTTTTATAATATTTAGCACCGTTGAAAAGAGCACATTTCACTGCCACTTACAATTCGTTTTGTTTTTCAATGCCACATTTGATTCAAAATTTTGTTTCAAAATATGTAAAACGAATCCTGCACGCACTGCTTACATAAATCTTTATACAAATCGTATATTAATCTCAATCGTAATGATTTGTAGCCCATCGCCAAGGTTCCACACCTGATGTTCAGGCGAAATCAGCTATGAGTTGGTGTACTTATTTAATGTTTACAGGTCTATGTGGACATCTGGAATTAGAGAGTAGGTAGAGAGAGAAATTACAACCAAGGGAAATTATAAAACCTCAATCGGGTAGGCTGAGCTTATCTATCATACTGCAGCGCTAAAATTAAAACACGCCTTTTAGCCCACCTGTTCATTTCTCTACTGCGCAAACAGCTTCTGAAGTTAGGCGTTTAGATAAAGTTTCATTCTGATACCACCGTGTAATTGTCAAGCAATTGTTATTTAATTGCTGCTAGTTGCTTATATTTCTTAACAAATGAGGTCATGGTACTTCTGGGAGGTGCTCGACCTTTTCTATCCAAATGACACACGCATTATTCATTTATTTAAAATACGAAAATACTGAAACATTCTTAAAATACAAATATCTCAAAACAGCATTATTTACATTAATAAATAATAAATTTTTAATTGTTACTCTTTCATTGCGTAACAAAAGCAGTTGCCGTGCCCTGCACCTGTTAGAACCAGTTAGGAGGGTCAAACGGGCTGGGGGAAGAGATATCAGACAATTACCATGCCTAGTGAAGAGTTTACCGAAAATGAATATCATTATCAGCCGGTGAATACTTGAATACTGAGTTCTGCAACTTTGGCGCATTGTAATAGTAGACACGAAAACTCGAGGTTACGCTCGTTGAATTTTTTTGCATGGTTTGAATGGTACGACGACCATTAATCTTAAGAACCATTGCTGTGCAGGTCCGTTTCTGAGAAGTTAGTTGCCCACGCGTAAACCTCAACAAACATCTGTCTCTTTAAAGGCATTTTATTTTCAGAAAGAAAGCTCTTGAAGAAAGTTGAAAATAATTTCGGATGGCCGGTCTTCTTTCTCGGTGTTACTCTCGTTGGTTACGCTCGTTGAATTTTTTTGAATGGTTTGAATGGTACGACGACCATTAATCTTAAGAACCATTGCTGTGCAGGTCCGTTTCTGAGAAGTTAGTTGCCCACGTGTAAACCTCAACAAACATCTGTCTCTTTAAAGGCATTTTATTTTCAGAAAGAAAGCTCTTGAAGAAAGTTGAAAATAATTTCGGATGACCGGTCTTCTTTCTCGGTGCTACCTAAATGCCTTCATGTCAAATGAGCATTTGTCGTTTATGGTTTTTTCTACCGTTTTCAGACTATCGACGTATTCAGACATATTTTACTTGTTTTTCACGAAACTTCGATTTTCTCTGATATATCTTTGACAGCTTTTTAATTCCAATTTAATTCTGGAAGAATGGGCTCCATGGGTTTTCCTCCCTTTATATATCATTACCCTTGATGAGTGCCTTTCGAATATGCTAATGTAAACTTAGAACAAAATATGTGTCTTGCATTACAAAAGCAAAAAGAGCCAACACACAGCAAGCTAATAAATATAAAATGATGTAAGAAAACTTAATGGATGGCCATGTTTAAAGTTGGAGTCATACTGTGTCTGTCTTTCAGACGTCCCTATATTTCATGTCTACATACAATTACACGTCAATCAAGAACAACAATGTTATTGTTTGTAACGAGTTACTAAATACGATATTTTGGTAATATATAGTCTGTGAGCATATTTGTTTACTTTTTTCTGTTTGGAAATTATGGGCCGCGGAAAAAAGAGAAATTTTTTTTGAATATCCGTGGACTTCTAAATGTTACATCAAAATCATGTAATAAGTAATGTAAACAAATTACGAAAAAGTAGAAAAACCTCTGCTCATAGCTGTTATATAGGACTAACATGGGATTTCAATTGAACTGGTCTACAAAAGTTTCATAACATGAACAAATATGTTTGTTGTTGTTTCTAATGCCTACACTGGCAGACCAGAGGAGTGCCAGGACCGTAGAAGACGGCAAGAGGCGAGGGGGTGCGCCTTCCATGTTATTGAGCCCCATTGGGAGGAAGTCCGACTTTGCTCGGCATACAGGACACATCCGTTTTACAGGAAGGTCCCTTTCATACATCCATTCACTCACACATATCGTAATTTAGATACCAATCAGAGGCCGATAACCCTCTGAACAGATACCCCCAGAGGTATTGATTTGGTATGGGAACATGGGGGACTTTGTGACCACGACCTATTTAACGTGCCCCAGTCACCATTAGTGAACACGACGGTCTTTAGCCAGGTCGAAGCGCCGATCTCACAATCATCAGAACTGCAGGCTCCGCCGAGGACAGAACCCACAACCCTTCTGATGCGAGCCCGACGCTCTACTGACTGAGCTACCGCGGCTCATGAACAAATATAACTGTTTTTAACTAATTTTTGGGTGCTGATTTCTGATCTAAACTTAAAACCTTGACACCACATCAAGTTTTTTTTATTATTTATATTTAATATTTGTTAACTTTCAAAATTAGTCTCTCTGTCGTGTATGCCGTGAATCAGCATGAATCACTGTCATAGAAAATTAGTCAACGTACTAATTTATGACTTTTCTGATATAGTTCTTACATAATCGTCTCTCGATTTGACATTGAGTAATTTCTTTACCTATTCGCATGCATCACACATGACAATTCTCATTCATATCAAATACAGGTTTCGCGATATTTCTATTTATGGCACAAAGTAAATTAAATCCCGAAGAAAAATTTCTAGAAAAACTCATGTAAACTGTTTACAGAAAAACTAAATAGTATAACATATGCAAAGCCTTAACATAAAAAATGTTTCTGATGCTTACCATCACAAAATATAGACTTTGGAATATACTTAATTTGAAAAATAGGTTGGTATTTGAATCAACGTCACACTGGAGCAACACAACGGGCTGTTGGCTGCACTTAATTTGAAAGCATTTGTATTAAATATTTTTCATTAATTAGTTTTTTCCATGTATTTCTGTTTTACACACTAGCTGAAATACACAGGAAAATTTTTTGATGTAGATTGAAGTTATTTTGATAATTAGCTTAATTCTACAAGAAAAAATAGTTTCTTTTTTCATTACACTCTTTCTTTCTAGAAACAGACTAATTTATTGTTCCAGTTTTAAGCAAATATACAAATCTTTCATATCTGTCTATCGATAAAATTCGATGATTATTATTAATTCATTACTAATCATCAAAAATTTAATGAAATCATATTTAAGAAATGCTATAAACAGTTCCTTTATTTAAAACACGAGTTCCATTTGTTAGACACATTGTTATATTTTGAAGTGAAGGATTTCTTAATATATAATGATGACACAGAATGCACCAAATAGATTCAAAGGACAGTTTTTAAAATTAGATCACTTCGTTGATTTCCAAGAATCACATTCTTTAAATAAACCTACTGGTCTTAATTTCTTTCAATCGTATAGTTTGTTTAAATAACGATCCTAATTTATAAATAATTTAAGAACTTAAATAACAATTTCTATTTCTATTCTAATTGGAGTTCATATTCCAATAGTATTTCTAATACTATTGGAATTAGTTATTAATTTAGAATTTTTTATACGATTTTTTATAGCTGCACAAAAATATATGCCCACATAAATACCATTTACTATAAAATACCCTTTTAATTTGAAATTAAATTTTCAATACACAATTTAGTACAATCAAGAGCAGAATTCAGAAAAACATCTTTTATTTATTTCTAAGTCTATAGAGCATGTATCACAATAGTTCATGCATGGAACAGATACAGATGTCATAATATCTTCAACTGTTCCCGACGTCTTGATTCAACATCTTTTGATTTTTTAACGCAATAAATATTACATTTAAAAGAAATTATTTCCCACAACAGATGTGATAGATTTTATAAATATAAAATGCAGAATTTTTTCGATTGTAAAAAAAAGAACATTGAAAGCAGATAAAATGGTTTGGCTATAGAATCTGAACTACAGAGATTTTGTCATGCCTTGCTGCGTACATTAAATTAAATTTACAATATCTGTTGTGAGTTATAGATTGGCGATGACCCTTGACTGACATCCCTTCATGAAAGAATCTGGTGTTTACATTTTCTGAAGCAGGTAAAAAGTTTATGAGATTTTGAATGTCGATGATAGTGTTCATCTTGCAGCTACTGGAAGTTCACACTATCCAAGATTCTATCTGTAGATAAATGCACTCAGATATGTTAAATATATTTAATTTAAATTACCTTCTCTGTTCTTTGGCTCATAAAGCTTGCTCTGTTAATAATTTGGGTTTTCGTACTTTTACAGTGGTAAAAATCTGTAGAAAAATGTAACCGTTGATAAATTTAAGAACTATATCACAAAATTAGTTTGGCTTAAAAAGAATGACTCAGTACCAAAAATTGCCCTAAATTCAGGTTTAAAAGTTTTTAAGTAGTTATGTTAGTTATATAAAAACATTCTTGTGAAATTTCTAAGTGATATGTGTGTGTTTAGTGATTCATGCCCGCCCCCCTTTTCCCCAACTCTGAGATCTTTTTCTAAAACGCATCTAGGAAATCGTGTTCTTTATCCGTGGTACTATGACTGTTATTATATAAATATTTTTAGTGCCTAGTCGGTTTCTACAATTTATGGTGAATTTTTTATAGTTTTATGTTTGAATGCAACTTTAGTTGCCTGTGTTTAAGCTGTCTTCGGTTTCTCCGTTGGTTTATTTATATTAATGTTCTTAAACTTCAGGATGATAGCAGAAGAGTTACAAGAGCAGAAACATAAAACGAGACGGAATTCCTGATATGCTAAGATATTTTCGCAAATGATGTTCAAATGTCAAATTTCAAATAGCTAGAAAGTTGAAGAAATTGTTTATAGCAAATTTGGGCTAAAATAGGGTTTTAAAGATTCTAGGAGAAGAATAGAATATTGCAGGAAAGTTGAAAGGAATGTTTTCAATTGTTAAAGTAAGTGAAATTAATACCTTGAAAGTTTTAGGTCGTGTTGTGGAATTCATTCCAATATATATTGCTTTTGATATTTTTCTAAATAAACTATGAGTATCTTTTTCTTCATTTCCCCAAATCAAAATTTAAATGCCCTTTTAAATGTTTAAACTTTAAAGGCTTTCAATATTAATGATTTATGTAAGCATTGTTGCTTTTAGTAAAGTAAAAAAGTATTGAAAGTGTACCAAAAAAATAGTATTTTTTAACAAATTGTAAATTATCTAATGTACATTATATTTTTTATTCAAAATATAAATAAATAGTTAAAATTCAATGCTCAATGTTTCAGATAGAAAACGTATGTGTTTAAAAAAATAAAGCTTCAGATATGAAGATATTTGCAGGCCTTGATATATGAATTTACTTCGCATTAAAAGCAACACAAAAGGCAAAAAATGACAAAAAAATAAATAAAATTTTCAAAAGTGTCATTTCTTTATTCTTTAAAACCAATTTTTCGTTTCAGTCCTTATTAAACTCATTTATTACAGCTATTTAAATAAATAACTATTTAAATAATAATGGTTAAAATATTGAAACAAAAAATTGTTTCCAATGTACCGCCTCTTAACTTTTTATAGCTATTCCATATACTAGCATTAAAATAGGCAAGTAAAATAATTGAAGAACATTTTTATAAATGAACTGGAGTAGAAAAAAATGCAGTTCCATTCAAAATATTCTCTATACAGAAAAGTTTCAACTGGTTTAATTTTAAGTTGCAACTTCAGCATTTAGTAAGAAAATTAAATTTAAGACCGATTTTAAGCCACCAACATGTTATCACCTATATTGTATCTAGATAGACTTATTTTTAAATGAAATTTGATGTCATTTCCTGTAAAACACTGTATACTTCAACTGTTTCCATCGGCCGATCAAGCATACACAAATTCTGATTTATAATTTCATAAATGTACCTATATTATTATATTGCTAGCTTTCAAAACTACATAATAAGGAAATCTTTATATCCTAACTGGTTGGAATTTAGAGTCTCAGACAGGAAAGTGTCTTACAATAACTCTTAAAATACACCTGGGTTCAGTTTTCGAATGTTTGCACACAGTTTATTTAGCAATACCGCGAGTCTCTCAATAAAATGCTTTTTACAACTACCATTTTATAGACATTTTTCGAAGTATCAAACGACTTGTTTATTTCTTTAATTCCGTAATTGTCCCTTCTTTCTCTGTTAATAGCTCGCTACAGGCAGTTAAGAGCCATTCCCAAAGAATCTCTTCTTTGTCAAAGGATATGTTTATTTTTTTTTGTTGTGTTTAAGAGAGAAGGCTTGTTTCCTTTATTGCTTCTGCAAGCTTAACTCGCACTGTTCCCACTTTCAGTATTTCAGACACGTTTATTTAGTTCACCTATTATTATTGGTTTAATGTTAGCTTTGTATGGGGTCAACGTGGACATAGGTACTGCTATCAGTTATTTTCTTGTTAAGCAGAGAATTGGGTGGCATTTGTATGCGATGCACCCGATATAAATATACCTGTTTTATTTGTTTCTGAAATGTTTTTCTTATTTGTTTGGGCAGTTTGGTATCGAAGAGAAAATTTGTAATTAATAAGCTAGGGTCAGGTGAGGTAAAGTGGGTAGTCTATGCAAAAGCTACCTCATTATGTACAAACCTTGTTAAGGTAGAAAGTAAAACACACAACACGATATATTTAAATTCTTTAGAAAGTTTCTCAATAGAAAACATTTTAGTGGTAACATCTAGAAGATCCTATGGTGGCTTCTTGTTTGTTTCGATCCAGTCGTGTGAGATGTGGTTATCTAGGAAACTTCCTATTTTTGCACTCCTTTCTAAAGTTATTACATTTTTTTGTTCTGCCAAGCTAGATTGGTAGAAGCTGTCTTAACAAGATTTAAGAATGAATACAAGGAAAGCTCACTCATCAAGTCATGTTAAGAGATTCCAATAAACAGGAAAGAAAGTGCGACATTATTTGTAATGCTAGACGTTTTTAATTTGATTTTAATGTTTTGTTTCGGAAATTTGCTTTTAATGGTGTTTGGGGGAGTATATGAGCAATTTCTTACTCATATATCTGTATAAAACATCAAATTGTGTTGTATGGGTCAGGCTCCTCCCTGATGACGCCCTGATCCACCAACACTTTCATTTTCAATAAATTTATTTTGGCTTTTATCTTTTAAACTTCCTCTTGTTTTAGAAATTATATATATATTTATTCTAAAAAATATTATTTCATATTATGTTTGATATTTAGAAGACAACTAAAATAATGGCTTATGGAACGGAATTACTTAATTTAATAAAGCTCATTCAACAATTTTTTCTTCAATACACTTATCAATTGTTATAGATTGTTAATAATTTTTTTCACGAGTCAATATGATTCTGAACTTATATAAATTTTCTTCTCTAACTCACTTGTTCTCCACTTCACCCTAAACCATGGGCAAGGAGGGTATAAAGCAAAAACAGATTCACTCAACTAAAAATTTTGATTTAAATGTAAAAAAAAACCACGTGCTGTACATTCTTGAATAATGCAATGTTCATATAATTGAAAGAGACACAACTTTTTAAAAACATGTCACATTGCTAAATTCACTTTGAAATTGAAAACACTGTACTTATACCCACTTAATCCCACCTGACCCCATGCTTTGAAAACATATATTGTTAATTTTATTGCAAAAGAAATAAACTTACTTAGGTTGTGTTGTTTTAACGATTAGTTTCAAGAGTAAAAACTAGAGATAATTAGTTATAATGAGAGTGCTAATTATGTTGTATTTTGAATAAACCTAATCAATGCTGCAAAAACATTTGGTGTTTTTAAATTTTTTTAAATGGTGGTTTCAAAAAATATTTTAAAATTTCATTTTTACTTCTGGTAATTAGTTGAATTCGTTAGAGAGTAACAGCACAACGACCTACTGGCGATGGTCCGGGATCAATCCGAAAGTGAAAGATCCAAGAAAAACTCACAATTTTGAACTATGGTCAGATGATGAGATGAACACATGAGCTGGTTTACCTCACTCTCCATACTATCACATCACGTCAACGTGAGGAAATTTGAGGCCAAGACAGATTTAACTTGCACCAGCTTCCACAAACATGGCGGTTTTGCAATTCCGTTTTCGTTTACTAATCCATCACTCAACCAACTGGTGTACCGTGGCCTCGTACCACTCCAGGTCTATAGGTCTATTCACAAATTTAAAATCTTTATCAAACGTGTTTCTCTAAAAACAGACGTAAATCATGCAATTTTACAATTTTATGAAAATACTGTGTTTTTTATATATGTATATTTAACTTTTGTAAGAATAAACGAGTCTGAACAACTTCTTATTTTGAACCTTATAAAACACATTTTTACCACCACTAATTTAACTTGAATCATCGAAATTTTAAACCACCAAATGTATAATATAAGATTTTTCAATCATTTAATTTTCTGAGTGTTAATTAACATCAATTTTAACAGCAATTTCCAAACGGACTGCTAAATGCAAAGATTCCAATAACAGAAAGAAAAGTTCTTCACGCACTGTTTTTACTTCTCTTTCCAAGTCGAAAACAATACAATCAAAAGCTTTTACGGCGATTCGGAGATTATCGCTCACTTCACGCATGCGCCGCTTTTCGACCAATGGCATCTAGAGTTCTGAGCGCGGTCGGTCCCAACGAGGTAAGTCAGTCCCTTCTGGACACAAGAGCGAGTTAGAAAAGCTGACAGATGATTTTTGGTACTTCCGATGAGCGGATGATGGTTTCCTTGCACCCTTTGTTTAATTTGCATCACATGTCTACCAGTTCCTATTAGCTGCTGTAAAAAATTTTGTTCATCGAGAAATATCGAATATAATAATTTTATTTCAGAATGGACTTGAGGTATGTTATTGATATAAATTATTGACAAACTTTTTAATATTTAATAAAATTGATGCATTTTTGTCTTGGGAAAAAAAAAAAAAGAAACAACTTTTCCCATAATAAGAGATTCCCGATTTTTCCCTAAATAAGAGAGTCTAAAAGAATCGATATCGATTTCATTAATTTTTAAAACATTCTTATGAGAAACAGATTGCTTATTCCTGTTTAGAACAAAGTATTTTGAAATTTTATTTTGTTTTCAAAGCGAATATGTTTATTGGTAATGTCTAATTGGTAATAAAAAATAAATAAACATATAATTTACATGACGGTAGTTCATATTGGATCTTAATTTGCAAAAATGACTGGTGTTTATATCAATTCATTTATCACCGTTTTATGACAAAACGAAAAATAAATAAATAAAAAAACTGAATATGTCACAAATATTATTCGTAGAATATTTATCCATGTCATATTGATGAAAAGAAAAGAGTTTCAATATTAATCAAAGTTTCAATTTAAAAAAAAAATTCAAAACTTCAATAATTTGCCAACGGACTTTTAAGAATCCACATCTATTGTTTCATCACTCTTCTTAAATTTCTATCATTAAGAATACTTTTCTAATAATTTGGATTGACCATATAAAAATCATAAAGTTTAAAATGAATTTATTGATTTCAGTATAAATATTTTAAAATTAGATTAAATTAGACAAATCCTTAAGTATTATTTGGTGTGTAAAACACATAAGTAGAAGGTGGTAAATTAACGTCACAGTGGAAGATCACAATGGGTTATTGGCGACAGTCAGTGATCAATACCGAAGGAAAAAATCCAAGGACAACGCTTCGTAATTTTGAAGCACGGAGAGATGAAGAGAACATCTATGCTGGCACCTGACCGTCCAAACTTCAACATCATGCCATCGTGAGGACATTTGTGGCCACGACAGATTTAACGTGCACCAGCCGATGGTCATTAAATGGACCGAGTTTCGAAAGCGCAACAATTCAATTGCTAATCCGTTGATCTACCAACTGGGCTACCTCGGTCTCGGGTAAATCACTTGCTGCGTAATGATAGAAAAAGAAAAAAAAATGCATGAAGTTTCAAAAAGCAATTAGTATTTTTAAATTTCTTTCCAAAAGTTTGAACTTTAAAATATAGTATTTTTTAAGCTGCCTTGTTACCTAAAACAGTTTATTTCCATTGCTTTAGATTGCTTTAGCAATTTCAAGTTCCGAGCCTTGTGGGAAGTATACATATGTTTCAATGGTTAAAGACAATTTCAATCAATTAAATATTAAAAAAAAATGAAATGCTGAACACATAAACTCAATTATAATTTTGAAAGAAAAATTTACTTTATTCAAATTTTGAAGTCTGTGTACTATATATGCTAACTTTAAGAATATAGTACTGGTTTTGAGTAGATAGCCTAAATACTTCCTATAAAATACTTATAATCTTGAACCGAAAAATCTCATTCAACGAATCTATCTGTGGTTCAATGGGTTTGCCCAATGCGCTATCAGCCTGTGAGCTGTAGTCATGTTGGGAAAACCCATTAAACCACAGGTTGATTCGATGAATGAGATTTTTCGGTTTAAGATCATAAGTATTTTATAGGGAGTATTTAGGTTATTTACTCAAAACGAGTATTACATACCTCAACAAATCTATCTGTGGTTCGATGGGTTTGCCCAATGCACTATCAGCCTGTGAGCTGTAGTCAAATTGCTGAATCGTGTGGAAGTTTGGATAGTGGGGAGCCAGCTCGGTATCGATCTTGTCATCTGATTTGGCTCAAAACAACGACGTTATGTCCTCGCATCTTTCACTTCGGGATTTACCCTTAAACGTCGCCATTATCCCATTGTGTTGATCCAGTGCATTTAATTCTGTCAGAAAACTCAAGTACCTAACTTACCTTGTGAACTGTAGGCTGCATAGGTTCATCTGTAGCTACGCTGTGTTGTGTGTGTATTCCTCTCTTTCTCAATAAGACTTTCACTGTGTGTAAAGACTGCGTTACTCAACGGGTTTACCCACTGCACTAGCAACTTCCGAGTTCTAGGAGAGTCGCAGATTCAATTCCTCCCTGTATATCCCTCTCCTGAGTCAATAAAGCATTCAGTGAGTGAGAATGTCCCTTTTCTTAACTTTTTTTGGAGCAGCTTGGCCAAATATGTCCATTGCGCCTTAAAACTCAATGCATCAAGCAACCTTGCGTATGTCCAATTAATTCAGGATGAAAACATGACCGTACAAATATTTAAAGATATTTGCTTTTGTCAGATGTGAAAAAATTAAGAGATTTTACACAGTTGTTTTGAGGGAGCCCAAGAATACAACTGAGCGTATGGCGTTTTAATGAAAACGCCATAATTTGTTCCGCAAATCAGGTCTTGTTTTTGTTCTTTCTCGAACCTAAACATCACTTTCACCTCTTACGCCGCAGAAGAAAAAAACCTCCTAATGACGGTTATTGTCATTCTCTACGTGCTCAATGTGTTGTCATCAGAGTTGCTCTGTCCGTTGCTGTGTTGATGTGTTTTCCCTTCAGTAACTTCGCACGAGATGTGTCTTTCCGGAAATAGATTCCCTTTCGCTGCCGCGGAGAGATTCTTTTCGAGAAGCTATCGCATTGCAAGCATTTGTTTTTTCTCTTCTCGATAACATATAATTTTCTATTCCTGTTACTTTGAATTCGATTGATCAAGATATGTGTGAACAGAATGGGAATGCATTAAGACGGTTGCATTGTTATGAAACTATGCTCACACATCCATATTATTCTAGATTCAATTATGCATCATAAGCTAGGTAGTTAATCAAAGGCGGACCGGAAGAACTCAGCGGTCGATTGGCAAAGGTGTGCGATCAATCCCTAAGGGAAAGACAACACCTCGAAATTTTGAACCATGGTCGAATGACGAAATCGACGCCTGAGATGGTACACCACTCTCCGAACTTTCACACCGTACCAACTCAATATTATGCATAAGAATTCTTATGAACGGAATTCTTTGTTGGTGGGATTTTATGGCGGAAGAGCCATATTTGGCATGATGCGCTGAACACGTTAAGAAATGGATAAACACACAATGAAAGTCTCGTTGAAACCGAATACAATACACCTGCGGAGAAATGAATTCTTGAAAGAAAGTGTTGTAGGTATAGACTGTTATTATTTTTAGTAATAATAAAAAGTAAACAAGACGATTGTTTTCATTCCATAGTTTTAATAGTTCTTTAAACTATTCTGTGTTTCGGTATGGCATTAAAACATTCAACTTGTATGTCTCAGGTATAGTGATCGTAGCGTCTGTCTAATATGTCAGTTTCTATGTGCATGGATGTTGGTGATTGTTCCAACATTCAAGAGCTGAAACGGAGCTATTTGTGTGGGTGCTCCCTCACAAATAGTCACCAGGTCTTGCAGTGCCGATGGCCGAAGACATTAATAAATAAATAACAGTATGTCTCAAAACACTACCCTGCAATAATGGAACGGACATCAAGATGTGATGGTATAAGGGAAAAAATATATGCTTTAATAGGGGATAATCCCCACGTGCTGCAATTACACTACCAACCCTCCTGGGCATACTTTCAACAAGGTTTTGATACACAGCTATGGGTATTTGTGTCCATTCTTGCTCTGCGAAAATGTCGCCAGCTCAGCTGTAGATTTAGGACGTGGTTCCCTGGTCCGTAAGCGTCGTTCTAACTTGTCCCACAAATGTCCATGTAGGGAAGGCGTTTTACATCCATATCTTGATATCACTGCTTGACAGAGGTTGTAACATGACATGGAGATTTGTCATCTTGGAAGTAACATTCGTCAATTCCATAAAATTGTAGAGCGTAGGAGGAACCTGATTGTCCAAAATGTTCATGTAGGCGTCGGCGTTCAATTGACCTGGAACCACATGCAAAGATCCCAGGCCACACCACGAAAAACACCCCTAAACAAGCAGTCGTATTTTATGCAAATCCGCTGGCGTCCGGTACATTATTGTAGGGTAACAAATATATTAGAAATAAACGTATTCGATCCTTTATACTACAAAATATTTTAGAGAAAATGTTTAATTGAAAAGTAATACGAAAATTTTAATAATAAGTGCTCAATTATTTTTGTAGACGAAAATAACTGCAATGAGTTGTATATTTGTACTGAAGGGCTCAATAAATTTGAGTTGGGATAAAAAAATACCTGATGGCAATTTTCAAACTGAAAATAAATGTAAATTTTTATATTTTTCAATTAGTAAAATTTGTACTGAGGAGTTTTATTTTGTATCACATTTAAAGTTTTATAGTTAATGTTACTCATCGTTAAATATTTAATAAATACTTCGAGAATTAACTATGAATCTATTTAGATTCATTAAATATTTAATGAATCTACATTAAAGTACTTTACTCTTTAGATAAGATAAACGTTTTTTATTACAATAAAATATCTGTACTAGTTTGTAGAAATTCGAAGTGGATAAAAAGGAATTGCCTAAATCAAATTCATTTTGAAGGCATAATATTGTTTTTTTTTGTACCTTAAAGAACTGTTTACAGAATCAGAAAGGCGAATTTAAAGAAATTTTAAAAATTTATTCAGGTTAATATTTAAGTGATACTACTCTACTATTATATCTTTTCTTATAAGTTTAGAAATTCAACTGAAAATATTACTTTAAATATTAATTCACACTAAAGAATTTAAGTAGGTCATTAATAATACGTTAGTGTTACTTAATCATTAAAGTTCAGATTATATTTCAATATTTACTAAAAATTAATCGAAAATTTACTACATTAAATAGGTGCGTACAAGTGTTTTTATTTCGCTAAACAAATGTAACAGATTCCCGTTCATACCAATGCTTAAAATGTAACAATTCATTGGAATTTCACTGTACTTAAAATAGTGCTGTGAAAGTGTTAAATCGAATGAAACAAGAAGCTTTGCACTCGGGTTAAAATCGTTATTCAGCGAAGCAAAGGAAAGAAGCTCTAATGTGCGGTTGAAGAAAATTTACATTTGAGGTATATTGACCTTATGCTTCACATTACCATTTCCATTCGGATTCAAAGATCTTATCATTCTTAATCCAGATAGCACATACGGGTGTGTTAGAAGGCAATATGCTGAAGAAATAGATAACTTTGCATATATCAAGTCGTGGTAACTACATAAAATGAAAGTATATATATATTTCAAAGTATGTCATATATATATTAAAAGGCGAAATAATATCGTGGTCGTTACATTTCAAACGATCAGTATCTTTGCTGCATTTTTATCCTACGAAATAAATCGACAGGTGCTTGAATAAAAAGTTATGCATTGTGCATGAAGCTAAATATATTAAACTAGCAGACCCATGAACAGTATCTGCGCTTAAGTTTCGTGATTGTTTATTTCTATTGATAGGCAGACACGCATTTCTTACCTTATTTATAATCCCTTTTAATGAATATAAGCAGTTGTAATTGGATTTCGTACTCCAAAAGAAATAAAACATCAATCAAAAATGTAAAGCCGCATTTTTTTTGTGGTTTTTATCACTAATGTAAATTATTATTTCCTATGCAGTGAATGGCAAAAAGTGAACTCCTCAGTCAGGTTACCAGAATTGGTTTCGGAAAGTTCATTTCAATTCCATCTCATTCTCTAGTTAAGAGCGATTTAGTGTTTTTCGACGTCTAAACGTATTTTCGCTTTCGGTAACGTTTTATTTTTGAGTTGAATTCTATCTTTCAGATTTCTCATGCTTTCTGTAATCAGACTGCAAACAAATTTCACTACAGTGGAGAGCTCTTTTATGTACAATAGTTATAAGTTATAGTTAGCTCCATAGGTACAATCAAGAATTTTGTATACCAAACTGCAAAATCGGGCTGATGAATTTGTTGCCTTTCGCCAATTTACAAGTAATGCCGATATCTGTGCCACTGTTTTTGAAATGTATATTACATTCCGCGGTAATTAAAAGTGATTATGGAATTTTAAAACCCAGAGACGTACATGGATGTAAAGCGCATAGATAGCCATTTAGATTTTATCTGTGCTTAAATTTTCTTATAACTTTTAATCGTTTTGTTTCATTTTACTTTTAACTGTCAAACTCTTGGCATATTGAACATATCTGTTAAAAACTATAATAAAATTTAGTATGGAATAAAAGAAAGAAAATTAAGGAAATATACACCAGTTTATATATATTATTCGTTCTGAACCCATTTGACATCTATCAAATGAAATAAAATTTTACACTTTTATTTATATTTGTTTATAGAAATTTGATTTCATATTTGAAGAAACGATACAATATTTCAAAATTGGCTGGATAGGCTGCAGCCGGATCTTTGCTATAACATGGAGGTTCTATATAAAGATCCAAATATAGATCTAAAATCTAATTATATTTTTTTTTTATCAATCTTGGATGTTTTCAACAGACAGGAATATTATAAGACACTTGAGCAGTTCAAAACAGTTCCGTCTAAAACGACATTCATATAAGTGTTTTTATTTGTATGATTGGTAATTTTTAATTAACATCGTAGCAGAGCAACACAACGGGCTATTGCCGACGGTCCGGGATCAATCCCCTATGGAAACGATCCGATTTATTTATATGAACAAGTGCATTTGGGCATTGTGTACTGAAATTCATAAATGTACACTTAAAGTATTTACTATTCTACTTCTCTCCATTAAAAATAATAATTACTCTGCATTAAACTGAAACAATTCTTTACACGAGTAATCAATCATTCATATAAGGTATTCTAGTTTTAAAACTAACAATTAAAAAAAATGATTTTATATAAAGCATTTAATAAAATTTCCCTTACTCCAACTTTAAAAAATTATTGCCCGTGTTTTTTTTTTTGAATTATTGAATTTTATCGTCTGCTTTTAGTTTTATCGAGACTTTAATATTTATCGTTTGGTTTGCTTCGCGCTCAAGTTGTGTGATAATAAAGTTCCACGTCATTTTGTTCTTCATTCCATGATGAGTTTATCGCGTATTCAGAGAATTGCGCTGTTTGAGGCTTATTTTGAATGTAAATCATATCGCACCCCGGCAAGAAAAGTGGTACAGTTCAAAATTGTATTATTTGAGAAACATCATCTTAAAGGATACTATAAAACTTATATTGAAATCCTATAAGCTTCTTTTCATTTCCAGGTAAGTATTTATGGGGGTAACTTCTATTATATTCTATAGAATAGTAATATCACATGCTGGGGCACATCATACGGATTTTTCAATGACATAATATCAAAACTTTTATTTTTTGAGTTGTGTCACTTTTTTTGCCGGGGTGCGATATGAAAGAATTAAAGAATTTTGGCGACATAAATATCCAAATGATGCAATACCGAGTAATGATACACTATATCAACGGCGATTTCGTGAGACAGGTTCGGTGGAACACAAAACACAGGAGTGGAAGACCGAAAGTCGTTACACCAGACTTTGTGCAAGAAACACAGCGGAGGATATTGCAATCCCCTCATGAATCCGTGAGGCGTCTGTCGCAGCAAATGGGCACATCACAGGGATCGATACATAAGGCTTTAAGAGCTTTGTATTTTCGTGCTTATCGTGTAAAAATGTTACTGTAGCTAACCACTGGCCAATGAGAAGCGGCTTTATTATTGCCGATGGTATTCCAATCGACTCATCTCAAGAAACCTTTGGCCACCTCGTTCCCCTGATCTGAGCATCCTTGACTTTTTTCTGAATGGATGTTTAAAGAAAAAAGTTAAGGAAGATAATCGCCAAACAATAGGTGATCTAAAAATTGCCATTTATCAAACGACACAAGAAGTCACTCCCAGCATCTTGAAACGCGTTTCGAAAAATATGCGCAAACGACTTCAGCTTTGCCTTCAAGAAAAGGAAGGAAATTTTGAACATTTATTCTAAATGTAAGTTCACATTTTTTTCCTACGTTAGGTTAAAAAGGCTTTTCATCGTTGGCATAAAAACAATTGTTTTAAAGTTTACTGTTTTTGTATAATAAATTCACGAATTGTCAGAACGGGAACTTTTAGGACACCCTGTACGTCCGCATGAATACTTGTATTATTTTTTATTTGTAGTATTAGTATTAGATGCTCTGAACCCTATTTATAAAATGTTCTAGAATTTATGTAATTGTAAAATGACTTGTACATACAGTTCTATGTACAACATTTTTTTTCATCTTCTGAAAATTGCCGAAGTATTTATTATTTGCACTTTACTTTCATATAAGGCTTTTTAAATACTTTAATGCACTATGATTGAAAAACATCTCAGAACAATATAAAGCAAATTAAAAAAAGTAACTGATTTTAGTATTCAAAAAGTTAAATTAAATACTATGTCCTAGGACTTCGAAACCACCGTAAAAAATTTTAGTAATTTGAAAAATAATCACACTTTTATGAAAAATATTTCATGTGCTCTTTCTAATACTCTCATATATAATTTTTTCATATTCCTCTTGAATAACTTGTGTGTAGATGTAACTTGAATAACCAGGTGATTAGTTTTAGGATTAGCTTATGATAAATCATCATCAAAATCAGAATCATGATAAGATCAAAATGTTCTAGAGTTTATGTAACATTAAAATGACTTGTACATACAGTTCTATGTATAACATTTTTCAGTTTCTGAAAATTGCCGAAGTATTTATTTCATGCACTTCACTTTCATATAAGGCTTTTAAATATTTTAATCCACTAGGATTGAAAAGCATGCCAGAACATTATAATGCAAATTAAAAAAGGAAACTGATTTCAGTATTCAAGAAGTTAAATTAAATGCAATGTCCTGGGATCTCGAAACCAACGTAAAATATTTTAGTAATTTGAAAAAAAAATCATACTTTTATGAAAAATATTTCATGTACTTTTTTATACTCTCATATATAATTTTTTTATATTCCTTTTGAATAACTTGCGTGTATATGTAACTTGAATAACCAGGTGATTGGTTTTAGGATTAGGTTATGATATGATAAAAACTAGTTTTACAAACCTGCCTTCGACTAGATTTTTGATAACATAATTACTCCGAATTTAAGAGCATAAGTACTAAATTAGAGAAAAAAATGCAAATACATGCAATGTTGTAACAGCTAAGTCAACTTAAGAACCATTAATAACAGATGGGTTGGGAAAATTCATGTTAACAGGCAGTGAAATCAAAGTAATGGGAGGCACTTTATATCTGATATTTGTAAGAGAAAATACATATCTCTAAGCTTTCGTTACCTAGCAATTCGGTAAATTTCTCCACAACTTTCTTTTTTAAAGCCTGAGGCTAGCTTAATTTTCGAGATGCCTTTCTTCATTTACGCATCCCCAAGAAATACAAAATAAAAAGGTGAATGTTTTCATAACCAATGAAGTCTTAAGGTTACCTTTGCGCAGTGAATACAAATAGAGCATTTTCCACCCATATGGGTCAACAGCACTTGCAAGGTCAATGGGGTTACAGGGATCAATCTTTGCAGGGGAAAGTGAAGCTTCCTTATTTCAATCACAAAAGGATTCAAAACAAGTTTGACACATTATGGATGGATAGTTTTGGAAACTAAAGTTGTAAACAGTGTAATTATTTCTTTACGTATTCCGCTGTCCATTTTCTCGCCTTCAATTAACTGCGAGTGATTTGAATACCTTCGTTGAAATGAGCCATAATTACTTTATTTTTTCACCTGCTTGAATGTCTAACGTATAGTAGAGAAAAAGTAATGCAAAAATATTTCTGCATGAAATATTTAAGGGATTATGCAATGCGCACAATTAATGTTATTTTTCTCTTTGTAGTACTTTTCACGAATTATTTATTAGTTTCTTGAGTTGGTTATTTATTTTAATCCACTTATAAAATTTTTTTCTCTCTTCTCTAAATTTACAATGTTTTTGAGTTTTACCAATAGAAGATATGCTCTTTTTTGTTGCCTCTAAGTGAAATCAAATGAAACAAAAATATAAGACAGCCGTTATCTTTCTGTTTAAATTCTCATTTCCGATAAAATACTTGGGAAAAGTTCACCTCTCAGGCACAATTATTTTCATAACATCTACTTCAATTACATTATATTCACTTGTTAAAGCAATTCGGTACTGTTTGACGTATAAATTTATAATAGCTTTCGCTCCCACCTACTTTTTTCTATGCTAATTTCTGTCTTTCCATTTCTTATTACGTTCAGGAACGATTTCTGCTGAAGGATTTCATTAGAGAGTCGAGTTTTTACAATGTAGGTTTAGAAATTTTATACAGCTCCATTGATAAAACCAAACATACTTAAACGAAGCGGAAAAGTTGACAAATGAAGCCCATAGTCGTTGGTTTTGTATTATTTATCTTCCATTATTGCTATTCGAAACCAAACAAATAATGCCGATTTCTATGCCACGTACCTTAGTGAAATATTTGCGTAGGTTTTGAGATTTCGAAATGTGATATTTTATTTCAAATGAGTAAAACTGATGTTGACATGACAAACCCTGTTTCAAAATAGACGACTCTCTTTGAAAATACTTGTCAAAAATGTCTCACCCCTGTTGGTTTTAAGGTTTAATAGTTATTAAATGTTGCTGATAAAAGTTATGATAACTCACAACGCTAAAATATTGTTTAACTCAGAACATATGTGATTAGAGTGTTATCTAATGTTGTAAAATACTAGCTAGTGTTATAAACGCAGCCTGCATCAATCTTCAGTTTGAAGCTATCAAGCTTGTAGGAATTACCTTTTTGAATAGCACGGTGTATTAAGCATGGTATCCCGCCACGCTTGAAACAGTTGCGAAATTTTCTTCGTTTTATTGAAACTGAAATGCTGGAGGAATGAATGACCATTAAATGAACATTCAAATGCATTGCTTTTTGTAGCTCTAGAATATTTAATTCTTTACGAAACAATTTTGACGATGCTGAACAAAGCCTTCCAACTCTTATTGATACAACAACATAAAACACTTGATACTCTTTTTATTGTTTTGAGTTTGAAAGCAAACTGGACAATGAGGCAAGTTATGCTATGGATCTAATTTCCGGCCTACATTATTCTCATGTCAATGATAAATAACAGAGGGACAACCAGTTTTAAATTTTGGGGTGAAAGAATATTTTGACACGACCAACAAAGGAAGTAATTCATTTTAATTGAACTGTGAAGAAAAGGTGCCACAATTATTGTT
This sequence comes from Metellina segmentata, assembly GCA_947359465.1. NCBI lineage: Eukaryota > Metazoa > Arthropoda > Arachnida > Araneae > Tetragnathidae > Metellina > Metellina segmentata. Next base: position 56,962,916 of record OX375878.1, on the reverse strand, counting down.
GCTATACTGCATCAATGCTCTCTTTTGTAAGAACGGAAATTAATCATACTTAATGTCTGACAATATTCAGGCTCTTTCTTAGTAGATTGAAGATTCGGAACTAATGATTCAGTTATTGGCATCTGTGGCAATTACATTCACATCTCTAGTTTAGCGACTTCAAGACTTCAAAAACTTGTTTTGACAGATGACAGTTATTTTTGACTTTTTCGTAACATCATTAACATTCTTGAATTGCGTTTGCTTCCAAACTTCTCACCTAGTAGCACATTGGCCTCCTGTGAAACACGTTGACATAATAATTGTATCTTTGTGCTCCTAAGATCATTGAAAAAATTGCTTAAATTGGATGCACTGTAGATAATAGGTTTGAAAAGCTTTCATTTTTCACTTGAACAATGTTTTTGTTTCACTGACAATTCTCAGATTTGACGGAATTGGCACATGCAGCAAAAAGTCTATTCAAGGTAGTCACTTTTGATTCACTGTAGTTATTTGCCTCTTTTGATAACCGAGGATAAAGCTAGACAGATTTCCGACACGTTTTTTGGGTTGTAATTAGCTATAAAAAGTGATTTTTAACCCAGTCAATTCAAAGAAAATATTTAAAGGTGTTATTAAATTTACTATGGTGTCAGTGTTGACAAATTGCATGCTTATATCGAGGAATTTTCTCACTCTTCTCTTTACCTCCTCATTTACAGGCGACAAGAGCATTCTTTTGTTTGAAGGTCCATTTTATCAATCGCATAATAATATAATGGAGCGCTACCCACCTATAAATACTTTTATCATTTGTAATCCATTAAAAACTTTATATAGTATAAGAACGTATCATAAGAAAATCAAATTAATAACCGAAAAATATTATAATCAACAGTTTACAAAAGTTGGATGAATTTAGGTATTTTTTCAGATGATTTTCTAAAATGGATGGGATAAAATTGCTGAGTTAAAGGTTAACGAAAGTCGTCTGGTCATGGTAATTACCTTGACCATCTCGTATTGTACCTTGTCATCTTTGTTTTAAAGAATGATTAGCTCACTTATGCATATTGTCATATCCATCTAATCGGTTTTCTGGTAAATAGGATTATTTTCCATTTCGGTTTCATTAATACTAACCCCATCCTGACATAATGATTAACTTGAAAAGATTTCAAAGCTTGTTGTTGAATTGGAACGTTTTGTAAACGATAGATTTGTTGGTATTTTGTCAGTCTTGGTGTTGATATCATTACTGTACCATCCATTCACTGCTGAAAAGAAAGTTATGTAAAATTTGTTAAATTCAAATTTATTTGTTTGACTTACTTCTTTCAATAGTGTTTCAGTAATAATAAATATGTTGTTTGAATCGGAACAGTAAAACAAGTAAACATGATCGAATGATTTGCTTAATTCATAACTTTTTTTTCTTACTGTGTATGAGAGGCATATGTGTATAGAAGCCTAAATGTAGGTGGCGATAATGTTCCTTCGGTGATACATGTTTTCTGTATGCATTCTGAACCTGAAGTCAATTAGCTTGTGTTTTCAATACGACCCCCTTCAGCAATAAAAATTACAAGGAATGAATTCCGAATTGATTTATCCTTGGCTTGCCTCTCCCCCCAAGTGAAATATACTTAAATCTAAATTTTTAAGGCATGGGTTAGATTTTCAGGACCAGAATATGGTGATTATTAGAGTGGTTTAACCTACATAGTCACTCTTTTTTCATGAAAGTTAGATATCTTAATAAACGCTCCGAAAGCCCAATTACTAAGTAGAGCTTTAAGAGCAGAAATACTCTCGTTTTCGTTGGATTTTTTTTTTTTTGGATAAGCATGTTTAAATTGTAATCCGACAATGTGATATTTGATTGGTCAACACGAATTTTAGATAAAGCGCTAAACGTTGCGTAAAAGGCGGTATTCTATATTTCAAGGCTGTGTGAGAGAGAGAGAGAGAGAGAGAGAGAATTTGGGTAGTGGAAGTAAAATATTCACTTTCTGTCTGGTTTGTTTGTTTAATGTTGAATGTGAACTGAAACTTCTTTTACACTATTACAAGCACCAAACGCAAGCTGAATAATATTGAGACTGAGGCGTTAGAGTAGTTTTGTTTACAAATATTTAGTATTAAATCCTCAAAAATACGATTACTTTAGTTTTCAACATACTTTTACTTCGTATTACAAACTCATTTTCAGACTCGCTTAAGTGAAGATACTATCCACGTAGTTTTAGGCAATAGTGAAAATCAAATTACTTTATCTACAACCAAATTGGGTCACTCAAGCAAACAATTTTAATTTGGTTCTAAATGCATTTTATATGAAAAATCTTCAGCCTGTGTCTAACTTATAAGAGATATTTTCAATGTAAATAAACAACAAAAGGTGACTTTTCTTCCGGTTACTCAATATGGAAAACTTATACCAGAATGTTCTCTCACAAAAACTACAGGGCCATCTCCATTTAGCTCTACAGAAAAAAACTTCTCATATTAAGTTTCAAAAGATACTTTTCAAAGGACTCTTAAAACTATAACTTTTCTCTTTTGTTCATTCAAAAAACTGGCACAGACGAGCCTAAGCGAAATACATAGCAACGCCACCTGCGCAAGTCATTGTTTACATCAGCAAGTGCATATAGGTTGTTCGGACATTTTGAACGATTTTAATGGATTGAAGATAAATTTTTTACATGAAACTTTGTGCTTTGAATGTTCTATTGCATAGCCCTTATTGTTAAATGTCTTTCCACACCCTAATGTCCATGATAATAATAACTTTTGCAGTATTGACAGGCACTTCGTCTCATTCTTGTTTCAAAGTTTTTCAAAGTCCTTGAATGGCTTTCGGTCCACGTTTCGATAATGCCCTTTTATTAAGTCTAAAAGCACAAAAGCCCATGTGTGACATCTGGAGATTTAGCTGGATTATCAGTAAAGAGTATTGACTTGATACCAGTTTGTTTTCCCATTTTTTCAAAGAATTTAACTGTGAATTTAGATGTGTGGCTGCTTGCTTTATCCTGATGCAGCTCTACTGATTGTTGGCATAGTCGGTAAAGATATGATATTGTTTTAATATTGAGGATCTTGATTGTATGTGGGAGTTGGTTTTACATTTTCTACTATCTTCACTTTAAGTTTAACATTGTATGCAAAACCAGCAACAATCATAAATCCCTTAGAGAAAGTTTCGTGTCTTTAAAACACGCTTTCAGATTTCTATAGACTATTTTTCACTTTTTTATGATAATAAATTGTCTTTTTTTTATTGTAATGATTTAAATACATCTCCGCCTCTTTTGTCGCAACATTTTTTCATCTTTATAAAGCGGAATACTTACCAAACAGAATTCTGCAGTGAGTTCTGTGTTTTGAAATATGTTATGTAGATAGACGATGGACATTGTATTTTTTGGCCTTTTTAAGATTCGAATCACGGTTAATTATTTCATTTACAGTTGAAGCTGAATATTTTGATGACCTTGCAATTGTTCTTCGACCTTGTCGGATTCTATTTTAAAATTAAAGATCTTACCTTACAAACATTCTCAGAAATTCTTTTCTTTTTAGATACGTATTTGGAAGTATTTTTTCACCTTTACGTTTGTGTCCTTTCTCATTAATAATATTTGTTATCGTACCTTTAAATATAAAAAGAACCATGACTTGTACAGCGTTTTTGAACGATTGAATAAGTATAATTCTCTTCGGAGAGAGCAAAAACATAACCTTCAATCCATTGCTTATTTAAAAGCACCATTTTGAAAGTTAATAAAACTCTGAGTTAGCAGACAATAAGTTATGCTTTGACTACTAAACTTCTGCGAAAATAAAATTCTTTCACAGCATGCGACTTTTTTACAGCTCATCAAAATCGCTCAAAAAATGTTCGAAGAGATTTGGTATTAAACGATAGACACATGTAGAAGCATCAAAAGGTGTTTATACCATGCAAATTCCAAGTTGTTACAATTTAAACGATTTAAAACGCGGTTTAATAATTGGAGCCAGTGCTATGGAGCAGCATTTCAAAGGTAGAGAAAGCTTGTATTTTCACGTACTGCAATTTCAAGGGTGTACCGTGACTATACAAATTCTGGAAAAACCTGTAACCTACGACAGCAGTGTGTCTGTAAACAGATTATATCTGAACACTACCAGAGTCGGCTGGAAAGTATCGTTTCACGCAATAACACTGCTCAAATAACACCGGAATTCTATGCTGGGTCATCAAAAACATCAGGATACAACACAATTGTGGGTAGCTCTGCAGGAAGTATGGTGTTCATTGTCTACAGAATACTTCCGCAAGCTCGTAGAGTCCATGTCTCGTCATATTTCGAAAATGGGAGGCCTTCCAAGTATTAGACTGTAGTATCACTTTTCTGGTAATTCAGTGCATATTGTTGTTCAGTGCATACTGTTCTACATTCATTGAGATTTTTCAAAACGCATTTGTTCCTCTCATTGATTGATAATCTGCTTAAATGATTAATAATAAATGCTTGGATGTCTGGTATGGTAGTGTTTTCGGATTGATTTACTGTCACCTGGTTCAAAAGCAGTACTTAATCTTCATCACCTTCGTCTAACTCGCAGGTCATGTTACTTTTCTCTCCTTGTAGTGGCTCAGTGAGTTTGCTAGTATGCCAGTAGGTTCTATTTGGGATTCTATTTCCAAAATAAATTGATCTATGGTTCATTTCATTGAAGTTAATTGTATTTAAGACTTGCCTGATTACTTTGCAGACATTTTTTTTCTGTATGAGAGCTATTTAGACTGTGATCAACAGATTATATGAAGGAAGAGTTCACAGCAGAGATAGAGAGAGATAAAGAGAGAGATTAAGTGAGAGATAAAGAGAGAGATAAAGAGAGAGATTAAGTGAGAGATAAAGAGAGAGATAAAGAGAGAGATAAAGAGAGAGATAAAGAGAAAGATAAAGAGAGAGATAAAGAGAGAGATTAAGTGAGAGATAAAGAGAGAGATTAAGTGAGATAAAGAGAGAGATTACGTGAGAGATAAAGAGAGAGATTAAGAGAGAGAGATAAAGAGAGAGATAAAGAGAGAGACATAAAGATAGAGATAAAGAAAGAGACATAAAGAGAGAGAGATAAAAAGAGAGAGACATAAAGAGAGAGGTAAAGAGAGAGAGAGTCACATTGCCATTCTTTTAAACTTTAAGGTTGATAGATTCTACAAAAGTCTTTTTGTACTTGATGAAATAATAATTTATCTTTAAAATTATCTCTGCTTTCTCTTTTACATATCAGACATCTTTACTTCCAACTTTCCGTACGTATATCTCCATTTTTCTATAAATAGTTACAAGAAAAACTAATATAGTTTTCTCGTCACACATTTCCAAGATTCTACAATTAAGTATCACAAAAATTAAAAGGACCCTCATGAAAGTTCAAGATTAAAATAAATTTTTAAAATGTATCCGATTCCTACTTATATTCACTTCTTGTTTCACTAGACTATATTACGAGCCCTTCGTGAAACACTAATCAGTATTCCAAATACTACTTGTTTAGATAAAATAGATGAAACCTAATCAAGAAGGTAGGAAAAAATTTAAAATTTTAAAATATCCGGACGGATGTGAATCTTATATATTCTTTAATCATCGTACAAAACAACGTTATTTTGAATGACGCACTTCTAATCCTGATGTTGGTGGACGTTTTGTTCTACTGAAATACTTATCCACCGTTTTTCACATATTTTAAATTTTTATTTGTCATATTTTGAATGCCTTAAAGTTTTAATGCACATTGTTCAACTTGTCCAAAAGTACATTTTTCTCTATCCCTACAAAATATCTTTTAATGGGAACCGTATTTTTAACAATAAATACAATGATCAAGTAACTTTTAAACAGAAAATGAATTACACATAACAATATGAAAACTTTTCACAATTCCCGGCTCCTGTACCCCTCCCTCTATGTGGGGACACCTATTTTATTCATCCCTAAAAGGTTTAAGGCCTAGTCCATTTAAATACTTTAAGTATTCTCACGTTAATAGATTAACATTATTTAATTTGATATTCTGACGTCAAGGAGTATTCTACTAGATAGAAAGTGGACTGTACGATGTGTCCCTCCTCTTAAAATATTTAAAAGTATAACATTTTTGTTGGGTGCAAAATACTCTCATATGAGGTTATATGTCTTTGCTCATAAATTTTCTTCCCCCCAAATCGCTTTAGCATAGTGCCTTTCAAAGCGTTAAAGATGCGATGTCATAAGATAAATAGTTTTCTGATAAACGTTTAGGTGCAAATTTAATTTAGCTAATTATCAGAACTTTTGCCTTTCAAAGATTCGACGTAACATCAAAAAATATCATTCTACGGTACCAGGTTGATTTCGTTACGCATCAGAACTCGTATTATTTAAAATGTTAAAGATTCGATATTATAAGAAAAAGTGTATTTGGGTGAAAGTTCGGGTACCAGTTTAGGTTGATTTGCTACAAACCAGAGCTCGCGGCATAGTATGAAACCATTTTCCCATGCCTATTTTATGTAACAAACAAAGCGGCGTTCTTCAAATGATGCATGCAACGAAAACGTTTCCACAACCTCATTTACATGCTCAACTGGGATTCTGTTTTCCAGAACTAGTCTGAAGCACGTACACAATGCACGTGGGAACAGCTCCCCGGCTGAGAAACAAAAACCATTATCAGGCGTTAATCGCTTGTCAAAGCCGTCTCTCCGTTATAGGTGCTCGCTCACGTTACTTCATTTGCATGACTGCCACTATTAAACAAGTGAACCGCTTGCGATCGTGAAGCGAAGATCAAAACAAATCGTGGTTGTTCTTCGACCTCTGCAAGGTCGGTGTTAAGGACATTGCTCATGGCAAGGCTGATTCATTAAGGGTTGCCGGTGAATTTCGATGACGAAATTACTACCACGGAATGAAGAGCCGCCAAGATTGTTACAGAAGATGCGGCTGTTAAGAAACGAATCCCCAGAGCCACCTTGAAATTGCACATAACATTTCATACCTTTCTCTCTGATAGCGACACCGATGATTTACACAATCTTGATTCGGCAGACCATTTTGGAATTTCTAATAGGCGAAAGTTCGTAATCCCTGGTTAGTCAGCGTTTGGAAATAACGATGAGAGTCTGTGTTTTATTATAGAAGAAATGTATTGGCTAGTTCACTAGCTTTCTAGATATTTGTAAAAATTTATTGTATTCCTTCTGAACGTTAGATGCTGCTCTACACTGCAAACGGAATTTAGTTCAAGTAATTAAAATTTTAAAAAGCACTCATAATCACTTGGATTGCATTCTAATGCCTAATTTTTCTGTGTCAGCACTACTTTCCTTGTGTATATTCATTATTTCAAGTTTCCTTGTGTTTGGCGCAGCTTGGCGAAACCCTTGTGCCACAAGACTCAAAACCAACCAACCGACTAAACATATTTAATTTCTAACTATTGTGCTGAGTTTAGAAGTTATGCTCTTTGAAGCTTATAGTTTGCATACGAGAACTCTTGGTTCATAAAATTAATTACCAAGCGAATACAGTCGGCTAGTATTCATAATTAGCTATGTGAATACAGTCGGTTAATTGCATAAAATTGCATGTGAGAATTCTCGTTAAATGCTAGTTTGATGAAGTCCTGAGAAAAGTTCATCACTATTTTTTGTAAGGAATAAAATAAAGACCGAGAAAAAATTCCCTTTGTAATGAGGGTAAAGCAACTTTGTAGCGTATCCCTTATAAGATGTCTCCATTAATGAAATGATTGATCCGACAGTCTGTTTAATAGAAAGGATATAATATCGTACGAAAAATGACAGCTGGCCTTCATAAATGACATATATAAAGAAAAATAAGATTTTGTGACGTTTAGACAAAAAGCTAATGATACAAAGTATATCATTAGTTCTATATATGGAGAATAAAAGTTTAGTTACTACTTACGAACGAACTAATTCAAACTATATTCAGCTAGTAACACTGGTAGCACACAGATGCAATATAAGATAGATACAATATAAGATAGATGCAATATAAGATAGGTGCAATATAAAATAGATGCAATTTAAGATAGATGCTATATAAGATAGATGCAATACAATAATTTAGTTGCTATTTTAGTAGAGGTATAATCATCGCTAGCTAATGTTCATCAATGGTTACACGGTATCATGTTAATATCCTTAAATTTACCTTTGTTGTAAAACAGCATTTCATTATTTGCTACTTGTTCATCCTTCACTAGAGTTAACGACATATATATGTAGATTTTATAACACATTAAATTGTCACTGGACAAATTATTTGGATGTGCTATCTCTCTGTGTGTGTGTATATCCAGGAATTAGATGCTGCTTCAAAATAAAAATAATCTTCTTACGAGACGCTTAAAACTCGCTGTGTAAATTGTGCCACCTTTGCTGATGTATACAGAACATATTTATTCATCCAAAATGGGTATTGTGTAGTTAGTCTATGAGAGTATGGTGATTCGAGAAAATAACTATAAATGGGTATCATAAACATAATGGACTTTAACTTATGCATTAAGACAATTAACTGGTTCCTAAAAAGTATGTTAAGGTCAATCAATATATAGCAAACTATCAAACTTATCAAGTCTGTATAGGAAACTATTTTAGAAGCCCCAGAGTGGAGTTAATTTAACTTTTACGGCAATATTGAAAAAATTACGAAAACTATTTGGATGTGTTGTCTCTGTCAGAAATGACATACTGCTTCAAAATAAAAATAATCTTCTTACCAGACACTTAAAACTCTCTAATATTGTGCCATCCTTACTGATTTATGCAGAAGCTATTTATTAACCCAAAATGGGTATAGGTTAAAAACTATGTATAGCTTAATTTGACATAGTATCGAACTTATCAAGTCTGTACGGCAAAATAATTTAGAAGCCTCAGAGTGGGTTGGTTGATTTTTTGCGACATTAGTGCAATAGTTGACCAAGCTGTATCAAACAATGTTTTACCATCGATGGGCACAGACACAGTGAAATTTTCACTGATACAGATGGAAATGCACACACAAAAATTACAGGAATCTAGCGTGTGCTGCCTACAGCTTTCAAGCTTCATTAGAATTTTGTGCTAGTTCAAGAGAAATAGAGATAGATAGACAGATAGATAGATAGAGAGAGAGAGAGAGAGAGAGAGAGAGAAGAAAGAATTGCTAATTTAGAAAAGAAACTTTTTATTGGTCAAACACACTGCCACTTTGATAAATTTTGCTTTTACGTGAGTGAATTCCAAAGAATTCTATAAAGCAGAAGTACAATTTTAGTTTTATGATAATATAAATACAATTTCTACAGTTTACGATTAACCATTTAGTATAATTACGTAATAAAAGTTATCAAACTTTTGTTTAGCATTCCTACCAGAATAGTATTTTCTTGAGCAAGACGATCGATAATCTTCATCGACATTTTTTTGTATTGAATGGTTTCATGACCTTAATACCTTGAAAGAGATCAGGATAATAATAGGATTTCCATGAATTGATCTATAAAAACCATAAAGAGATATTCAGAGGTCCAAGGGATAGATAGAGCTGAGTATAATAAAAGAAATTAGTAGTTGTAAAGTATGGTATGGCTGCTTTGTTTTTATGGCACCTCGTCATTATTTGTCCAAGCTCTGCCAAACAACATCAATTAAATGAACATATACATATAAGGAAATATTAATTGGCACACAAAAGAGAAATACTCCCAGGAATTAGTCAAACCTTCTCCGCTTACAACTCGCATTTTGCTAGCTCAGTGAACAAACCCACTGAACCATGGCGGCCCCAGTATGGTAAGGTACGGTCAGAAATAAAGGCAGAGAATTATATGATAAGACAATCCACAGGAATTCCCTCTTTTGCATTCAAATTCAAATTAAACGGAGACAAATTATATGAATAACCAAGCTGTCTTTCATATTTTCAATAAACGAGGCGTCTTTTGGTTTTTAATGAAGGGCATTCATTCCTCTTTATCCTCCATCATTACGAGAAAAAGCACATTTCGCGTAATTCCCCGTTGAATCCCATCTCCGCGCATTGCAAGGCCCCGAAGTGGTGCCAGCGATTACCGAGCCAAACATGGCATGCCGTTGCGAATTCCCTAACTACCGGAGAGAGGGGGTACCAGTGTTTTTCACGACGCTAAAGATGATTATTTTTCTCGCTCTGAGGATCCTATATGAACAAGACAGAGGGAAATCAAGGGGCCGAAACGCCCCGAGGTGTGCGATGGAACGTTTCCCTCTTTCCATCACGCGCGTAATTGACGGGCATTTAAGACGCCACGGTGCAGAAACAGGCAATAGAGCTCCCGCAGACCTGTGATTGAGGGATTGGAGGTATTTCCTGTGTCATTGCGTCTTGGGGATTGGGAAACGAAACTTGATTAGCAATAGCCCCCGCCGGATTTGTGGTTATTCCGGCTATCCTAGACCGGGACCATGTGAGCTGTTCGGCAATGAGTCTGTGGAAGAAGAAATGAAAATTTCGATTTTAAATCAACCATGGGCGTAGTTATGGGAGGGCGACGGCCCCGAAGGAGGCAATTAAGAAATATTTATTGAAAAGCTGTCGGCTTTGTTTGAAAAACTTTTGTTCTTGCCGTAGAAGTATTTTCCAGTGCTAGGCTTATGGAGTGAATGTGCTTTCATTCAATCCATATTCAGAATACATCGATTAAAAGCCAATAACTTTTTATGTACGCCCCTGAAATTATATCTATTCAGAAAAAGAAATAAAGTACTTTTGTCTTTAACAAACGTCTGGGGAGCATAAAATAACACGGGGGTGCCCTTTCTTACATCCATCCAGAATTTCCAAAGATTGGTCTTTTGCCCTAGTCTATGTATAGTCAATAATAAATTAATAATGAGAACATCAATATTTTAAGAAAAGTAATGTAGTACAAAGGAGTATTTTTTTTATTATGATTATATTAATTTTAAATACATGAATATTGCTTTGGACAGGGTGCGACATTACCTAACATGCCTCCAGGTCCCCAAATGTCTAGCATTCCCTCCGAAAGCAACATAAAAAGTGCTATTGAATGATAGCTGGATTAGCTTGAGTTATAAAATGCCTTTCAACGGGTCAAAAATTCGACTTTGTAAGAAAAATAGTGTGAAAATTTAGGGCAACTGTAGAGAAAAAGCATTCCAATTGAATTGACCTTCGATTTTACGATTACGGATCTTTACAGGAACGGCGAATTGTTTGGCAAAGTTAGTGGGAGGAAATGAAAGCTTTTGCTTTAAAAGCAACGTAAATAGAATGCGTTATTCAATTCGAGTTGGATTAGTTTAGGTTAAAATTCTTGAGTTGCTTGTTGTTAAGTTCGCAATATGATAGAACAACGCGTCACAAATCTTCAGAATAGTTGCTTCGTGAAAAACGCGTTTAACTCTTTCAGACGCAGTTGAACATTTGACGTACCTCTTCTTGTGAAAAGGGTTAAGACATAATACATACGACTGTTCTAAGCATAGTATGGATGATGTAGATGAACATTATTTAATTTGATATCCTGTTACTAGAGTGTTTCAGATACTTAGTGAGACATACAATGCATCATCACCTCTTAAAAATTAAAAGTGCTAAATTTTCTTATGTGTATAGTACATTCTTATAAGGTGATAGATAGGTCCTCTCATAAATTCCACTAAGATCTTTTAAGCATAGCGCATTTCAAAGGGTTAAAGAATTAATGTTATTAGAAAAATAGTATTATGGTGAAAGTCTAGAATATAACCTATCGTGTAAAAGTATTTACGTCCCATTATATTATCCATCAACTTCAAAATTACTCAAGTTTTGAATTCCGTCTATTAATCTGGTAATGAAAGATAAAGTTTCTTGGCAAATTACACCCAGTTCATTTTCTTTTATTCAATATTTTTTTTTTACATTATAAATGTATTATTATTCTCCACTAGGGATCTTTACTTTATCTCAGGATCTGAAACCTGTTTAGAGGGAAATAATTTAGATAGATGTTAAAACTGAATTAAAAATTTGAAGCTTTATTTTCAAGGAACGTACAAAAGTGTGGAGTCATTCTCTATACACCTCATTGAGTTCATCTTTGGTTTCAAATCTTTTAAGCGTTACTTGGTAAAAAATTCTGCTGAATTAAATGTATATAAATCTAAAATAGGATGTCCTGTAATAGCTGTCTATAACAACACTGCTAGAATCCCTCAACTATGCTTGCTGATGGATGATAAAAATCCAGAGATATAAAAACCTTTAGCAGAGGAAAACATACATATGTAAGAGTAAGAGATTTTATCTAAAACGAACATTACAGCGCACTACTACTACTACTTTTCATCTATGATGATTTTAAAATACATATTTTCTCCCTTAATTGACAGCAGATAAGAAGCTGATAACAGTTGTGATATTTATCTATAACTAACCGTAGGGAATGACCACTGAAACCTGTTTGACAGTGTAATGGGATATAAATGAATCGGTTTTAGAGAACGCTTATCTTCCTTTCTTGTTGCCCCAAAGGCACTATTTAAAGACTTTTACAGAAGCAATGGACAAAAAGTATATATATATATATATATACACACTCATTGCCATAAAAATTTGCGCACCAAGAAAAAGTCGTCAAAATGAATCGAAATTTCACACATGTAATTACTACTTTGATATAGTAAGTGATTAGAAAATCAAAGAAAAAATATCATTTATTGCAGAAAAAAGTACAAATGAACGGAAGTTTTAGTAATCTGCTGGACCCCCTCTAGCGCGAATGCACGATGGGATACGAGCAGGCATTGGGGCATACAAGTTCCGTATGATGTCCTGAGACATCTTGTTCCACAGTTGCTGTAAACGCGCCTCTAGTTCGACCAAACTCGTAGTGTGTCCAACTTGCCTTCCCAAACGATCCCAGATTTGCTCGATTGGTGAAAAATCTGGGGATCGAGCAGGCCAGGGAAGGGTGGTAATGTGGCGGAGGCAGTCTTGCGACATCCTTGCTGTGTGTGGCCGTGCATTGTCTTGTTGAAAAAGGGCTCCTGGGAGCCCTGCCATGAGTAGAATCACATGTGGCTGAAGGTTGTCATGTACGTACCGCTGGTCTGTCATTGTGCCATGAATTAATATAAGGGGTGACCGTGTATCGTAAGCAACGGCACCCCATACCATCACACCAGCTGTGGGAGCGGTGTGTCGCTGTAAAGCGAAGGCAGCATTGAGGCGTTCACCACGGGGCCTCCATGCACGAACACGATTGTCATCACTGCTCAAATTGAATCTAGATTCGTCGCTGAAGACGACCTGGTTCCCTTTCGTTGAAGTCCAATCCCGTCGTGCGCGACACCACAAATAATTTCAACACCAAAAAGAAATTAAAAAAAATATAAGGAAATTTTTGAAAGTGAAAGTGTTGGTGGATCAGGGCGTCATCAGGGAGGAGCCTTCTGTTGTCTGGGTCCGACTTCTCCCTGATGACAAACTCTATACAAACGTTAAATACCACGCAACTTTCACACAGCATTATCAATACTGCTCCTTAGAATAAGGTTCTGTGGTATGGTATAAGAGACCGAATCATTAATGTTAAAAAATAAGGCGTCAGATAATTTTAAATAGTGTTCTCAATTTTTTTACTTTAGATGGGGACATACTAAAAAATTGTCTTCAAATTTTTACCGTCAAATGAGATAGCACTATTAACACGAAAAATACTTAATTTCAAGTTTCTAATTTAATAAGTTTCTCAGTAAAGAAATTAGAACTATTCGGAATGTGAAGGTTTCCATTTGAAAAGAATGTAATATATTCCTTTCAATGTGTGTATATTTCTTCTTAATTAACTTAAGTAATATGTGAATATTTTATAAGTAAAAATCTTTTATTCTTAAAACTAGAACACTCATTTATCGTAAATTATATTGAAACAATGTCTGATTCCGATAATGTCTTTTTTATTCTACGTTGCATTGTTACCAGTGAGACTTAAATTTAAATACCTACCTTTTATACCATGTATATTACTCAAAATAGCACCTATTTATAAACAAGATTAGTATGGATATTTACTATCAATATCAATGTATATAATCAATGTGCGTAAAAATCAACACCAGCAGTATTGTCTAATATTCTAAAAATGTTTTTAATTAGATACCTACTGATACAAAAGTCTGCTTTCGCAATTCGTATTATTTTTGAATTTATAAAAAAGAGCATACAGGTTTTCCATGCATTTTCAAAACATTGTTATTTGGAATGACTACAGGCTGTATGACAGTCATTCCACACAAGTAATAATTTAACTATAAATGCCGGGAGTAAAGTAACTTGCCGAAAATAATTACGATATCATAATTTTGAAGATTAGTCTTGTCACTAATGACGTCAAGATACGTATGTAGTGTTGGAAAGGTAAAAGAACTGTGGCATTAAATTCATCAACTCTTTTTTTACTACTTAACAAAATGATTCAATTACTCTTCCCTGGAAACTGAGCTTCTTTGTGAGTCATGAGAGAGGGAAAAAAATACTACTTAAGGATGTTAATAGCTACTTCTGTCGATAGGTGAGCCGTGCCACCAATTATTTCGGTATTTCTGCTTTCTAAATTCTTCAATTACAGTGTGAAAGAACCTGTTTTGAAGCTACTTTGTGACAAAAGTAGGATTGAGGATTCCTGTATATGTTAAAATATTATTGCATTGCAGCTTCATTTGAATTAACTTGACAAAATTAGAAAGCACTCCCTTGAAATATTTACCATGAATTGTTTGATAAGTACTACCTTTCAAATTATATTGATGTAAGAAAAATGGTGAAATGCTTAGAATGCATAAATATTATCACTAATGAGTAGAGCCCTTCTATAAGTATGTAGTAAAACATAAAATTTTATAATAAATTAAATATTTTAGAGGGTTATTCGTGATTACTTATAAGTAAATCGGTAATAACCATTTGAAATTTCTCATTTATATCTACTAAACATTTGAACAATAATTTTATTCGTGCCGCATGCAAACAATTAGCATTTGTATTAAATGGTTACCCTAAATTAGGTTCTCAAACCTTTTTTGCAAAATAGTTTATTAATATCGACTCAAATCTTACAGTTGTTTGTGATTCTTGTATATATCCCCCTATATTGGTTGAAAACTAAATTTTAATCCTTAAAATGAAATGTAACTTGAAAACTGATTTAGTTTTCAATCACTCTTAATTTTAAGAATTTCTCCTCAAAGGAACAATCCCTAAGCGTTTATATGAAAACTAGTTTTACGTTTCATAAACATAATTACAATATTTGTAATGTACCGCAATTCCAACGAGGAAAAAACAGATTGAAGTAAACAAATCGTTATATTTTCTAATCATAAATTATACTTATTCAAATATTAAAAAAATTGATGTTATGATGCGTTAAATAGATGTCTTGAATCACAATGATGATATGTTTGATTCGTTGACAGTATAAAAAAACCCAGATCATGAATAATTTGTATTCATTCCGCACATGTTTTTTCGAAACAATCAATCAATACAAATCAATAAAATCAATCAATACAAATTAATAAAATAAATCAATACAAATCAATAAAATCAATCAATACAAATCAATACCATCCTGTTTTTTCAAACAATCAATATATACAAGCAAAATAATAAAAATTTAGTGCATAATACCTGGATTTTTCAATACTATGAACTAAATATTATCGATTTACAAGTGAAATATTATCGATTTACAAATGAAATATTTTCGATTTACAAGTGAAATACACTTTATAAAAGTTTTCAAAAGTATGAGTCATTTAGCTTTTCTAAGTCCGAATGTGTTGATCTTTTAACTGGTTAACAATAAGTTGTTTTTTTGTATAAGTTTTGTTTGAAGTATAAGTTTTTCTCCTTGTGTCTGTGATATATACACATTTAGTGACAGGAATCCCCCCCCCCTCGTTTTCTCAGAACTATTTCTTGAAGCAATATGTTTTACTTGATAGCCGATAGTATTATGGTAGCCATAATGAAAAGAAAAATGTCTGTGTGCATTAAGATATTTAAATTAATTTCTTTATTATTTATTACAGAACTATTAACATTACATAAAGAACGTAGATAAATTTCAAATGGAGTCACTTAGTCAGATATTTCAGCCATTCAGCAGTTACAAAAAACTTTCAAACTTTTAGAACTAGTAATATTTCCAGTAAAAAGTAGCAAACTTTTTCTTCCGTATTACCTTGTTTATTTCGAGATAATTGCATGTTTGACCGACTGCACGAAGACTGGAGGAAACAGCACATTATAAGAATAACGCACACACCATTAAAGTTATCCTGAAATTTTAGAACATTAACATTAAACGCCCCTTTAAATTCATTCTACTGTCTGTTATTGTTCGCGTGAGTGGATATCATTTTGCAATGATTACTTGCGTGATAGAAGTGCTTGTTCACAACCGTGTATGCGGGAGAGATTTCGGAATCTGTTTGAAGACGCCTCAAATAATATATATTTAAAAAAAAATTTCCTGCAACTTTTCTACTTGACAGATGAAGACTACCTCTAAGAATAGTTATAGAATGCAGTCATTCAAATGAACCTCCCCACTTGAGAATTCCAGTTGTTCCGCTTTTGTGAAAGTTCAAAAATCATCTCAACGAAACGAAGAAAAATATTCTTCCATAATATTACTTGACTTATGCTTCAGGCTATTGCATTTAAGTCTCTGATGGTCCATAGGATGCTGCGATAAACGTATGAGTACTGTAAGTATTGGATTGGATTGTAGTTTAGTAATGTTCTAACTACTATCATTTATGAAGCACATAGTATTATGTTCCAAGCATCAAGTGAATAACTTCTCCACATATTCTTAACATTCCTTCAATTCAGATTTCTCAATTCCGTCAATGGGGAAGTTTTGTTCCAAGAAAACTTTTCAACTCTTAAAAAACAGGATGAATTTTATAAATGCTACGAAACTATTCAAATGATAACTTTAAGAGGTTCTCTTCGTAGATATTTTGATATCATATTGGTAAGTTAGATAACTTTAGTAAATGTTAAAGGTCTTGAAGATCAAAAGGATTAGTCTATATTCGTTTACGAATATTAAAAAAATGAGAGAGTATATTTCGATGCCTATTACCTTAATAACTACTTGATCATAATTTGTAATAAAGATGGATAATGAAAGAGCCCTGCGCCAAAAATAATTGTAAGCACTTTCGCTTACATCATTTTAAATGAGGTTCAAATCGAGTACTTCAAAGTGAATAAAGTATGTAATCAAGTAAAAACTGTGTTAGTATAATATTTATTAATTATGCCTTTGAATTTTCCATCTATTAACGAAAATCTGTTGTTGATAGATCCTCCCCCCTTTAAAAAAGAGAAATGATAAAACAGGTTCATTCTGTTACATAGCAGGTAATGTAAACAAGATAATTACTGATCTGTGCAACATGATTACAGTCAGCAGCGCCTACACTAAACGCGGACATTCAGTATCATTAAGAGAAGTCTACCAGTATCTTAAACAGCAGAAGTTAATTGCTTAATAGTACCTCGTGTGTATTTTTTACTATCATTCGAGACATATAAACCTCCTCGATGCTTAAATTACAATGTTTTCTGTAGCAAGGATGTTGATTATCTTTGCCGTCTATTGAGTAGGCTTAACAACAAGGCTCAAAGCCTTTTTTAGATACAGAAATTATAATTTGATGTCATCATTACACTGATGATGTCCTACGAGTTGTGTTATTGA
The DNA here is from genome assembly GCA_947359465.1 of Metellina segmentata. Taxonomy (NCBI): domain Eukaryota; kingdom Metazoa; phylum Arthropoda; class Arachnida; order Araneae; family Tetragnathidae; genus Metellina; species Metellina segmentata. The sequence goes on along the minus strand of OX375878.1, from coordinate 56,945,105 downwards.
ACCGTTGAAATGCGTTTCACAAAATTAAGTGATATTGATGTTAAATTTCTGTAGTTTGAAGTTATTGGAACATTTTTTCAAATGAATAAAAAACTAGCAAGAATAATGTTTAATAGAATGGCTAAACTACAATTCTCGCGTTTTCCTAGTTATTTGATTAAAACATTTATCGAGAATATGACGAATTTCTTGAAAAAAGGAAGCAAACAAAATTGAACCAATGATTTCGATTGAACGAAAGAAAATGGTATCGCTAATTTTTGAGACTGAAATCAGGAGACATTCTCTTGTAGAAAACTGTCAATTATTTTAAAATAATTTCATATTTAATAATTGTATTTATATCAAATGCACAGTGTCAGCTACTTGTACTAAACGCGTTTTATTCATCTTTAAGTCACTTGTAATGTAATATAAAAACAGTTATACTTATTAAAAATCTTTTCAAATAATTAAGAAAATTTGAGAAAAAGTAAAAGATAAAAGTCTTATAAAATACTCATCAAATTGTTTTAAGTGTTAAATACGCCTTTCATTTGAGTATAGAACAGTCTTTTAAATGTTTTTGGTTCTCTGTGTAAGAAATCGTATTTTAATAAAATGGTAATTTAATGAAATAAATGTGTAACTTTTTTTATTTTAGAGTTATTCTAATAATAATTTCTTAAAATTCAACATAAATCAAAAATTACCTTTTAATGAACGTATTATAAATTTAGAGACAGTAAATTTATAGTACATTAACAATTGAGTCGCTCAGAAGCAGAAGCCAATGCAATTAAGTCCAGAAAACAAATATTTAGAATTTTTTTTAATACAGTGATTTTAAAAATGTTTGGTTTATTAATTTATTCAGAAAAGTATATAAAGTCTTTTTTTTAAAGGTTAGTCTCTGCAACAAAACAAGATATGTATAAGATGTGGAATTAAAAATGAATAGAAATTTAAGTAATAGTAGATTGTTCGAGATTGTTCTGTGTTCCATCAGTTCATGCTATAATGTATGGAAGCGTTCGTAAATGTAACTTCAAAACTGAAGAAACGGAGGTCACATGACAGATTATTTTCTGGTTTTCACTCTTTTCAAAGAATTGTTTACGAACGTGACCTCAGTGTTACCAACACTTACCTAAAGAAGAATTTACTTTTTATTTCAAAGTTTATGTAAAAGAATATTGAATAAAAGTGGACTTATTCACATTGGCTTCTGAAATTATTATACATATTCGGAAGCTATGAAAATAAGAAGGGCTTTTTGACCAAGAAGATAACGAAACAACGAGTAAATCCTTTAATAACTAAAAGTAGTAGTATTTATTCCATTACAATTTACAAAAATCAGAAAATATCCAAAAATGGACTCAACTGCATTGGCTTCTGAGCAACTCAATTATAGAATAGTATAATACTAAATAATTGTAATACAATATAATAATAAAAAACATTTATTATTCGCTTAATACTTCTCGTTCACCAATGGGAAGTATGCTTGCTTTTCATCAGACCATCCAAATAAGGCCAAAGTTAAGGAACTGCGATTCATATGTATTTTTATAATCTGTATTCGTTCCCACGAGGATCGAAGTGTACCATCCCACTATCAATCAAAGTCATCTTCAGGTTTTCAAGGCTAGTGTCGCAACCATTATCCGCTTTGGATTATTCTGATAGTGATCTCAACCAATGTCTTAACCCAAACGCAGTTTTTACACGTAATAACCTCACCAATCAAAAAAAATTTATGATTTTTTCTCGATTTTATATCACTGAGCTAATATCATCTCGTTGAATACGGAAGCTATCAGAGTGCAGTCAAGCTTCCGTGACTTCCTTAACAAAAAACCGCACCCTTCGGAGACACGGCAGTTTGAAAGTCTCTTGCATGGAGTTAAGAATGGCAGAGGACAGGTAATGAGAATTTTCATATTTTTAAAATTTGAGTTGGTTAGGGGGCTTCAAAATATTTCTAAAAAAAAAACGCTGTTCGATCTGCGTTTATACAATATACACAATATCTACGATTCGTACCAAAATAATCTAAATGAAAAAATGGAATCCTGAATCATTCCATATCAAATCAACGCACTCATAGTCCATAACCTAATTATGAATGGAAAAACAATTTTTTTCGCTATCCGTTCTAAAGTTACTAAGCGATAAAACCTTTAATTAAATTTACTGGTCTCTTGAGATAGTTAATCATCCTTTTCTCGGAAACGAGATACGATGCAAACCTGGATAATATCCGATTTTTTAAAGAAAGTTATATTATGGACTTTGATTTAATGTAAGACATGATATTATTGTTTTTAAATTTCCTCAAAGCTAAATTAAAAGTTAAAATTTAAATATTTTGAATTTAGAGTATTTTTATAAAATTTAATCAAATTCAAAAATTACTTTGTATTATTATTTCCTACCTCCCAAGGTTTCATGTTAGGATCTTCATAGTATCAGGTCACACAGGGAGGTATTAGTTTTAGATGTTGACACGGTTCTCATACAGTGTAACTTTTAATTACAGTTACTTTTAATTGATTATCAACACGAAACAACTTTGGAAGAGAATGGCAAAAATATTTGAAAATGATATTTCTATTCACAACTGCGAAGTCACTTTGTACAGCGTTTTATCAAAATATTTGAGAGGTTATCGACTAAAATAATACAAAGCTGGCTGCGTTGATTTGAGATGAAATGAATACTCACTATGAAAATAATCAAGGTTGATACTTAATTATTTGACAATATCTTGTAGGTCCAATGTAGTGCTAGTCAAGAAGACAACAGCTACGAGTTTTAGTTCTCAGCGTTAACCAATGTTAAAGCATCTGATGCTTCATAAAACAGAGCATACTCAATCAGCAATAGCTTAAGAGTTCCTTCCATATTCTAGTTTTTGTGAAGCACAAGATTCTAGCTGATCCACCCATACAGTCTGCGCTAAAATTTCTTTATTGCTTATACCTATTGATAACAAAGTGTCATTAATCACATTTATAATTTCTTATTTCAAAGATTAATAAATATAGCATCCTTATATTTACATATTAGGTTTCATGTCTCTAAATAAATGGCAGAAATATACAACATTCGTTTACTTTTACTGGTCGAAATTCCCAATTCCAATTAATTGCACGGTGAAAAGTACGCCGTAGTTTTGATACCACAGTTAGATTCTGAAAGTACTCTTCAATTATATCTCATTACCTTGCTCAAAGGCAATTTGCATACTTTGACGCTAAACATATTTTTGCGAATACATTTTCTGTGTTGATTTCTATCTTCCAGATTTTCCATTGCTTTCAGTAATCAGACTGGTGAAAAATTCCAATAAAGTGGCGAGCTCTTCCATATAGATTTAGAAATATTGTGCAGCTGAAATAAAGCATGTTAAAATCGGTGAATGAATCACCTAACACTCTATTTTATATTGTTTATATCTGTTGTTGCCATTCGGCAATAAACAAATACCATGTAGATTGCTGTTTCGCTTACGTATCTGAATCAGCATGTAATGATAGCATAACCGAAAAGACAAAATTTTGAGGTACTACCATTTTGATTAGAGCTTAGAATATTCAACACACACCCGGAAGTTATAACATAAGATAATTTTTTCTATATTTCGACGTAGAATGTGAACTGGTACACTTAGTGAAATTGCTATAGATCTTTCACTCAACAAAGGTTCCTCAGGGAGTTACTTCCAGGATGGAGGATATTCAATGAGGTTTTGGCAGATGCTACAGGAAATAATCTGACAACGAAATCAATCAAACGGAGATAATATCCACACTCCTTTATTCCACTTGCCACAAAAGGGCACAGGTTCTAATCATCGGTTCTAGAAAGCGTCAAGCAATCTTCCACCTCCAGGCAATCTTGCACTTCATCCAAACTAACATATTGCTTCTAACACGCGAAATGAAAAAAATTATATGGAACTTCGAACCAATCGAATAAGGTTTTTGTGTTTTTTTCGTGCCATTTAATCAATTTTATTTATTTGTTACCATTACTTTTAATGTATCCTGGTGGATCACTGAACCCTAGAAATGAGAGCTCGAACGCCCTTTTTATGACATTTGGGTGCTGGAAGACTGATTGGTTATATAGATAAGTTTTATGCAACGGGAAACAACTTTATTTTTTTTACTGCAAACAGACAAATTACTTACATGATTTTTGTTTTTACCGGTTTTTTTAGATGTGTCCATAGTATGAGTACTTTTCTGAATGTGTCGAAAAACCAATAAATGAGATTTAATTTATAACTAGAAAGTTTGTATATACTATCTTTAATACATTTTTGCAATTCAAATTTTAAAATGCTTTCTTGTGCTTCTTCTCATAATAAAGAGAATACTGAAGTATTTGTAAATTTCATCCACTTTTAAATTGTCAAGCTCAGTTTCGGTAACAATACTTGCTTGATTTTAATTAAAACGTCTCCTATTTATGTTATATATTTTCATAGAATTTTGTTTTGCTCACAATGGCAATTAAACGATCGATCTTTGACCAATGTGTAAAAATTGATTTCACATTTTAAATAAAAGACCTTTAGAGAACATTTAGTTTTCATAAAATAACATGCGTTTTATGCATCAAAAATTACATTTAGGAAAAATTGTATTCCATATTTGTAAATTTGACTCTTTTAGGTCTAATATGCTTTCATATAAAGCTAACTCTAAAGAAGCCCCTAACTTTTCAGGAAAGCATATATATCCAGGCAGTTAATCGGTGTTGTTAAAAAAGAAGCGATTTGAACCGAGTAATACTACTTTTGCAAGATGCTTAGAAGTTTAAGCAGCTACTAAAATCTAATAAATCGTACTTTTTGTGCAGCTTGTTTGTTTCCGGACAGTGAGCCATGACACTTAACCTACCTTGTAAGTTTCATTTACACTGTAAAAGGTCTCACTTATACAAATTTTCCTTAACTATCCATTATGTACTACATACTCTATTTTTACCGATGTTATGGATCCAAATGACCAAAGCATATTGATCGGGTTGAGAAAAATGTTTATGAATTTATTTTTTGGCCTAAAAGCTGACGGGCTGCGGTTGCCCCGATGGAAGAGTAATGAATCAACAACAGGAGGGTTGCGAGTTCAAAACTTGGTTCAGTCAAAGACCGTCATGTAGGTGGGGGATGGTGCACGTTAAATCTGCCTTGGCCTCAAATCTCACCTCACGTTGGTGTGGTGTGGAAGTTTGGAGAGGGGTATACCAGCTCAGTGTTTGTTCTCTTCATCTCACTGGTTCAAAATTAAGTGATGTCGACCTCAAAACTTTCACATTGAGTTTAGAGCCGTGGTAGCTCAGTGAGTAGAGCGTCGGGCTAGCATCAGAAGGGTTGTGGGTTCTGTCCTTGGCGGAGCCTGAAATTCTGATGATTGCGAGATCGGCGTTTCGACCTGGCTGAAGACCGTCGGGTTCACTAATGGTGACTGGGGCACGTTAAATAGGTCGTGGTCACAAAGTCCCCCATGTTCCCATACCAAATCAATACCTCTGGGGGTACCTGATCAGGAGGTTATCGGCCTCTGATTGGGATCTAAATTACGATATGTGTGAGTGAATGGATGTATGAAAGGGACCTTCCTATAAAACGCATGTGTTATGTATGTCGAGCAAAGTCGGACTTCCTCCCAATGGGGCTCAATAACATGGAAGGCGCACCCCTCTCGCCTCTTGCCGTCTTCGACGGGCCTGGCACTTCTTTGGTCTGCCAGTGTAGGAATGAGAAACAACAACAACAACGTTGGGTTTGATTCCCGTCCGTAACCAACTGATCGTTGTATTGCTCCAATGTGACAGTAATTAAGTACTTATCTACCTACCTACCAAAAATACAATAGTTTGTCTTAAGTTTGTAGTAAAGTAAAAAAATATTTTCGTCAGTTAACATATTTTTTATTCGAGATGAGGATATATTAAATAATAAGTAAGTGTGTAAGTAATAGCAATACATGTTAGTTAATCCCATCAAAAATTAATATTTTCTATTTCTGTTTCAGATGTTGGAAGCACGTACCTGCGTTAGTGGCGATATTCTTTCTTGTCAACGTCATGTCCTCTCATGCAGCCCCAGCCTTCAAAATCAAGCACTACAACTACTACAAACCGAAACAGATAACCCCTTCTCGAGCGGAGAGGCGTTTGATCGGTGGGAGCTCACCTATTCACTTTATCAGCCCTTTCATGTCAGTGCCTCAATCTCTGAACAACTTCGGTCACTTTTTTTCTGCATCTCATGTGCCTATAGGATCGCAATCAAGGTCCAACGTCTTCAAATTACCTCTGCAGCTCCTAGCTAACGGAAAACCTCATAGTGTCATACACGGTCTACCCAATAGGCATCAACAGATGCTGGACTTTTTACCACAAGCTTCGTCGAACATCATAAAATTGCCTTTAAAGTACATTTCCAATGGAAAGCCCATACGTGTTTATGTGAAAAACCGTTCGATCAACTATCTTTGATGAACAATACGCAACTTCTTGTCATTCAGAAGATATTGCTATCATCTATATGTGGTTTCCTTTGTAAGGAGTGAACTATTGTTTCTCAGTTTGTTGGAGCAGCAACCATCAGGAACTTTATCTTGCGAAATTCTGAATGCGGTGATGTCCTTTGGATCAAATTGTGTTGGTACTGATGATTATTGCTTCTCAAACTGTTACGAATCATGTGGGTACTGCTTCGATGCTTCCATCAACTTAATTTATTATTAAAGAAGCCAACTCGACGCTTCTTAATGCTTCTTTTGGAAGTACATTAGAATGTGCTTATACAAAATCACAATGATTTTGTGAATGAAGTTTTATTTAAATGATTTAGTGTAACGTATGTTCCTTTTAAATGTGTGGTTTCGTCAGAAGTAGTGGAAACACTGCGCAATTTAATGCATGGAAGTTTGTCTTGAATCCGTGTTGCTCACTCTTAAACTTATTTACTAATCGTTTTTAGTAACTGTTGTGGATATATTTATTGGAGAAGGAAAATTCTTATCTGATTAAAATGATCTGATAATTTAATGTGAAATGTTATGTCAGTGTTGCATTTATTTCTATTTAGAATTGTTTCCTAATAAAATAACACCGGTTATCATGTGTTAAGTTTCATTAACCTGTACTTTTGTGATTTCAGATGTAATAAAAATAATTAAACTCCGGCAGTTAGTATATATATATATATATTGTTTATATATTTAATTTTAATGAAAGGCTCATGATTTCTACTAAAGATACATCATTCGACTAATTAATGAGATGTTTAGTTATTACTCAAGATGAAAAAGCTAAATATTTATTTAATATAATTTTAGAGTTTACATACGCAGAAAAATTAGAAATGTGAACTTAAATTAATGTTTTGAGTGTGTAAAGAAGTGAATATAATCTTCTTTGGATCTCCACTTATGTAAAGAATATGTTGACAATGCAATGAAGGAATTCTGACAAAAAATATTAAAATCAAATGCTTATTCGAAAAATCTATCGAAATCCTAGAATTTGTTTCCTAAAACTTGCGACAGAATTTGGAGAACGCTTTAAAATAACAGCTTGTTTCGAAACATGAGTAGGTAGGTTATAGGATACAACAGCTGCGTGGTACAAGGAAGAATGTAGAACAATCACCACAATGAAAATTTAGTCAACAATAGAATGATGAAATTAAGAGTATTGTTATCCCAGGTAAGCAAAATGCCGGATTTGCTGATAAACTAAAATTCAATTTATTTGACTCAGATAAAGTAATGTAGATTCAGATACTGTAAAGTGAAACCTCATTACAGTTCAATCCGAAAAAGTCATTATTGTGTGAGGCGTTGATTGAGTAAAACTTTCGGATGTTTTACTTCTCATAGGAGTAATTTCAATATTTTAGAAAAAACAAAGATTGATACAAATTATTTTAACATTTCCTGTAAAAATGAATAAAATTACTTAAATATATGTTATTATTTATGCCTATTTAATATGACTTAATTTCTGATGCTTTAACATGGTAGTGCTAATTGAAATTAAGCTATTTAATCCAACGTATTAAAAGTTTTGGGCAACATAACAGGCAATGGAATCATAAAGAATACGAATAAGTAACAATATCTTCATTCTAAATAACAATATTAATAAGCGATATTAACAAACTATTACGAAGCAATTTAATTGGATTACATAGAAAACGATATTATAGCACAATTGTACAACTAATAATTTGAATTTTTTATTGTCCTGTTTGTATTTTTTATTAATTTGTTTATGTCCTGTTATTTATCTGCTGTCGTATCAAATTAAATAATGCTTTAAAGCACACATATTTCAAACTGTTAAACTAGGGCTTCCAAAAGCAGTCCACCAAGTAACATAAAACGACTAGGAAAAAATTAAGTAAATATAGTGAACAAGATAATTCGAATACCCCTAGTTTTTCACAGATAATTTGGATTATTCTTGATTCACGCGCTATGAACTTTAACACCTCTTTTGTTATCAGTTAAGTAGTATACATAGCTGTCTAAATAACTCGATTATGTTTTGTTTTTGTTGTGCAATATGTCAGACTAGCGAACTTCCAAAGAGACATGATTGTTGGTGGCCGCCTATATGGAGCATTCGTGACCCAAGTTGCCGAGTTGATGATTGATGATTGAATCGAGATCTACTATATCTACTACTCAGTACACAAAGATAGGCGAAACTTCTGAAGACAAAAGTAGCTGTTGTCGAAAGGAAAAGCTGGATTCCAGGACAGATAAGCACTTCATCGAATTGTGAATAAGAAACAAACGATATGTTCGCAAATTACTGCAGATTTGAATGCTCGAGTATCAATCTAAAACGTTTGGCGTACACTATACAACGAAACTAACAGACAGGGTAACAATTTACAAACCTTTCAATGATGCAATGATTACAAAATAGACACCGGAGGCATGGAAATGGGCGCTATGAAGTGATGAGTCAAGTTTCACTGTGTTTCCCATTTCATGTCTGTACGTCTGGAGATCATTGCGTCAAGCATACAACGTTAACCTCATTAAATCCTCTGTCATGCATTGTGGAGGTTCCTGTTTGGTTTGCAATGCTATATAGTGGGACCAATAGTCGTTATCGAAGGTAGAGTATCTTGAGGTTCTAAACAACCAACCACATCTCATAGTGTAGACTTTGTTTCAATGTGGTGATACAATCTTCCAAGACGACGATGCTGCAATCCACACTGCTTAGTGAATACAAACATGATTTGAGGTGCATGAAAGTGAAGTGAAACATATACTATGGTCCTCCAGTCTCCATACTTGAATAGTATCTAGTCTGTTTGGGGTATTCCTTGAGCACAAGGTTAGAAGTAGGTTCGTCAAAGAATTCGCATTATTGTTAATTTATATGCGAGTTTTCCTCGCAGTATTTTGGCTGTATTGTGTGTAGAGGAGAATCATATTCCTTATTACTAAACAAAACGTGGTATTTTGAAGATGTTCGAATCATTTTACCCAACCCCTGGAGAAACCCAATCTTACAGATTTTTCACACTACAAAATTTTAATCACAAACGTAATTTATTCACGATAATTTATGTCTACTAAACTTTAGGTGTTCAATTTCTTCAGACACTTGATAAACACATTAAATGTTTTATTCATAGAGTATTTCATTGTGTGCTACAATTATGAAAAAAACTTTTTCAAACAATACAAATTTCAAATAATACGTTGCAGCGTCAACTAGTACCAAGTCGCTATTTTCTTATATCTTATAGGTTATGGTTGGTGAACACCAAAATTTTTTTTTCTTTAATATTCTTCGGATACTTTTAATATTTTTATCAGTGATGTAGTAACATAAAACCAATGTTTTTAGAGTAAAATTTAATTTTTATTAACACCTTTTTTTAAAAATCAAAATGTAATAAAAAATTATGGCAATATGAAGGGACAATATGTGGGCGCCTATTTTGTTGTTTTCATACCAAACTATTCGTTTACATTTGGCAAGTGCATTAAGCCAAAAAAAATTAGGAATAATAATACAATCTGAATAATGGTATAAAATGTAGAAATTATGCAAAAAACTCTAAAAAAAAGTCTGTCTATCTCATTATCTTACAAAATTAAAAAAATTTTATTACAGTTATATTTATTTTTTGAGGTTCACTGCACAGTATAATGACTAAAAACATTTATGCAAAATATCTAAGAAAAAATTGAATTTTTTTTGATAAAGTTGTTAAGATAATGGTAAATACAAAAAAAAAAAAAAAAAACTCATTCTGAGTAAATTGAAAAAGAAAACTTAGTTCCTTTAAAAATAAATGTTCTGTACTAATGTGTCTTGATTTTGCTTTTTGGAGGCTCTGGTAATTTTTCTTGGGATTTTACACAAAGGGTTGATGCTTTCATAGCCTGCTTAGTTCGTAAGCTATCGAGATCACGTAAGCCATTGTAAGTGTAATCACCTACTGTCATTTCTAAGGCAATGAACACATCAATAAGTCCTTTAAGGCCATAATTAAAAAGAATTACAGCACCATTTTTTTCCAATAGATAGTGTGTTAAAGCGCACAAAGTTAAATTTTGGTAATCTCTGCCACACCATACCGTTAAATGATTTATTGACGTTTTGGGTTTTACAATGTACCTAAATACTTAGAAAGAAAATAATCCTTCTTACAAAAATCCATGTAAACAGATTTTACATTATTTAAAACAATTAAGAGTTAGTCCTGGACTATGTCTAAATACCATATATGGGTCTACAAGTGATTTTTGATATCTGCAAAAAGATCATTTTACTCGTAGGACATTCCTTTTTAATAATACTATACTTCAGAAAACTGCCTATAACTTAGTTAATTCTTAATGAATTTTAAAACGGTTTTCATATGTTGAAAAAGAAATGTTTAGCGCACGTTATTGATGAATAAACTCAAAAATGATATTTTTGTATGTAAAATTTGGGTGTTTACTGCCTACCATAAATGCAGGATAATAAGGAACACGAAAGTATCTCGACAGGTAATAGGTAAATTTATGGAGTTTATAAACTAAATTTCTGTGTTAGAAGGCACAGCCCGCATATTCTGTTTTAATCGTCAGTCAAGAATCCAATATTTGAAGGATGTAAAAACATTTTAAATGATCATTTTAAAAGCTAGTTATTTAAGAGTAAATAATTCCAAAATAATTTTAAGTGATTCATCATAAATTTTTTGTTTGTGAATGTTCAATACTATTTATCTGTTACAATTTTTTTCTTAAAAGAAGTTTAATGTTTTCATGTACATATAAGGCATACATATAATAAGTAATATGGAACACATAGACTTCACGCAAACCATAAGTTACATACTGCGTGCACTTTCATCATTTTGAAATACACATTTTGAATACAATAAAAAATCTATATAATAGAAAACTTTTTCTGTTTTTAAAAATTTACTGATCAGCATTTTGGGTAACATTTTTAAGTATGGTAATTATTTGCTTTTTTCATAAAAAAGATCATTATTGTTTTTATAAGTATCAGATAATAGTTTATATTTAGAATTTCTCAACTCCTGAGTAGATTTGAAGTTAATATACGTTTGTTCACTAAGATTTATAAGATTCTACATTTGGGAAGGACCGAAATTTAATTTCTGTTTGTTAAGCTGATATTACTGTATTTATTTTGTTGGGAACAAATAGATGAGGCAGTGTCGCTACAAATCCTTCTGATACAAGGTATATTCCAGGAGACATTACTGATTATGCTTCTACTAACAGCATATTGAAATACACATAAATCACAATACATTTAAAAGTACACAACTAGTGCGAAGAAAAATATCTTTCAAACAACCTCATTTTTTAATTCATTTGGAACACGAGCGCGATTTCTGATACGCAGTCGGGAATGTCAGTGTCAACGATACTTTGCAGGGACTAATTTTTGTTGAAGGCTGATCTGTCTGTGGAACTGGAGGTAAAACACTTGACTGTTGAAGTACCTTGGGCTGGTGGTGGTCTATGACCTACTCTTGGAGTTCAAATTGAATGCAGATTAGACAATGTCGATCGACACAGATACCCTTTTGCCAATTTCTTCCTGAGTTTTGCCATTTTCGATCTTCGACACGTAATTCAATGGTTTTTACATTTGACAGCATCAGATGTCATAGATGGCCAATTGGAACGTGCTTTGAGCAAACGCACTGTTGGGAGTACACCTGGGTGGGCTGTGTTGTGGATTGATGAGAAGACATTAAATCTGTGCAGCTGTGTGAATGTATAGACATGCTGCCTGTTGAAAAATCACATAGGTCTTCCAAGGAGGAGTCGGGAAAAGTAAATTACTGATGATAATATGACTTTCGGTTGTGGTGTACTTGAAGTCCAGAAAACACAAAACGGGCTGTTATGAACATTCAAACCGACGTATTAAGTATCGCTGTAGAACATGCCGCACACCGGATGTAATTTGTTGCACACAAGAAATGTCAGCACATCAAATCGGTATATGGTCAAAGGGAACCTGGCAGGAATAAGAAATTATTTCATGTGAGTTGAATCTCTATATTAATTTGTATATCTATTGCCAGATTCATTTTTGAATTACAACAGCTATAATTAGTTGTACCTTATGCAGTGAAAACTTTATAGAATCCATTTTTTTCTGCATTCAATGCAAGTTTAACTATTTTCAATTCCAATAGAACGGAATATCCTCTTATCAATGACATTTGATACTAAAATAGTTTCTCGCGGAATAACATCTATCTATCTCCACATGTTTTCAAAAGTCTCAATTACAAATTTGGTTCCATTCCGTTAATCCAATTTTACTAAATTGGCTCCAAATAGTGAAAGTTGTTTTATATTATGTAACCACCTTGTATTATTAAATTAGTATAAAGTAATTTTCTGTACCTGGCAAGCCGATAACATACAATTTTTAGTTCCATTTATAATATTTAATTGAGATGTGGTTTTGAGCTGTGACTTTAGTTAAATCTATGCTATTGAGTTTTAGTAAGATTATTACTGCGACAGATGCATTTTTCAGTTGTGTGTTTTATTGATTCCATTTATCAGCTTAGATTTATTGCCAAATTTTCCCCTATCGGTGACTTTTATTACTAAATTTTACAGAATACATATCCCCTAGCATTCAAAAGCCTCAATACCAATTTCGGTTCCATTCGATTATTAGATTTTGCAACAGATATCTCCAAAGAGTGAAAGTTATTTGATGGCCACAATGTATTTTAAGAACAAATATTTTCCCCCGCCAACTTAAATTTTTATCTTGCTATGTTTCTCGTAGTTGTAAATTTATTGAAATTTGTATTTGAAATAAATTGTAAATCCTATTCATCAAACACACAAGAAACATAGCAAAGGTTTAGATTAAAGACACATGCGTAAATTAGATTAAAGTAATATTTAAATTGAACCTCGCCGTTATTGAAAAAATATTAATTTAAAAAAATCTAAGCTTGGGACTTTTGAAATATTAAAAATTATTTTCCGTTGTGACAATTGCCAACTGTACGAGTTGAACCTATATTTAAGCAACTTATTAAAACAGTTCAAAAATTTGATGAAAACATGGATCTTCTTTAAAAAAAATCGTTGTTAAATCGACCTACCCTTCCATAAAAATTGCAGTTGGTTACCTTTGTATTGTCATCACTGAAGATATTCAAATAAAAAAAGTTATTTTGTGATTGCATGTCCTACTCCTAAGTGGAAGTTTCAAGAAAAAATGTATTCGTCTTAAAAAAAATTAGCCATGAATATAATCAAATTAATTTGTTTTAAGTTTGGTAAAATTAAAAATGTCTCATTCTTGGTACAAGAGAGCGACATAGTGCAAAAACAAATATTCTTTATTACGGAGATACAGAAATTTTAAAGGAAATCAACATAAAAAGTGGATTCATAATCCCTCCCCCAAATGAAACTCAAAATTTGCTTTTGCAGTAGTCATCTTAGTATTAACTTTCGTAATTTCGTTTTGCAACAGGTATGCGATTCATATGAAATGGTTTTAAATACTTATAGTGTGGTGGTATAATAATGGTTTTAAATACATATGGTGTGGTTGTATAATAATGGTTATAAATATATACATACTATTTGCGCCCAAAGTAAGTTGTAAAAATTATAAAAATTTTGAAAGGGTGTAAAAAATTATTTTCCAGACACGAAAATAAAATGATGCTTTAAAGTTTATACGAAAGAGATCGGTGTGACTAGAGTAACTTTTCAATCTGCAGTTAAGCACTTCTATTCGAGTGATATCATGTAATTCTACTAGAACATAAAAAATATTTGCTTTTTCTAGGAAGTTCAAAGAAACAAACCATAGTAAATATTTGATTTTTCTAGAAAGTTAAAAAAAACCGACCAACTGGAAGACAAATATTTAACTTTCTTACCCTATACGGAATACGTACAAAATTTCTAACACAAAACTTTCTAATCTTTTAGAAAAAAGATATTTTAAGGTAAGGATTGGATCTATTTTTTCGGATGTTTTTATACAAGAGGGGGGGGAGTACCACAAATCAGTGTTTTAAGTGTGACTTTATTTATTTAAAAAATTAACAACATTTATTCTCAATTGCCTCCATCAGTTAAGGGTCTTATTTACGTTGACGATCTGCAAATTTCATGCGTAGCTAAAGACATTCGTTTAATAGATAGATATCTTTTACAGGCAGTTAACAAAATAACACATTGGACTAACGAAAATGGTTTCAGTATCTCACCTTCAAAAACCGCTTGTGTTTATTTTTGTAAAAAACGAAATCTTCATCTTGACCCTGAAATATTTTTCAAAGATATTTTAATTAATGTTGTAGACAGTGTGAAATTTTTAGGTATTATATTGGACAAGAAGTTAACTCTCCAACCGCATATTTTAAATCTACGCAAACGCTGCGAAAAGGCTCTTAATATATTACGAGTTTTATCAAAATTATCATGGGAATCGGATCGTACTTGCCTTTTAAAGATTTATAGAGCTTTAGATTACGGCTGCGTGGTGTATGGCTCAGCAAGAAAATCTACACTCCAAACTCTGAACACTATCCACTACACGGCTTTACGCTTATGTACTGGCGCATTTAGAACATCACCCGTAAGTAGCTTATATGTGGACACTTTAGAGACTTCTCTGGACTTAAGACGACAGTTGTTATCACTGGAATACTATTTTAGAATTACCTCAACCCCTCATCACCCATTGCATACCATTCATCACAGTCCATATTTAAAATGCCTCTATCAAGCTAAAACATCCTTCATTCCTACATTCCACTTAAGAATGCTAGATTTGATGAACGGATCCGAAATTTCTTCACTTGACGTCACTCAGAAAAAACTGTATTCTTTCTCTCCCTGGTTTAATCATTATTTTGAATTTCAAAACCCATTCCAAAATTTCAATAAAGGAGACACCTCTGATATTATATACAAACAACTTTTTCAAAAACATTTATAAAATTACTCTAATTATATTCAGATTTACACGGACGGATCTAAAAGGGCAAACTATGTTGGAGCTGCGTTCACTATTAATGATTCCCTTCACAGCTTCAAACTTCATTCTTCATGTTCTGTTTTTACCGCTGAAATAATGGCCATCTATAAAGCATTAGAAAATATATCAGCTCGTTTTCATAAAAAATGTATCATTTTCACAGATTCATTAAACGTTTTACAGTCATTGAAACATCCTGATCATGACAGTCATGCCATTGTTTTGGAGTCACTGAAAAAAGTTTATCATCTTTAATCCAAAAATTTTAACTTGGTATTTTGTTGGATCCCATCTCATGTTGGGATATCGGGAAATGAAATAGTTGACAAAGCCGCAAAATCTGCCGTAAATAATTTTAATCATACCATTCCTTATCGTGACTTAAAATCTTGCATTTACAAATTTTTAGAAGACAAATGGCAGAACCAATGGTATGAACAAACGGAAAACAAACTCCATGCTTTTAAACCAAATATTATTCCATGGAAATCATTACCTTTTAGAAGACAAAATGTTATATTAACACGACTCCGTATTGGACATACTCGTATCACCCATAGACACCTCCTACTCGGAGAAGATCATCTGCAACTACTGCATTTGCCC
This sequence comes from Metellina segmentata, assembly GCA_947359465.1. Taxonomy (NCBI): domain Eukaryota; kingdom Metazoa; phylum Arthropoda; class Arachnida; order Araneae; family Tetragnathidae; genus Metellina; species Metellina segmentata. The sequence goes on along the minus strand of OX375878.1, from coordinate 56,928,950 downwards.
ACTAACCGTAAAACACATTTTAATAGAATGTTCTCATTTTAATAGGCAACGACTTAAACATTTTAATTCATATACCTTGGCTAAAGAAGACATGGTTGGAGAGAATCCTCATCCAAATATTTTTAGCTTTTTACATGACATTGGTTTTATCCATCACATATAATTTTATATAGTATTCATTCACTATGTTTTGACTCATTTCACTTTTTTATTATATTATATATTTGATTTTTACCTTAAGTTTGGCATAATATGTCCCAAGTGGACTAAATGCCACAAAATCATATCCAATCCAATCCAATCTAACACAAAACACTAGCGCCATCAACATTTTTTTTTATCTTTCCAGAGAAAAAGCCTCTCATACTTAAGAAATTTATCTTAAGACTTGCAAAATTACACAACCCTACTCGGGTTGAATTGATTAACTCTAGATTATAGAAAAAAAGTGATCAGATATTACAATAATTTTTGTCATTCGTAGAATAAAATAATATTTTAACACCTTTTTGGATATCTTTATAATTTCTGCACAACTTACTTTGAACACAAATCATACACATGCATATATTGATACATGTAATACATTTAATATACATCACCCATTTGCTGTATTACAAAGCTACAAAATGACGAAAGGTTACGCTAAGATTAATATTACAAAAGAATATTTTGACGTGGAATCGGAATTCTCTTTCTTAAATTTTTTACATGTAAAATTGCGCAACTCAATTCATAAAAATTACTAATCTAAGGCGAGAGCTCTCGCACTCATAGTCAACAAAACAATATTTTTTCACTTGTGGCACTCTTGCATCAAGCATGCAGATTGTCAAATTTCGCAATCTTAAGGAAAAGATGACAAATTAATTTGATAAGATATTCATCACTTGTCTTAAAGCAAATACATTTATTCTTGAAGATTACATTTTATGGCACGTTAATAATTAGAGATCTCTTTCAAAATTGAATATCTTCAGCACAGACCTACAAAGGTACCATTTAAAAACCATTTATTACCAGTTAAAAAATGATAAATCAATTTGACATCGGTATTTTAATGAAAATAATCATTATCAATAAACATTCAACATATAATAAGTTTCTTAAATATAAGGCTATCAGATCAAGAGTGGTAACCCACAAAAAAATGAGCAATTATATTACCTTTATTAAGACAATTTATTATTTTTAATTTGTAGATTCAAGTCTTTCTATTATAAAAGAAATTTTTCAAACTTTTTCAAGTTTATTCGCTTTGTGATTGGTAGATAGCGAGTAACGTGATAGTGAGTCTTATGGTTCAACGGGCTAATGAATTTGAAGCACACGCAGATGATAAATACAGCAGTATTTTTTGAATTAATTCATTCATAAAATTGGAGAGCACGCGCTAGAAAGTTTACAATGTTTTCAGAAGAACCGGCAAATTCGGTCGCCGTTTCCATAGCAACAGTCGAATATGAAAATCTTAAAATGTACTATTATTACAACAAACAACAAGGATCATCTGAAACATATCTATGAATCTGTATTTCTATGCGGTAGCGGAGAAAAAGGTTTCTATTTTTCTTCTTAGGATAGAGATTTTAGTTTCCTTTTTTCACCTTAATATTGTATATTTAATATTTATTACATAGATTTTAGTGTCCTTTTTTCTCTCCTTAATTTAATACTTATTCCTTACAGTTTTTATCTGTAACAATCTATTATCTGTTTTTCTCCTTAGGAGAGATTTTAGTGTCCTTTTTTCTTCTTTTGGGGGTGTGGAAAACTTTACTAGGATCTTTTGTACCCAAAATACTATGTCCTATTTTTGTAATTATTTCCTTTAGTATTCACTGTAATCTAATTCAGAACAATAGAAGTAAAGCCGTCTCCTTTGCTGCAGCACAAACTTAATTCACTTTTGTAATAATAATAATTTACCCTTGAATCCTTTTTGCAAGAAAAATGGGCCGTCCATCGTTGTCACACGATGAAAAGTATAGTTTGCTAAGCGGAACTAAATATGTTTGCATAGCAATCATCTGGGGTTGGCGAGCGATAGCGTGCAAGGGGAGGAGCCCCCTAGTCTTCTAAAATTAAAAATTAACGTATTGTTGATCACTGAAAAGCAATTTTTTAGTTTCTCAAATCAGACTGTTGATAACTAAAAATATATAAAAATTGGTGTCGGGAAAATATCATTCATCTCCATTGTTTATGTAGTTGTTTTAAGCCACTCTTGATGTGATAGCCTCAATAGTTGTCGGATCCGGTGCGTGTTTTGTCGCCAAGCAATTTTTCTCGCCAAATCAAGATGGCGGCCAAAGCTACCCAATCATACTACGCGATAAATCCATAATAATTCGTTGTCATGATATGGGCATTTGAGGACGTGAGGATATTTGAGGCCACTACAGATTTAACGTGCACTATACACGACGGTCCTTCTATGAACCAAGTTTAGAACTCGAAACCTTCAAGTTGCTAATCTGTTGCGATCTAATTTGGCTATCGAGGCCCTGTGATGCTTTGGAAAGAGTCTTTCAATGCAGATTCTTTCGTAAGAGACAAATTTTAGTTTTCCCTCTTTTTACAGGTGTTGAAAAATAAGAAATGATGAATACAACGATTTTTATGTAGAAAAAGTAATTAAAAATACTAAGTAAAAGTAATATTTTAGTAGTATGGCCATTTTTGTCATCTTGTGTGGCAATATTAAACGTTTTTTGGTGTTCCTACTTATTTCTAACTGTTTTTTATTTTTATTAGCAAACTCTCTTTTCAACCCGCCATTGGAAAATAATGTAGAAAAACAAGTAGAAAACATTTGAGTTTAGCATTGAACTTTCCCCTTACAGTTTAAGGTATGTATAGACATGCAAATCCTTTAAATAAATAAGGATCTAAATGAACAGTTTTTTTTCCAAGGAAAAATAGGTTAACTCAATTGCGTCATCACAGAGCTTTTAAACACTATTCTAGGGATTTCCTAATAAAACAGCAGTTCACCATGTATATATATATATATATATATATATATATATATATATATATATGTTTTATCATACTTCACATCTTTATTACAAATAGCATAATGGCTTAAAATCTTACTTGTTTACATAATCTGGCATAGTAAAAGATAAATCCCTTTCGTTACTTTTCAAACTGCTCTATTCATTCAACTACTTAAAGCTATTCTGATGCTAAGTTATGTTCTGACTAGTTTAAGATAATTCTAAAATCTGGTGTATGTTCTTTATTCTTCATTAACTGTTCAGCTAAGCAGTCATATACATTCAAATTTTTTTTATATGACGTTTATAAATCTGCTTCTTAATTTATCGCTTTTTATGTTAATTGAGTTTATTACTACATTTAAAAATTTATAGAAAAGTGGAAAGTATTAGTATGCTCTTCAAATAAAAATTGAAACAATCGTTTGAAATAGAATAATTTTTTTTAATTACCAAACGTGACAACGATGAATTAAAGAAGAATATGGCTTTACAATTTTGTTTTCGTAAGTCAGAGATTTTAATTGCAAAGAAGTGCCTGAAAAACAACTGTTTAACTAATCGAATAGTTAATAGACCTCTCACTGGATAGTAAAATGGCAGAAATAGGACGAAGTAGATTCGACACGAGCTTGTTGAAGTAAGATGTAGGCATTGAATACTATATTTTCATCAGAGTGAGAACTCAATTTTGTTGCTTATGGATCTGCTACGTTCTGTTGTTTTGTTCCGAGGTGTGAGATTTCTGTGTACCCTAGTACGTTGCATGCCATCCCAGATCTGGTCGATAATGTCGAGATCTGGTGATTTGGGTGGAAATGGCATGACCCCAAGCAGTTGAGTCGTCCTCGAACCATAATATGCCGTGTCTAGACATCTGGCGACGCATTCTTTTGTTGGAAGAGGCCATATTCATAAGAATGAAAGCAGGACATGAACGGGTGCATTTCGTCAGACAAGATGCACGCATAACTTTCATCTGTCAGAGACGTTTGTAGAGGCATCCTAGGGTCCCATTGAATTTGAGTGAGTAATTCGTCAGGTAAGATGCACAGATAGGTTTTATCTGTCCGAGACGTTTGTAGACCTACTAGTAGGGGTTCCATTAAAACAAACCCCACACCAGTACAGAATCACCACCAGCCTGTACAATTCCCTGTTGACATGTGAGATCCATGGTTTCAAGGAGTTTCCTCCTCATACGGATCCTTTCGTCTACCTGAAACAGTTGGAAACACGACTTATCAGACTAAGCTACTCGTTCTCAGTCATCAATTGTCCAGTGACGGTGTTCGCTGGCACAGGAGAAGTGTATTGCTTTGTGTCGAGTATTCATCAAGGGTACTCGAGTTGGCGTTGTCAAGCCCATATCTTTATGGGAACGTTGCACAGTCATCACACCGATGTTTGTAGATGGCCCAGCAATGAAATCCGATGTTATTTAAGGCATTTGCAGACCTATCACGTGAAACTATTCTTATCAGCCGATGCTGGTTATGTTCATACACTCTTTTTATGGTCAAAATACTGGTGTAAATTACCGGTTTTGTTAGAATTCTTGTAGCCACGGTAACCCTTGAAATGTTAGTACGTGCAAATTTTAACTTCTCTATCTACGAAATGCCAGAACCCATCTTACGAGCTTCAACATTTAAATCACATTAAATATTTCTTAAAAAGTGATAACTTGCCATTATCCCGGCAGAAAAATCTCGCGATGCTCCCACAGATGTCTTTCACCTAATACCTTGATGTCATTCACACTGACAAAACCAAAAACTAATTGTTGCATAGGTGGAATTTTTTGTGTCTTTTGCATAGGCTCGTCGGCATGTTTTTCGTGTGATAAATGCCTAAAGTTTACTCTTTTCAATAATCTATGTTTAACTATTCAATAAATAATAATTTTAATACTTGTGGCCATTTTAAGTTAGAGTTTCTAAAACAGACATTTAACTGCATACCCAATATTGTTTTAGTGACATTGCTGATATTGGCCTGAAATGAAAAAGGTCTTTGTAGCATCGCTGACCATGGAATGTTTGGTTCATTTTATAACCTTTCTAACCCTAATATCTATTCTTTTTACTTCCGCTGTCTGACGTATGATCTGTTATTCTTCCGCTTTGTCACGCACTTAGTTTATCATAACAAGCATCTACACAGTAAAGAATATTTCAACAACTGGATGATCACAAATGATCTCTTAGACAGACGTGTTTACGATGTTTGATTTCGATAAAACGATTGGATGCCATTAAGCCGTAACGGACAATCACAATTTCCGAGACATTCAACTTTCCTTATAGTTGGTCAACCGCGTATGTTTGCCGAGGTTTAAAGGGTTTTGATAGGTACAAAGATGGCAAAAATATTCTCGGATAACTTAGTTTAACCTTTGTTTCTTAGATAATTACTGAAACGCTTTATAAGAAGTTCAAATTATGTCCTCTGATGCTTTCATGGTTACAAACCACATATGATATATATAATATCTTAATGACCATCTATATAAACCATCCTTGAATTTAAATCCTTTTAGAAATTTTGAAACAATTATTTTTGAAAAAGTTGATTGCATGAGTTGAAATATATTATTTTAAATGCAGTGCCTATGAATTAAGAAGATCTCAGTAATATGCAGTATTAGACGCTTTAATTTAGCAACTAGGTTTTTTGATGTAAAAAGCTTTTACTCTTTTAAAATAAAGATATCACAAATAATCTACTGACTCTTGAGTTTATATATGATAGTATAGTTGTTTTTCTGGAAGTTGTTTTCGGTCAAATGTAGTTCAAGATTCACGAAAACAGTTTTTTAAATAAAACCTGGTATTCAGGAGGATGTAGCTGTGAATTCAAAAAGAGGTATCAAAGGCAAATCTGGCAAGATGAATTCTCTGAATTCTGCACCGATAGCACCAACGCTAACATTTTTCTTGATGTTCAAAAGAGAACGAATTTGTACTCGGAAAATATAGATATATTCAAAAGATATTGAAGAAAAAATTCAAGAAAGTACTTTTTAAATATTCTTAGTGAAATATTCAATAGTAGTATTAATAGTAGTATTTTAATAGATTCAAATATAGATTTAAATAATAGATAATAATTTTAATAAAATTAAGAGATAATAATTTTAATAGAATTAATACATAATAATTTTAATAGAATTAATAGATAATAATTTTAATAGAATTAATAGATAATAATTATAATAGAATTAATAGATAATAATTATAATAGATTTAAATAGATTAGAGAATATTCATAGTAGTATTCAAACAGATTCATCATCTTCAAATCTATTTAAATATATAGTTATTTATGCACTTGAAAAGTTTTGCGAGCACTGTTAAGAAGAAAGGATGAATATCTTCTCAAATTAATTTGTCATTTTTTCCAAAAAGGTAATGAAATTCGAAGGTGTCATTATAGTGCAACAGTTCTGCAGTTCAAAAAATGTTGATTGAAGTTTTTTTTCATTTGCCTTAACTTTGGTGATTCGATAGAGTTCTTGCAATTTGCTCTTAGTATTATACTAATTCTGAGTTCTGTTATCTAGATTCGACGAAATCATCAATTCGTAAATTTTTGTAGACCTCCTCATCTATTTAGAATTTCTCTTATTTTCTTCTTATATCGTTCTTACATTTCAGCTGACTTTCTCTCGCTGCTCTTCTCTCTGTTCTTCATTACAGCACTGACGAATTCTTCTTCAAAGATTTCTTTAACTTTAAGATTGACTTGATTCTTTAATTTCACTTCTTCAAGAATTCAATCGATGTGAATAAAGTGATTCTGTTAGCTGTATTATTCATTGGTCTTTAACCAGATGGCACATGCTTATACTACTTTGTGGGTTCATAGATCTATAGCTTCGTTAAGATGGGTATCAACGTCGCATGTATTCTTTCTATAGGACCAGTTGTGATTTTAACATGTCGAGTATCTTCATCTATGCAATATTTTTCAAATTATTTTGTCGTGAATGCGCCCCCTTGTCACTGATTATTCTTGACGAATTACACGATGTATTTTGCTGCAATTACAGTTTTTAGATGGCATCTTGACCTGATGTCGAGTTGACAGAATTAAACCATACGAAGTTCGTAAATGTATAATAAACTTTCTGTTTATTATCTTTTCTAATTGCGCGACTTTTGCGTTTTCTCACATTACTCATTTACCAAAACTATTATGTATGCCTTTAGTGCTCTTCCTGAATATGCCATATTAAATAAAATAATTGATACATTCTTATTCGTTCGTTGAGATCAATCTTCAGATACTCTTTCTTACCAAGAATCGTCAGGGTCTTGTCGCGTTTTTGCAATAGTTGAATTCAGTTCAGTAGATTTCGCTCTTATGTAGGTATCCCGATCAAGCCCCTTGATATTGTATGTCGTGTCTTGATATTGTATGTCGTGTCTTGATATTGTATGTCGTGCAGCATGGCCAAATATGGTGCAATACAACCCCAAAAACAACCAATCCGACGCTCCCACTTTGCCTGATTTTTTGGTAAGTCTTGAGAATTTATATTATTTTGATAATAAACGAGAACAGCAGGAAGGAACATAAGACGAAGCAGAAACATTTATTTCGACGGACAAAAAAGCAACGTGTCCAATTCGGCCATTTCTTTAATCCAACCGTCTGAACTTACATCTTTCGAATTTCATGGAATCAGCTTACTCGTTAGCGCAATGCTCTTTCACCTTCAAATTGATTTAATTATCCACTAAGACTAGTAGATTAATGAGAAACAGATTAATATGAAAAACTTCCATAAATATCAATAGACTTATTCCATGCCTACATACATCATTAAACTCCATTCGTTCTCTGGCGTCCCAAAATAATTCAACGCGTTGAAGAATGACTCTCAAGACAGACTGTATTTAACCTTACAAAGGTGTATCCAACTTAATCCTCTTTGTGTTATTACTATGCAGCGTCTTGGGTGGTCTAATCGTATTGTACATTATTTTTATACACTTTTCACATGATACCTAGATCGGACCTGGAAGAACTCATGCAAGTATGAAAAACATATTATCATAAGCAGGAAAAAGTAATAGGAATATATGGAAAATATTCATGTTCCAATTACTTTTATTTTCTAAGCATATTGATTTGAAATGTAATAACTATGCATAAAAAATTATAGTAGTACAACTCAAAAGATAAATATGCAAGTACAAAAGCTACCTTGGAATTAATTTACTTTCACATTATTCTCTGTTGTGCTTTCTTTTTAATATTTACTTATTTTTCTTTCTTTAATCTGGTCATTTCGTTGAAATTTGAAAAATAATGGAGCAAAGCAAATGTAAACAATTTAGCAAGTAAGTTTTTAGAAAAATGTGGTATGAAATGCTGGATTTACTCATGGTTTAAACTGTTTAATCATCCTAACATGACGCATTTATTTTTGTGGCACTCAATGCATTCTTTTTTAGTGTAAGAATATAATTAAGTAAGCTAACGATACCTTAAAAGTTGAGTTTTATTTCTCCTTTTTATACTAAAAAGTTCTTCAATAAGTGCTATAGAACGGATTGAATTTTTATGTCGAGTTGTTGATGTTATGAGTTCTCTTTTTAATAGACTTTTATAAATCTGTTGAGAAAAGTAGAAACCTTTAGGGAACGTTTAACGACATTCTCATTACATTTAACAAATCGAAGAACATTTTCAAAATTCTCACATTTACATATTAGTTATTAGGTGATTAGTCCATGTAATTTGAAACAGGGTATTTTGGAGATTAGGTTGATTACTCTCAGAATGTGGAACCAGAAATTTTCGTCATTTGAATGCGTATGGCAGGGGAAAGGGATAATCGTATTTATCTTTAATTGCAATGCAGTATAATTTTCTTCCAAATGTATCTTACCTACTGCTTTCCTATGTATTCTCGACACTTCTATTGCTCATATGCTAATATCGTAGTTTCCTAGTCTTTATTGGCTCAGCACTCCTTTTCAAATGCAACTGTTTTCGCGTCCCTCTGGAAAAATCTATTTCAACTAATAATAGTGTAACTGTATTCCTATAATATTTTAATACCCCCAAAATATTTGTTTGCTTTGAGGGAAATTTTAATTTTGAAAATCTAGTTTAGAAAGAAACTTGCAACTAAAATTATAAAGCAATTAATTAAAACTAAATTTAAAAAAAAATTAAATTGCATATAAACATTGTGTATTAATCTCTATTTTTAGAAATTAATTTCAATCAAATCAGTAAATTTAAACATAATCACTAACGACTAAAAGGATAAGTGATGAGAAAACAGCCACAAATGCATACAGACTAATACTTGTTTGTTACTAAATGTTACTATATTTTTAGACCAGTCAGATGGAACTTGAATATCGTGATAACACATCACACACATTAGAGTGTGTGTCTGTATGGTCAAGTGGAAATGTGTTTGCTTAAAACATTTTAGGTGAATGTTTTAGCGTCTTCTTATTATCCACACTTGCCCCTTCAACGCCTCTTACTTCTTCTTTCATAATTAAATTTCAACTATATCTGAACACTTGAAAGGTATATCTAGTTTAATTATTTATTTATCTTAATGTGTAATTATCTTAATAAAGCATCATCTAAAACGTGCTTTAAAATTTCTAACAAAAAGTAAATGAAATTTTAAAAAAAACTTTAAACTATCCCATTGATTTGTTTTACAGCGTAATTTAAATAACTGCTTATCATTCAATTTTGTCATTAATCGGATGTATTTATTCATGTCTTTTCAAGTGTCATAAAGAATAGTATGAGTTAGTTTAGATAGAAATTTTCATACAGTATCTAAGGGTATTTAGTCTTTATAAACTCTAATTTTAAAGATGCTATTAAGATTTTAAGTGATTGAATAGTATGTCAGGGTAAGATAAAAAATAACTCCATTTAATTGATTTGTTGTTGTTTCTTATGCCTACACTGGCAGACCGGAGGAGTGCCAGGCCCGTCGAAGACGGCAAGAGGCGAGGGGGTGCGCATTCCATGTTATTGAGCCCCATTGAAAGGAAGTCCGTTTTTGTTCGACATACATGACATATCTGTTTTACAGGATGGTCCCTTTTCATACATTCATTCACTCACACATATCGTAATTTAGATCCCAATCAGAGGCCGATAACCCCCTGAGGTATTGATTTGGTATGGGAACATGGGTGACTTTGTGACCACGACCTATTTAACGTGCCCCAGTCACCATTAGTGAACAGGCCAGGTCTAAGTGCCGATCTCGCAATCATCAGAATTGCAGGCTCCGCTGAGGACAGAACCCACAACCCTTCTGATGCGAGCCCGACGCTCTACTGACTGAGCTACCGGGGCTCTCCTGTTAATGTATTAACTGAGTGACGCGTTAATTGATTTAACTGAGTGAGAGAGAGAGCGAGAGTGAGTGTGGGAGAGAGATAGGGAGAAAGAGGAACATTCTACAAGAGGAACAACTTAAGCACCCCTATACACCTGTCTGACTCCAAACCAAACTAGTACATTTGAGATACGTGACGACGAGAAATAAGCTATGGGGATATATCGATCGGTCTCAAAATAGGTAATAACCGCAATAGAAAATCTCAATTTTAGAGTAGCATCCTTATATTTTTGATACATTATTTAGATGCGTCACTTCAATAGCGTTGTTTGGACATTGAAAAAGAAACAAATTGAAAGTTCTTGTAAATTTTTTTTGTTCTACTTAACTCTACATTAAAATCCCATCGAAAACTACTCAACTTCCAGACCATCTTAAAAGAATAACAACACATAGAGTTCTATAAATAGCGTTTATTACTTGGCATACTTAGTAATATAAAATTCACCGTCCATACATTATTAAAATTTTCCGCTTTAGCAACATAGCTATCAGACCGTAGCCCTAATTCATTCGATTATTTTTTCCTCCGCTAATTCTATTGTGAATGTTCTAAGCCTTTTCAATTGGGTACCGGGTGTAATGAGTTAGCCTAGCCAAAACACCCTTATTAATCTCTTCTTTATAATTCCTTTTTTTACGTTGAGTAATATGTTTGGATTGAAAGAAAAAATAAAGGAATTCTCTCCCCGGTCGTTTGGCTTAACGGTTTCGTACACGAGTCTACAGGTAGCCATTTTGAAGTGTACTTAAGAACGGCGCTTAGAAAATGCTTACTCGCATCGCCTTTATGTGGTAATTATAGGGAGGGGGCAATAACTAGTAAAAAAAAAACCTAAGTGAAGCTTGCACGAAAAATGAATTGCCACTAGAAAAAAACTTTGTTTTTCAAAGATTGGAATAGAATAATGTTTTACAAGACTTAAGAGGCCTACTTTTTCGTTTGTATGCTTCATAAGTTTTTAAAAGTTATTGGATAGCAACGGGTTTTTGTGTCTAGATTATTACAGAATATTACATTAAAAACGAAAACATTTCACAAAAAATGAACTGAAGTTTCAAAATAAAAACTGAGTGTGACCCTTTCCCCAAGTAAAGTCACCAAGTGTCTTTCCAACAAAACATTTATGTAGATTACGTTGATTTTCTTTACATTATTAAGACGTGACTTAGAAGTTCGATACTGCAAATTCTTTTACAGCATTTAGCTATTTAAATTATAGGTACAGGATTACGAAATAATAAACACATTTACAAGCAAATTAATACTCTACTTAATTTATTAATACATTTTTATAAGTCAGCCCCAGTACTAAATGATGAACTAAACGTTCTCGTGGAGGAAAAAAATTCCTTTCCATTTAATTTTTAAGATTTTTATCGTGGAATATATAAAAGGACAATAAGTATAAATAGGATCTCAGTAAGCAGCAGTGCAATATTAAAGGGTTGCCTTAATTCCAAGACAACAGTTAATATAAAGTTTACTTGGGATATCCAGTACAAATCAATTGTAGGCAGAGTGCAGTATTCATTCTGAAAAAAACACTGCCTTCCAAAATTTAAGCATGGAATAGTAAATTTGACATAAATATTCTCCCTTGATTGACTTCAGTTTTCACAGGAAAGTAGATTATTGAGTGATTTTTTTAATCAAAACAAAATCAAAATAAAGAAAAACATATGTATGATTTATTTTAATCCTTAAATGGTCTCTTCATACTTTTGTAGATTTCGAGATAGAAAGTTCTATGGTGCAGAAATGAGACAAATAAGCTAGCTATAAAGGAACGTGTACCAACGATTTTGTTGCAAGCAGACAGTAACAATTACCAGTTTCCTATAAGGGCAGTTTGAAACTCTTGGAGGGTAATCAAAGACTCTTCCCGTTTTTGGCATAACACAGACCATTGTTTCAAAGCAACACATTTGATTGTGAGCAATCGCTTTCAATATGTATGTGTTTGACCCTTTTATTTTAAAATTGTGTGAGCACATGCAGCTAGAAGCGTTCTGCAAGGTAGCAATGCATTGAGAATAAAATCTTGTGAGTATGGAAATAGGCGCTGAAAAAATAATTGTCTTGCTGAAGCAAAGATCCTCGATTTATAAGAATAAAGAAATCGAAATAAGAATGTTTATTAAAAACTAGAACTGTTTGTTTTGATGAGTTTGAAACCTTTTATTGAGAATTACTTGTAGCGCATGCTTATTTTAAACAAATTACCGTTCCCTAATTACATGTCTTAAAGTAACAATCTTTGAATTGGCGGAATACTTATACGAGTCGCATTTTCTTCTTTACAAATTTATTGTCATCACTCCCTAGTTTATTAATAAATTTCTGAAAAGTGTTTTCTTCGTATTTAATTCTTTAAAAGCACCCACAAACGTTTGTTTTGATATTCTGTAAGAGCCAGTTTCATCCAATGTCATAACACTATCACCACCTCATCCTACACCGCTATGGCAAAAACTGATTTATATTTCTACCTCTGGTTTTTCTTGACGAAAATATTTTTCGGAAGACACAAAAATGCTTTTAAAAAATGTTACAACATAAAATAAAAACATTTTAAAGTCAAGTGCTTTTTGAAAAACAAAAATGTATTTAAGTAAAGTACTTTAGACGAAAGAAAACTGTTTTCGGTTTCCACGAAAACGTTTGTGCTTCAAGCAAAAACAATTCAGCTTGAAATAGTCATAAGAAATAAGTGGTTGGTTAGTATATGGTAGGTAATTTTAACGTCGCACTGGAGCAACACAACAAGCTATTGGCGAAGGTCCGGAATCAATCCCGAAGGTAAAAATCCGAGGACAATGCCTTGTTGTTTCGAACCTCGGTCAACATCTGAACTGGTACTGTACTCTCTAAACTTTCACATCACGCCAAAATGAGGACGTTTAATGTCACTACTAATTCAATGTGCACCAGTCCCCGCATAACTGACGTTTTATGACTGGACCACGTTTTATACTCGTAATCCTCCGGCTGCTAATCTGTTACTCTTGCAGCTGAGTTACCACGGCCCAAGAGATAGATAATCGCCTTAAACAGTAATTATAGAATAATTATAAGTAACGATGTGTACTGATCGTCGAACGATACTTTTAAATTGACGAAAGAAAATTATTTTTGGTTTCAAAGACAATGTTTCTGCTTCAAGCAAAAACGATTAAGCTTAAAGCAATAAGTGTTTGGTTGGTAGTTAATTAACGTCGCACTGGAGTAACACAATGGGTTATTGGCGATGGTCCGGGATCAGTTCCAATGAGAAAGATCCAAGGACAACGCCTCGTTATTTTTAATCACGATCAGATGAAGAGGTCAACACCTGAACTGGCACCCCACTTCCAAACTTAATGAGAAATTACGAAGTGAATGAATGACACAGAAAATAAATGTATCACCTTGTTATTGAGCTGTCCTGTTGAGACTCAACAGGATTCTAGTGTCGGTAATCTCCCAGGTCTTCTCTCAGAACCATAATAAAGAAATTTCGGAAGGCTTCGGCGTACTGAGAAATTGGAAGGATTTAGGTCGTACCGGTTTTGATATGTATGTATTAATATGGTATAAAGATAAATGTGAAGGAGCAGTCTAACGTGAAATATTTTGAGAACAGATTCTCAGTAAAATGTTTCTATACAACTCACTTGGGATATCTCGCCTAAAATCATTAGTTTTCGACGAGTGGTTGTATGGATAATTTTTTTATAATTCACGTCTTCCAACACACCATAAGATTGTTTTAGATAAATGACAAATTGTTTAGACATAATGTTGCCCTAGGGCAGCATTATGCACTCACATAGCCTCCTTACAAGTCAAAAGGACCTCCTAGCATTTTTAACGTGCACATACCCTTCATGTGCAAAAGGGCTAACAGTACTCTAATTTTCTACATGGTTATCTTCCAGGTACTGATATCCAACCAATTGTGCTTAATTTCGGTGATTTGACAGGAATTAAATAGGTGATTAATTTCTTGACATAAGTTCAAGGTTCCTAAAATTATTACTTTTATATGTTCTAAGGAGGGTTACCACAATCATGAAGCATTTCAAGAACGAAAATTCAGTGACAGCTTTCACTAATATCAAACTTTGACGGAAAAAATCTTTGTCCAAGTTTACAAAAGGATATACTCATTTCATTTACAAAGGAAAGAAATTGGTAATTTACTGACCATATCCTGAAATATTCTGAAAGACCTATATAATCAAAGAAATTCACAATTTTTTTGTCATCACATATATTTGTATAATTAACGCTTTTAGAAAACAGTTTTTCAGGATTTGCTAAGATTGATGAGCGAAAAGTCACGATAATAGTCGAACATGAGTAAACGAACTCTGCTCACGAAAAGCCCGCATAAAATATCTCCTCTCCGTCTTCTTGGGAGGCACACGTCTTTGTTACGGCTCCGTACGAGATGCGCTATAACAAGGAAAAGGAGTGAAGGAGACCGAAGCCAAAGTGCCCTTAATAATTGTCATTAAACTTAATGAAATCTCGAATTCACACTAATAAGATGAATCAAATAAAGCAAGCTCCGATATTAAAACGCGGAGGAATTTTCGAGCAGGGATTCCAGAGGTTAAAATGTTTTCTTTCTTTTCTTCATCCACGAGACGTGACAAGACTAACATTGAGCACTGACGCCAGTCTGAGTCCCGAATCTACCTCATCTAAGGACCCAACGAAACGGAAAGGTATGAAACAGTTGTTACTTCGCCAAATAAATGACGTTCAATTTGCTCCGTCGCTCAACCAGAACTGCGGAAGATGTTTTTCTCCAAATCCGTTACACGGAGTTTTTATTTGTTTTCATTTTGGGTGCTAATCTTCAACGTGCATTTTTTGGCGAAAATGCCGAACTGAAGGGTATTGAATTATAATGTCATTAATTCGGGGGTCTTCATCGAACTGTTGATGATGCATTGCAGATGACACTACCGTCTACCCTCGTTCTGTTTCGTACGATCGTGAATGTGTTTTTAACTTGCTCAGCGCGATCTCTTCCTCAAACTGTCAATGACTGAAGACGTAGATCACTTTGCATCTGTGTATATGAACATCCTGCAATTTTTTTTCGGCGATAGTAAGCGAGACTGTAGTTTTTTTGATCACTCAATGTCAGAATTCTCAAAAAGGAATAGTCAGATATAAGTATCAATAGCGGACTTCCAAATATTCAGACTTTTTTTTAGGATTTAGAACACCCACCTTACCGATATTCATACTCCATTTTTTAACTATAGAAAACAACACAGCTCAAATTGCAGGTTATTGAAAAGGAAACAAATGAAATTGCTATACCAGATGTATCGACGGTTACCAGATGACGACCGGTATAGTGGTTAAGGTGTTAGATGCAGACGGTTACCAGATGTATCGACCGGTATAGTGGTTAAGGTGTTAGATGCAGACGGTTACCAGATGTATCGACCGGTGTAGTGGTTAAGGTGTTAGCCTCTAGATAGGAAGGTTCCTGGTTCGAATGGATGTTTGTATGCGTATAGTGTAGAGGTGGCTGGTACATCTTAAATCTGTCGTGGCCGAAAGTCCTCACGTTGGGTTGGTGTGGAAGTTTGGAGAGTGAGTTGCCAGCTCAGGTGTTGCTTCGTCATCTGACCGTGGTTCAAAATTACGAGGTCCTCGGATCTTTTCCTTAAGGGACTGATCCCGGACCGTCGTCAATAGCCTGTTGTGTTGCTCTAGTACGACGTTAACTTTAATTACCATTACCATTGCCAGATGTATAGAGGAATTCTCTCGTGATGTATCTCAGCAATTGGAAGTCCTTGTCTATTCCTGTACTTTCTTTTCACTAGCTTTGGAAGAATTAACGGACATGTAAACAGCCCAGTTAAGAATTTTTTGTAAGAGAAATTAATTATAATTTTAATGTTTTCAAGAACTTGCTAGTTTGGATTCATTGCATGGTAAAACAAGTGGATCAGACATATTTGAAAATTGCATCCCTAGAAAATCTAAAATTAGATTATAGTAAACTCACGCATCCAAAGGCGTATCTGAACTCGTATGTGGAAACAATTTACGCTCGGTATGTTAAAGGTTGGCCACCCCTGGTCTAGAATATACAGAATGAATGTTGTTCCCTCAAGATCTTGTTGTCTTATGATGAAATTGAATCGAATTCGAGACTTTATTATTCTTTGAAAGAAACAAAAACATTCCATCACAATTATGCTGGAATTTGAAAAAAAAAAAGGTTTCATTGTATATATCACTAAAGTCACGTTTGATTACCTAGAAATATCCCTTTGATCCGTTACGTTTTATGGCTTCAATTTTTCTTTTGTTTTCTTTTAGTAGTTATGGTTACTACTATATATACATCATTTTCAAATCTAAATACCCTTTTTATTTTTCAATCATCCTGATAACTTCAAACCAAATAAAAAATGAAAACATTTTTATTCCTCTATCCTAGCAAATGGATTATCTTTCCATGCATTTATTTTTGGAGCTTTTGTTTGCATTGGTTTTGTGTTGTATTTCTTATCGGTTTGGCAACAGTCTTGTTTTATTATTTCGATCCCGTGTCGTTATTTCTGATGTCTTTCTGGAAAGTTTTTTAATTCCGGGATATTTTGCTTCATATCATCTTTTTGTCTCAAAATCTTGAATTTTCGAGGAAAACAGGAAAACTCGAGTACATTAAAACATAACCCACACAAGTACAGAAAACTCTAAAATATATCTCCTTTGAAATGAATCCCAGTTTACTTGAAAGCAGGGCTATAGTGGAGGATATACGGCGTCACACGCCGTATACCCTCTGATTTTTCCAGCAAATTCCGTATACTCTCTGCTTTTTTTTTAAACTATGTACACGCTTTGCTTTTCCAAGAAAACTTTGCACGAGATGTCACGTGAAACGCAGATAGTGTAGAAGCAATGGAAAAGTTTCGATTGCAAGATATCACCTTTGTACACTATTCCAAAATCGTACCTATTAATCAAAGCGATTCATTCAAAGTATTGTACGATAAAATGATATCGAGACTTTGCTTTGATGTTAATGAAGAAATATGTCAACTTTTGAAGGATATATCCATACTTGATCCAGAAAATATAGATACAGGGGATATTCTCCAAGAAGAAAAGGAGGTTAAAAAATCTGTCGACGTTTTGGTATAGATGAAATGTGCAATTTTAAGAGTTTGAGGGACCAATGAAAACACCCAAGTTTTTCCAGAAAAATTAAGGCCTCTTTTAAGAACAATTGAAATATTATCATGTTCCAGGGCAGAGTGCGAACGCGGGTTTAGTTTAATGAATAACATAGTGTAACAGATTTGAGATAATCTTTATTGTTTTCAAACGTCTCCATTCTAATGTTAGTTAATACAAATGGACACCTATAGAACCCTTTCAACCGGAAAAAATTTGTAAATTCTTGGTTAGCCAACCACTGCTTTTCAGTAGACAATAGATCAAGAGTATGCACTACAAAAAGAGACACAGAAACGGATTTCTCTCGTCAAGCAGTTTGGAAAATATTTCAATGAAAATGATAGAGGTATAGGCCTAAAAATTTGTTTTAAAAAACCCAAAATTACGTCCTACATTATATGTGTTTAAATATTTTTCTCTTAACATTTCCTGTAATTACG
Source organism: Metellina segmentata (assembly GCA_947359465.1). Classification (NCBI taxonomy): domain Eukaryota; kingdom Metazoa; phylum Arthropoda; class Arachnida; order Araneae; family Tetragnathidae; genus Metellina; species Metellina segmentata. The sequence continues at coordinate 56,910,899 of OX375878.1, read as the reverse complement.
TATTTTATATCATAGTTAAATATTAATGTAGCGATATTTTCAAATTTGAATATCACTCGATGCTAGTCTGCATATTTTGCTTTGCATAAATACATTAAACTCTCAATAACTCGAACCTTGTGAACACGAATTTCTGCTAAAGTCGAAGTTTCTTCAAAGTTCCACAGTTCCTTTCCTATGTATTATAAAATTAATTGAGGCTTTTTTCCTCTCGATAATTTAAACTTCGATTAATTCGAACATATTCCCCGGTCCTTTGAGTATACCCTACGGGCGCTCAAAGGAGGGGGCGGTCAACCCCCTGGCTTATGGATTTCCTATATAATTACATGTATGTGAATGCCCCGGTGGAAAGTGTAAGTATAAAGTACATGTTTCGCCTCCCCATGGAACAAATTCTGCCGGCACCCATGGTATACCCTCTGTTTTTTTTACGACTACAGCACTGTTTGAAAGAGAGCGCTCACTTTCTTTTAATCTTTCGATTTCTTGTATAGTGCTTTCTCACAACTTTTGTTACATTTCTTGAATTTTATCCATTTGACTGTTCGTTGCGACACTAAATTCAATAAATGTTTTGCTAAAAAATGAATGTAAAGTAAGCCTATTTACTTTTTATATAGAGTCAATTTAAATGGAAAAATTTGAAGTTTTTAACCATTTCGCTTAAGAATAAATGTATTATCCAGTGTTAAACGAGTGCGTATTTCACTACAGAAAGAAGACATCAGTAAAAATGAAGCGGTTAAAAATCACATACGTCCATTTTTTATAGATGCACGTATAACTGATTTTTTTATACAAATTAATTAAATTAGATTACTTTCATGCTGCTACTCTTAATTTTACTCTTCCCACTTGTATTCCAATCAACTATTCAATTCCAAAAGCTGCCAGCAGAAATTTTCTTCAAACGAATCAATTTTCTTTAATTCGCAGCCATTATCAGTGACCAACCTAATACTTGAGAATTATTGGTTTGAATACTGTAGAGAACATAGCCCAACACAGAATCCTTTTGTTTGCAGTTAATAACTAATACTACGCATGTGTTAACATTACATTTATATAGGATAAAAACTTGGCACCTTAAAGGGTTGGTTGGTTTAGAGGTTTTATGGCGCAAGGGTTATATTTAGCCATGCTGCGCCAGGCACAAGACATACAAAATTAAGTAACAGACACAAACACACACAATGAAGGTTTTACTGACAGAGAAATACACCGAGGAAGGAATGTATCTGAAAAAAAATATCGTACCTGTGCCACCTACAACTCGAAGGTTGCTAGTGGAATGAGCATACCCACTGATCAAGTTAACAGGAATTTAAACATAGTATCTGGAATATTGAATACTATTTCTTCAATAATAGAGGAACTAGCTGTGATTAGGGATTGTAATCCGATCCGGCATCATTTATCGCATCCGGTCCGGATCCGATAAAACAGAATTTTTTAATAATTATATAATCGATTATTCAAACCCAACGTTAAAAATCGCAAAATCGTTTATTAAGCAATCGATTGTGAATTAATCGATTTTACATTTTTAAGTCATCAGTTTGGAGAATTCTAGCAAAAATAATAAATTAAGTGATCAATTATATTTTTTAATGAAGAGGAATTAGAAGTTAGAGTTACAAGCTCTGCATAAGCACGGTAATGGCAAGGCAAGTTCTCCGTTTGGTTACCGTCACATTGTGCTTCGCACATATGCTCAAAATGCGTCTTGAAACTGCCGTGATAAGATAATGAGAAAATATAAAAAAATTTAAATATTCAGAAGTGACAATAGATAGAGATACTATGCAGATATCTTAATAAATCAAATGTAGAGCAAGATTAATTTAATACCTAAAAATTAAATTATCTTAAAAGGTATTAAAACTTTAATTGATTTTTGCTTATTTGTCAAATGTATTTTTATAATTCTTTAGGATAATTTTGTGTAGCTAATCATAAAACCCAAGTTTTGACTATTGGTCAATGTGTGCTAATTGTGACGGTAACCAGACAGAGAACTTGCCTGGCCACTACCGTGCTTATGCAGAGCTAGTAACTGTTACTGTCTTAATAGAGCCGCGGTAGCTCAGTCAGTAGAGCGTCGGGCTCGCATCAGAAGGGTTGTGGGTTCTGTCCTCGGCGGAGCCTGCAAATCTGATGATTGCGAGATCGGCGCTCCGACCTGGCTATAGACCGTCATGTTCGCTAATGGTGGCTGGGGCACGTTAAATAGGTCGTGGTCACAAAGTCCCCCATGTTCCCATACCAAATCAATACCTCTGGGGGTACCTGATCAGGGGGTTATCGGCCTTTGATTGGGATCTAAATTACGATATGTGTGAGTGAATGGACGTATGAAAGGGACCATCCTGTAAAACGGATGTGTCATGTATGTCGAGCAAAGTCGGACTTCCTCCCAATGGGGCTCAATTACATGGAAGGCGCACTCCACTCGCCTCTTGCCGTCTTCGAGGTTCCTGGCACTCCTTTGGTCTGCCAGTGTAGGCACGAGAAACAACAACAACTGTCTTAATAAACGAAGGATTAGTTATGGAGTTTTTTTATTGTGTTACTTGAGTGAAAGTGAAGCCACATGCAACCTAATTATCTGAATCACTTCCAACAAAACTATTATTGAAAATTGTTGTTTCCAGATAATATGACCCTGATGGTCAACTTACTTCCTTTTACGATCTGTAAATTATTTACCCCAATCAATAATTAAATTAAATTGATGAAGAACTTTTTTAACGTACCAGCGTATTTTAGTATGCCAGATTTTACAACCAATTTTTTCAAAATAAATATCTGTTTTATTGTCCTTATATGAGGTGCAAGAAAGAATACTTCCTTCCCCCTGATACTGTTACTTGCTACAGCTGGTATACATAAAGCTTATTTATTGCATTTATTATATTACTTACTGCAATAAACCGTATAAGTGTATTTATTTATTTTGACAACACAAAGTTATTGGTTTTAATTGTTGTAGAATAAATGAAAATTTATGTGCAGGAACCATTTAAAACAAAAAAACCCCCATTTTATTGGTCAAGTGCTACGTCAGTTCAGTTGCCCACTCCATTTAAAACCAGGAATTTTAATGTTGTTAGAATAAAAATACGATCAAAAACCTACAATACTCATTTTCATACTAACTCCGATTGACAAAACATTATGTAATTTTTTTTCTAGAAAAAAAAAACTTTTCTTGGATTTCTTTTTATATTATTGAAAATGATTCACACACACACATTACATAAAAAATAAATGTAGTTGCTTTTAACAAATATATACAATTAAAATTATATGTAATACCATCACCCCTAAATTTCATAAGAAACCCAATAGCTTTCAGATGTATTACATGTCGTACTACCAAACTAAATGTATAAATCAGTGTAAACCTCTTTTAAATTATTAATTATTCTTTTGAAAGAAAACAGTTTGATTCATAAAAACCTTCTCGAACTTAATTTTCGACGAAATAATTGTATCCAAAATAAATACAAATGACTTTAAAGATCTTCAAACTGGTATTCCACATTGTGTTCTTAATTGCTATTTCTCTTAATTTTGCTGTATACATGATGTTTTTAAGCAAACTAGAATAAACTAGTTAATCTTGATGATTATTTTTTATTAATCTTGATATAATTTTAAAGATGAACATCAATTTCTACCGATACAAGAGATTCCTCATTACATTGGACGGAATTTTAAGAAATTTACCTGCTACTGCGACAAAAAGTTCTAAAAAATTTTAATAGTAAAAAGGAGTTTTATCCAGTACCCTGTGACTTTCAAAAAAATTAAATAACATAAAAAAAACAATGGTTCTTAGTATTAGAAATATTGATATTTCCTTCAAATGATGGCTGGTAATTGTGTGAAACAGTTGACGAATGGATCCTGACTGCTGTGAAAAAGAACTTTAGCGATTTACATAAATGTCCCCCTGAAACAATCAGTTGTGGGGGATAAAGGTTTTCAAAGCACAGATATTTCATACAAGTAAGAAAAAAATTATGCGATTTACCACCATATGTTTCTGGGCCCATCGGTCATTGTAAAAAAAATCGAAAAAAAAAATTGAACATTTAAATTTGTTTAATTACATAATCTGCTTGTAATTTTAATACAACATTTCAAAATAGTATTGCATAATTGGAATGAGTTGACCCCAGGATACAGTTGGTGTAGCACAGAATGCAAATGACTTACAATACTTAAAACAATTATAAATGTTTTACCAAAAAATCATTTGGAATTTGACTCTTACAGTCAAAAATGTTTAATTTTTGCTTTCTTCGTACTCGTATGCAGTCATTTCGTGCTGTCTTTCCACAAACAAACTGCTGTTTTGCTGTGACAGTTGAATACTGTTCATATGTTGAATACACCTTTCAACAGTTGTTAAGAACGTTTTTCAAAATTTAACGTAGTAAATTCCTTTCGTTTTAGCATTTGGCAATGCTCTTCTGCTGACCATATCATTGTGAAAGATGGTTTGGTGACTGACCATTTTCTCAAATTGGTAACATTAATGTAATCAAATACAAGGTGATTACAATTCAAGTTGAACTTTTAAAAATCTGTATAAAAGAACCACTGCTCAGAATGACTTGAATTTTGCTCGAAGAAGTGGGAAATGGTATGGCATAAAAAAAAATTATATTTCCAAATTTTAGCAATAGATGGCGCTTTAAGCATCATAATATGCAAAATAAAAGACTCGTCATGCGCACGACACATTGAATCTGTTATAGAAATGTGGGTTACATGGCGGTTTCCTCATATTGAGTCTGAAAAGTTCGTCACGACTCTCTCAATGAAGGATCTCTCTTTGCTTGTGAAGTTCTTTTACAGGAACGGTGACTGTGCGCCAGTAGCTCTGAATTAGTTCCGGACAGTAAAGGGTACGAAAAGAGGCTGTGGTATGATGTCTGCTAAGTGTTTGGAGAAAATGATTAAGAAATTAGAAGAGACAGGTTCTTTTGAAGTGAAATCTGGCAGAGAGAGGAAACCAATTGCCTCGACTTCAGTAGAAGATGTGGCCACAAAATTCCAGGAAGAGGCGAGCGATGGTGTACAAACTTGCAGTGCACGGGGAATTGCCAGAACTTTGGACATGCCTGTGAGCACGGTGCATGAAACTGTACGAAACATCTTGCATTGCTATCCATACAAAATTACAATGTTCAGGAGTTGCGTCCTGCTGAATTGCCAGTAAGACAAATTTTTGCTCTAGAATTTCTTGCTCGCATGTAAGAGGACAGTGAATGGCCATGGAACATTTGCGGACAGACTAAGCCCATTTCCATCTCCAAAGACATGTCAATACTCAGAATTGTAAAACAGGGGCAACGGAAAATCCGTTCGCGCATGAACCAGAACCCCTTCATTCTTCAAAGGTAACTGTGTGATGAGAGTTGAAGCCATCGTTTATCTTAGGACCATTTTTTTTCGAGGAGATGGGTCGTACGGGTCCTGTTACGTGTACCGTCAATGGTAAACGCTATGAGAGTCTTTCGCGCAACCACGTCATTTCAAAACTTCAACAGCGTGCGTGTGCAGGTAGAATCATTTTTATGCAAGATGGCTCTCCTCAGCACATTACAAAGCCAGTGAAGCAGCTGTGCTAGAGGCATTTCTGAAATGATATAATTATCAGCCGTCCTTTTCCAACAGCCTGGCCTTCTAGATCACCTGATCTTAATTCTTGTGACTTCTGGCTGTGGGGTTACCTGAAAAATGTTCAGTTTAGTGGTCCGATTGCAAACTTATCTGAATTAAAGCCATGCATTGCGCAACATATTCACAACGAGACCCCTGTGAAGCTCTGATCTGTTGTGGGACATTTTGTTTCTCGGTTTCAACTTCTAGCAGAACTCTCACGCTATAACCGTCGTATTTCGATTCAAATTTCACTTGTAGCCCAATCCATTTACGTTATGACGCATAAAGCGCTGTCTATAGCTAAAATTTGGAACTATTTGTTCTTATGTCATACCATTTCCTCCTTATTCGAGTAAATTCAGTTCAAATTTCAGGTTCTTCTGAGAAGTGGTTCTTTTTTTTTTTTACAGCTTTTTGATAGTTGAACTTTAATTATAATCACTGTGTACATGAAAACTTGAGGTAGGAAATTTGAATATGGTTTCTGTTTTCCTTGTATATGATTCTCTGAAATACTGTAGTCTGCTTTTTGTATGCGTAAAGTAAGCATTCCTCACAATTGCGATGTACCAAATATGGCCCTTGTGTCATAACCCCCTCAAAACCATACCTGCAATTACATTGTAAAGTATATCTTTGATATGATTTTGGTTGGTAGGTAGGTAGTTGAATTAAATTTGCCCAGAAACAACCCAAAGGGTTATTGGCGATGGCCTGGTAATTTTGAACCATGGTCAGGTGACGAGGTCACACCTGGATTTGATGTGGGAAATGCCATGGGGAATTGTGGGAATTGCCATTACTTTTCACCGATGTAAACTGCTAAGTAATGAAGTATTTGTATTGAATTATGTGTTTACAAGGTGACTCTCATCACACAACCTTTTCAGGGACGTTAAACAAAGGTGTATCAAAATCCTTTCTTGGACAATTGTGATTTTTTTCAAGGCCAGAGATTACGATAGATATTTATATATGTCACTGAAAGTTTGTGTTCAGCATACGGGTCTCTATTCTTTAAATTTTTTACACTAATACTAACTTTAACAAACAAAGTAAGTTCAGAGAAATTATTGAGTTTTATTATTTATTATCATTTATTCAGAGAATTTATTGTTTTGCTGTCAAAATGACAAAATGACAAACAAAAGATTGGATACAGAAATATTTGAAAATAGTTTTAGCATAAAAACATCATCAATAATCACAACCCCAAGACTCCCATTTAGGGTACATTCGCCATCTCCTGTGCATTTTATGAATAAAAATTGAAACTCAACGTCGGAAAAAGAAGTCAACGCTGCCAAATGAGCCTAATCCCTACGTCCCTCTTTTGCGAGAATCACCATCTGAGACTCCCTGCGTGATCCAATTACAGAGTATGAGCACTACGACTGGCGTCTGAGGCGATTTAATCAATTGGTTCTGATGATACATTTTCATATTTTAGAGACAATCCATCATTTATCCGGAGAATAGGGTTTCCATCTGTATGCTTTTGCAGCCAAGTGTTTCTGCCGATGGTATCTGCCCGGAATGAGCAAAGCTCCTAATAACGCAGTCACGAACCGGCCGATAGCAATCGGGGGGACGGACTTGATTACCCGTTTTTTCGCTTCAACCTGGCTTTTGTCCTTTTAATCTGAGACACCAAATTACTTTTTAACACTCACTTAGCCGCGCTTGGAACTGGTATTTTGCAGAGGATCAGCGGGACAGGTCGTATTTAAATCGCATTCAGACCGCGAGAGGAAACAGGGATATCGAATTCGCTTGAGTTTAACCTCGAAGGTAAATAAAATCGAGTTCGTCTTCCGTTTCGTTGAGATCAATTGAAAAGGTGGTTGTCAGATGTGAATTATGCTTTCGATTTTATTCTTCTATTACGACGAGTCTGTTATTTGTTTCGCGCTATGGTAATACAGCCCTTTATCAAAAAAACAAATATATATATATATATATATATATATATATATATATATATATATATATATATATATATATATATATATATATATATATATATATATATATATATATATATATACAGGGTGGTCCCGAATTCATGGTACAAACTTTAATGGTAGGTACAGGACATTGTAACAATGATTTATTGTATAGGAATGTATAGTCGCAAGTGACGCGGTGAGGCGTAAACAGGGGAAATAAAAGGAAAGAGAAATGGAGTGATCGGTTGGTATCATTGCCGGTAGAGGGCAGTAGATGTCTAGCCGCTGTTGAACATGATGCATCGCAGTAGGGAAAAGCGCCATTCACAATTGTGCTGCCGTAGACGATGGGTGACTTTACGTATGCAGAAAAAGCAGACATGCATTACATGTACGGCCGTGCAAATGGTAACGGCAGTGCTGCGTTACGAATGTATCGCGCGGAGTATCCTGATCGACGAATGCCGGATCATAGAATTTTTCAACGGTTACATCGTCAACTTTGTGAAACAGGTGCGTTCGACGTCAACAGACATGGCGCTGGTCGAGTAAGAGCTGTACGCACTCCAAGGCTGGAAGAAAGCATCTTGAACATTGTGGCTGATAGACCCGAGTCAAGCACAAGAACTGTTGCGCGTGACGTAGGTGTGAGTCATCAGACTGTAAGCAGAGTGTTAAACGAAAATCGCTTACACCCCTTCCATTTTCAGAAAGTACAAGCATTGAATCCGGCAGATTATCCTCGCCGCGTGAACTTCTGCCTGTGGGTGATGCAGCAATGTGCGTTGCAGCCGGATTTCGTAGATTATGTGCTATTTACAGATGAAGCGACATTTTCACGCGAGGGTGTCTTTAATGCGCACAATTCCCATGTGTGGGCAACCGATAATCCACATGCAACGCGTCGACATGCGTTTCAACAACATTTCAGTATTAATGTGTGGGCTGGTATTGTGAACGACTTTTTGATTGGCCCATACTTACTACCCACGCGGCTCACTGGCGGAAGCTATCTTATTTTTCTGAAAGAAGTGTTACCACAACTGCTGCATGATGTTCCGATCGCCATTCGTAACCGCATGTGGTTTCAGCACGATGGGGCGCCAGCACACTTCAGCATTGATGTACGGAATTACCTGAATGCCACGTTTGGTACTCGATGGATTGGGCGTGGTGGACCAGTCCCTTGGCCACCCCGATCTCCCGATTTATCGAGCCTCGATTACTTTTTATGGGGACATCTAAAGCATCTTGTTTATGAGACTCCAGTTGACTCAGATGAGGATCTCGTCGCTCGCTTATCTGTAGCTGCTGCAGGTGTGCGTGAAATACCAGGCATCTTTGAACGTGTACGCCAATCACTCCACCGACGCTGTCAAGCATGTATCGATACTGGTGGACGCAATTTTGAACAATTACTGTAAACATGACACTTGTCAACAACGCTTTCAATAAAATCTTTGTTTTTCCTTTCGGCCGTTATTTCCCCTGTTTTCGCCTCACCGCGTCACTTGCGACTATACATTCCTATACAATAAATCATTGTTACAATGTCCTGTACCTACCATTAAAGTTTGTACCATGAATTCGGGACCACCCTGTATATATATATATATATATATATATATATATATATATATATATATATATATATATATATATATTTCAGATCTAGGTGATATACTGCAGTAAAATATACGAAATGATTGCTGCTACACGGTTGCTTTTTAAGTGATTAAGGCAGACTTTTCTTTAACATACTTATGAGGATTTAGTGGTTTAGGGATCTTCGAGGGAATTTGAAGGAACATTTGCCTCACGGAATGGTTTTGTTTGTAGTTAGGATATCGGGATTTATTGAGATGGGAAGACAGCAAATGTTATTTGTAAGCTGTTTACACTGCTGTAATGAAATCTCGGTTGCGGAAGAACAGGGTGTTGGTAACTTTGAATATATTCCCTTTTCACTCAAATCAATTTTATCTTGGCTAAAACCAGTAGCGCGAAAGAATTTATGCATTGAAAGTATTATGTATTTTTCTATGCATTGAAAGTATTATGCATTGTTCTGTGCATTGAAAGTATTATGTATTGTTCTATGCATTGAAAGTATTATGTATTGTTCTATGCATTGAAAGTATTATGCATTGTTCTATGCATTGAAAGTATTATGCATTGTTCTATGCATTGAAAGTATGCATTGTTCTATGCATTGAAAGTATTATGCATTGTTCTATGCATTGAAAGTATTATGCATTGTTCTATGCATTGAAAGTATGCATTGTTCTATGCATTGAAAGTATTATGCATTGTTCTATGCATTGAAAGTATGCATTGTTCTATGCATTGAAAGTATTATGCCCTGTTCTATGCATTGAAAGTATTATGCATTGCTCTATGCATTGAAAGTATTATGCATTGTTCTATGTATTGAAAGTATGCATTGAAAGTATTATGCATTGTTCTATTTATACATTGTATTTATGTATTATTGCATTTATGAAATACAAGTCAATTGAGTAAGTGATGAAGCAGAAGGATGTGCTAACTTGTCAGTGGAACACTTATCGCATTCATATGCCAAACATTTGAGTATGCAAAGTGTGTAATTTAATAAACAAAAATGTAGGAATCTCGGAATTCTAAGTTCTAGTTCGAACACAAATTAAAAATGCGTTATTGGAAAAAAGTATTTTTTCTGTTTCTCTCACAACTGAGTTTTTAAGGTTTTAGTAAGGCTAGTGAGACTTTTATTGTGCTGTTTTCTGTCCGTTCTATTATTCTGAGATAAATTGGAAGAGATAGAGAGCCAAACGGATACAGTCACAACGTTGTTGACGCCAACCCCCCCCCTCCATGTTTCGTTTTAAGCAGTCATTGCAAAAAATACAATTTCACTAAGATAAGTGGTGAAAACCAAAGAAATCACATTGCTATTTCAAGGAAAATGTATATTCCCTTTTCGTGCTCAAGAAACTAAATTGACCAAATCCAGGATAATATAATCGGTATAATTGTACCAGAACTCGGCTCGGCGATTGAGAAATATACTGCTCTAAAGCATGGTGTGTTGTTATTTTCTCTGACCCACACGAATAGTTTTTATAAGTTTGTGACTATTCGAATATATAAGGGAAATGGATTAAACCCTTCACGTACTAGACTGTTTTCCTCAAGAAGCACTGCACCAATGCTTTTTCTTTTACTCAGGCGTCCTTGGAAACTGCAAGGAAAAGATTGATTAAGACATGCTGTAAAGCGAATCCATGCAAAGGAGTTTCTTAAAGGGTGCAGGTCTCTTCAGATAACCGTTCAATTAAAAGAAAAACAAAACGAACACCTAAAAAATTTGGTTTTACTTGTCACATGAAAATGCTCATAAGTTCTTAAGAGATATTTCTCCAGAGAATCAATCAATAGGGTACCAAAAATGAATATCTCTAACATTTGTGTCTTATATATGGAACGAAACCATTTTCAGTAAGTTGTTGTTAAATGTACTGTATGAGTACATCCAATGTTATACTAATTTATTATTTGAACTTTGCATTGGCCATGCCCACCGACAGAAGAATTAGTTGTCATTAAAACGATATCCCAGTTTCATGTTTTAACATGCATTTATGTAGGTTCATGTTTTGAGTATCTTTAACTGGGAGATCTTCTCAAATTCTTTAATTGTGAAAGGAACTAACGTCCCTTCTATTAATTCAAATTCATATAATTTGAATAAGGGGCCGTCTTCATATTAAATTGAGCACCAACAAAATATTAATAATTCTAGAATTGCTGAAAAATGCGCTTGAAATAATGTTCACATTTGAAATTTGGGTAGCGATAACTACAATTAATCTCAATCTACGAATAGCTTCTTTCTTTGTAGAGATGATCCCTGAAATTGAATCTAACTTTAACAATGGATAACTCTGGATATATTGACAGTAAAGTATTCAAATTTTATATTTAGAATAATTTAACACTACAGAATCTGATTATGGCATCGAAACACGGTGTTTCCATTAGAAATTGTGTCTGTGCAAAATTTGATACGAAGACGTCCCTTTATGCCACGTTTTTGGATTTGAATTCGTAGAGGACGATATTCCCTATTGAACGATCCTTTGAATTTGCTCTAATATGAATAGTACTCGAATTAAAGGAGGTGGTTCTTTTTTTTCCGCGACTGTACATTACTCAAAGGAACGAAATGCAATATTTGGATACAGAATAGGAAAAGGGAGGGGCTCCAAAAGTAAACATTACCCTGATGATTATTTTATGGTTAAATATCATTACATTATGTAATTTTACCTAACTGATGTATGAGGAATACACGAAAATGAAGTACAATGGACTTTTTTGTGTAAAGTTACTCCATTAATATTGAAGATAATTTAGAAAAAAATTATTATTTTAAACCTGTTTTTGGATTTTAGCGAAGAGAAAAGATTTTTTTGGCTCACTTCAAGTAGCGAGTTACTGTAGGTTAAGTCAAGAAATTTGTATTTACGGTTATTGTGGTTTTCATGACAACCTCGGCAAACAACAAAGTTTTTTCCGTTAAAGTCGTTTGATTTCGTTGATTCGTTTGAAATTTTTTCTTTGATTCTATTGGTTATTTTAATTTTAAAATATCCTTTGATTGCATTGATTCTTTAAAAAAAAATTTCTTTGATTTCATTGGTTTCTTTTAATTGTTATTCTCCAGTTGTGAAATTTTATTTAACTATAGTTTTTTCACTGTAGAGTTCTGACATTTATTACTTTTTCGCCATTTGTGGAATTTTTTTTTCTAATTGTTTAACCTGGAACAGTTCTGACGTATTAGGTTGTATTATTTCCTGCTTTTTCCTTTTCAACATGCCCACTGTATTTAGTGAAATTGATAAGTTTCAGGGTATTCTTACCCAACATTTTCAGCTTAGTTTTCTACTGGTTCACAAATGTGTTTTGAAATGAGTTCAAGCTTACTACTTTTTGTGAAAGTTTTTAAAAATATACTTTTCAAAACGTTCTCAAATGTGTTTTCAAGCTTCCATTTCCATTGTAAAAAGAAAAATATTTTTGAAAGAAACAGATTTTTGAAATAGTTTTTTTGAGGCGCATTTAGAAATGCGCCAAAAAAAAAAAAAAAAAAAAAATCGCCAAGGCCATTGACACCGCTATAAACGTAGACTGTAGCTGTACCAAGACGGTAAACAGAAAAATGTTATTTTTCTGAATGCTACCCCAATTCCAGCCAATTCATCTCAATCAGGACTAAAAGTTCTTTATTAACATGTTAATGCATGTTTTATTAATATGTTGGGAATGCAAATTTACATCGACCTTCTAATGAAATAGACGTAGCATGTGCGCATGTGCGTGCAGATTTATGTTAGTTCTTCCGGTTAACTCGGTTTAAAGATCCGGCATGTGGTTATAAGAAAAAGCATGAATCCTAAATTATCGATTAGTTAAATTGATTATCCACCGTGATCAAACACACTTTTCGATAACTAATTGGCTAAATTGATTAGTAGTCCCACTTGAGATTTACCCTTTAGAGATACCACAACCACTCCTACCACTTGCCCAGTCTATTTCATTATAAGGTCGATGCAAATTTGTGTAAAATTCAGGCGAGCCGCAGCTATTACGTCATTTAACTTTTACTCGGTGGGCAACGAAATTTTGTTTGCCACGACTTTTACTATAAGTTGTTCTCTGCAAAAAATATTTACTCTTCCATTTTTTTTTCATGTGTTGGGGATTATATTATAATTGTAATTCTAATATGAAATTTGAAAGTTTTAAATCGAATCAAATAGATTTAATAGTAAATTAAAATAAAATACCTGGAATTTTATTTAAAATTTTTTATTTGAACATTTGTGTAGCATAAAGCTTGACATAGAAGATCACAATCAAACAAAACCAACAATAACACGATCTCTCACGTGACCTGGATTTCACGCGATTTTCATTTGGCATAGTAAAAAAAATGGGCTCCGAACGTGTCTAATTTTTTACTTTTGCCACGCAACCAAAAGATAAAAAAACAAAAAGTAGCAGTATTCAGTCATGATTCGGCAGTCGACCTTAGTGCAATGGAAGTGCCAAAGCTAAAACCACATGAAATCGTGCAAATTCTGGAGTATCTTTTCGTATCTCTCTCACTAACCTGGAAATCTGATCCCCACCTGGTGTGCCATTAAATTTGCTTTATGGGTTTTTCCCACTGTTAAATGGTAACTCAAAATAATGGTCTAATTATGGAAGGATAAAAAAAATTTTCTTACTTAAAATTGTGTTGATGAATATCTAAGAGCGATTCCTGATTAATTTGGCAAACATCAATTTATTTATACAGCAAAAATTAATTATTACTGGAAATAGGTTTTACTTCATACAATCTGTGACGTTAGAGAAATAGGTAATAGGATTTAAGAAACCCGTATAACAGTTTCTAAAATAGTGATAAAAATTAAAAAAATAAATAATAAATAAAAACAAGTTACATATTTCAGCATAGGATTAATTCATTTAACTCTCAACCAGACGATTGTGAAATAAATAGGAATGGAACTTGTTCATAAAAGGAAATACTCTTTATCAGTTTTGTCAGTGGTTCTCAGTTTATTTCGACTATGGTTTCACTAACTCTTAAGGTGGGAAGTGCATGACGAATTTTACACGAAATATGATGTAATATGTGGAACCACATATAAATCTAGAATACAAATTTGTTAGGTCTTGACCTTTGTGGGAAATAAAAAAAGGACAGTTGAAATATCAACTCCTCTCTACTTGCTTGTTTCGGTTAGTACAAACCCAAATCCAATAGGACCAAATCCATTGTGTTCCTTCTACAATGCTCAATATAAGTAGCACCGTTATCTCTAATAAGTGTAAGTTGTTCCTTTTGTGGTGTTATTTGACGATTTTTATATATTTATCCATGGTTTCAGTCGTCTAATCTGCCGTGGACATTTGAGAAATTTCTGATACCGTCCAGTGGAAGAGACTAATTACATAATTAAAGCCATTCACGAATGCTGAGACAAGTCAGGTGCTGACCATGTTATCTAACATCGGTTCACAATGATTTATTTTTCATAAGCTTATTTTCTTTCTTTATCTTTCAGAAATTCTTTGGTACAGCTACACTCTACGTTTATGAGTGATGGCAACGGCTTGGCGATTTTTTTTGACGCACTTCTAGTAGCGAGTTACGATAAATTAAGGCAACCCATCTTTCGTTGCTGTTGTTGTGGTCTTCATGGCAACCTCGGCAAACGGAAACTTTTAATTTTCATTTTGAATATTCTAGGAAGTTCTTCCAAAATCCGTTAAGATCGTTTGATTTCATTGATTCGTTTGAAATTTTTTCTTTCCTCCCATTGGTTATTTTGTTTTTAAAATATCCTTTGATTTCATTGGTCCTTTTAAATCGTTTTCTGTGATACCATTGGTCCTTTTATTTGTATTTTGACAGTTGTGAAATTTTTATTTTAGAAGTGCGCCAAAAAAAATATCGCCAAGCCGTTGCCATCAGTCATAAACGTAGAGTGTAGCTGTACCAATTCTTTTCAATGTAAGGAGAATTTGTGGTGTGTGAATCCAAATTAAACAAGATTTCCTTTCCAAGGAAGAAGCGCGGTACCTTTTTTTTATATCAGTTCTCTGCTTGGCACTGATTGCTATACAAAATATTAATGATTTAAGTATGTTCGTACCATCTTTACTCCTTTGTAGTAGTAGTCTGATTATATGCACAATATATTCATGCAACCAGTAAAACAACCTAGGAAAGTTGATAAAGAAGCTGGAATGTATATTTGAAAGCATAGTAGTTGGTAGCTCATTAAAGATGACAAAAAATAAGAGAATTGATATGATTTACGTATCAAAACTATATTCTTGCTCCCATATATATTCCATATTAAGAGTCATTAGTTTAATAGATATTGTAGGGCTGGGGTTGTATTATTATGGCACAATGTATTTGCATTTGTGTTTAGTTTTGTATTTATGTGTTGTATTTTAATGGTCATATTTGGGAAAGCTGCTCCAAACACAAGACAAATAACATCACGTAAGATACATGCATACACAAGGAGAGTTTTACTGACATAGAAATGTGTCATCTTGTGGTGAGGTAGACGACGTATACCACTACCATTTAAAATGGGTTCACGCCAAACCCTAAGCCAACAGATGACACCTTGGTTAGCTGTCTTGAAAATATTATTAAAAATAAAAATTAAAGATATAAAATCAAGATGGGGCTAGCTGCGAAAAAACAGGTGGCAGATCGGTTATAAATACTTCTGTATTTATGACCGATCTGTATTTATCCGATCTACAATATTTATTTACACGAATTCTCTCTCTCAATCTGTGGTCTCCCTACCGTTCCTCTAAAAGGAGCTCCAAAACGCATGGTAAATGGGTAGGAGTGGACACAATGACTGTGCAGAAGACAGAAGAAATGAACCCAAGGTATGTTACAGAAATCGAAACAGATATAAAGGGTAGCAGTTTTTAAAAAGATATAAATATCTATGTAATAAATAAAGAGAGAAATTTGGTTGGTTTGTTGGATTTTATGGAGCAAGGGACATTTATATGGTTATGCTGCGTCAAACACAAGGCATACAACATCAAGTCTGTGCTCAGATGGCAAAATGTTATAAGTCTCGTTTTTAATTTTTCATGACAGCAATTTTAAAATTCAAGATTCAACATTTGGTTCAGTGGTTTTTGATTTACAGTAGAGTCTCTATTATCCGAGTTAATGTGGACCAAGACTAACTCGATAACCGAAAAACTAGATTAAAGCAAAAATTGTAAATAAAATAAATCGTGCAGGTTTAAATGTATATTTTAACGAATATAAAAGTTATACAGATACACCACATGCAATTCATATTGTTACGATAATTAAAGAGTTACTAGGGGGCCCGCCCCCTGCTCGCTAAAGCTCGCCAACCCCCAGAGGATTGCTTCGCAGTCCTCATTGGTTCGCTGCGCGAACCGATACTCGCTTCGCTCGCATCAATGAAGACATGTGTCCTAGCAGAAGAAATTGTTTACAAAATATGATATTCCCAAATTTTTTTTTTCAAATCTAAGTTTTATGCTGTTTTTCAGAAAAGATATTTACAGTCCCTCTGAAATCAGAATTCAAATGGAAACTTTGAGCAAATTTTGACTCGAAATGTGAGCGTTGATTTGGAAATTGAAAACCCAGCATGTTGGTTGTGTGTACATTTACCCAGCACTCGAGCCACCCACGCTTTTTCATTGAGTTTGTAGTCGAAAGTTGTAATCCAAGCAATGTTGAACTATAATAGTTTGCCTCGAAACGGACCTTTTTTTTTAAATGACCCTGAAAAGATCCTCCGTTTTCTTTGACTTCTATTATTTACTGCAACAGCTCTACTAAAATTCTTTTTTTTTTCAATAAAATTTCATCCGATTACGCTATAAATTCAATTGAAGCGCGAGGCTTTGGGATAAACAAAGAATCGTACAATGTTGCCAAAACGCGAAAACAAATAACGTCTTTTTTGCGTGCCACGTAAGAGAATTATATATATAGATTACTTGAAAAAGTCCTTAATTTTGTTTTTTGTTTTACGTTACTGTGGCGTTTTTCTGCAGCAATGTTTCGACATTTTTTAAAGGATAACAGGATTGCTTCTTCTTGTTGTTCTATATATTCAATAGCACTTTCAATAGCTTTTAGTCCATCTGTATGGGAGATTTTCATAAGTCGATTTTCATCGTCACTGTCTTTTCTCATCATCATCGCTAGATCCATTTTCCTTATAGGCGATTATTTTTATCTGTAATCTCTTGTTGTTCGTCAGCGTTTATCAAGTCACGGATTTGGTTTTCCTGACTGTTTGTGAGATCAAGTTCAGAATTTTTTTTGGTAGGTTTAAAAATGGAAAATGTAGAACCTAAAATAAATCATAGAAATATTTGACAGCTCGGCTAAAGCGGACACTCGGATAATCGGGGTTTTTATGTATTACAATTTTCCCATCTTTGTTTTCTCATAAACTGAAAGAAAAAGACTTACGACATTTTGCCACCTTCTAAACATTAACAAAAAGGACTCCAGGATGGGACTTAGTCAATTTTTTTGGAAAAGTGACTTATAACATTTTGTCAACTGAGCGCAGAAGTACGGTTCATAAATACTCAAGGTAAGTTTTGCTAGCACAGAAGAGAGAAATACACTCAGGAAGGAATCAAACCTGACTGGAATTGAAGTGAACTTAAGAAAACGTCCTAGCTGAATATTACTTGAAAGATTACTTTTTTCTG
Organism: Metellina segmentata; assembly: GCA_947359465.1. Classification (NCBI taxonomy): domain Eukaryota; kingdom Metazoa; phylum Arthropoda; class Arachnida; order Araneae; family Tetragnathidae; genus Metellina; species Metellina segmentata. The sequence continues at coordinate 56,892,948 of OX375878.1, read as the reverse complement.
GCAGCAGTACTGTTATCTATGGATTCAGAAATGCACTGTCATAAACTCTAATGCAGCCATGTTAGTCAAAAAATAGCGTCTCCAAGTTCAGTCCTTTAAAATTGACGATTGGTACGTGAGCTTTAAACCAATTGATGGTTGAGAGTTCTAACTGTTTCCAAGTTTTATGAGACATCAAAAGCTTTTACCAGCAACATTTAACAACTGTTAACTCTGAAGACGAAACTTAGAAGATGCTGTCTTTTTGAATAGCATTGATTTAGTAGTAAAAGAAAGCTTCTCCATAAAATGGCACCACATACGAAGAGTGTTAAGAATGTTCCATCTTACATTCGTTGCACCCATGGTCCAGATTCACGAAAGTTTTCGTCTTCATCGGGTCATGTCACGAGCTCCGTTCCCTAAATTATTCAAGAGAGTTCGTGATACCTGAACACTCATTAGATATAGATGACCTTGAAAACAATTTCAGGTGATCAGGTTAATGTGTTTCGTCATTCTACGCAGATGCATTTGAAAGAGAACGAATATTACAATGAAAAAAATGGCGCGGGATGTTTTCAAGAAGCATGAAGGAATGTTGTTTTTCACGAATATGAGGCATAACCAAATGAAACGTGGTGCAGATTATTAGATTTTTATTCCAATATACTGCTGCTCTGATTGGGAGTAGGTCAAAGAGTAAACTTAAATGGTTTCAAGCATAATAGAAATAAGTCAAAAATAAGCAAGCACATAAAAACACTCTAGTATTCAAAAAAGACTTAAAATTATCATAGTTTTTTCTGTTATGCAGTTAAAGAAATTAAATTGAATAAATTTAACAAAGCATAGCAAACACCAGGAAAAAAATCTGAAATTGTAACCTGACAGTCATTTATTTTTAATAGCAATAATAAAATTTACCAGAAGCTTCTCTCTAAACGAAAATTTCAATAAAACATCAGATTTCAAATCATATTTTCAAGCCAATTTAATTTAAATGATTATTTAAAAAAAAATATTTTGTGGAGACTGTGTAGTAAAATGTATTTATATTTATTTCTTAATAAAGACAGAAAACACCACAATTCGACAGAAATATTTTCAATAGTTTTAAATAATAATTAAAAATATATTTCACAGTTTTTATGTCGCCTGGATGGATATCAAGACTAAAGCGTATCGTCATGTAAATTAGCAAAACTCATAAAACACACTCCACTTTTTTTCAATATTCATTTTATTAACAAATAATGCAAAAAAATAAAATATTCTTCATCTTTTAAATAATCTTCGAAACTTAAAAAAAATTTCCCTTTTTTTTATTGTGAATGTAGAAAAACCTTCTAACTTTGGTGTTTCATTTTACGAGTTAGCAAACCTGCAAACTACCAGCTTGCAACATAATAATAACAACATTGCTGTGTCACGTATGTTCTATGCTTGTTTGTGAATGTTCGACCGTTTTGCACATTTCTATTGATTACGTAAGTATTATAATTATGTTTACAGAAGCTGTTCTGACAGCTGTTTTGAGTTGTATAATTTAGCTTCTGATGACTCAGAATTCTTTTGTTTACTTTCAAAATGGCGATTTTAAAGAAGCAATGGATGGAAGACTGTGTTTTCGCTCTTTCTGAAGAGAATTATGCTTATCGACGAAGAAAAATACTAGAAATGACACTCAAAAATCAGAACCTGTATCAGAACATTCAGAACATTTACTGTGAATCCTGTTGATGGCGCACTAGAAAAATGTGAAAACGCAGAACTACAGTCTATTTTGTGTAATACAGAATTTTCCTCAAATTTGTCAGAAAATATAAATGCTTTAAATATTAATGAAAATGTAAATGTTGGAAATAAAAATCCGAATTCAAAAGATGATGTTCCAAATAAATGTGAACAGAATGTACAGGAACTTTTAGGATATTACTACTTCCCAAGGCCATGAGGAAAGTAGTGAAAATTCATCAATTGCTTAGGTCACTAATGAAAACCCAAGCCCCACTTCTTAAAGGGACCAAATGCTGCCTGTGGAAATGCCCAATATACATACACGTAAACGCCAAAAAAAGTCATCAAGTTGACGCAGCTTCTTGGAAGATAAAGGAGTGGGAAAATGCAAGAATGTTAGGAAAAGCGTACTGCGGTAAGAAAAGACATGCCGATGGGACCTGGAAATGTGACGTGAATAGGAAAGAAAAAATGAAACTTCGATGCAAATGTAAAAAGAAAGAAGATAGTTTATTCAAATGCAAGCTTTTAACAATCTGGAAATTTTTTTTTTTAATTTTTTTTTTTGGAAAATTTTGAATAGGAAGCAAAAAGACTCTGTACAGCTTTTAACAAGAGAAAAAATTGAAACTAAAAGGCTACGAAACAGAAAAGACAGCGAAAAAAAGTGAGAGAAAAAATATTGGTATCAACTATCTCAAAAAGGCAATTCTACCGCAGTTTACAATGTTGTAAGACAGTTTGTAAGAGAATTTTCTTTAATACTTAGTCTATTGGAAAATAGACTTCTCATTGGCACGATGAAGATGAAGATGTAAGATTGTCTGAAGAACAGAAGGAGGAAGATTCTGTCTATCTTGGATAATCCTGATTTGGCCCTTACTGCCAGAAAACTGTGGAAATCTAAAGAAGCACAACTGCTCGACAAGTTTTTCTCTAGTCTGCCCAAAGTTGAATCGCATTATTACAGAAAAAATTCCTCTAAAATGTACCTTGAACCAAATTGAACATCAGAAATGCAGTTGTACTGCTTCTATAAAGGCGACTGGTGCCAACAAAAAAATGTTGAACCTTTCTCTCTGTACAAATTTTCTAATACTTTGAAGACCACAACCTAAGTTTCTTTAGACCTAAAAAAGACGAGTGTGATACCTGCGGTTCTTTCAAAACTGAAAACTTAGAAAATGATAACTATGAGAGTTGCATTGAAAGGAAAGAAAGCGTAAGGAGGGATAAAGAGAAGGATAGGGAGGATGACAAATGTTTATCTTTTAACATGGATTTGAAAGCTTTGCTATTATTCACTACATCAAATGTCCCAAGACTCTACTACAAGATGAAATTATCAGCGCACAATTTCACAATTTATAACCTCAAAAGAAAGGGTGATTTCTGCTTTCTATGGAACGAGACAGGCAAATGATTTTGCTAGTATAATTTAAAATTGTGTGCTGTCCCAACTTCCCTTGCCAGAATCAGCAAAACATTTTTACAGTGATGTACACTGCAATCAAAATCGTAATTCAGTTCTGTCAAATGCCTTTCTTCACATGGCAATAGCAAAAAAATGTTATTACTGAACAAAAATATCTGGAAAAAGGACTCACTCAGATGGATGTAGACTCGATGCACGCTACTATTGAACATAAATTACGAAACAGAAAAATAAATGTGTTTGTAGACTACACTGCAGTGTGCAAGGAGACAAGAGAAAATCCCCAATGGCTTATTTAGTGGAATATCTGCATCAAGATTATTTTAGAAATTTTGCAAAATATTATTTTACAAATGTATAAGACCCGGGAGGGGTGTAGGAGCTCTACGAGTTGTAGATGTGAGAGCCTTTCACTACCCTCCTGAATGTAGCATTCAGTATAAACTTAACTTTTCGGATGAATGGGATGGATTTTGACAAATTTTCCCCTTAGACAAATTTTAAATATTGGTATTTGTAGAGAACATTCACCCCTATCGATTGCTACCTTACGTTTTGTTCAGTGATGTAAATTATGCAATAGCGATCGGGTAGCTGTACGCTGAAAATTGTCTTCACCGCATGTTGCCAGATGATATATAGGAATTGGACAACATAATTCAAACACTAGTTTTACACAGTTGATTTGAACTACTCCTGACACACGCGCGATGTACGGAAACTCCCCTTTTTTATCAGTTTCATAGTTGTAACATTGTGATCAGTAACAACGTTTACATTGCTGTCGATAAACGTTAATACTCTAGCCATTCATAAAATTCGCGTTTTTTTTTTTTTTTTTTTTGTGACGTTATATGCCAGTAGACTTAATGGACATTTAAAGTGGAGGAAAGTTGATGGCGACTGCTTGTATAGGGCGTTTATGACCAGAGTTTTCGAACAGTTGAGTATATCAACTGTGCCCTAGATTACATGTTAGAATGTAAAGACTGGCATAGCATTTACAGACAGAAACAGCTGTGGTTGTAAGGCAAAATTAGATGCCAGAGACAGAAGACACTTCGTCAAATTGTGACTAGAAAAAAAAAACACTCCCAAAGTAAGGCAGTATTGAATGTAGTGTACACGTACCAGTGAAAAGTGTCCAACACAAAGGTACTATTGATATGGATACAACTACCAAATTTTTCTTGTCACATCGAAAGATAAAACAGCGTAGTCAATGGTACAATGATTACTAAAATGGACACTGGATGCATCAAAACATGCTATATGGTCTGATGAGTCATATTTTACTTTTGTTTCCCACTTCAGGTCATGTCTATATCTGGAGATCAATTTGTTAGGATCAGAACTTTGACTAAAACCAACATTCAAGCATTGTGGATGTTACTATTTGGTTTAATGTATCATATTATGGGACCAATAGTTGTTCTTGAAGATAGAGTAATAGCTCGAGTTATCTGAATATTCTAACTGACCGACTCCATCCCATACTCTAGACTTTGTTTCCATGTGGTTATGCAGTCTTCCAGGACTACAAAGCTTGAGTCCATACTACTAGGTACGTTGAATCCTTTTTCAGAAGCATGAAAATGAAGTAAATCCTATACCCTGACCTTTTTGGTCTTCAGACGAATATTATTGAGATTATGTGGAGCATTCTTGAAAACACGGTTATCAGATTCTCATCACATGCTTCCTCCAGTATGGGTTGAAGTATGGTTCAAAATTAAATAAATGTTGTTTGTGATTTATACTTGAGTGTTTCTCTACCGGGTGTTCCAGATTATTATGTGCAAAGAGGAACACTACGCCTTATTAATAAGCAAAACGTAATATTTTATTTGTGTTCAAATTGTTTGTCAACTCCTGTATTTCAAGCGTTATATTGTAAGATCTTAAAATAACAAAAGATTCATAACAAAAAGAATTTACACCCAATTTAAGATGCATACAATAAACTTATGTCATCAGTTTAAGTCAAACTAAGTTTATTTGAAACTCAATTTAGAGAGAAGAATTTGAGAACTTCAGAACTGTTATTTCCTTTTCCGAATACCGTGATTTGCTATTCCAACGATCAGTTGAAAAAACGGAGTGTTTCGTAAGAATCATTCATCATCATAACAAAAGAACTTTGGGAAGCCGAAAACAAGTTATATAATTCTGCAAAATGGGAGAGACGCCATTGGATCTGTTCTGTTGGATCTAACCATCGGCTTAGAAGTTATCGTGATTCACCAAACAACCGGAATCTTGTATTCTGCTGCCATTTTTACGGTCACGGAAACAGTTTTGCAGAATTAGTAACTCGATAGGAATTATTAACTAAGTAATTTGTTATTGAACAGAGACAAAAAAAAACATGGTAATAGAGTTGAAGTCTGCATATACCTGGGATAAATCAGATTGTTTGAGAAAAATACAAATCGTTCTCCTGAAGGAGTTAAATAAGTTCAGATTCGAACTCTTATCTGAGTTTCTCTAGATGTAGATAGAGCAACTCTAATTGTCCATTCAATAGACACAAAATCAAAACGTTGAAGTAGGATTAAATTCTAACTGCAAATTCTAATTGAGGTTTCGATACGCATACAGTAAATCAAAATCGAAACAAGATGTTTATAAATATAATGGCATCTATATCGTGAGTAAGAAAATTATAACTAGAAGATAAAGCAAATAAGCATACGGAATAGCTGCGATCTAAAAATGGAATGCTTTCTTATGTATTTCGAGCAATTTCCAACAATTTATCATCACCCAAACGTGTGTATCTTAAGTGAAACAAAGAAAACAAGACGCATCATTCTACGCTTATCTTATTAAGAGAGTATATATTTTGAAATATGAGCTTGTGCTTGATTGATCATAGTCTCTAGAAGCTTCAGCTGTTCGAAAGCAGTTTCATTCAACGCCAATATGAGTTTAATAAATCAGAATAACTGACAATTACTGTCAAAAATCACTTTAGGGGGAAGTAGTTGAGCATTTGGTTTCTTCAATCCTTCTGTTCACCCTTGTCATAAATCATACACACAAGTTGTTATGGGGTTTCCTGCAGAGATGGAAATAATTTTGTGACTGCCTCCTTCGAAAATAAGTGCCTCCCTGTGGTGTGTATTTTCTCGGTATTGCAACGGGACCAGCATCCTATAATTAAATGCTGTAAAGAACATGGAAGTCATCAATTTCCAAACCACTAATTTAATCTACCTTGTCTGTTTGAAATATTATAGCAATAAATTTTATGTTGCAACTTGTGTGTTTCATTTTTCAGATTTTAGTTTTAATTACACAAGAGGAAATCGGTTTTACACTAAAGTAAAAAGACATCAAATTTAAGGGGACTTCATATTTAACCCAAAACTCCAAGTATCGAAATGAAAAAGAGCGTTTTTGCTTTTAAAAAAGCGTGAAATGTTTTAACAATTAAAAAAAAATATTCCTAAAAGTTTCGTATTTTTAAAAGTTATTTTTTAATAAACTCATGCAATAGTCATTCATGTATAAATGTTCACCTACAACTGACGTTTGTAGATGTATCAGGGGTTACACTGAATGCTAGTTATGCAAGCCTCATACCATTGCGACTCGAGCAATCCCCTGTTAACATGCGGGATGTCTACAGGGGATTTTATCCACACACATACTTCCATCTGCCCAAAACATTAAAAATAGCGACTCGTTAGAACAGGCTACCCATTTTCAGCGTTCAATAGTGGTATTATCGATCAAGGCGATGTGTGTAGCTGTGTGTTAAGTACCAAGAGTACTCGAGTTGGACGTAGGCTCTTAAAGCCTATATCGTTGAGAGAACGTTGCTCAGTGCTCACGCTGCTATTTATCGAGAACCCAGCGTTACATTCCGATGTTATTTGAGGCAATCTTAAAGCGGGTTAACACACTACGACTTATTGGGCGTTTTATCGGATATGACAAATCGCATCAAGTAAAACGAAGTACATAAACAGCAAATAGTACGTCTTATCGAATCAGAATGTAATAGAAGATTGGATTGAAAGACTGAACAACAGGGCATCCTTTTCCAAGACTTGGTCCGGATTTACTGATGGCAAAGTAGTGGAAATTCTGGCAACGGCTGAGAAAAAATTGGAATCTATCAACGCCTGTGATCCTTTTGACACGTATGGCGACTTCGGGCTTTTGCACTTCACGAACGTACCTGTTGCTATTCAGATTACCCTCAATTCGTAGCAGCTGAGATCGTCCATGATACGAAATCGCACACAGACCATAACTCCGGGTGTTCGGCCACTATGACGATCGATAACGCACTCTGGAAGGCAGCATTCACCACCATTGCGTCTAACACGAATGCGGCCATCATGGTTCCAGAAATTAAAGCGGGATTCGTCAGAAAATACAACTTTTTGCCAATCATCCCGTCAGGCTCTGTGCTCATGAGCCTATTGCAGGTGCAGCCGTCGATGGTTTCGAGTGAGGTGGTTCCTGTATAAAGGAATTCTTGCACGCAGTCCACGGTGCAGCAGACGTTGGCGAATTGACGAAGCCGACATTAGTACACCTGTAGCAGTAGACCAAAGTGCTGCCAACTGCCTGGAGGAAGTTGTACGGTAATTCACGGCCATGTGGACCAGGTGTCTATCATCGCTCGCTGACGTCACCTTCCGTCGTCCACTCCCAATTTTTCGAGTTGTCCGGTGCTCGTCGGTCCACTGCTTCCAGACTCGCATCACTGTTTAACTGTTCCGCTGCACACGAGCTGCTATTGCGCGATAGGAAATTCCTCGTTCACGTGGGCCGATGATTCTCCCCCGTTCAATCTCCGTAAGTTGTTTAAATTTCACCCTTTTTCGTCGTGGAGGCATACTTAGGTCTCACTAAACGTTCGCCACTAAAAAATAACCATGCACTATTTTCAACGTCTCGCTACAGCCCTCTGTTTATACACTTTTAGCATCAGTTCAGAGGGCGCTGTTCACATCACGCATGCGTGTTGGCTCTGAAACTTTCAATCCTTACTTTAAGGAGACCTTATGAATATCCAAAAACTCAATTTCTTTATCTGCCGAAGCTGATGAACTTTCAAAAGGGCAATAGTGAACCCCAGCAATGTTTAATCCACAATGAATGTCGCAAAACTGAAAGAAGCAAAACTTGGTATTGATGTAGGAAAAGGATGAAAAGTCGCTACGTGTAGACACTATAAAACGTACGCTTTGTTTTCTATCTAAGCTTTAATGATAAAAGGTTCAATAAGTCGTAGCGTGTAAACCCGCCTTTACATCCCTATCGCATGAAACGGATCTTACCAGAAGACGCTAGTTACATTCATATCCCGAGTCTTTTTAAAGGGAGGCGGTCTAAAGTTACAGGTTTTACTAAAATTCTTATTGTCAACGCATGCATCCTTTACCCTGTACAAGAAAATACAAATTTCTCCTCTTCCACTGAAAATACTATGACTATCTCACGAGATTCAACTAATAAACCCCGTTGAAAATCGCTTAAATCGTGATAGATAACTTGCCATGATCATGGAGGAAACTCCAGGTGCGTCCACAGATCACTTTATATTTGCAATGGCAGAACACAACTAATGACTTGCATAGATTGGCGCAAGTAGGTGGTTAAATAACGGTTTAATAACTGGAGCAAGACAACGGGCTATTGACGACGATCCGGGATCGATCCTGTGGGAAAGATCAGAGAACAGCACCTCGTAATTTCGAACCAACGATTGGTTATCATATAGTTGCTATATATATTGCATAGATTTGTCTGAACCAGTTTTTCTGGAACTGCAGTGCATATTACCTAAATCTATGCAGAAAAAAACTCAACTTACGGTTGGTACCAATTGTGAAAGTGCTAAATAATTTATACGATTTCATACATACCTAAAAAAGTCTTTCGAGTTTGAAATTCCTAAACACTGGAAAAAAATGAAGTAGGAGAAAAACCTTGCTGGCCTCTTTTATTTAGTCCCTTCTAACATCTAACGTTATTGTGAATGTTTATAAATTAAATTAATTCGTTATCCTAATATACCTAAATTTTTAGATATGCAAGTCACATCACACGTTTTCTAGGTAGAATAAAAACTACATTCATACATTTGAATGTTTAGCAAATAGAACAGGGTAAATGATTACATTTTTAAGATTTCATTATTAAAATAAAAGCACATTTTCCAAAACACAATTTAAAAAAATATTAACACAGCATTTTAAGATTTTTTGAGACAAAAACATATAAAATTAATTTTGTGTCATGTTGCCTATATTTTCCATATTACATAACACTTGAAATATATCACATAACACTTGAGAAATATTACGATAAAAATTAGAAAAAATCTAATTTTAAATGTTGAATGTTGATAACTTTTAAAATGATCAATTTCCTCAAAATGTTTAAATGCCTTTTAATTTTCTTTTTTTGTCATCCCATTTGTGTACTAAACTGCAACTGCAATAATTCGAAATATTCTTCCTACAAATACAGCTGTAATGATAAGATGACTTTATACAAGACTTTTCTTTTCCACACAGAATCTAAATGAGTTTCCCAATTCCAAAGAAATATCTGTCATACATTGGTTTGGTTTTTCCCAAAGAGGAAAACAAAACAATTGCTACTCGCAAGATGCTACAGGAGTAATTGCTTTTGGTAGAAAATCAGAGGTTCATTTAGTTCAGTGGTATAGAGTTCACTGAAAACTAAAGTCTTGTATCCCTAAATAAAAATTACAAAATTTGATAGCAAATAAAAATAAAATAAAAATTGGTAAAGCCTGAAGCAAAAAAGACGATTATTTAGCATAAGTTTGTGTGCTCCGTCTGTTCCTATTTCAGTATCCTTAATTTTTATTACGGATGCTCGATACTATTTAGACGGATGCCCGATCTTTGAAACCTCAAACCTTTATTCCTTACCTTCAACACAAACACTTGTCCTCCTACCCTTATACTGAGGCTAATATTTAGTCAGGATAATATTCTCAACTGATCCTTGCGCAAGGTCTATCATGTTCTCTGTGTTCTATCTTCATTTCCCTTATTTTGATAAATACAACCTATAAGACACATTATTACAAATATAACTTTAAAAAGTCGTCAGGCTAAAATTATTTAAACTACATTGTCTTTGCTGAAAACAAACGGCGTGGATGTTCAAAGGATGCATGTTGTTACTAGTCCTTCACTGACTAGCTGCAGTTAGGCAGCATCCATGAGTCCCCACAACATCAAAAGGTCCAGGGCCTGCATAGAATCCGTCTCCCAAAACTCCCTGGAAAGCTGGAGACCAGAGAGAATTGCACTGGGGATGTGCTTTCCTCACCACATTTAGAGCATATCGGAAACTCTTTAATACCATGGTTATAAAAACAGCCTCTGAAGTGACCACTAGCAAATCTAGACAGTGCCATCAGGCCGGCTCTATCACAAGAGAGGCCAATTTATCCACCTGGACTGTCCTGCCGACATCATCAATGGGGTGGAGGGGGACCCTTCACACCTTTAAGTCCTTGATTTTCCTGGTGGAAAAAAGCTTGTAAAATGTGAGGGAGGAAGAACGAAAAGGTTACTACTCTCCACTAAGCATCTCTTCGCCATATCTCTTAGCAATCTCATTTCAAATTTTTTCCTTTATACACCAGGATGCGTGTTCTTGCAATCAATGTATTCTCATCAGATTTTCACAATGCATTTGGATTGAAATGTATTTTGAACAATTAGTCAATTAGTTGCAGTCAATCAGTTATAGTCAATTAGTCATTGAAAAAATACTGAGTGAACTATTCTCGGAGGACATATTTCTGGAAAGAGTCACAGGCACCTTTACGGAAAAGAAACACGAAGGAATGGAACTAACATAAAATGTTGTCTAACGGCAAGAATAATAATATATGTTTTTATTTCTCTGTATAATCCTAGCATCCGCATTTATAGATGTCACTCTACGTGTTATGGATATGATGATTAAGTGCTGTCTGTAATTGGTGGGCTCAATAAAATATATAAGTAACAATAGAAAGATTAGCTTATTGTAGAATTATAAAAGTTATTTAAATCTAAATTAAATTGTTAAAATACTTAAAACGTATCAATAGTTTCTAAAAATTCTGTAAAATTAAAAATATATATAATCAAGGACTTGAAAACAATGATGGAAATGAAACAATCACCAAACATAACAATTCTTCCAATGATGTGGGATATTATATTCAAAGACTGAAATGTGATGCACAACAATGTAGTTCGCTAAAACCTATATTATTACAAAGCATTTTATTGGTATTTGATTATTCTGTGCTCGGATGGCAAAATGTTATAAGTCACTTTTCCCAAAAAATTAAGTAAGTCCCATCCTAGATTCTGATATATTAATGTTTAGAAGGTGGCAAAATGTCGCAAGTCTTTCTCGTTCAGTTTATGAGAGAACAAAGATGAAAAATTGTAATAGGTCATAAACCACAGAACCACATGCTGAATCTTAAAATTGCTGTCACGAAAAATTAAAAAAGTGACATAACATTTTGCCATCTGAGTACAGAATTTTTCTTTCGTGCTATAGTACGTATTTTGCAAAACGCTTATAATTTACCTAAAATTTCGAAGTTTCTTAAACTCTCTTCAACACAATACTCATCCAAAGAAGTTGACTCCTATCCAAACTTCAAGTAATAACTTTTCATTAAAAGCTATGGCTTCATATATTCGTCAGTGTTTGTTGAGTGGAATGTAAGTAACCCACTCTTCATTGAATTTATAATTTAGGTAAAGCTAAGTTACTTATTTTACTAGCTTTCCATAGATTTAGTGACAAATATTTCATATATTTTTAAAACTTTGTTTCATGTGTGCAATGTGATTGATCTTAATTCGAATCTAACAAACCACATGTCAGCTAAACTTAAAAATTAAAACAAAATCTCTCAAATTTTAAAATTTCATCTTTGTCAAGTACTTTATTTTATTATTTAATAAAGTTGTGAAATTTTATTGAATTAAATGATAATTTTTAAATTGCCATACATTGTAATTATTTTATATTTAATCGCGGTAGTTCGTTTGGAAAGAATCTACTTTTTATTAAGTTTTAGATCCCACAACCATTTATCATTTATGATCAATGCAATAAAAATTTCTCCTAAATATTATGTTTTAAGTATAAATTTAATTAAATATATTGCTCAATTCAAACTTTTTTAATTACTGATACTTAAAGAGGAATATCATTAATAAAAGTTTAAGTTTATTTTTTAAACGGAGAAGAGTTTTATTATAATAAAAAGTAAAAATATGTTATAAAGAGTTTTATTTTTTAAATGGATCAGTTAAAACAGATTGATTTTGAAGTGTTTTAAAGAATAAAGGTTGGTTTATTCATACATTTAGGCGCTATATAAAAATGCGTGAGCATGTTATATAAAAATGTTAGTATTCTTGATGTTTTAATTATAATAAGTTTAAGTTTAACACTTTTCGTGTTTCTATTCTAGTAATTCGCAAATCGACCCTTTCATCAGTTTAAGCCTTACAACATAACAGGCATTCATAAATGACTAGCTATATAAGTACCTCTCCTCTATTAAATCTTCTTTCTCCAGTGCATTTTTGTATGAAATTTCTTTCTTCAAAATATCTGAAAAATATTAATTTATGCTTATCCTTTATAAAGCAGAAAAGTTTAATGGAAAACAAATTCGTAAAGGTCCTCACGTTTTTCATTCTTTAACGAAATGTCCATAACAAAGCTGAGAACTTTGTACAAGATTGAAAAGTTGTGCTTAGCCAATTATAACTGCCGGATCTTTCGAGATTTATATGTGCACAATCTAAATATAAAATCTGCACAATCTTGCATTCCTTCACCGGGAAGTAATCATTACATGGTTATACCCTTCATTTACCGACTGAATTTCACTAATATCTATTTTTCTTCTGGTTTGGAATTTCAAATGAATATGATAATGTCAAGAAATTTATTTCAACAAGCCGTTTTGTCTTTCAGCAACCCCTTTTTTCAGTACAGTGATTTAGTCAACTTTTATTGCCGAATTTATCTCCAATTGCCGTTTCTCAATTCATATCATTTTACGGCACACAAACATTTCTAATTTCAATTCTTTTACGGTATTTTTAAACGCCTTATATAAGTAAGTGTAACGCCTAAACTAATATTTGGTCACAAATGCGATTTCAAGACAGCAAGTTTCATAAAGTGTGTACGTTTTATTTTGTTCTTAAATTTAACACTGATACGAGCCTTGTAGGATAATATTTTAAACGATTATAATACATAATATAGAATCAACTTATTCTTCAAAAATTGGAATTAATCATCCATCTCCACTGAATTTCAATCATATTTCACATTATAAACGCATTTAAATTCTATTTTTTTTTCTCCGTAGGATTATTCTCGAAACACTTCAAGCCGTTGACACGAGTTTCATATTTGATGAAGTTAAAAAAGAAGGATGCACTTAACCTTTTAGAAAAATGTAGGGTAAAGACCCTTGTATTCAAACCAAAATAAGAAGAGATAATTGTGCTGAGTCGTGAATGCTTAAAAATTACCGAATATAACTTGAAACATCTACGGAACGGGATCAAAGTACAAAGTAATTCCCTTTAAACGAGGCACTGTTACACTGGCGAGTGGAAAAGTCACGTTCTCGTTGGAATAGAGAGTACTATCAACCTTTGATGACTCTTTATGACGTTATCGAATAATAAGCTATTAATTGCAAGCAGTTACTTTGCACTCGTGTATTCAGTGCCGCGTAAGTATAATTTTTAACACTGATAAAAAGTTAGAGGCGTATTGAACTATGCAGGTAGACAAATGATTACATGCATTTTTGATTACTTGATGATAGTTTGAATCCCTTTAAAACAATATAATAACATGCTAATATTATAAAGGATGCAGAAAGGTATTTTATCGTCTCTTATACTGCGTAGATAAGAGCAGTGAAAGGAAAAATGTGAACGGGATTAACTATATTTCTATTATTCCTCAAACGAATAACATTTTAGGTACGCAGGTGAAATTTAAGTCAAACTAGTAGTCAAAATTTTTAAAGCTGTATAACATGAGTTTAATTATTTAAACAGGTGGAAAAAGGTCCAGGAGTGAAATAACAACGAGAGGAAGCGATAGTTTATATATGTAATATTGGAATATTTCTGCCATCACACGTTCTTTAAATTAAGCCCTGCCGGTCAACCAGTAAAAAGGAAGAATTAGTATTACTATGCGTCATCTAATACACTAATGAATGATACTAGCGCTTCATCCGCCTTTACACGTTGCTTGGGATTGACTTCATTATAAGAACAATTGTGACAAAAACTATTCCGGAACAACATATTTGAACTCGCGTTTTCCTCTCTTTGTTTATTTCTATCATGATTATGGGTGGACCTTCAGTTCCATCGAAAGAGCCCATTTTTTCACTTGTCTTAGTTTTTATTAGTTATGTTTTGAAGTTTTTAAATTTTGGATAACGTTAATTCAACCAAAATAGTCTCACGTTTAAAAAGAAGTCAACTTACTTTGACACAATTTGCAACTGCTTGGAAAAGAACATGATAAATCTGACTGAAATGGTTAGTTATCGGACGTAGTAGACACACGATGGCCTTATTGTTTACCAAATGAGAAAACACAGTACATGTTATCTTTGAGTTTAATTTATAAATGAAAATGAGTAATAAAAAAATCGTTAATGCTTAAAGTAAAAATATCAAACCCAACTTGAAATATGTATCAAAGAAAATTATACAGGTTTATGCGCAAAAATTCAGGTTTATTATATTTTTGGAAATTTTTAAACTTGAAAATTTCTGCTTTGAAAAGTTTGAAGCATTATTTTTCAAACACATTATTTTACCCGAGGCACTTCAATTCTAGTTTGATCAGTAATAGGTTTTTCATGATATTTTTAGATTGTAATGACCACATGTTTTCTGAGTCCAAATCACTTAAAAATCAACTCTACATCATCCTTAGAGGAGAGATCAAAGAACTCCTTATGTGATGAAAATAATTTTTTTTTTATCTATGATTTTGACAACTCTAGTTTCTATTCCAGTAAAAGAATACAGCTCACTGCATCCGGTGTATGTAGTTTCAAAGCAATGTCACTACGCTTCCGCTTGTCTATTTAAGCAGACAATGAATGAACTTCGTGTCTTATCTTTCAATAACTCGAATGACTGATCCTTTGGAACAGATCCCTTCCACACTGTGGAGCGGAAACGAGCAAGATTGTTCGATTTTGCTGCTATACTCACTCCTCTTAGTGCAATGGAAAGGAAATTTATGAACTTCACGAAACAAGTCCTTGCCAAAGTTCATGCTTGCGTTGAAGTAAGCGCAATATACAGTCGAGAATAATCTGGAAAGAAAATCTTTTAATCTGTGATGAGAAGCTAAGTTATAGTTAGGAGGATACGTTCCAAAATGTGAGCTAAAAATATTTTCCTTCCTCCTCGCTTAAATGTGATGAGTTGGTTGATTGGTAGTTAATTTTACGTCGAACTGGAGCAACACAGCGGGCTATTATGAAGAATTGACATTAGAAGTCTGGCTTTTTGAAACCTATACAAAATGCTGAAAGCAAGCTTTCTAGAAATTATTTCAAGTTGTTTCATGTGTTTTGATCCTCTATTTACAAAGATTACTCGCTTGCAAGACATAAAAAGTTGTCTACCTATTGTTAGTTTTGAGAGTCATAGTAATTTATGGGACCGATGAACAAGTTGTATAATCAGTTTTTGATATGATTAAAAGATGGATTTTGTAGAAATTCAGACAGATTTCTACATTTCTTTCCCAGTACTTAAAATTCTGCTTTTAGAACATCGACATTTAGCACTCTGATTGGTTCGCATGGAAATATCCGATCGGAAACCTGCAATTTTCCATGCATGATTTGTAACCCGTTTTGACTTTCCTGACCAATAGAATCGTTCCCACTAATCTTTCAACCAATAGATGAGGTTATTTAGTCCCTATGAGTGATATCGGGTAGCAACAATACTATAACAACAGGAAATTTTGTAACGCTCAGAAGATTAATAGACATTTATGGCACCTGTTCCGTTCTATGTAAGAGCTGTTTCTTCTTAATTCTGAAATGTGTATGAGTTTTGCATTTTTATTACATAGAACAAATTAAGGGGGGGGGGAAGCAAGTGTGGCTATTAAAAGTGTGTCACTGAAATCTACTGATCTAATTTATCTATTATATCTATCATGTATATCTAATCAAGGAACACGAGAAATTACTTACGAAACTGATGAAAAATGTACATATTTTTCAATCTGTGCACTTGTATCCCATAGAAATGTTTTCTATACAGAATCAAATAGTTAGCAGCTATAACAATTAATGCTTGTAATTACTAGTGCCAATATATATATATATATATATATATATATATATATATATATATATATGTATATATATATATATATATATATGTATATATATATATATGTATATATATGTGTATATCTATATATATATGTATATATATATTATATATATATATATATATATATATATATACATATATATATATATATATATATATATATATATATATATATATATATATATATATATATATATATATATATATATATATATATATATATATATATATATATATATATATATATATATATATATATATATATATATATATATATATATATATATGGGGAGAGTACACAATCACACACGCATATACAGAACATTCAATAAATCCAGCAAACTTACTTTATTGAAAGTTTTAATATTGATTATTAGCCTTTTATTAAATGACTTCTGAACTGTATAAATAACATGTACGCGTGGGTTGAATTTTAAGGTTGAATGTTTTTAAGTGCTGTTACGATTTGCTAATAGAATTGTATAACACTCGTGACTAGACCTGCCTAGGAAAACCAGATCAAAGCCAGTTATGAGATTAACAGAACTAGATGCTTGAAAGAGCAATTATAAAAATGAATTGACTGACTGAATCCGGTACTGTCAAAGAGGCCACAAAGCTCCATTCTCGAGAACTATAATTTGCATCCGCTTATAACTTTATAATGATGTCGAAATCTCAGAACGGTCGGATAAATTATTCAACTCGTATATAACACTTTAAATTTTCTTTTAAT
This sequence comes from Metellina segmentata, assembly GCA_947359465.1. Taxonomy (NCBI): domain Eukaryota; kingdom Metazoa; phylum Arthropoda; class Arachnida; order Araneae; family Tetragnathidae; genus Metellina; species Metellina segmentata. The sequence goes on along the minus strand of OX375878.1, from coordinate 56,875,613 downwards.
AGCGCGTAGACGAAGAAAAGAGTACGTGCTATGAAACACATTTATTGTACCACACCCACCTATTACAAGGATTATGACTGTCGTATTCCTGAAATGCGAGTCAATTTCTGAATGAACGAATAGAGTATTCCGTTGATGATGTGGAGGATTATTGTTGTATTCGCTTAGAATTTTGGAATAATTGAAGTCACTAAGGAAAAATATCAAAAGCACCAGGAAATAATAGTTTTTGCATTTATATGCTAAGCCTCTAAATTTCTTTCGTAGAGATCAATGAACCATCAGTATCAGCGAAAAACAGATCCGTAACTGAAATGGAAAACTGAATTAGAAATCGAAAAGATTCCTTAACGTTTTGGGAATTGGATGAATTATTTTTTTAAAACAAACAAATAAGAAAAATTTACATGTTATTCTTTAAGGTATCCGGACACGTTCGAGACTATTTTTTTAATGTGGTATAGAAACATTTTTAATGATATTTTTATGTTTAGTGTTATTAAACAATAGCATTAGGCTTTATACTCAAAATATATATTAATAATTTCGTAAAAATGATAATTATGTATGAAATTTTAAAGAAATTTGTCAAAACCTTCAAATGTGTGCTACATAAAAATCTATTCAACCAATTTAAAAAAATGATGCTACCCAAATAAACTACATGTATTTTTCTATGGAATGAACAAGAATCAAAATTATATTTAAATAAACAAACTTATTATATGCGATTGAAAAATGAATTCATGATTTTTGATAGTTTTACAGTTCTATTTTTTAAATAAATGGCCATAACTTGAAAATTTTTCAGCTTAGCATAATTATTCTAGTTTATTTCCTAGACAACGTTATGAAGAATAAGTTCTCAAAATTTTACGAGATTCCATCGATAACATTTTGTGTTATAACATTTGAAGTGAGGAAATAATGCAAAAATATTGATTTAGAGTAAAATGTAGTTTGAAGTGTATCGTTTGTTCTCTTTTGCTTTTACTGTTTGTGTAAACAATTTTGTTCTTCACTTCTCTTTAAAAATGTTCACAATATTTCCAAAAGAGAAACCATTCAAGCAATTGAAAATCCTTTCCAAAATCATATTTGCAAAAAAATAAGTTTTAAATTTAAATTTTGACAGGGTTTGGGTCTTTTAATAGCCATTTCCGGTGTTTTTTACCTATTTCCGGTTTTCCCACCTTGATTAAAATCTTAATATCTCTTCTACAATTTAAGGATCAGATTTATTTTCGAATTTGAATTTACAATTGGGGGGCAGGGAAGTTGCCTCTCGATCTTAAATGTATGCCTATATAGTATATTAAAGAAAATTTTATTTGACATCCTGAGTCCTCTGCTGGACGTTTTAGCTAAAAAAGTATGTCGTTCCATAGAAATGTCAAAAATCCCAAAATTTATAAACTGGGTTTAAAACTATAAACATAGGAACATAAAAATTGAGTGAATATATAAAAATTGTTTTGAAATACTAAGGTTACTTTTTACAACGGTACTGGAGGAAAATTAAAAAATTCTGAAATTTTGCAGTTTTTTTTTCTAAAAACAATGATCTGGACACATACAACATATACAACTGTCGAAAATTTCTTTGTTATGTCTTATATGACTCAGGCATATAAACTACGCTTCATTTTGCAACAATAGTTTGTTAACTGTTTATAAAATACGTGTTTTATAATTACCCTAGATTATACTATTTTTATAAACACATGTTAGGCACAATTCGTCGTGATTTTATCTAAACACAGAGGTTAAGCAATTTTTAAATTTAACAATGCATTAAACATGTTTACAAAGTTTGGGAAATAAAAATATACGAACATCAACCTTATACAAGAAAGATTAGAATATAAAAATATGAATTATATATAATCTCTACTATTATGAAATGAAATTCGTGTATTGGGTGTTCGCCGTGTACTGACGAATCTATGGCACTTACTTTAATGAAATTTAGCACACAGATTGTCCGAAATTTTTGCAATTTTACAGTCCAGCCCGAATTTTAAAATTTAATCTAGAACATTTTAAAATGAATTTAATGAAATTTAATTGTTATTGTTTTCTTTGGAATGGCTACAGCATAGAGATATGACACATTCTAAATTTATTTTTTCCATTTTCATTTTGCGCGTAGTAATGATTTTCATGCAGACGATAAAAAACAAAGTCTTAACTTTAGTTATGTAGTTCTTTTTTCCATCTCCCAGACCGTTAAAGATGGAGTAAAAATTTCAACGGATTTCAAATCTGCGGAAAATTTCACAATAAATCGTTGCATAAAAATGTGATTTTTTAAAATTAAATAAAATTTTTAAATTGAATACCTTTTATATTTTTGCAAGAGAATGTGACGTCACGCTAACATCCGTGTTACAAAAATAAACAGGTTACATTTCCTGCCCTCTTACAATTTCAGCCTGAGAAAGCAAAGAATATAAAAAACATTTTGGCTGGCATTATTTAGTTCTTTTTTGTAACATTGGGATCGTTAAAGATAGGTTAAAAATGTCAATGGATTTGAAATCTTCGGAAAATTTGACACCAGATAGATGGATACCTTATACGTTTGATTTTCTTTTTTAATAAATAAATTTTCAATTAAATATTTATATTTTTTGGTTTGCGAATCAAACTACTACACGGGCAATGTGACTCCCACGAAAAGAACTGTCACGGGCAACTCCGTTATGGCTGTTATCCAATAGGCTACGAACTCATATTTGGTTTGCGAAGCAAATCAATAATATCACAAAAGCAATTGGAACGGGCAACGCTGGGCAAGCCACGCAGTGGCTAGTTTATTATAATTGAAATCAAAAGTTGGCATAATTTGCTGTGATTTCATCTTCACACAGATTAAACCATCACATGCTTCGTGTAAAATAACAGGTACAACACCCGAGTTCTTTTTTTGGAGAGTTTGTCAAAAATGGGGATAATTCCCGAAATCAGTCTTTCGAATTAACCAGTTTGGCTTAATCAATCGTATCAAAATTTATTTTTTGGTGTTTTAAAACTTCTGTTCACATTAGTTATTCTTTCCCTGGCACCCAGAATTCTTCTTATTTACAGTTCTCAAATATGGCGGCGTTCATCGCTGATCAGTGTAATAAATATCATCTCGGGGTACAGGAAGTACGCATTTCGTTGAATGGCTGAATAAACAACATCTTTTAGTGCGTTACTTAAATAACGAGATGCATGCACCGTTCTAAAGCTTTCAAAGCTCCATCTTTACAAGAACACATTATCATAAACTCCACATTATGATAAACTACTCTTTTTGATGGAGTTTGAACTCCTTATCAAACTCCATCTGTATTACAACACATCATCATAAATTACATTCGAAGATAAACTTATAATTTAAATTCTGAAATAATATTTAAGATGGATTTTTGCATGACAGATAAAACTTAGAACACGATTTGATGAAGTCAGCCACCGATATTGTGACAATGTATCATGTTGACAATTGGCTAAATTCAAAGATTGTTTTCCGGATGATATAACTTTGCTAACGCTGTGTAAATATCATTGAACTTAATTTAAATCTTGCGTTGACATGGAGTGAATCGTAAGAAATTGTTATAAATTGAACAGCGCATTTGGTTAGTACTTTCCCGATTCCTGTCGAATATTCTTTAGGATGAGCAGAAGCTACATCTAAGTACTAAAATAAGTGCTTTAGAAGCAATTTGTAGGCATGAAATTGGCATATGAATCCCAGGAGTGAACGATTTAATTTTTTTTTCAATATATACGATAACTCCATTTTTGAAATCCATATTAACAGTCCTATCAGAACAACCTCTCATCATAAGGTGGTAGTGGCCTATGTTAAGAGTGCAGAAAAAATGCAGTATGCTTTCTGCAGTAACTATAACAGAAGTTTCATGTGCAGAAATGTGCCCCTAATTAAGAACTTGTCTCCTCTAATAGGGAAATGTGATTTTCACGAATTTATCTTCGATGAAGTAGATCTTTTTGTTGATATAACGTCTTATATCTTCTAAAAATATGTTAAAGCTGTTGTAGCCCTGTCTGAAACAGTATATTGAACATGCACTCCTGTAATATTTCAAGATTTGACTTATTCCTTACAACTTCATCTTACATTTACTAGTTGCCACTTACCTTATTTATGGAAAACGTATTTGTACCAGGAGTTCAATAGTGATAGAACTTAAGACTTCAATAGTGATAGAGCTTAAGCTCTATCACTATTGAAGTCTTAAGTTCTCTAGTCGAGCTAAAGTTTTTCCGAAGCAGCACTTTCAGTACTTCGGTAATCATTTTGAAGGAACTTGAAGTGAAAAATTTTAAAGAATACATTTAAAGCTATATACACTTTATGCTTCCATTCTTTCCTTTAAAAGTTTTTATTCGATTCAGCAACAGCTATTGAACATATTGCCGTTTTTTGTAATGTCCTCTGTTCAGTCAGAAATGGCTGTTCCTTGAGAATGGCACTTTTTGAATCCTCTTACAAACACATGTAAGAAATAAGACACATTTAAGTGACCCAATGAGAACACATTTAAATTATCCTATGAGGACGCAATTAAATGATTCAATGAAGACACAAACGGACAAGAGTAATAGGATACAATTACATGTCATACAGAGTATGATGTGTCTTTTAGAGCTTTTACTTTCACACCATTGTATTGTGTCTCGCTCTTAAGATATTTAAAAATAACTAAGCATTTGTCTTGGTTCTTAAGTATAATATACAGTATTCTTTTCCGGAAAATAATCGGAAAAGAAGCTTTTTTATTTTTTGCTAGAGCTTCTGATTCACATGGATACTAGATTCTTTGCATAAATTATAGTATTTTAATTCATGTTTCACAAGGAAATAATATTTTAAAACACCCCCAAGTGTTGTCAAACCTGAGGGTAGAAGTTTACATGGAGTGCCAAACAAGACGCTCAATTTGATGCCTCATAGTATGTTTTGGAATAGCTCATTTTCATTTTAAATGTTCGCAAAACAAAAATCCTTGCTGGCTTCATATTCAAATATGCTACTCTCTAAATTCACTTGTAAAAGGTCTTTTGGTGTAAGGAGGGGGTATTAGATACTCAAATGTTTGCATCTGTAATATTAATAATAATGGTGTTGAACGCGGGGTGCGTGGAGATATCTCTGAAGGCCGAGCAATATTCTGCAGAATCTGGCGCCCGATTTAATTATTTCGACCTTTTGCGGGAGAGGCCATAATTACTGTGGACAAAATATTTTATGTAGTTTTTCAAAAAAAATTAATTAATTACTTTAATAAATTTCTTATATGTATTTAATTATTTTAAAATACGCGGTAAAAGTGTTTTTTTTTTCTCACCATTTTTAGCCCATCTTGTCATTAATTGAGAGGGCTTGTTAAAGGGTTATCCATATTGGGCTGTAAGAATATACATTTCTTTTTGTCGTTGGATAAAATATTTTGTTGTTCAAATAAAACATTTGAGGATATGATCAATAAGTGATAGGTGATCAGGAACTGCCTGGTTCACCCTATATTTGGTTTTCATTTTGGGACTGTAATCTATTATTAGGAGGATCAAGAGTGACATTAAAGAAGAAAGGGCAGAATTGTAAGAATAATATTTAGAAAATATTCTCGGTTGATTATTTCAATTCTTTTGATGTTCATTGCACTGCAATCAAGGATTCATTGATTCAAACAAAAAAAAAAGCGAATTCCTCTCTTCATAAATCACTTTAAGTTGGCCTTTATACTCCCTAGATGGCGACACGTTAAAATAAACTTTCAATACTCTTCCTATGAGTAGAACAGATATCGGAGTTAGCTTATGGGCCTACGCAAAACAGTATCATTCATAAATTATGTTTTGGGGAAAAAGAACTAAACCAACTATACAGAATTTTTTAAAGACAAAATTTGTGCGGAACACAAGAAACAAAAACAAAAAATCACAATTTTTTAAAATTCTTGAAAGCGAATTCTATTTTGAGCATACATATACACATTTCTATGAACGTTTATTATTTTAACAATTTACTAGGGGGCCCGCCCCCTGCTCGCTAACGCTCGCCAACCCCCAGAGGATTGCGAAGCAATCCTCATTGGTTCGCTGCGCGAACCTATGCTCGCTTCGCTCGCATCAATGAAGACATGTGTCCTAGCAGAAGGAATTGTTAACAAAATATGATATTCCAAAAAAATATTTTTCAAATCTAAATTTTATGCTGTTTTTCAGAAAAGGGTGGAGTGGTCGTTCACGGTAAGATGTTTGTCGCCAACTAATTTTTGTCGCCAAATCAAGATGGCGGCCGAATTCCGTAACATCAGATAGGGTTGCCATAACAAAAACGGCAGATGTGAAGAAAATGCGCAAAAGGTGAAAGTTACCATATTTGGCAACTAATCGCCTTCTTACCGTAAACGACCACTCCACCCAGAAAAGATATTTACAGTACCTCTGGAATCAGAATTCAAATGGAAACTTTGAGCAAATTTTGACTCGAAATGTGAGCGTTGATTTGGAAATTGAAAACCCAGCATGTTGGTTGTGTGTACATTTACCCAGCACTCGAGCCACCCACGCTTTTTCATTGAGTTTGTTGTCTAAAGTTGTAATGCAAGCGTCTTGTTGAACTATAATAGTTTGCCCCGAAACGGACCTTTTTTTTTTAATTACACTGAAAAGATCCTCCGTTTTCTTTGATTTCTATTATTTACTGCAACAGTTCGACTAAAATTCATTGTTTTTCAATAAAATTTCATCCTATAACGCTATAAATTCAATCGAAGCGCGAGGCTTTGGGATAAACAAAGAATCGTACAATGTTGCCAAAACGCGAAAACAAATAACGTCTTTTTTGCGTGCCACGTAAGAGAATTATATATATAGATTGAACGAAAATGGATAATTATCTTCATGGATAATTGTATGGGTAATTATCTTTGAAAAAATATTTAACAAGTTATTGTTCCTTCATTGCCTTCCTGGATCCTTTCTTTGTCAATCCAACAATACCAGCGGGGCTGTTTGATACTTTCTCTTCACGGAATGTTTTAATTGAGATATTTTTCTTATAGATAACGTGTAAAATAGAAGAAACAAAAAAAAAATGTATTCAATAAAAATTAAGAATACTTTTGGTCAGAACATTTTAGAGTTCTTTGAAGCATTTTAATGCAACTCTTTACTGAGGTAAATTTTCCAAAAAAAACTATTTACTTATTTTAATTACTAATTAATAGAAAAAGAAGTATTCAAAAAGGCAGGAAAAAATATATTTATGAAGTATGTGAAAGAAACTTAAGGAATTCCTTTAACACATTAAGGATAATTTATTTTCGCCCTATCGAAATGAAGTAGGCAAAAGAATATAGAAGAACGAGCTCACAAAACTCATCTTCTTATACTCAAAACTTGTAATGTCGCTACTTTAGACATAACGCAAATCTTAAAAATTATTGACAGTAAAATAAATTATATTTAAGCCGCCTAACTAGTACTGTGTTCATAGATTTTGTTAGCATTAGAAACAAAAGATTTTGTAGTTAATTCACGAAGGGACATATCTTTCGATAAAATGTAGTTTCCAATAAGTTTTATATGCTATTTACATAATTAATTTCGAAAAGATAGAGACACGTAGATGTCAGAAGATCATATTTTCTTAATGCTAAATGATATTGTTCTTCATTTGGGCTCAAGAGTGGTTTAACCTTTACGCTGCGGCAGATAGACAATTGTGACCACTAAAATTTCCTTTAAACCAGCGGCATGGTATAGATCTATGTACTGTGGATGTTATCCCCCTTTTAAGTGACCGCAGGCGCATCAATCACCATTTACGACCTGTCAGCGACTGACCTTCTAGAGGGTTTCCCCTTTATTTCGGTACCCTACCCTATCAACCGTGAGATGTGAACGCTTTGGTGTAAACGCTCCGGTGATATCAATCCCACGCCAAACGATACGCCACACAAAACAATGAAAGGAAAGCATCAGTAGTAAATGTCACTCAAAACTCTATAGCTCAAGTTAGGTAATTAGGTAAGGGGGGTGGGGTCGGGCATGCAGGCGAAAAAACCGTTCTGTGAGACGATTGAAAAAATCTAAGCGTCGCTGCTCATAGCTTAAAGTAACATATATTTTTGTTATATTACCCAAGATTGCTGAAGTATATTTTTCAAAAGGGGTCTCATTGAGATCCTATGAGGCGGGGGAGTACATACTTTTTAATTACTCCGAAAAAAAATTTCATAGGAATATAATACTGTGAAAAGATACTAGGTCATTACTATTATTATTATTATGAAAATATATTATTTCTCTCTCTCTCTCTCAGAACATCATACTAATTTTCACATAATTTTACGTTTCAACAACCAATTTTCCCAAAATGTTTGTTTAGAAATAACTTTGATTAAACGCAGTAAATACAATACTTTATGTTTGGTACAATAATTTAATTTTTGTAACTAACTCAAACCTCCAAATGTCTTAAAAATTCTTTTTATTTCTATTCGTTTTTAAAGTGAGTTGAAATAAATAGAATTTAAGACATTTAATGCATTCGAAGCTCTTTTCGTCATCTGATCGTGGCTCAAAATTACGAGGTGTTGTTCTCGGATCTTTCCCGTTTGGATTTATCCCGTATCGTCGTCAATAGCCCGTTGTGTAGCTCCAGTATGACCTTAATTAAGATACCTACCTACCACGAAGCTCTTTTTTCGAATCCCAAGTGACCGACAAAATTGTTCGTTTAAGTGGAAAGCCCGTTAAAAGGGAATTCAAATCTGTTCTTTGAAATTTGGGGCAGACCTTGGTAAAAGTTTGAAAGATTCGTAAATTCGAATATTTGAGGGTCGACATGAATGGCTTAGATTGAAAAGACAAAAGAGCAGTGCAAAAAGTACGACATGGTCAAAAGACTGGTGAACAACATTTATTAAAACACACAATCACTCACAAGTCAATCCATATTCTCAAATGAAAAGCAGCACTGGATTTTTGTTTCAAAAATGTTTCTTCAAGTCCATTTGGAAGCACCTTTTGTATCAGAACACAAAACAAGGAAGTTGAGGACGGAATTCAATTGTTATGTGCTTTTCCTTTCCTATGTGTTTGGAATAACAATATGAAAAGCTTATCTTTGACACTGTATTTGTATCACTTTCGGCAAAATGTTCGTTCTATGCACCGATATTTGTTTCAGTATCCAAATGTTTTGCCGTTAATCCATTGCTTAGTCCTCCGCACTTCAGCGATTTCGTGCTTTCGTCCCTGGGGATTTATTTTCTTGTTTGAGTAGTTCTTGTTTTCGGTTTCAAAATCTAAAACATTAAAAATGAAATGAAAATGTTCTGTGAGATTTTAATGCGAAAATTTAAGAGTTTCATAGAAGTGAACGTACTTTGCTTGTTATAAACCAAAACTTCTGAATCTGAACTTGTATCTCGACCTCTGCGTGTCCTTAAGGAAGGCAAAATACCAAACCTCTTCTTTAAGGGTCTTTCATACTCTTCTACTTTATTAAGTTTCTGGAAAATAAAGAACAAGCATACAATATCAACAAAGTGAATGTGTCGTACAAGCGATTCAAAATATATTAATATACTCCTTTAAAATGTATGGGTTTTTCCAGGGGTAATTTGATATTTAAAATAATATTTCAATACAAAAAGCCAGTTAAGGGGGTCCGGGACACATCAGAAAAAAAAAATTAATTAATTAATTTAGAAATTAGAATTTTTTGTATTGATTAGCTATCTAACTAATAAGCAAAATCAGAACACAAAAGTTTTCCAAAAATTTTTTACAAATTTAAAATTAAAATTTTTTGAAAAAAATAAGAGTTTTTTTCAAATTGCTAAAAATCAAAATATTCTTGGTCAATTTTCAAAATTCTTGCAGTAAATTATTCACAAATTTATAAACTTTAATTCTGATTCAACAAATTTAAAAATATTAATTCAATAAAAAATATTTGAATGAAAACTTCTAAAAATTTTAAGGTACTTTTTTTTTTAAAGTTATATTTTTAAAAATAAATATTTGTTTTAAAATTGCTGAATCAAAATTAAAGTATAATATTTGAAAAAGATGTATTCCAAATTTCAACTCTTAAACTTTATCGGTTCTTGACTTTTAAAGAGATTTACAATTAATAAAATGTTTAAATACTCTTTAAGAGCATCCAGATGAGTATCTAACTCCTTCTTTCCTCTTAAATCTTTGGTTTAGTTTGATTTTTGCAAGTTCTACCTTTTTCTGCATAGTTTAAAGGTATCCGTAGACTTAAATAACGTCTTTCACATATGTTGTTGCCATGACAACATCTGTGAGTGTTAGGTTTTTCAAAAGAACGAACCACAAAATTAATTCTATCTCTCGTTCTAATTAAGATAGAAGCATGATTCAGACGTCATTTTAAGCAGAAAGACACAAATAATTTTTTAATACCAAATTTTTTTTCGAAAATTTAACGATTTTTGTGTCTCGGGCCCCCTTAACAAAGGATAGTGCGATTACGCAGTTAGTAAATGAATGAAAGAATCGAGAATAAGCGGAATGTAAAAGCAAATCTGGTCCTTAACTCTTTCAGGGAAGCTACTGAAGTACAAATGATTAACGTATAAATGAATCAATACTCTTTTATAAGTATTATAATTTCTTTATAAATATAAGCCAGTTTAATGTTTTGCTTCTTATTTGAGTGAAATGTGAAAAAAACTAGGAGTACAGAAATAATGAGAAAGAAATCATACCATCCCAATTATGACCCCACAAGGGCGCGTCCGCAATTAGAATCGGAGCACTATGGTTCTAGGATGATGGTAAATGCAAATAGTTTTTTTTTCTGTAGTTTAAAAAGCTAAAAATATTTTAAATATGTTTTTCACAATAAATCTGAAAAAATGTGTCGAAGAAAAAATATACATCTGTTTAAGTAAGCATGTGGACATATTTTCATTTTATAAGAGGCCTTTTTAAAAACTGTTATTTTTGCTCTAATTTAATAACGTTTTTGGGTTTGGAATAGAGGTTTAATGGGCCTGATCGAAACAGCCAGGGTAAAATGATATAACAGAAGGACTATATCATTAATTGCGGCGTAGCACTGTCTCCAAAGATACACATTGCTTATAATGTCCACCACGCATTTTTGGGACCTTAGAAGTTAGACCAGTTCTAAGTTGAATTCGGGATGGTGAATTTAACTATACCATTCCTTTTGCCGTATCAGATGTAAATTTGGAGATATTGCAAAGTCCACTTACTTACAAGTATGTTTAACCAGTAATCTGTCAAAATTCGGAATTATTTACCACATAAATTTTCCACTTATCTATTATGAAAAGTATTAATACTATTAATCATTTACAGAGTTAAAATAACTGCTTATCACAAAAACAGCCAATTTCAACTCAAAGAGCATATATAATAATCAGTCATTCAACACACACAGAATCTTTTATTACAGAACTTTCTAGTGAAGTATATGAAAAGACAATCTGGCAAAAGGGGTTCCAGTCATAATATTCCTGCTCCAATAACATTCTACTTTCCATGTATTCCTTGAAATTTTACCCTTGCACCGGCCTTCAACTAAACTTCCAGTTAAGTATACATTAAATTCAAGCACAGTCTGTTTTAATTGAATTTGAGGTTGTCTTTCTTTAGATATAATGTGTAATCTCTCGCTTTCTCAACAGTTTAATTTATAGATCAAGAGAGATAAGTCAGTTAAAAATAGTCTTTTGAAGTAAACACGAATAGAAAAATCAGGAAAACTATTACACAAGATTAAGAACTCACCATCTCAGAAGAATGAAAATAAAAAGTGATGGGGGACTGACTTATGACTTGTTAAAAGGGGTGACTCCTAAGAGTACCAGCACCGCGACTAATAGTCTATTGTACTGAGGGATGGGCACAGAATCATATGAAACTGCAAAAACTGCCCTGAAACTCACACCGGAACACTTTCATATGCCACGCCATTTCGGTGGCTTTGCAGAATATTGATGAATTTCCCCGGGAAAAACTTTTTCTAATGGGATTCTACAACTAGCTAAGGCGGTACTATCTGCTTATGGTTCAATTTGACTCCTGGTGGACACGACACCAACCTATCAGTGAATGACATAGAAAATCTGAAGGATATCACGACTATAAACAATGCAGCAGAAATGCATTCAAAGGTAATTTCTAATGTTAAATTTCATTTTCGTTATTTTGGAATGTGTTCGGAATGTGTTGGAATTCGTCATTTTGGAATCTAAATCTAGTCAGATACGAATTTGAAAACGAAATGCTGGTACAGCGCTACTAAACAAAACATAAATCAGTGAAGTAAAAGCAGCATCAGTTAATTGTTCCAAATTCAGAAAATTTCAGAAAGAATAAACGTACTTACCATGCGTAGATGTTCAGAAGAATCACTGCTTCCACCATTTGAGCTTGCATTTGAGTGCGTTTGACTATCTAAAGGACTGCTCGTAGACCAGGATCTATGTAAAAAAATTATATTTTTTATTTACTTTTTTTTATATTTTTCATGATTGCATGTAAAATAAAGCTTTATAAATTTTTTTTTCGCTGATATTACTTGAAGAAAGATCAGAACTTGATATTATAAAAATCTTTTGTTATTCTACAGCAGTGTTTCCTAAACTTTTGAGATATGTGTGCCCCTTCTATAATTTTCGTAACGCTGAGTACCCCTCGTCAAAAAAAAATGGATGTATTTTAATAACAATCAGAATTTTTTTTCTTTTTTTGTGACATACACAAAATAATAAGAAAAGAGAAATAAAATTATTCATAATAAAATATAAATAAAAGCTATATTATAATGACGTTTTTGAATCAATGATAAAGATGAAATTGTTTGTGCTGAGATAACAGATCGTCATAATTTGGTTCCCTGGTTGTTAATTTTAATCTGAGATGTGGTTCCACGTCCAATAGTCTGTTCCTTTTTTTCGAATTAATGTTTACAAATGCTAAAAAAGCAACTTCACATAAATATGAAGTTGGAAAGGCAAGATGTATTTTAGAACTTTTTCTGTTAAAACCGGATACACAAGTTGCATTTGTAACCAGAATGAAGTTAAAGTACTCTCTTTACGTTTATTTTTCATGAATCCGTCTGAAGCCAATTCCAACAATTGCTATTCTTCCGCATGCGACAAATCTTCTGGCATGGATGTTGTGTTAATGTTAAGTTGCCCGGCTGAGGGTTAACGAAGTAAGTTGTTTCTGTAACGAAGTGTTGTATATTTCCACCGTGTCACTCCGGACCATCTCACGCCTCACAAGACTGTCTTGACTTGACTCATGACAACGTAAAATTAGGCACAGCTAAGCAAAGTGCAGTGCATATCCCCACCAAACTCTTCCCGTACCCCTGGGGGTACGCGTACCACACTTTGGGAAACACTGTTCTACAGGTAGTTTACAGACATTATATGTACCATACTTGACCAACTTTGAACCTTAAATGTAATATGAAGTGCATAACTATAATACATAAAATATTTTCTTAAACAATCGATGCTGGACTAGTTGCGAGATTGTTTTGCAATAGGTTAGGTGAAATAGGTAACTCGCACTGCTAGTTGATAGATGAAAAAAACATGGCGTACAGCCATGGCATACTGTAACAATATCATTCAATCTATGCTCTTTCATTTAGCCCCTAAACAGCTTACTAATTGCTAAACAACTTACTAATATTGGTGTTTTCGAACTCACGGATGTTTGGACAACTTTTGTGGCTTTTACCATCAAAAATAAAATCTCGAGCTGTTGAGAAATGTTTCAAAAAATAATGTTTGCGCAGTATGTTTATTTTCACTAGACAAAAAATTTTATATCAGGGTTCATTTTACATTGGGATATATCTTTCGAAAATCTACATATCTAATATTTTCAAATTGAGAGCTGTTACTAAATTACTTTTATTTAATGAACTTTATCGTCACTGAAATACCTACTTGATTCAGTTAATACTGAAGTTGAGCAAGATAGCGTGTGGCATTTACGCTTTACATCGCTGTTGTATTTTAAGTTAAATCCGTGTTTAGTGCGTTGTCTGGCTTTGAATACATTTTAAGGGTTTATTTAGTTTCTTGTGCAAATTACAATTAATCTTTTTTTCTAATCCATTTAGCACACATCTTACCTAGAAACTTCCAGCATACCTGGAATAAAAGAGAAACATTAAGGGTGTTCCTGAGAGGTTAGTTGGATTGCCTTAGGAATGGTTTCCTGAGGCAAACCAGGGAAAGTTCATTCCAGGCAGTACTTCCTAGAGTAATATCAAAGAAGTCTCTGCTGTCACTAGCGAAGACCTACAGAAATTTGCTTGGAAGATTTAAGATATAATTTTCTAAAAAATTCATTATTGGAATTGGGATTTCCCTCGGCTAATTTACAGTAACTTTTGTTTTCTTTATAAAATTATTTTTTTGATTGAGAAGACTGTTTTTTTTAAAAATCCTGTTAGTTTTTAGAGAGAGAAATATATTTCAAGAATTACCGTCTATCTGTAGTTGAGACAGAGGAATTGGAAGAGGAGTTGGAAAATCGAGAATTCGCTCTTTTGCTCTTGAAATCTGTTGGCTGATTGGATAATGGCGGTAAATGAGGTGCTCCTATACTGTCGTCGTCTGACCCACGTCGGAACGATGGTCTTTTCCTTCTTAGAAATAAACGCCCATCGTGGTCAGCATTATCCCTATTTAATGAAAGTTACAAAATAAATGCATATGTGAGAAGTTTAATAATGCAGACACAACGTAATATAATTATACAATATTGTAATGCATTACGTAGAAATTTAAAAAAAAATTGCATTTATTATGATAAAGACTTTTAGCAATATCCTAATGCAAACCTGTGTCGTTGTCTTCCGACAGATTTGGGAGAAGATTATGATATAGCAGGTGTGAGAGGTAATGTTTCTCTTTTCATTTCAATTTTAAATTCTTAGTTCAATATCTATATATATAATTCTCTTACGTGGCACGCAAAAAAGACGTTATTTGTTATTGAGTTTTGGCAACACTTACGATTGTTTATTTTCCACGAAATCTCGCGTAACAATTAAATTTATAGCGTTATCGGAAAAATTTTTATTGAAAAAAAAAAATGAATATTAGTCGAGCTGTTGCAGCTTACAAACGACATGTATTCGATTTCAAAAGCAGCGTTCACATTTCGAGTCAAAATTTGCTCGAAGTTTTCATTTGAATTCTGAATTGTTCGAGTTCTGATTCCAGAGGTACTGTATACCTTTTCTGTAGTACAACAAATTTATATTAATAAAATATTATTTTGGAACATCATATTTTGTAAACAATATCTTCATTGATGCGAGCGAAGCGAGCAAAGTTCGCGCAGTGAACCAATGAGGATTGCAAAGCAATCCTCAGGGGGTCGGCGAGCATTAGCGAGCAGGGGGCGGGCCCCCTAGTCGTGTTAAAAGTTCAAGTGCCATAACCTTAAAACCTTTTATTTTTATATATGGTTGTTGATTGTTATGTTTAGATAAATTATGTTTGCTTGTTTAGCCTGGTATGCTTTTTGCGCACGTGAGAACACGCATAAATAGCATCGAGGAATTGAGGATTGCTGTCAGAAATTATTTGAGTTGGTACTTCTGAATGCCAGAGGCTTAAGACTAAAAACTGAATAAAAATAAATTGACAAAGTTAGATTTTCAGTTCATAAAATAGTTTTAAGGTTTATGCAATTTTTGCAGAAATTAAACTTTATTGTTTACAAATGTTGGACATTAACTCTTATGTCATTAGTTCATGAGCTCTCTAGTTCTTTTAAAAGACAACTGAACCCACTTAGTGCAATGCACACATTTCAGTGCTTAGTCGTCATAGGTTGTTCAGTCACATAAATTACAGGTCCAGAAATATATAACTTCGATCCAAATTAGGATAAGTCCTTTAGCAATGCTGCCCGGTCAGCAGTCCAAAAAAAGCAGCAGTTCCTCTCCATGTAGCATCAGGGACTACAGAAATATTCTCATTGAGCATAATCTGGCTCTCATATCTAGACTACAGCAGTCAGCCTTAAAGTCTTTGTTTAGTTTCATTGATGTTATTAACCTTTATGAATTATATGCCACTCGTTTAGAAGGTCTTCGGAGAACCAAAGCAACTAATTTGGTTTGGAAGTTTGCATTTTCATTGTGCGAATACTCACTGAAAGTAAGTCCTATCTGTAAAACAACTCAACATTTATCTTTTTTCAAAAGCAAAGTGTGTTTAGAACTATAAAACTCAGATTAAATTCTAAGGTTTATTTAAAGGCTATTATTTATAAATAAAAAATATATTTACTAAGATTTTATAAAATAAATAATTATATTTTCACTGATATTTTTATTTCTTACATTAGCAAACCTTTTTTAATATTTCGATTAATTTAATCTGCAAGGAAGTGAATAGCTCTGTTAAAAAATAATCATTCCTATTTGCTTAGTCATTGATTATTATAATTTGTGGTCAGATTCACAACACAAAGCAATTCTAAATATACTTAAATATGCAAAATGTATTTAATATCCAAGCCAAGATTTTACTTTAGCAAAATATTTAAAAAGTTAACTATTACCCAAATTGGAATGTTTTTGATGGATCTTAAATTTAATTTTAACTTTAACTAAAAACTATTTGTGTGGACAGGAAAATAATTCTCTTACTTTAATTATAAAATGTGAGGATAATTGTACTTAGTGCGGTTGAGTGTGGAAATGCGCGAGTGTTAGATAATGCCAAAGTTCAATTAAACAGTAATGTCATTTTGCACTGTTTTCCCCCAAAATAACGAGCTTTAATAGTGTACGTAATATAGGCATTGAGTATCTGATTACAGATATTCCCTTAAGATTCGGTTTTCAAGCACAAACTGCATAACTGTAACTAAACTCTTAAAAATTTAATTTAAGTATACTTTCTTTGATTTATTTTTCTAAAAGGACTTTTTTTATTCAACAATTTACACATAAGGATTGACAGGGGATGAATCGAGTGATGTTGTTCACTTACGTATTATTGTATATAACAGGTATTTAATTGAAGTGGAATAAAATCTGTGGCCTATGGTAATAAATGGATAAGTCTAAAAAAAACTACTTTTCATAAACGCGTTTTTAAGATTTGTCCTTTTCTTGTAAATAGGGATTTTGTAATAATCTATTTTTATTGCATACTTTATTCTTTTTTCATTCAGATTACTTATCCACTTTTCTACAACACATAAGGCCCCAAGACAAATCCTCCAGCAGACGCACTTATGTCATTTGCCAAATTTTGACTAATCCAGTTATTCCCCGTGACCGCAGAAATATTGTAAGAAAACCAGTAACACATTGTATCGACTATACATTGCTGTAAATTTGGTAATTTTTTAATCAACGTCGTACTAGAGCAACACAATGCGCTATTGACGACGGTCCGGGATCAATCCCCTAAGGGAAAGATCCAAAGATAACACCATGTAATTATGAACCACAGTCAGATGACGAGGTAACACCAGAGCTGGCACATCACTCTCCAAAATTCCACACCAAACCAACGTGAGGACTTTCGGCCACGACAAATTTAAGGTACACCCGCCGCCTCTACACCACACACTTACAAATATCCATGCATTGACCCTGATTCGAATCAGGAACCTTCCTATCTAGAGGATAGCACTTTAACCACTAGACTGCTTGGTTGACCATTCTTGTAAAAAAGTGCGATAATATTCATTTGTTTATTATAAGTTGCATTGAAATACTTATCAACTAATCTAAAAGAGAGGAACGTATTATAAACAGTGACTGTTATATAACACTTGAAGTCAATTAATTTTAAGTCTCTTACCCTTGCGATCCAATGGGTGGAAGAGGATACTGCATTCTGGAATTGGATGATTCCGAATTTTTGTCCAACTGATGAAGCTCCAGCATGCTACCGCTGCTACCCAATGGTCGCAATCCACTTGAGCTTGGCTGTTGAAGAGATTCTAATTGTTTACTATGTTGTTGTAAAATTGCGAAGTTAAAAAAAGCAGGCTATTTATTTCAATTGAAAAATTTATTTCCACAACTCACTCTGTAGAGGTTATCGTAAAGACTGAGTTGTCCCAGGTCCGAGCTTCTGCCATTGTTTAATTCATGGATTTCTTGTTGGTAGATGTGGTACAATTCATTTAGTTCCTTTCTTGCACTGGCTGTTATAAAAAATATTGAAAAACAAATTGTATACGAAATTTCAGCAAATTTTAAATATTTCACAAAATAATATAAATTCTATTTGAACTGTATGAAACGTTAGAACTAACTACTTCAATTGAAAAATTTATTTCCACAACTCACTTTATTTAAAGGCTATTATTTATAAATAAAAAATATATTTACTAAGATTTTATAAAATAAATAATTATATTTTCACTGATATTTTTATTTCTTACATTAGCAAACCTTTTTTAATATTTCGATTAATTTAATCTGCAAGGAAGTGAATAGCTCTGTTAAAAAATAATCATTCCTATTTGCTTAGTCATTGATTATTATAATTTGTGGTCAGATTCACAACACAAAGCAATTCTAAATATACTTAAATATGCAAAATGTATTTAATATCCAAGCCAAGATTTTACTTTAGCAAAATATTTATTATGTTATTTTAACAAGAAGTCGTTATGCAATGATTATTTAGCATCAAAATAATTATAATTAATACACGTACTAAAAGACATTTAATTCATACTTGGGTAAAATACGAGTACATAATCATAATTTTCTTATTAACAGCATCTTTCATCTAACAGGAATATTGTATATCTACAATTTAACTATAAAAATAGTCAAAGAGAAAAAGAGGCAACAAAATTTCCACTTACCATTTTTAGATTTCTCTCCAGTAGCCAAAGCTAGAAAGAAATATTAATCAAATTTACGATGAGCATAATCCGCAAAATAAAAAAAATCAAATACCAAATTTATACATACTTTAGAATTATATAAGATCAAACATATTTGATGATTAAACACACTCTATGTATATTTTCATCGTATTATAAATATTTGAAAATTTTATAGCTTTTATAGCTAGCTTAAAAATTGTAAGTGAGTGAAATTCATGTGAAAAACAAACACTCGTTTCAATTAATACAATTAAGTAATAAGATCTCATTTTCTTTGAATGTAGTATGACCTGTTATAAGGATTTACAACGCTGAAAATTCATTGTGAGAATGTCTTGCAATCTATTATAATTCTCTGAAATTAATTCCATACTGACCGTCAATGAGAATTCTTTGCTTCGTAATGATCTCATCACAGAGTTGTCGCTGTCTGTCGTAACGTAGAATCATCAGATCTCTACATCGCAACTCGTGCTCTCTACTCAGCTGAGCAGACTGCATCTCAAGCTCTAAGTAATAGCATATAGGAAAATGTGAGAGTTGTTTTGATACAAAAATAACATCAATCGCAATCCAATCGAACATTAAACTTGTGATTTTTTCGGAATTTATACACCACTGACCGAAAGTCAAGACAGAAGTTCTGTTTTATCTCGTAGTGTATAAAAAACTAAAGTCCATGTCCACTAGTAGGGGCCCGCCTGTGGTCAAGCTGCTAGTACAGAGCTAGTAGACTGAAAGCGCTTGGTGACGAGTTCGAATCTCGTATGTGTAGAAGTCGGATAGGCTCCTTGAAGTTTCATGGTTTTTTTTTCAAGACACGTAAGTGAGAGCCCGTTTCCCCAAAAGTATCCCAGGAAAGAATCACTATACAGTTCATGGTAGGTGGAGTTTGACAATCCCACGCTTTCTCTGGGGAAGACTATACGTTGGGGTCAATTTGTTCTTGAAGAGCTAGAAAAAGGGCTTGCAAATACAAAAAGTTACGTTTTTAAAAAGTAGTTTCTATCAAATTTTTTTCACTGTTACTTATTTTATTGTTACAAACAAAAACCTCTAAAGTGTATTCAGATTGACATTATAAAAATGTTCACGTGCTGGCTGTTAACAAATCAGAGTTCTATTCACTGTCTACGCATTTATTGCACTGCTTTGATTGTGAAAAGTGAGGAAAGTTTGTGGTTTCAATGTTCTTAGGAACGTTTTTTCGACGAAAAATTCAATTTATTTCATTCATAATTAAATAATAATAAAGCTAGAAAAATTCATGTTGCGTAATTTTGATCATTTGAGTGCCCATTATGTCAATATTCTTGTTCGCATTCGGTACACTTCCGAATCATAATTAAGAAAACTTGAGTTTTTAACAAAACACGGTAAAATAATTTCTAATATTCATAGTTCTGAAAAATTAAGTTAATATCCTAAATGCTTTGATGTTCACTTGAAACCTTTGCCAAATGTGTTTGAAAATATATTATTTAGCAGTATTGCGTTGCTAAAATAGAATTTCGCTAGTAGGGGTATGTGAATATTAGATTTTTGAAAACTCAAAATTTATATTCTTAATGTTTATCAAATTTATTATTAGCTTGCAAATATAAATAATAATTTATTTAAGTTGAGAAATTTTTGCTTATTTTTCTTTCTTTTGTCTTTTTATCGTTTCGTTTCTGTCTCCACTGGTTTACGTTTTAGCTCTACATTTCTATGCAGTTGACTTATTTAAGTAAGTGAATAGAGTGATATTTTTTCAGAGCACGAGGATGGTATTTAATGAATTAAACATGTCGTTACCACAAAGCCAAAGGCTCCACTTTGCAAAATTGACGTTTCTACAAGAATGTGGTAAAAGTTTTGATGCTTCGGAAAAAATAGAGCTACCTCTCAAAGGTTGTTTTCTCATGAAAATCGGAATTTTCACTTTGAATCAAGATGACTCGTTGCTTTGTAATAGCGTGGCGTAACTTACTACTTCTCCGAAACGCGTTATCCTGGCGACCTCTAGAGTGCGCCTAGATAGCTGCTGCGCCTCGATAGCAGCTGCGCCTCGATTGCTGCTGCGCCTCGATAGCTGCTGCGCCTCGGAGAACCAATGAGAGTCATTCCCCTTTTCGCTCATAGCTCTAGCGAGTTCTATATAATGCTAAAAGGCTAGCTACTTATTCCTTGTATCTATGTGCGCTCCAATAACTGCACCTGGCGCTCTCATAACTTGTAAATAAATTCGTTTCTTTCACTCGGATGATTTATTAATTACTTATAATAGTATAAAACATAAAATGGTGCTGTGCTGTTGCACATAGCTTTCCGCGGCTTTCTGCAGATTGAAAAATGACCTATTGAATTCACGTTTTTAGTTTCCTACACATGCCCATCACTTAGGGTATGCAATGGGCATATAACCCCACCAAAAGCACGTTTACGGGTTATCGAGCCCAGCGATGGTGTAAAATAGGGGCCAATCCGACCAGAGACTGTGTACAAAAGAAGGCAATAAAAGTGATACTGCACGTATCTTCTTCCCCTGTGAAGCAGCAAGAAGGGAAGTGGGAACCTCTGAACTCCGTAAGGATCACGGAGAAACAGTTTTGGAGGACATTTATATGAAAGAAGACACCTCAACTACGGGTTATGAGGGATAGTTTATAAGGGAAACTTTGGCAGATTCACGCATAACACACGCGATACTCGTTTGATATTGTGTGCACATCTCTCTTTCTCTCGCCTACTAACGAGTGCGATGATATGGAGTCCCGCTCAACAATCAAAGATCCCGAAACGCCACTCCCTTTAGCTTAATCATTACCCCCCCCCCTTTTATGATTCCCTCAGCACTTTCTCCAATGCTCCTCAACGGATCAACCCGTGCGTTCAAAATAAAGGAATTTAAATTAATCAATCGCTTCCCTTCATTCTTTTGAGGTATGTTGCTATTATCATTATTTCCTAGGTGATCATTCAGCAGTGAAAATCTAAAGACCTGGTCATTTTGATTTATTTTTTTCAATGGCGGGCACATATGAACTTACTCATTGGCCACTACAAGTGATGGCCACTACAAGTGATGGCCACTTGTGAAGGAGCACACCGTGGGGGGGGCATCATTGCCCCTAACAAAGAACAGCACAAACTTATATCCATGCTCTGACCCCGTATTCGAACCAGGGACCTTCCGATCCAAAGGCCAACATCTGAACAACTAGAACGGTTGGTCAGCATTTTGTTTTTCAGAGCATTAATACTTCCACTATTTCTTTTTTTTGATCACGCTTTGACATTAAATTATTCTGTACTAGTTTATTATTCAAGTATTTCCTTTTTATGGAAAACGCGACTAAATTAATACCGTGTCTCATGACAGGTGGCTCAATAAATGCAGTTAGGTGAAAATCGCAAAAATGCAGATTGGTGCTTGTGGAGTGGTGGTCGACATACTTCGCTTAAATTATGATTGGCTTTCGAATTATATTTTTGCAGCATATCGTATTCACAAGAAAACTTAAAGGATACTCTCAATTTCTAGCTCGTATACCCGTGTTAAAAGATGTAGGAGCTCTCTCTGTTCTCTTGAGCTGGCTTTCTCCGAAAGAGATTCCGTCACTGCAAGGGTCTTGTCTTTGCATCCCTTGTAATCGGATTCACAGTCTTCCCGCATCTCCAGATACCTTTATTCCAAACATTGAAATGGAAACAAACATTGCTTAAAAAACCCATATAAATCCAATCAGGCGAAAAAGGATTGCTGTGAATAAACCATTCTGCATTGATATGAAAATTAGAAAATCCCCCAAAATGTATTAAAGTTACTCAAGATACCGAAACAACATAGAAAGATGTATGGATTAATTACTCTGTGAAATATAAAAATGTTGGATACTCTCCTCTTGTTTGAACTGTTTAAATGTAGCAAATCTTCCATATGCAAATATAGCCTGATTTGCATATGAAAAACCCATTTAATTTGATTGGTCAGAGCTATACATATAAACGAAGTTTGTTTATATTCTGATCTCCCGGATACAAATACTGGATAGTTGTTTGTTCTTTTATAAGCTGTTTTACTGTAAAGTTTACATTTTAATAAACTTTTGAGTTTCACCTTGGCTGTCTATTAAATAAACTGTGTAATACTATGTATCCTGCACTTCGCACCTTTGCTAGATTTTTAGCCCATTCACATAACAAAAAGCATTAACAAATATTTAATTTAAGCTAAATTTTCTTAGTTTTTGAAGGAATTAATTCATCAACAAAATAAAAACCCATGAAAATATAAAAAAATTCTAAAAATTTGGATTGTATAAGGTAGAAAATACCCACAATAATAGACAAAACACGCACAACTTAGAAAATTGGTAAAAATTGTCAAAATTGCATGAAATAAATAGTTTTTGTTTCCATAGAATAAGAAATTCCTCTGCAAAATTGAATCATAAGTAATATAAAATTTAGTAAGTAGCATTTCGGATCTAATAAAGTATTAATACACACTCTAGTTCTCTTAGTTATTTTTATTGAAAAATTCTTTGCTTCAGCAAAAAATTAGGTATTTGGAACATACTAATGTAAGACAACCTATCAAAATATAGCTACACCAAAATGCAGGAATAATATAATTCTTATTATTTCAAGTATATCACCTTTCGTTCTGACTTTTAACCAACTGCAAGTCTTCCCAAGCCTGGTGAACATGTTCAGGCACAGGACTTTTCTCATCACTTTTATTGAGATCATTTTGAAATTTTTGCTCTAAAAATTAACAAACAATTTATGTTTTGTATGAATTACCATTAAATATATGCAAAAGAAGTTGTAAAATAAATCATGGATATCATGCATCAAAAATTCTAAATGTTGAAGTTATAATATCATAAGATTTTTTCTGTGAACTATTTAAGTTGTTGAAAATAGTGTGTGTGTGTGTGTGTGTGTTTATCTATTGTTCAATAGTACTATGAAAATTCAATTATTATATTTTTGAAATACAAACTTTATTTTACATTACATTTTATTTTCTGTTTATACATATGTCCCAAATTACATGAAGGGCTTGGTTTGACTCTCTGTGGATATTGCTGCAACATGAGAGCTAAGTATAGTTATAAGTAGAGAGGATATTTCGTTTCGTTTGAGGGTGAGTCCATGATAATTACTTGGATCTTTCAGTAGGGATTGATCCCGGACCGTCGTCAATAGCCCGTTGTGTTGCTCCAGTATGACGTTAATTAGAATACCTACCTATGATAATTACCAGTGCCACACAAAGTAGTTTATTTAGCACAATGAATGTTTATTTCATTTTATAGAAGCATCGCGAAGGACAGAGAATACAAGCGCTCCTCAAAGTGTACGCCTTGGGACATTCGTGGGTAGTGAATCTATTTTAAAAACGTTCTTTCAAGAAAAGTATTGCATCTTAAAAGAATTTTCTTGTAGCAATAACGCGAAAAATATTGTAAAACGAAATCATAATCTAAAAACAAATGAAGAAACCACCTATTATAAAAGGCGAATTTGTGATGACTACTTTTTAAACTCGTTCTCTCATTTTTTCAAGTTATATTTAAACCATTCTCGCTCTCTCATTGGTTAAAGTTATATTTAAATAATTTCACGAGAAATTGTTCGTGCACAATAAATAAATATTAAATACTGACATAGATGTAACATAGGTTGGTAGGTATTTAATTAACATCTTACTAAAGTAACATAACGGGGTATTGACGAAGGTCCGGCATCAATCCCCTAAGGGAAAGATCCGAGGACAATACCACGTAATTTTAAACTACGGTCAGTTGACAACGGACATAATTATGCATGTAATGTAAACGATATTAAAATAGTTGAAAGCGTGAATTTTTACAGAAACGTAGTAAAAACACACATAAGACAGAAATTAAATGGGGTAAAATAAGTATATAATTTTCTACATCTGTCAACGCTAATAATATGCTTCATTTTTTTAGTTTCATTTAAAATTATTAATAAAAATGCTGCGACCCAAAAATTGCAAAACACTCGTACTACCTGTGTGCCAAATCCCATTACTGTAAGTGCCATAGATTCGTCAGGACTTTGAGTGCAGAAAGAAAACAGACGAACACTTCCTTTTATAATAGTAGAGAATATGTAGTTTTGAGCTCTGAGCTTAATTCAATTCTGTATTACTGAGTTTTGGTAATATTGTTACTGAGACTAAGATATATTTTCGGTTGTGAGATTTGAGAAACTTGCATACTTTACTTAAATGGATTCTTATTTCTTACTGAAATAATTCTTAATGACTTCAAAGCTTAAGTTGGAAATTCACAGCTTTAATGATAATTGCGATAATTAAGCTACTAGAGAGTTCAAATTCTCTAATTGTTTTCTCAAGTCTAACGTTAGTTGAGTGATCACCACAATTCCAGAAATATATTGTCCATTTTACATTTGGTAAGTAGAACTGTGGTGGAGATAATGTGATTGAAAGAGTGGATTCTATCAATCTTTGCTTTGATTCGGAAGGGTAATGTTTGAAAGGAAGAATAAAACTTGTTTTCAAAGAAGTATAAAAATGAACACAAACCACTGTTTTCATTCTCGAGAGCAGAAACGGCCTTCTCTGTTTCCCATCTATAATTTATTAAAAATGAAAAACAAATGTTATAATAATTTAGATTGATATTTATTTTACATACTTCTAAAATTACATATGGTGATAATTTAAACAAGAAGAAGCAACATAATCATGTAAATCTAAGATGCATTTAGAAGAGTTGTCTGAAACTCCAAAAATGTGAAAATATATTGGTACAGCGATTTTAAATTCAGTGTCCTTTTCGCAATTTTAAATAACTTCTAAGATACATTCGCGAGAGAAAAATAAAATACGATTATAACGATCTCGGATAAATACTGAAGAGAAAGATCCGAGGACAACACATCTTAATTTTAAACTTCGGTCAGATGGCGAGGTCATTACCTGAACTGTCACCTCAGTCTTCAAATTTAATTATCATACCAACGTGAGAACATTTGAATTTACGGCAGATTTAATGTGCACCAGTCCCCACGTACACAACGGTTTTTGATTGGATCGAGTATCGAACTCCCAACATCCTCTAATTGCCAATCCACTACTCTAACAATTGGTGTACTGCAGCTCCATTATTTGTAGGCAGAAAGTTGAACAATAATTAAAAGCTTAGAAAAAATAAATTAACTGAATTACCAGAAAACATTGCTATTATTCTCTTCGGCAGAAATTTTTTTTGCCTTACTTCACAGCTTTCTAAATTACCAATAATTGTTAGTACTATAAGTTTATCTACACAGTAAAATTCGAACGCTTCTATCGTTGATCTCATAGTAAACTTCACAAAAACCCTGATAAAAAAGTGTTGATTTCACTTTAAAAATCAAATATGATAAGTATTTTTTTAAATATTTACTCGCTAATGATCATTCCTAGTTTGTCAAACTCAATGCTTTGAGCCAGAAGAGCATTATCTATTTCCATCATTCGTCTCCTACAACAAAGAAAAGCATTACTACGTCAGAAAAATAGAAATAAAGTGACTACACAAAGAATGATTGAACAAGCTATTAGTCATTAGAAAAATATAAATTATATTATTGAAATGTTATGAGCGAGAAAGTTAAAGTTTTGTACCAACCTAACATCCATTTGGGTATTGAAGGATTCGATTAGCTGCTTCTTCAGAATTTTCATCTCCTCGTCTGTGAGTTTTTTCTCGTCTATAAATGTTTTATAAATCTTTAGAATGTGATAACATTTACAGTACAATTATGACGCATCATTTAGAATAATAAAAGATCTGAGTAAGTATTCGCAGAAAAACACAAAGGCATTGAGATCTTTTTCGTAGATTTCTTTGCAATTGCTTTTTAACTCTATAAAAAACGAGTATTCCATTGCCTTAAAATAGCGATTTAAGGAATATATGATAAAACTGATTTGAAGAAAACATTTAAAACATGTAGCTTCATGGTACCGGTATTAAAAGAAATAACGCGCCAATTATTTAAGATAACTTATATAACTAACATCCAAATTTATGAAACACCCTGCATTTTTAATAATTCTTTTAAAAGTCGGCATCGTGACAAAAACCATGAATCCACAATTTTTGATGTTTTTACCTAACTGTACTATACTTTTATTTAATGCTATAATAGCTGCACTAGTACTAATTTAAAATCTAAAAAACCAAAATTAATAACTTAACGCTCACTATAACTTTATCTCCTATAGCGTCAAATACTAAACGCCTCTTTCTCGAAATAACGTCATAGATACATTCCTTTTTCCTGTATTAATATAGTGCTAAGGATATACGTACATGTAATGATATTTTGTCGAATTTTTTAATACAAAATTAAATAAAGTTATAGATAAAAAAAATTGAGATGCCTTAGAGAAGTTATACATAGGAAAATAAGTCATTTGTTGAAGATGTTTTCCTAATAACATTAGAAGTTGTGCAGTGCAACTTTAAAATAGCTTGGTATAGATTTCCGGACATTAAGAGGTGAATCTTGTTTTCAGGAAATAACAACCACATTAAGAAATATTCTATATTTTAAAAACTTCTGAATTAAGACAGTAAAAGGCCATATGATCGTTCGTAAAGTAATTTTAATGCATTTGGAATCAGCCTCCCACTTGTAAAGAATGTTTATAGTTTAATCTGTTCTTTAACCCTTTTAAGGATGGTGGGAAGTCTGTCGTCCCATCTAATTGAAATATTAAAATCAGATATACAGAATTATTTTACATATTATATGTGTCGAATCCACCCCCATACCACCACCGGAGACCGCACCCAGAGCATGGAATAGAACTGTAACTGTGATTTGATTATCCCGACTTAGCTAGAGTTTGACTTGTGACAGTGACTGTGTACGCTTCCACGCGCAGGTAGAATGCCTTTTATACAACTCGTGCATGTACCATCTCATAGGCTGTGTCATGATCAATGTAAAACTTTCTCTACATAATTTTTAGAATAATTAAATTTAATGTTAGCCCTCATCTCCGTGTCATACGGGTTCAATCTGAAAGTGTGTTGGTGTTAGTTAGTTAGTATCATCCGGGTTACATTTCATCCTATCTCCTTCACAAAATAGACATAGTACTACATATCGCACCCCGGCAAGAAAAGTGACACAAGTCAAAAAATAAAAATTGTGATGTTATTGAAAAAATATGTATGAAGTGTGCCCTAGCGAGTTATATTAGTATTCTATTGAATATAATTGAAGGTTACCACCATAAATACTTACCTAAAATTTAACAGAAGCTTATTCTATTTCAATATAAGTTTTATAGCATCCTTTAAGTTAATGTTTCTCAAATTCTGCAATTCTGAGTTGTGCCACTTTTCTTGCAGGGGTGCGATTTATTAAAGCTGCTAAGGTATGTAAAAATTTCCTCGTTTGACTTTCTTATGCTTGGGAGTGCTTTAAATGGGCAGTGAGATATAAAGGGACCCACCACCCTGAAATAATCAGATTTGTTAAGTGGAAAATACATTCATATGAAGTAATAAGTTTCCATGTAGTTTTTTCCCCCGAAAAGGTTTATGACAGAATTTTTGAGCGCATCGCTGTGCAAAGAATTAACGGCCATTGCATACCTTTAGTTCCATCTTCTTTTTCTCCGGAGATGGATACATTTTTGGATCGATGTATCCTCTGATGAAGTGAATCTATCTCTTGACGAAGCTCGTTAATGATTGTCTGATACTGAGCGACGTGGTATGCAACGTCAGAGACATTGCTTTTCAGCTAAATATATTCAAACATGTTGACTTGGGAGAACATTGAGACAATACATTCAATTCATTTTTCAAAACATCTTTAAAGTAATTTTCCGAAAAATATGGATATAAATTTGTTTTTAAACATATTTGTTTTTATTATTATTGCAAGCAGACTTTGATCTACAAAAGGTTGTGTACTAGATTTACCAGAAGATTAATGGCCTTATTTATCTTTTATATTTTAATAGAACTTATGCGTAGAGGTTATACGTTATTTAACAGATATTACTGACTTTGATCTACAAATGTTTAATCGGGTTTGTTATAATTAAGATTTGTAACATGATTTAACTTCTATACTTAATAGAACTTAAGCGTAGACATTACAAGATATTGTATAGATATAACACTAATTTCATAAACAAAATGCTGAATCATGCTTATTAAAACTAAGATTCAAAACCATACTTATATTTTATATTTGATAAAACGTATTTGTAGACTTTAAGTTTATTTTATATTTTATAACAAAATACTCAAGTTGTGTAATTCAGTTGATGTTTGAATCCATCATACTTATATACCCAAATTATTTTCAAATGTTACATTTTCGTTCTCATACTATCCTAATCTTCTTTACATAGCCCTCGTAAAATACCATTTTTGCTTGAAATTTTGACTATTAAAAAGCATGCACTATTTTAAGGTATGACTTTATAGGTAAAGTCAAAAATAATTGTTTGTCAAATTTAGGAAAGGGGGGGGGGGGTTCGCTTGATATTTTAAAATTATTATAGCCTTCTTAAAAATTACCTATTTGGCAGCCACTCTTTTAAATTTCTGGACTGTTTCGTTTTATTTAGCTTTATCTCCTGGAATTTGAATTCAATGA
Source organism: Metellina segmentata (assembly GCA_947359465.1). NCBI lineage: Eukaryota > Metazoa > Arthropoda > Arachnida > Araneae > Tetragnathidae > Metellina > Metellina segmentata. Next base: position 56,846,006 of record OX375878.1, on the reverse strand, counting down.
AATGTAGTCCTTGTAATGCCGTGGATAGCGCGTTGGACTTCTAATCAAAAGGTCCTGGTTCGGGTCCCGGTAGAGATGTCTGAAATTTTATAGCCCCCATATGTTTTGCTCCAATACGACGTTAATTAAGTACGTATCTACCTACCAATGAAATGCTCTTTATAAGAGTTTTTAAGCCTTAACATCATACTTGAAACTATGAAATTTTAATCTAGATTAATTTTAATTTATTAGCTTATAAAATCCTCTTAAAAACGACAAAGTGATCTCCATCATAATACTATAAGCATATTGGTTTTACGAAAACTGCTAAATACTTCTAAAGTAACTTTTACCATACATATTATGAACTTCAAAGATGTATATTTTATAAGTTTTTATACACTCAAGAGTTCGTTTTATTCAGATAGGGTAGTTGTTTAGAAAATATTAGAAACTATTTATTAATTATTATCACTGTATAAGACATGATTTATGTAACAACACAGTTAATTTAAGTGTAGTTATAAAACAAAAATAAAAACTCAGGTGATAAAAACTCAGGTAAGTTAATATTAAAATAAAACACCAACAACATACCTTTGTTGTGATGTTTTTAGCTCTGTCTGCATAAGCAAGTGTGTTGCGGGATTCTTCGAAGTGATAATGCGATGGACTAATGTGCCCCACCATCACTGTCTTACAGTTTCCCGCTAAAGGCTCTTTCAAGATCCGTGTCAGTTTGCTGTCTCGAAAGTTGACGTATCTCGTATTTCGCTCCGCTAAAGGTAAAATATAATATGCAATTTTCAAAACATTTCATTACAATGTAATGTTATTTGACATTTTTTGGTCAACTTAGATACAGTACTATTGGGTTGGCAAATAACGTCGTTCGGTTTTACTGTGGAGCAGAACATCATCTATTCACAATCTCTATTGCACAGCGCAAATGTACAACTAACTAGCTCACGTGACAGGTGACGTCAATAGCACGAATTTGCATATGCACGTCGGTAACTTAGATTATTGTGCGAGCTGTGCGCTTGTAAACATGGAAGAAAGGAATGTCCATTTTCTGAATATTTCACTATTTTATTTCAAAAAAGGTAAAAAAGCATCAAAAGTGCAGAAAAAGATTTGCAATGTCTATGGGAACGATGCCTTAACAGAATGTGTGCGTCAAAAGTGGTTCACCAAGTTCAGTTCCGGGGATTTTGAACTCAGCGACTTATACCCGCTCAGATAGTTCAACGAAGATTTACCCAGCCGTAATAAAGGCTACCGTTAAAAAAAATCCTCTCAAACTGTACAGGATATTACCAAAGAACTTACAAGTGTAAAAGACCATTTGCACCAGTTAGGATGCGTTTCTCGCTTCAATGTTTGCTTGCACACGGGATGACTGAAAAAACTACTTTACTGCTCGCATTTCCATCTGCGACACGCTCCTTAAACGCTAGGGAAAAGATCCATTTTTGAAGCAGCTGGTTACAGATGATGGATTGTCTTTGACAGTAAAGATCATAGAAAAATAGTAGTGAACCACCACAATCAACCTTGAAGACGGGACTACACCAGAGGAAAATGATGCTCTCAGTGTGGTGGGATTATAAGGGTATCCTTTATTATGAGCACTTGCCATAAGCACTTGCTATGAGCACTTGCCACAATCTACTCAGACATACTGCTCCTAATTAAAAATTGAATCAAGTCATACGTTTAAAGTGTCCAGATTTGGCAAATCGTAAAGGAGTCGTCTTTTATCATGATATTGCCATACCCCATACTTCATTAAGAACACAGCAGGAATTGTAAAGACTTGGCTGGGACGTTTTGCCTCACTCTGCTTATTCTCCGGACCTTGTGCCCTCTGATTATCACCTATTCCAATCGCTATAGAATTCTTTGAATGGTATAAAGTTGGCTAACGACGAGGCTGTAAAAGAGCATATGAATTAGTTTTTCACCAGTAAACCTTATGCATTTTATGAACGTGGCGTTATGAAGTTGGTTGAGAGATGGCAAGAAGTCATAGAAAATAATGGACGATACATAATTGATAAGTAAGTATTTTCTGTGTTGGAGAAATTGTATTTTATCGAACTCAAAAAGAACCGAACGGACTTATTTGCCAACCCAATATATCGCAGAAGGCAGTGGCATAGATTGGATGTCATATATGTCAACAAGTCTTTTTTACGTTTACATATTTTATCGAGAAATAATTTTTTTCTCGAGATCAAAAGTAGACCAGTTTGAAGATGACTCCCGTACAAAATTGCATTGATGTCACGTACCATCATCAATACTCTTCCATCACACCCGTGAACACTGCAGTTTTTAATTGATAGCGTATTATAAAGTAAAAAACAGAAGCTATTGAGGACATAAATCCTTAAATCCCTCCAGCTCTGGCTACACCACAGTTGTTTTCCAGTAATAAAATCAGAGTTAAATAGATATAAAAAGAAACCTTTTTACACAAAAGTATTTAGCTGCAATTTTATTGTTGACAAGAAGATAAGGCAACATTCCAACTTTCAACCTTACCTGCGTCTGGCATTCAAATTTACTACATATAAAAAAAATGAAAAAGCGTTATGATGCGTACTGTTTATTTGATTAAGGAAAAAAAAAATATCATTTAATGAAATTCTAAGTAGTTCTAAAAATTAATGTTTGTGCTTAAAATAAAAAGAAAACATTTTATCATGCATAATAAAACTTTCCATGTATTTTAAAAATCAGTTTGACTAATTACATTTTTAAATGACAACTATTACATACATAATTAATTTTCGTGTTATAAAATGTGTGAACTTTCTTTTTACCAGAACTAGAATTCATAACAAACATCAGCGAAGTACTTACCTAATGCATTGATGCAGTTTCCCAAAGCAAGAAGCGATTTGTTGATATGAGCTCCTTCCATAAGCCTCTTCCCGGTATTCTATAAAATTTAGTTCATACATTTAATAATGTAATACATTCCTAAAAATTGTTTCCCATGAATCTTCACATTATTTGTGGAAAATAATAACTAAAAGATTTTCCAATTTACCATAGAATAAATACAATGTAATCTAAAGCACGAACACAATTAAAACTTAGATTATAAACAGTCACTTTTATACTATTAAAGCCAGTTAGATCAATATCAGAAGATAAGAGTAACAATATTTAATTGAATAAAACATGCCGTTGTTAGCAGGAAATGTTATATTCCATTCAAGCTAAACACTCATAAATTATAAACAAGAGAAAAACATTTTTACATACTAAATTCGTAACAAACTTGCTACTTCAGTTGAAAGCAGTACATTTCAGTATAATAAGCCTGTATCGTTTCAAGCAAAAATTTCCGCAAATTTTGAGACAAAAATGCTTTTTGAGTAATGTGTACACATGTCTTTCATGGTATAATTGTATTCAAACGCAAAGGTACACGGTATCACAAACAACATCGAGGGGGTTAATATATGAGCCTATAAAAGCCAAAATGGTGTAAGTGCACTTTCTGAAAAATCTGAGTTAATGCTGGTACCAAATTCTGAATATGGAAAACTACTTATAGGAAAGGAGGTTTAACTCCTAATTCCCCAAATAACAACACAGATGGCAGCACAAGATTATGCAGTCAATAAAGCAATATAGCTCAGGGGTTCCCAAACTTATCCAAATCGTGGCACCCACCAGAGAATCAGAATTTTATCACGGCACCCTCGTTATGTAATCCCATTATTAATACAACTCTTATTTAAAATTCACACAAATACTTTAATTGTACTTAATAGAAAAACACAGGTAGGTGATAAAACAAATAAAATTATCTTCAACATGCTCTTGGAGGTATAAGTGTGCGTTTAAAACGACGGGTGAGCCTGCTTCCCACTGCACAATTTTTCAAATCGTGGAATTAAGCTTGATACTGCAACTCGCATTTCTTTTACGACATTAATTTTCGAACGATATTTGCTCCTTATAACAGCAACTGCTTAAAATCTAGCTTCGCACAGATATGAAGTCGTAAAAGGAATGAGAACCCTTATAGCTTCTGCACTTAGAATGGGATACTCATTTTTTAGGTATCCAAAACGTCGTCAAATCCGGACAAGCGAATTTTACTTTCAGGCTGTTTTCTCTCGATGTCTCAATTAGATCTTCTGCTTGTGAAGTGAATTTTTGTGGAGCTTCATCACGGAATGGATCTTGGATACAGCCAAACTTCTCGGTTAGGTCAACTGCTAAGAACTTTGCAAACCAGTCAGCTAGTTGTGATAGGCTAGTGAAAAACGTCTGCAAACAATGTAAAACCGTATCTCCACTACGGACCATGTACTACTGCATTACAGGAAATCAATCTTTGCCTCCATTATCACTCATTTTTCTTTTCCACATCTGTGTATTCCTGATTGCTGAAATCTTCTCTGTTAGCTTCAATATATGCATGTTACGGCTCTGTAGAGAAACATTCAATGCATTTAGTTTTTCAAATACGTCGCAAGAGTAAGCCAGTTACAGTAGGTCTGGATTCGCGATATTGTTGGCGTTTTTGTGTCCATTTTCTTTCAGGAAATCGTAAATTTCTCCTCGCAGTTCAAATGAACGAGATAGTACATTGCCAAATGAGAGTAGTAGTAGAAGTCCTGCAGTAGTATATAAGGGACGTGTGCTCGCAGATTGGCCCCCAAATCCTCGCATAGTTTTTGAAAAATCTGGCTCTAACTCCTTAATAGGTTCATTTTTTTTCTCGAATTCGATCCAAAAAATTTCCATTTTTATTGCATTTTTTTGTTTATTATACGTTTGTAAGAAATAAACTATTTTTTAAATTAACCTTTCTTATATTTTTAAGCATTTAGAACAACTTTTTTTTTCTTCTGCAAATTGAATACAATATTTTACTTTGGAAGTTCTCTTTTCCTACTACATAATCACCTTGCACGGTAGTTACATTTACCATTGTGTATATTAAAAATACAATTACTTTACAGTTATTTTTTGATTACCATCACATTTACTTCCCCTTATTAATTTCAAAAAACTGTTTGACTTATCCATCTGTACTACTATCAGAGTCACTGTATCGAAGTCATCTGGAAAGCTTTCACTACTTTCAGACTCATTCACAAATATTTCAGATTCCGAATAACAGACCGAAGAAATTAGCTGCATACATTCTGAAGCAGCCATAATTTTATGGTAAAAATAGTTTTCACTACTTGTACATCAATAAAGCTGTCAAAAGGTCAGTGAAAGTCAAATACATGCAAAAAGCTAAGCACTGAATGATAAAAATTCGACGAGTCATGCAAAACATGTGATAAAAGAGCGCGCTCTTGTCATGTTTTTATTTTACCCAACCAGAATAGAACAAAATAGACTTTTCAAACTATCATTTAGTTGAAAGCTATCGCCATCTATACTAACAATTTTATATTAAAATCGCACAAAAATCGTCAAATTTTTGAAAAAACATTTATATATTATAAATTTTCTTTGTCTTTCTGCTTAAAATGACGTCTAAATCATGTTTCTATCTTAATTAGAACTAGAGATAGAATTAATTTTGTGGTTCGTTGTTTTGAAAATCTAACACTCAGACAGCTGTTGTCATGGCAACAACATCTGTGAAAGATGTTATTTAAGTCTACAGAGACCTTTAAACTATTCAGAAAAAAGGTAGAACTTGCAAAAATAAAACTTAACCTAAGATATAAGAGGAAAGAAGGAGTTGGATACTCATCTGGATGCTCTTAAAGGGTATTTAAACAGTTTATCAATTGTAAATCTGTTTTTAAAACTTTAAATGCGTTTTCTCCATGATGCAATTTTTCAAGATTTCCTGTATTTAAATTGTTATAAGTCAAGAACCGATAAAGTTTAAGGGTTGAAATTTGGAATAGATCTTTTTCAAACATTATACTTTAATTTAGACTCAGCAAGTTTGAAACAGATATTTACTTTTAAAAATATAACTTAAAAAAAATAGCTTCAAATGTTTAGAAGTTTTCATTCAAATATTTTTTATTTTTTATTAAAGTAATATTTTTAAATCTGCTGAATCAGAATTAAAGTTTATAAATTTGTGAATAATTTACCGCAAGAATTTTGAAGATTGACCAAGAATATTTTGAGTTTTAGCAATTTGAACTTACCCCTCTTTTTTCAAAAAATTTTAATTTAAAATTTATAAAAAATGTGTAAAATTTTTGTGTTGTGTATTCCTTTATTAGTTAAATGGGTAATCAGTACAAAAAAATTCTAAATTCTAATTTAATTATTAAAATTTTTTTCTGATGTGTCCTGGACCCCCTTAACAATAGAAAAATATGGGCAAATCAGTAAATCCTACGAATAATTGAGATTGTCTGCACACCGTATGGGTTAATCAGTAAAGGCGCGAAAACAGGCCCCGTACGGCGCCCGGGCAAAACTGGCAAAGGGGTTAAGTGGCCTAGTTTTTATGTAATTTACCACCTTTATTATACATTTTAGGACGAGATTCAATGGATGATTTAGCGATTTCGATGCTTCTCTATGAATGATACTGTAGGTCCATTGACAATGCGAGGATTTGAGATGAATGAATGCCTGTAGGATTCCATAATGACCAGACATTGATCGAGCACCATCAGTGCACACACCAATGAGCTTTGTCCAGTCCAAATTATTTCCCGTCATAAACAGGTCAAGGATATCCACTATATCTTCAGCCGTTGCTTTTCCAGTAATGCTTTTACAAAACAGATCTTCAAAGATAGTACAACCATTAATGAAACGTACATAGCTGATGACATGTGCATCCCTGTTGCTGTCTTTTTTCGTAAAATCGGAATCCTTAAAGACAGATTAAAAATTTCGGCAGATTTGAAATCTGCGGAAAATTTTACACCAGATAAATACCAAACACCACGGACACGGGCAACGCCGGGTAGCCATGTAAATAGTGACTAGTTTTTACTAAAAATGACAGATACAGCTTTCTTAGAGCACGGCTGACAACTATACAGCGACAACTAGCGAGATAACTCTGACGGCGCTGCTACCTGCACGAATAATCAGATGTTCTGAACAGTCGGGGGTGGGAGTAGAGGAACAGCCCCACTCTCGTTCGTTATTGGTTATTTTATTATTAATGAAACATCCGTAGGCGGGAGGGCCCCTCCGACAGTTGGGATGTGAACTGATTTTTGATGAGTGACCTTGACACTTTTTTACTTTTGCTTAGCAATATATTTATTAGGTTAGAGATCATGGGCGTTTCGCGGCACCCCTCATCTCTCTACGTGCCACCACAGGGTGCCGCTGCACACACTTTGGGAACCCCTGATATAGCTACTATTCAACTTAAAGTCTCTATATCTCACAACAATGTTTAATGGACTTGCACCACTTTGGCTTTAAACAACTCATATGTACGGATATAAAAAGACATCAAACCTGTGTCTGAGCAGCTCTTTCGGATCCAGCAAGATCAACCATATAAAGTCTTCCTGTTTTCATTGTTTGTTGATGACTATGAGCTGGACTTCGACGCTTCACCTGCACCATAAGAACTGCGTGTGAACGGGAAGAAGTTTTATTGGCTCCAGTGGATTCTTGAGTTCTTCTTTTGTTACCTCTCATCAGAAGGGACATCACCTGTAACAATTAAACAGTTTCGATTGGGTCATTTCACGTGAAAACGCCCATTCTGAAAAAAAGTTGCATCATAGCCATGGATTTTTTTCAGATATTTTCCTTAGATATAGACATAGTAGTAATCGCTTTTAAAAACAGTCGAATTTAAAGGGTTTTAGAACAAATGAACCTTATTTTTTTTCCTGAAAATTTGTATAAGTTAGCTTTATCCGATGAAGAATAGTTTTATCCTCTAATTTGTGCATGAAAAGGTATAAAAATCTAAAAATAATCTTTGCTACAGCCGTGGGATTGTATAAGCCGAACAAAAAAATTTAGTAACTTTATTTGCACGTATGCTTTTAAATAAACCTTAAAATATCAAATCCAAACATAAATTACAATGAACCATAAGCATCTACAGCGTTAATTACGTATTTAATTGTGTAGTGTTTAGTAAAGCATGCTTATGAAATATTAATTTACTTATGAGTAGCTATTAGTTATAGAACTCATGTATTAAATCTGTACTGAAGTAACTAAAATTACATGCAAATTTACTGTCGTCATTTCTTGCGAAGCAATAAGACCTGTAATTTGTTTCAATAATTAGGATATCACTGTATAAAATTTTTTTATTTTATTTCCAATGGCAAGGCTGGGTACAGATTGCAAAGACAAATACAACACATAGTACAATACAGTACAGAATTGACCGAAGTCATTGTAGCCTAATACAAAGCCAGAAGTGATGGTCACTTGTGAAGCGGCACCCAGTGGGTGGACCATCATTGTCCCTAACAAAGGACAGCACAATTTACATCCATGCCCTGACCCGGATTCGAACCAGGAACCTTCCGATCCAGAGGCCAACACCTTGACCACTAGACCGGTTGGTCGTCTCACTGTTGAAATAAAACAAACAAATGTAATTCTCGATGTTAATACCAAACAAAATAATTAAGTTTGATTCAAAATTTTATATTATGTTCGTGGTAATTGATTTTTATATAATTGTTCGCTGCTCGTATATAATACTGTGTTCAATTAAGTGTAACAGAATGCACACTAAATGATATTACTTTCTTATCGATAACCAGTCATTCTATTTATGTATGTACAATAAAAGCTTACGAACTAATTGGGTGTGTATGTTTTAATTTCATCTTTGGTGACAATTAACATGTAAATGAAATATATTTCCTATCTGAGTACTTTTTTCGTTAATATTTAAAATTTAACAGACAATTTTTACCTCGACATGTACAAAAAAAACCCCAGTATAATCCTTTACCTCTTCTGAAGAAGCTATTTCCACCTCTGATAGACCAGCTACCTGGTGGTTTCCTTTGGCGTCCTCCCTCAATTCCAGTTGGGCAGGGGAAGGGTTCAGGAGATCACGAATGTTCTCGTTGTAGATCTAGGCGTTATAGATAAGACCAGGTGTTAATAGAATCAAGTGCTCATAAAAGTAAGTTTTTCAATTTGAAACATACAATGATCTTAATATACTGTTTTTAATAAGAAAACGAATAATTTGGATTTTTAAAAATGTAACAGTAATTTTGAATGCGAATTTTAAGCACCTAATTTTGAGTTCGTTAATTGTATAATTGAGGCTCCCGAATGTAATATAATACGTTTTGAAATAATTCAATTTATTGTAAGGTTAAAAATGGGTATAATATAAAAAAAATGAATAGTTTTCAGTTATCAAGACATAGATTATTTAAAGTATATCATACGGTATGGGAAAAGAGGATAACTATAATCCCCTTTGAATTTGGCTTAAGCAAAAATTATGGGTCAACCGAGAAATCATAGCTTAAGCAATCGTTTCCAGGAAGAAAGTAGTAGTTAAAAAATTTAGGTACTCAAAAAAAACTATTGAAAATCAGTAATTTTCTAAGTATCTAAAGTATTAAATAATTAAAAATTATGAATAACCAAAGGAAATATTATTAACATATTTAAATATATTTAACTGTTAATTACCCTCATGTATGGCTTTCACCTTGTTGTTTCTTCACCATAAAAAACTTAATTTCTTAATTAAATAGTACTAAATTCACCAGCAATCACAATTAAATATATTTGAATTAATGGAAATTGACGCATATATTTATTAAATGTGTTCATATACTAATGAAAGACTTAATTAAATATGAGAATACATGTACAATCAAATGTTATACATCATTGAATTTCTAACCTCTAGATATGACATCGATACTTCATACATGTTGTGCTTCATGTCAACTTCCTTGAAAAGATCTTTGAGAGCTCGCACCATGATTCCTGGATCATTGTCCACTCCCACCATAGTATGGGTTTTTCCAGATCCTATGGAATAGTGAAAGAATCAGATTGCTTTGTCTTTAAACAATTGCTTGGCGTGTTTCATGAACGATAGACATCATTCCACAACTACTAATACTGGTAACAATTGATACACATAATAGTATAGTGGAGTACAATACGCGAATTTCTAAAGAATCGTAAATATTTACAATGATGGGATCTTATTTAACCAAAACTAACGTTTACATTCGTGTAACCAAAATTTAGCATGTTCTAAATTCAATTTAACGGAGCTTTTTATAATTACAATACATTTGACGAATTCATTTAAATTTGAAGATTAATGCCTGATTATTTAGAAATAATTATCAAACATCAATCTTCAGGAAGGAAAGGACGAAAAGTAAGTTTAGAAGCGACGAACTTTTCTTACAACTTAATGAAAATTCAATTTCATTATAATTTTCTTGTATTTTGCATATGTATGCAAAGTGATTTGGAACACATGGGGCAAACTTCAATGTGTGTATGTTAGATCACACTAAAAGAATAATTTTTTGTATAGAAACGTATGGGCACAAGTGACAAGCTAGACGCAAAATCAAGAATTGCGCAGGAATTTTTTGCATCACTATTTTAGAATTACTTATCTACAATGATTTTTTGCAATATCTGCTCGAATGTGTAACCCCCATCAATAATTCCAGCCTGGCAGCGTCGATGCATGGATTGCGGAATTTTTCGAAGGCGTCAGGTATTTCCTGAACACTTGCAGCACCAACAGAAAGTCTATCGACAAGGTCCATAACAGAGTCAATTTGACTCTCGTATTTGAGGGTCTGCAGATGTTCCCAAAAGAAATTGAAACTGGATAAATCCGGAAATAATGGTGGTCAAGCGAATGGTCCATCTCGCCCAATCCATCATCCATTTAGCCCCAAATGTGCCATCTAGATAGTTACGAATTTAATGAATTGGTAACTATGTCAATTCATTCATTGCGAATGAATGCTGAAATGGGCTGGCGCCACATCGTGCTGAAACCACACTCGATTTCGAATGGGCAGTATACCATCTTAAAACAATTTCGGTTGTACGTCTTCTAGAAAAATACGATAACCTCTTCCGTCAAGTCAATGCTGTAACATATATGGTTCAATCAGAAAGTAGTTATCAATACCCACCCACACATTAACATATAATCGTTCCTGCTCTGCATGTGGATGTGTAGCGTGTGGGTTAGTGGTTGTTCACACAATAATTGTACAAATTAAAAAACCCTCAGTTGTAAAACTGACCTTATCTATGAAGAGCACATGTGGTACGAAGTCCAACTGCAAAAAACAATTGCATAATTCTATGCGATGAGGTTAATGCGATAGGTGTAATGGGTCCTAGCGTAATTTTCTCTGTACGGTGAGTGATTTGATTCACACCTACGCTGCACTCAGTAGCTCTTGTACTTATATCAGGTTTTTCTTCAACCTCTCCTAGAAATGTTCTTCCGTTTCAGGAAGTTGTAAATGTTTTCTTCGACCCAAATCAAGTCTTCAGACTTGGAATTATCCTCTTTCATAAAGCTGGAGGAGCAAACGCTCAAACATTTTGTGATCCGGCACTAACCATTTGGGGATGCGTTTACGGTACAATCTTAGAGCAGCTCTTTCGTTACGATTGGTAGCCCCATACATTAAGTACCTGCCTTCTCTGAATTTGTAAAATATGGCAAGTAGAATTTAAAAAAAACTGCGAAACCCGTATTTCTACTGCCTGGAACAATATTGAAGCATGCCGAGTCAAACAGTGCACTCTAGCGGGCGGGAAAAAGTCCGGCGTCGAAAAAATTGTAAAATAATGATGTAAAAAGCGTTTTTTTTTCTTCCAATTTCGTACGCGGTTATTGTGTTTGTATCAAAACACTTCACTTGCGCCCATGCATTGCTTTTCAAAATTAATTCTTTTAGGGCGCTCGAACATCCCTTGAAGTTTGTTCCATGAGTTCCGAATCACCCTGTGTAAATGTGTTTGGTGATACAGAGTAATAACTATGCATCCTAATGCCCTAAAGGTGTTCAATCATTCCCAGTTACTCTTCAAACCAATTTCATAACACATTATTCCTTTACGTACCAGTGGCACCATAGGCGAAAACAGTTCCATTGTAACCTTCAACAACATTTTGCACTAAACCTTTCGTCGTTTTTTCGTAAACCTCTTCCTGTAAATAAACAAAAGGTGCAGAAATCTTAGCTATAACATTTAAACACATATGTAATGAAAATTGTCAAAATAAACAAGCATTTTAAAAGCAAATAAGTGCCTTTATCAACTTTTAAGATAATAGAAACGACTTGGTATATATTTTCTTGACTTGTTTTTAATGTTGAAGGAAAAGGGAAAGGATAAGTTAGGTTCGAGCGCTTAGGAAGAGAAAAAAATGAACCTAATATTATCATTTTTGTTGACTCTCAAGTCACAATTAAGACAATTACGTCTCAACGTCGATTTACAGGTGGAAAATAGCAATATATTCTATTAGGGTCAGTGACCGACTTATCATACTGCTGTTGATCTCCAGTCACTGGAAATGAATCGGCGGATGGCTTAGCTAAGGCATGTTCTAAATTACCTCTGTTCTGAATTCTGTGCTTAATTGTTACATTGCATACTTTATAATCTAGCGTAGTTCAAAATTACGAGATCTTGTCCTTGGATCTTTCACTACTTTATCGATCTAGGACCGTCGCCAATAGCCCTTTGTGTTGTTCCAGTGTGACGTAAGTTCAACTACATACTTACCTTCCATTGAAGACCACAATGTGAAACGGAATTTAAGTACAAAAAAATCTAGCACTGCTTATTTTACACACAATGGCATAATTACAGATAAATATTAACTCATTGCTTAGGGTTCAGTTGCCACATGATTTGGAAGTCGCTTGCTCTTACTAATAGTGACTACATAAAAAATAATATACACTGAACTGTCAAACTGCTCTCCGTGTGTCCTTTCAGACAGGACAGAAGCCCACTTCAATAATTGCCCTGGTCTTACTGACGTCACAGTGATTAAATCCTTACTTATAGTTAGTTCCTCACTTATAGATAGTTACTTAATCCTTACTTATAGATAGTTACTAAATCCTTACTCATAGATAGTTACTTATTTTATTTCTTTTTCGAGTACATAGGACAGCTAGATAGAGACTGATGACGAAAATGGGCTGAAGTCTAGTGTAGGGGGAAATAAATAAGTACACTAACAACAAAATGTTTTTATCCAGCTGAGGCATTTGAATTTAGAAATGCACGTGATCTATCCAATAATTTTAAGAGCTCAATATCAATGATGACGAATCGATGGTACTTACAAGTAATGGAATTTGAAACACAGGTAGTCCGAATTTTTTGCATATTTAGGGTCGCGGCGAATTTTAAAATTCAGTCTAGAACATTTTAAAATGAATTTAATGAAGTTTAATTATTATTGTTTTCTTTGGAATGGCAACAGCATAAAGCTATGATAGATTCTAAATTTATATTTTCCGTTTTCTTTTTGCACGGAGAAATAATTTTCCAACACACGATAGAAAACAAGGTTTTAACTTTAATTACGTAGCTCTTTTTTCTATCTCCTAGACCGTTAAAGATAGAGTACAAATTTCAACGGATTTGAAATCTGCGGAAAATTTCACATAAGACCGATACCTAAAATGTGTTTTTCTTTAAATAAATAAATTTTTAAATTGAATATCTCTTATATTTTCGCAAGAGAATGTGACGTCACGTTAACATTTGTGTTCCAAATATAAAAAGATTACATTTCCAGCCCTCTTACAGTTTCAGCGAAAGAAAGCAAAGAAATAAAAAACATTTTGGCTGACATTATTTAGTTTTTTTTTTTTTTTTGCAAAATAGGGTCGTTAAAGACAGATTAAAAATTCCAACGGATTTGAAATCTGCGGAAAATTTGACACCAGATATGTACCCTTATACGTTTAATTTTCTTTTAATAAATAATTTTTCCATTTAAAGATTTATATTTTTTGGTTTGCGAAGCAAACTACTACACGGGCAATGTGACCTCCACGAAAAGAACTGTCACAGGCAATGTGACTCCCACGAAAAGAATTGTCACGGGTGACGCCTTTTTGGTTTGCTACGCAAACCAACACCACTGACAACACTGTTATTGCTGTTATCCAATAGGCTACGAACTCCTATTTGGTTTGCTTCGCAAACCAATAACCCCACAAAAGCAACGCCGGGCTAGCCCAATACCTAGCCACCCAGTGGCTAGTTTATAATATTTATTTGTGTAGATATTTTTAATCCGAAACCAATACTTTTGGGTGAGGGGAAGAATTAAGGGTAAGAAACCACTCTCATACTAAACCACTGATTAACATAGTCAAACCTCTATATTTGCAATTCAACAATTTTTAAACATACTGGTAGATGTTTAAATTTCTTTCCTAACGTTGGCCTTTTCATTTGTATTCCATGAATGAAGAAAGATTCGATCATATATTGCACATTTCTAGTGCAACATTGTCAGAAAGAAATAACACATTTCACGCCAAAAACTGTGTAAGAGTGGGCACTGAGACTGATTGGGCGTGGTGTCTAAACCATGTCATGGAAACCTGCAAAATATTTATCCGTGCCCCTTTCCTACCACTCGGTACAATAACAGTTATTCTATCGATTATGATTTCGCAAACCGCGATGGAACGAAAGCGTACTCATCGAGCGACTGAAAAACAGAAATAAGTTCAATGATTCTCGCAATCGCAAGTGAGAGATTACTGAAACATATTTTGGGTCAGAATACCTGGAATCACGCTCCCTTTTGTTCTACAAGATTAAAAGTGGTAATATATTAAAACAAATTTTAGACAGGAGCTGATTCTAAATATCCGAACTGTGCGAAAGGAAGAGTTGTTTTCAGGGAATATCGAAACGGAAATTGGATTTGTGGGTATTCAGTGTGCGTGCTGAGTTGATAGAAGGGTACTTCCGGTTTCGAAAAAGAGCTTTATCTCTTGATTGCTTTAGCCTAAGGCGAAGGATTCTGTAGTGGAGAGCAATCGATTATCTTGTTTTTCAAACGAGGGTTTCGCATAATTTGAGCTTGTGTGTATTCTCTCTTTTTAAATTTAACGAGGAGTAAAATACACATATCAAGTAAAATAGGAACTGATACGTTGTTGTATGTTGAAGTGTAATGAATATAGAACACAGTATTTGCATTGCTGCCAACCTGTGTTTAAAATCGTTGGCTTAAAAGTAACACGCGAAGTCAAAATTTTCAAATATTAGTTTAAAGGTTTTTCTGTACTAGAATGTGGTGATCTTTAGACTGGTGAGAATTGTACGTCCATAAGTAATTTTTCACTTTGAATTGAGCTTAGATTTCTTCTTGAAAAACACATAAAAATTCAATACATACACGTTATAAATCGTAATTTTTTAATAAGCTCCAAATAAATACCTAATTATAATAACGTACTATTCGCTACAGAATTGTCTATTGAGTGCTTAAATTACATTTTTCGCACGTTGCTTCAATATTAAAATTTCCCTCTTTTGTGTTATGAGAACTACGTTTTTTGACTTCTGGGTTTCACTAGTAAGCCTTGAAATGGTATCAAGTTTGAAAATAAGAAATAAAACTAATTCAAATCTTATTGGAAGAGGTTTTTCACTAATGATTAATAAACTAACAAATCAGACAAAATTAAGAAGTTTAAAAACCAATTAAGTCAGAGCTAATCTTAGCAATTAACTGTTACCATTATAACTATAATTAAAGAGATTTTGAAAATTGCTAAGGATAAAATGTTTGTTCTGCAACATCAGTTTAAAAATACAATCAAGCTAAAACTAAGAAACATGAATTTGTAAATTTTTATTCTGCCTTTTGATATGTATATTACATAAAATAAACATTCATCGAAATATTGCCGAACCGCCAAAAATACTCAAAATTGCGACTAAATTGTTAAATCTCCCTTAAATTCATAGCCAAAAGTTCGTCACCCTAGCGGTAATACTCGAATTTACTTTGTAACTATGTGTAACTTTTATAATCTGCACAGAGGACCTGATAACATTTTTAATACATTCTATATTTTGATCTATATATGACTCGTCGAAGTATTGCCGAACTGCAAAAAATACACAAAATTGCGACTAAATTTCCCTTAAATCCTTAGCGAAAATTTGGTCACCCTAGCGGTAATACTCGAATTTACTTTGTAACTACGAGTAACTTTTGTAATCAGCACAGGGCCCCTGATAACATTTTTAATTTATGCTGCATTTTGATCTACATATGGACATTCATCGGAGTATTGCCGAATAGCCAAAAAATAAGCAAAATTGCTACTAAATCTCCCTTAACCTTTAGATTACAGCAAATGTACCTTGATTGCGCCAAGAAAGAAAATTGCGCTCAAAATTGCAACTAAATTTCCCTTAACCTTTAGACTACAGCTATTACACCATGATCGAGCCAATAAAGAATTTAGACTACAGCCAGTACATTAGTTGTACCTTGAAAGTTACAAGAATCGCGCCAAGAAAGAATCGCACTTGTTATATCTATAGCCGTAGTCAAAAGGTTATATTCTTAGCCAAAAATTGGTCACCTTAGCTGTATTACTAGAATTTACTTTGTAACTAAATGTAACCTTTTATAAACAACACAAGGCACCTGATAACATTTTTAATTTATTAGAAATTTTCTTATGCCCAACTACTGACCTCTTCTGTCTTCAGAACTACAAAACACGCACTAAGGCTAATTGTAGTAGGGATGCGACATCGATAGACAAACATCGGTGTTCAAAATTAAAACGTCGATGTTGATAATACATCGCCCAAAAACCATCGATGTTTTTAAACATCAGTGTATTTAAACTCCCCCCCCCCATTTTTTAAAACTGGTTTTGCAACCTCAAATAACCTCAAAAACCATCGTTGTTAAAAAACATCGGCTGCAATCCATCGATGTTTTTTAAAAACATTTTTGAAAACATCGACATTGATGTCGCATCCCTAATTTGTGGGAGAGCACCCAGTGAGGGACACCACCGCTAACAGGGACAATCACTAATATTCTCTAGACCGAGATTTGAATTCTGACCTACTAAGTGGCAGACAAAATTATACGATCATTGTAAGGCGTCTAAACTCAGCCACCTCCCAAATATCTTATTCCCTTGTATATTTGGTATGGGTAGTATCAATTCAGTGTTAGAGCTTAATTTCGAATTCACTATTAATCTACTTCCAATGGTAATTAAGAATGCAGTATTTGTAAGTAATTTCAGGGTTGACGTTTGTTATATAAGTAACTGGTACTTAAAAATAATTTTTATAAGAAACTGCTAATTAACTATATTTGATGACAATACGATCAATTAATGATTGAGTTGATTGAATGCCTAATTGAGTAAAACGTAGACTCTAAAAGAGCATATTTGGAGATTCAGCTTTGTCTACTAGCACGGCAGGATATAGTTTCGTAACTTATACAAATAATATAATTTAGTTTTGGATATTGAAAATGGGCACTGCCGAATAACAATAATATAACACTAGGTAAAGAATAAAATTCTCTTATAAGGATATGATTCAGTGTTTGAGTGTTTTGATTAAAGGTACGACTAGAAAAGAGGATTTGTGTTTGTGTGTGGATTTATTCGGGTAACATAATATTAACCTCGAAACTCATTTTCAAGGCTGGTCATCTATATGTCTCCTACTGTCAACTATGCACGCAATTTTTCTGCCATCGCGTTTGATATATATAACGGCTTCTCTCTTTTCCCAGACCAAACGAAACTTTTCTGTTTTGGGTATTTGATTTTTTTATATGACTGTGAAACAGCTTGCATGACACTGGAAAGATTTAAAAAAAAAAAAAAAACTTTGCAGTATTGTTTGATTGAAATAACTGTCGTACAATCCTTTTGTACTTCGATCGTTCAACTTGTGGAAGATTTTCCGTCATGGGTATTTGCTGTCAGTTCAATTAAATTCCGGGATAAAATAAAAAATGTCTGTACCATAATGAATTTTCGTTTTTTCTTAGAAACATTTTTGCAATAAGTAAATTACAAAGACATATTATGTAAGAAATTCATCTCTTGTCTAGTACGTTAAGGTGTTAACCTCTATATCGCAAGGTTCCTAGTTCGAATCCGGGTTGGTGCATGAATATTTGTAAGCGTATGGTGTAGTGGCAGCTGGTGCAGATTGGGATTCGACATGTATGTATCATCAATGTATACTATTAATTGATAGTATCAACTAGTATGAACTTCGTTTTCAATAACCTAACAATACTTTAATTTTTTTTTCAATTCATATTAGCTTAGTTTAACTGTTAACTCGCAAATACTATTTGAATTCGTTTGTATTACAAAAGACTTTAAGATTGGAAAACCTTTTTTCATTTCGTAAATGTTTTTGTCAAAGTGATGAATCTATATAAATAAAATGGAGTGTTTGTTTGTACATTGAATATTTTTGACCCCTATCAAGTTTTCAATCCGTTTTGTACTCTTCTGATGCCAAATCCGTTTCTTGCGCATTTGGTGTCTGTCTGTCCATCTGTCTATCTGTATTGTGTGTGCCCTATACACGTCCACACGGTTTAATATATTTTCATGAAACTTTGAATACTGCGAGTACTTATCTTCATTTAGGGACTGAATTTGGTTGAATAGTCTTTCTGTTCTGTGTTCGATTTTGTGTTTGTGTGTTTGTACAGTCATATATTTGATTGCAATGTAGTTTAGTTCATACATTATATATTGGTTTAGTGAATGCAATATTAAATACTAGGGGGCCCGCCCCCTTCTCGCTAACGCTCGCCAACCCCCGGAGGATTGCTTCGCAATCCTCATTGTTTCGCTGCGCGAACATATGCTCGCTTCACTCGCATCAATGAAGACATGTGTCCTAGCATAAGAGAATGTTTATAAAATATGATATTCCAAAAAAAAATATTTTTCGAATCTAAATTTTTTGCTGTTTTTCAGAAAATATATATACAGTACCTATGGAATCAGAATTCAAATGAATACTTTGAGCAAATTTGGCTCGAAATGTGAGCGCTGATTTGGAAATTGAATACCCAGCATGTTGTTTGTGTGTACATTTACCCCTGCACTCGAGCCACCCACGCCTTTTTATTGAGTTTGTTGTCGAAAGTTGTAGTGCAAGCGTCTTGTTGAACTATAATTGTTGGCACTGAAAAGGACCTTTTTTTTAAATGGCCCTGAAAAGATCCTACGCTTTCTTTGATTTCTATTATTAACTGCAACAGCTCGACTAAAATTAATTTTTTTTCAATAAAATTTCATCCGATAACGCTATAGATTCAAATGAGGCGCGAGGCTCCTACTAAACAAACAATCGCACAATGTTGCCAAAACGCGGTAACAAATAACGTCTTTTTTGCGTGCCACGTAAGAGAAATATATATATAGATTTCTTAAATTTCATATTTAGATGTTTCATGCTAAAACACCCGAGTAAGCATACGATTACTTGGATTGCTTTACCAGAATTGCTGAAAAAGCAATTATTTTTCCAAAAGTTTTTTTTAATGGAATTTCAGCTTTGATATTTCATTTATTTCCAAGTCTTATTTTAGTTATTTGCGCAATGTAAACGATTTCAGAATATTTGGGACAGACGATATTTTTCATCGAACGGATATGAAACGGAAACTA
This sequence comes from Metellina segmentata, assembly GCA_947359465.1. Classification (NCBI taxonomy): domain Eukaryota; kingdom Metazoa; phylum Arthropoda; class Arachnida; order Araneae; family Tetragnathidae; genus Metellina; species Metellina segmentata. Next base: position 56,826,351 of record OX375878.1, on the reverse strand, counting down.
GGTGTTGGTTGATCACGTGCAGTGATATTTCCTCCTTCTTTCGCTCTGAATTAATTTTTTGCACTTTTTAGTTGTAAGTTGTGGCAACACTCCGAGAACAAGAGATAAAATGGAATCACAAATTAATATTTTTAGAACAAGTTTTTCACGACATCTTTTATTTCGTTTTATTTCGCTGTTTTCTGTCTTAAATATTTATTATTTCAATAAATGTATTTCCTTCTCATCACACGCAACACCATCACAAAGTATTCGACTTAAAGTGGCAGGTAAATCAGAATGAAGCAAATTTTAAATGTAATTATGCCATTATTGAAAGAATAAAAAGCAAAATTCGACAATATCGCATATCTGATGCAAGAGTGCCACAAGTAAATTATTGCTTTAAATATTGTTATATATTTAAAATATTGTTTTATTGACTATGAGTGCGAGAGCACTCGCCGTAAATTCGTCAGTTTTATTAATTGAGTTGAACATGAAAAGAACTAAAGAAAGAGAATTTCAAATCTCCCTCAAAATCGTCTTTTGTAGTAGTAACCTTAGTGTCACCTTTCGTCATTTTGTAGCTTTGTCATACAGTAAGGGTATGATGTTTGTAAAATGCATTACATGAATGGATATGCATTAGTAGGATTTGTGTACAAAGTAAGTTGTAGAAATTATAAAGATGGCGAAAGGTGTTCAAATATTATTTTATTCTATGAAAAACATAAGTGATTATATATTTTGATCATCTTTTCAATCTAGAGTTAACCAATTCAAACCGAGTAAGGTCGGGTATTTTGCTAGTTTATAAATAAATTTCACATCATAATTAGAGTACATCGGAGGAAGTTGTTTTTATCAAAATTAAAACTATTTTAACAAAAGTATACCATAAAATACTGTTTTCCATTTTCAGTGATTTTATATATAATCAAAGTATTTGGAAAAATTATTCAGAACAAATATTCTACTTTCAATTTTGAAATTATGTTAAATAATTTGTACTGTGTAAAATTTTCTGCATAAAGTAGATGCGATTTAAATTACGTTACCCATTTTTCTCATAACTTTACCATGCCCATTGTAGAAGCTGTCCTGTTGAATGTTAGACCATATTTCTGCCATAAATGTTTACTGTTTTAACGTGGCCCCTTTTTATCAGCAAAAGTATGTCACAATTAATCTTGTCAACATTTAATTATTATATTAAGATCAATACTCAGAAAGAAAAATACGAAGAAAACGCATCTCCATACTATTTAATTGTACTTCCATAAAACACTGATCTCCCAAATTTTTAAATTTTTGACAGAAATGCTGCCTTTTTAAAAGTCATAAATGGGCTAAATGCTCGCTATATATCACGAGTTCACTTTTATCTGCCTTTCGTGACAAAGTGACTCCACCCAAACTTAAGGAAGTCAGGGACAATGCCATTGGTCAACGACACATCACTAAGATCCTTGCCCCGCCTTCACTTTCTTAGAAAGGATAGGGAAATAGTTAGAATACATTTATATTCTAACCTTGAATAAAGTATAAAACGTTATCAATCAGGGAGGATTTTGAGACATTGTTTTTATTTCTTTCTCCCGTTTCTGTATTCAAGTAGAATTTTAACCTAAATTGCACCCTTTTTGAATTCTCTAGATGCAAAATTTCTTTTCAAGGTTTAGCTAGAAAATTTGACCTACTACTGAGTGTTTAGATCAATATTGACGTTACCGCATCAAGAAAACTAATTAAGCGATTTTTAAAAATTAAAAAATTCTTACACTCTGTAAATATTACCAGCAGTTTACAATGAACATTTATACGTATTTAATAAAAATAAATTTTGTAAATTAACTTTAAAAACATTTTCAAGACGATAAAGTTTGATCAAGATTCAAAATTGTTGGATGCTTTGAGGTTTATGGCTACGATCGCTGTCGAACTTCACCTCTATTGTTCGAGTCCTTAATTTTGTTGGAAGTCAGAAGAGTTAAGTTGGTGTGGCTTAGAATTTGTTTGTAAAGATTAGAAATCGGATTAGTCCCTGTGTTGTGCTTTTGTTTTCAACTGCTAGGATCATCAAATTGCAGACGTTATCAGTACACACTGTTGAAGTTTTAAGGATTGGAAAAGTTTTTTTTATTTATTGTATTTTGTGCAAATAAGTAAAAATGGTCGAATGAATCTCCTTTTCTACATGTAGTACATTCCGCTGATTCTTCTAGACTAAATCGGAATAATAAGGAGGGCATGATTAACATTTTAATCCTACATCTGGTATGTTTAACTTTTAAACCTATCATACAGCTTATCACTCCTTATTTTGCTTCTGCTTTACAGATTGGCAAAACGGATACCATACTAATATTTTTAAAACATATTTAAAAAATAAATATCGATTTTTTTTGTTCTGTTGGTTTTTAAATATAGGGAAGACGGGGTACAATGAAACAAAATTTACTAATTATTTTTTCCTATCCACAATTTTGCATGCACAAAAATATAATTAATGCATACTTTTAATCTTGTATTTTCCCCATTTAAATAAATTTTTATTAGGTTCTAAACAATATCTTTATGCTTGTAAAATAACAAAAAGTAAATGTCTCAAAGTGTTTCATTGTACCCCGTATGGCGGGGTACAATGAAACACTCCAAATGATGCAAGCAATTTTCATCCTATATAGTTTATTTTAGTCACATTCAACTTCATTTAAATTTATGATTTCTCCAACAGAATATATTTCCTTGTTTCAGTTCACCCTCATTGATTAAAACAATCATTTATACAGATACTGCTTGTGTCACACTGTTATGTGTGGATATCGCATTCTTAGTACTTCAGTGATCATCTGGACCTGGAAAATAATCCGGATCATCGTCATCTTCAGAGACTGTAGGAGGCATAGTTTGTTTTTGAAAACAATCCCTTCTTAGTTTTTTCCCCTTTTTAATAATTAAAGAATGCAAATTCAACAGTGAAGAAATATTACATCAGTTGAAAAGAATTAAGCCATCTGAAGCACCAGGACAAGACGATATTTATCCGAGAGTACTAGTGGAATGCGCGGAAGAACTGGGGGAAGTAATTCACACGATATTTAATTCAACATATAGCACAGGTTGGGTACCAATGGATTGGAAGTTGGCCAACATAACTCCAATTTTCAAAAAGGGAATACAAAGTGATCCGGGCCACTATAGACCAGTAAGTCTAACATCAGTAATTTGCAAAATATTTGAATCTCTGTTAAAAAAGCATATAATGTTATACTTGGAGGAGGGGGGACTGTTATCAGAGAATCAGTACGGGTTTAGGAATGGCAGATCCTGCTCTACAAACCTTTTGAAGTTCTACGAAAAAATTACTGAGGAGCTGGATAATAAGAGCAGTGTGGATATCATGTACATAGATTTTCAAAAGGCTTTTGATAAAGTACCTCATGAGGCATTACTGTTTAAATTGGAAAGGCTGGGGATTCAGGGAAAAACATTAGTATGGATAAAGAATTGGTTATTGGGTAGAAAGCAGAGAGTGCAGGTAAAAGGAAATTATTCACAGTGGACAGAAGTTATAAGTGGGGTGCCTCAGGGATCAGTTTTGGGACCAATTTTATTTATAATTTTCATAGATGATATAGGTCAGGGGATAAAGAATAGAATCAGTATATTTGCAGATGACTTAAAAATATGGGGGACAGTGGATACCAAGTTACAGATAGAAAATTTACAAGGGGATTTTGATAAGATATCCGAATGGGCTGTAAAATGGGGTATGTCATTTAATGTAGGGAAATGTCAAGTTCTGCATATGGGTTACAGGAACAGTGGAGCCGAGTACTGCCTGCAGGGAGTAAAGGTAAAGGAGGGAGAAACAGTCAAGGATCTTGGGGTGATAATTCACAGGGATTTTAAAATGGGTCACCAATGTTCAGCTGCGGGTAAAAAGGCTAATAGGTTATTGGGGTATATTAAAAAGACTGTAACTTCAAGGGATAAGAATATAATCTTGCCGTTATATAAGGGTTTAGTAAGACCACATCTAGAATATGCTGTACAATTCTGGGCTCCATATATGAGAAAGAACATAGAATCAATTGAAAGGGTTCAGCACAGAGCTACAAAAATAATAAAGGGGCTAGCAAATTTCGACTATAATGAACGTTTAAGTAAGCTAAACATGTATACACTGGAAAGAAGAAGAAGGAAGGGGGATTTGATTCAGCTTTTCAAGTTTGTAAAACAAGGGGACACAGAGGGCTTAAATTTCAATAGGGATAACAGAACAAGGGGTCATGGGTATAAATTGAATAAGACACATTTTAATCGGGATTTAAGGAAAAACTACTACTTTAATAGGGTAATAGACAGTTGGAACGCGTTGCCAGAAAATATAATTAATTCAAAGGGAGTGTACGAATTTAAGACACAATTGGATAGTCAGTGGGAATTGGGGAATTCATAAACAAAGGACCAGCCTTGTTGGGCTTGAGCCTGTAGCTGGTCGTTAATATTTGTATTTGTATTTGTATTTGTATTTAAGGTAAACCCTATGGCCATGGTAAGGAAAGTTCGTTAAGCATGGCAACGAAATTTGGATTTTTCGCATTCTAACATACTGGCTTTGGCCACCATCTTTATTTGGCGACAAAACATGCCCCAGATACATCTTTACTAATGATTTGTAATGCGACGGTGCAGACAGAGAATGATGAATTCTATTGAAGAAATACCTGGGGTGAGTCATCATCGAATGCCCAATCAAAGATAAACTTCTTTTCTTGGGCTCTTTTGGCACGGAGTACATCCACAGGGTCACCAGCTGTGGGATCTTGCAGCAGCACCATCTGAAATACAGTTTACGTTAATCATCATATATTAAACCAGAGCCTTCTGCATAACGTGGGTTTACAAAAAGGCGAAATCAAAAAGCCCAAACGAAGCGTTATTTATAGCTTAGAATTTATTAATTTGCAATTTGCTTAATCAATTCAAAATTTTGTATTCCCGACACAGAAAAAGATGTTTTAACTGCTATCCCCTTTTATACCTTACAATAAAATTTCACCAAGTTCACAGATGATAATATATGTGTCAACGAGATGTGCTTAAATCAAAATTTAATTTTAAATTTAGAGTAATTTCTATGTAAAAATGTTTGATACATTTCCAAATTATTCAAACAGTAAAAGCGACATTAATAATTGATGCGAATGGTTTATCATTTTGGTATCTCGTAATAAATCGTAACTCCAAATGACGACTTCATAAATATTCAGTAAATCATTAAAATGCTGGACCTTGATTGCATTAATTATGATACGGTGATATGCTGAATCACATACACAATAATGCGTTAAGATCTCCAAAAAGTTTTTAAAATGTCAAACGCAAGGAATAAGTCAATATAGATAGGGTAGAAAAGGATTTTCTATTTTGTCAATCATTCATCTCAAACTTTTTAAAAGATTACATTTTATGTGTAGTTTAGATTGATGAGTGTTTTATAATAGTTTAATTTCAGTTGTGGGTTAAATATTATAAATGGCACTGAGAGAAATTTATAACTATGTCAGAAAACGTGTATTTTATAACTGTTTAAACTAATTTATTAGTAATAAAAATGCACTTGACTTTATATATTATACTCTATTGCACATGTTATTTGGATAATGTGTTAAGATCGAAAAAGTTTTGTGGCACAGAACATTTTGTTGGAAGTCTGTCATTTTCACTGAAAACGAACTTACAGGACATACGTAATCACTCCAAAACTCAAGTTCGACTTTAGTAAGATTCACCTTAGTATAAACTTCGGCAGTTTGTCACACAGCAGGAGTGTGAAGAATGTAAAGGGGATTATATGAATAGATGTATCATGTATACGTATTTTCGTCCATAGTATACATTGTAGAAGCTGTTTAAAAGTTGAAATGATGTTTAAAATTACTTTGCATGCACTTAAATGATGCTTGCATTTTTCTATGAAAGAGAAGTAATTAATCTGGTGTCTTTTTTCAATTAATTTAGACAATAAACTTGAACAACACAGGGTAAATCTGCAAGTATTTAAAAAACAAAAGTCAAGAGGTTTGCTTTTGCAAACCATAGTATCTAAAATTCAGAAAGCGTTATGTATGTATATATATATATATACTTAAATCCTCTGAGGGGTTCACACACATATCGTTGGTTTGCAGCAGAAACTCATTAGCTCGTACTTTTTCAGACGCTAGATGGTTGTTTCCATGATAATGACAAATTTATTGTTATACTAGCAAAATACCCGACCTTACTCGGTTTGAATTCGTTTACTCTAGATTGAAGAGATAACAAAAATATATAATGACTTACGTTTTTTGTAGAATAAAAATTTATTTTAACACCTTTCGCCATCTTTATATTTTCTACAACTTACTTTGGACACAAATCCTACACATGCATATCCATTCAAGTAATACATTTCACATACATCGCACAATTGCTGTATGACAAAGCTACAAAAAGACGAAAGGTGATACTAAGTTTACTACTATAAAAGACGATTTATAGGAAGATTTGGAATTCCCTTTCTTAAGTTCTCTTCATGTGCAACTCAATTAATTAAAATTACGATTTACGGCGAGTGCTCTCGCACTCATAGTCAACAAAACAATATTTTTTTACTTGTGGCACTCTTGCTTCCGGTATGCGACATTGTGAAATTTTGCAATCTTCTCCTGTCATTACTACAACGAATTTTTTTAAAGTTGGAAAAAGTTCTAGTTTGGATTTTTAAACATTATTATTCTTTAAATAACGGCATTATTCTTTAAATAACGGCATTATTCTTTAAATAACGGCATTATTCTTTAAATAACGGCATTATTCTTTAAATAACGGCATTATTCTTTCAATAATGGCATTACACTTAAAATTTACAGAAAATTTATACTGACTTACCTAACATTTTTAAGTCTAATACTTTGTGGTGCTGTTGCGTGTGATGAGAAGGAAAACACATTTATTAAAATAATAAATATTTAAAATAGGAAACAGCGAAGTAAAACAAAATAAAAGATGTCGCAAAAAATTGTTCTAAAGATATTAATTTGTGATTCAATTTTATCTCTTGATCTCGCACAGTTGCCACAACTTACAACTAAAAGTGTACAAAATTTAGAAATGTGAAATTAATTCAGAGCGACAGAACCAGAAAAAATATCACTGCTCGCGCGATCTTGTTCATTCTCGTTTCATTGAAAAATATCGTCTGTCCCAAATATTCGGAAATCGTTTTCATTGCGCAAAGAATAAAAATAAGAATCGAAATAAATGAAGTATCAGAGATGAAATTCCATAAAAAAAAATAATTTTTTGAAGAATAATTACTTTTTCAGCAGTACTGGTAAAGCAATCGAAGTAATCGTAGTATTCAATAGACATTCCAATTTTTCCAAAACTACCAAATTATGGTTGATTTAAGTTTTCTTACTCAGGTGTTTTAGCATGAAACTCAACTAAATATAACAATAAAGAAATGTTTAATATTGCATTCGCTAAACTAATAGATAATGTATAAAATAAAATACAATGCAATCAAATATCTGGAATACAATTCATGTGATGTCTATATAAACACACAAACACAAAATCGAGCATAGAACAGAAAGACGGACAGACATACTTTCGCAACCAATGCCACTCACTAAATGAAGATAAGTACTCACTGTATGCAAATTTTCATGAAAATATCTTAAACCGCGTGGACGTGTATAGGGCACAACATACAGACAGACAGACAGACACCAAACGAAAAAAAGGCGGATTCGGCATCAGAAGGGTTCAAAACGGATACAAAACTTGAAATGGGTCGAAAATATTGAATGTACAAACAAACACTCCATTCTTATCTATATAGATTTTAATACATTTAAAACATATCGAACCCCGGGATAAAAAAAGTGACATAACTCACAATTGCAGAGAATTTAAGAAAAAAAAAACACACACACACACACACACACACACACACATCAACTTAAAAGAAACTATAAAACTTATATTGAAATATTATCCGCTTTTTTTTAATTTAGAAAAGTATTTATGATAGTAACTTCTATTATATTCTATGGAATAGTAATATACTCTGGGGCAACTCATACATATTTTTCAATGACATAACATCACAATTTTTATTTTTTGACTTGTGTCACTTTTCTTGCCGGGGTGCGATATGTATGTGTTTCACACTACCAAAATGCTTAATAATTTTTATTTTTGACCTAAAAACTGCTAGTTTGTAAAACAATGTGTAGTAAAGAAATTTTTTATCACTTGATGAGTTTCTACTCTAAGCTGATGATGTACTACTGTGATCAAAAAGTATCAGGAATGCTTTCTTTAAAATACATATATAGTAGATATTGTCTGCAAACTTTTATCAAATATTTTTACGCTTATGTAAACCTTTGATACCATCTCAGGCTAACATTCCTTTCAAATTTAAACGTACGCATTTTCCCATTTTGTTTAGCCTTTGCCATGATAATAAATAAGTCGCAAGGCCAAACTTTTGGAAAGATATGTTTGGTGCTGAATGAACCTGTTTTTAGTAATGGACAACTTTATGTTGGTTTATCAAGAGCGCGATCTTTTTAAAGAGTTTCTGTAGTAGCACCCAAATATGAAATATTTAATTGTGTGTATGGGGAAGTAAGTTTTCTGTGGTTGATATTCAAGTGTATGTTTTTGGTTTACACTTCTAAATTGTTTCCATGTTGTAATATTTTATATCTGAATGAATTGAATATGCACATACCTGCTTTTAGACAATTAATTTTTTGTAGAACAGACTTTTTAATCAGTTTCTGTAATAATTCCCAAGCATGAAATATTTAATTGCGTATGTGTTTTCCGTACTTGATTGCCAGGTACACTTTTGTACAGGTGATACACTTTTGCTATTTGTTAAATATGTAAATACATACTTTTAGACAATTCCTTTTCTATGTTATCACCAATACATGTCGTGTCCAGATGCATTAGAGGTTGAAATGTAGAAGTTTCTTGAAATTATAGTTGGTCATACATACTTATTGCATTCTAATTATTGTAAAAAAAAAATAATGTCTTGCATAGTAATTTATTGAAATTTGCATATCTTGGACGATTTGTTTTTCATGCTGCTTATTTATATTGTCAAGAATCTGCCACAAACACTGCTCGCCTACTAGACTAAAATGGTTTAGTACTAGGTGAGCGAGTGAAGCGAGTTTGGATCGCAGAGCGATCCGAAAAGAACTGCTTTAGCAGTTCCTGTGGGTTGGCTAGCGAAAGTGAGCAGGGGCCGGGAGCCCCCTAGTTTGAAATGTTACAGAAAGCTTTTGCAGATGACTGTTTATCAAATACAAAAGTAGTTGATTGGTATAAAACGTTTAAAGAAGGCAGAGAATCACCCGTCGTAGATGATTCGCGATATGGTTGACCATCCACTTCGATTAATGATCAACATGTCAATCAGATCAGAAAAATGGTGCTTATTGATCGTCGTTTAAAAATAATAAACATCATTGAACCTGTTTCTATATCATTCGTTGAAACGACATGTCGAAAACGACACGAATTGTAGTTAGTTTGAAGATCCGTCACGTGGTTGTGGGACGAATGTCGAAGCACGAATTCTAAATTATTGGTTGGTTAAAGTGATTATCCTCCGCGATCATAAACACTAGTCTGCACTTCGTTGCCAATTGGCTAAGACGATTCGTAAGCCTACGTCATGTAAGTAGGAAAGACACCTTTTCTACTTCCATGGCCTATGTGCGATTTACTTTTCAAAGATCATACAGCAGAGACTTTGCCAACATGATCTGTCTATTTCATTAAGTGGTCGATGACGATATATCCGTTCTGTAACCTGCAGTATTCCCTGTATGATTTCTAACTAGTTTCACTTCCTTTTTCTACAGTATCTTTCCTAAGATTCTTTCAACCAATGCATGAGATAAGTTAATCAACATGTCTGTTGTGGGGAAAGTCTAAAAATAAAATACTACACTACTCGAAAATATTGTTAGGTCAGAGGGTTAATGGTAAAAAATACTTCTCAAATTATAAAACAGTAAAGTCTTATATGCAGAAAGCATGCGCAACTTTCCACTGGAGTGAAAATTAAACTTTCCTTCACACAAATGTTTCGAAAGCTAGAGCAATACGTTAGAGAATCTATGTCTAGTTTTAGATTTACAAAAAAAAAAACCTTTCCCATTAAGTAAACTCGCATTTTATTTAAAAACCTGAATTTTTCCAGACACTTTCCTTACAGTAAAAGATCTAAGATTAAAATCTCACAGATAAATTTTTTTTTGTTGCTATATATCATAGTTTAACAATACATTTATACTAACATCCTATAAATTGATAAACATGAGGCATAATTATCGTAATTTATGTAAACTGTAGCGAATAAGCAGACTGTTTAAAAGATATTTCCATCCCCAGGAAGCTGATACGGAAAATACAATGCAGTTAAGAAGCCCCTAATGGCATTAAAAAAAAACTTTTTTTTTAGGAAATAAGAGTAATTTAGATAATTCATGGAAACATTAGTAAACTTTACTTCAAAGTGAATGACTTTTTGAGGTAATGTGGTGCATGCATCAAAACAAAGCTGCGTGATACTTTAAATTCGATTTCCGAACTAATACTGGATGTAGAACTGCAGTCACGTTGTGACGATAAGACGAGTAAATAAACGAGTCGCAATGTTTATGAATTGCAGATATTATTGGTTTTACAAGAATAACCTTTTGAAAAACATAAAATAGCATCTCATGACTGATACAAATAAAAAACAACCCTTTACGGTGTATCTTGTGTAACTTGTTTATCATTTCAGTCAATTCTCTCATTATGTTTTATCAGTGCCCTTCATTTCATATTTTAAAAGTTGGTTCTAATGTTATTGGAAATGGAATGAAAATTATAACGCAGTTTATAATAGTGAAACAAAACGTTCTAGATAAAAATCTGGATTATGTCCAAGTGTTCATTCTTAATAGAGCTCAATTAAAACCATAAGTATTCGCTCGAGGCTATACTGTTTTTTTTATTATTGAAGTTTGTGTTGAATCGTATGGCACAAAAGTCATATTTGTCCAAGCTGCGGAAAACACGATTGAAAACATCAAATAATGGATATACAATCATAAGGAAAGTTTTATGGTTACAGAAGAGAGAAATACAACCAGAGTAAGTAGAAATCGAAGAAGCAAGTCTGTAATTCGTAGGTTGTTAGCTCAGTGAGAAAACTGACTGAGCAACAAACGCCCTAACTTTTTTTTGAATTTTCAAATAAAGATTAATATGCTTTACAACAGAGGATTTTGAATATTACCAAATCCTAGTTTGGATTTTCTTTTTCTAATATTAATATTCTTTCAATACCTGCAAAGTTTTATTCAAAATTTGTTTCATTATCTTGTATGCAGTTTCAAATGGAATATTTTGTGTAGTTTCTGCGTGTGATGACGAGAAATTATAATTTATTTAAAAAAAAAACAATATTTATTAAATTTACAACCACAGAAATCCAAACGGTAGGTAAATAGTTGAACTAACGTCACATTGGATAACACAAAGTGCTATTGGTGTTGGTCCACTCTCATAGAGACTGATCCGAGGATAGCACTTCATAATTTTAAACCACAGTCATATAACACTTGAACTGGCAAGAGCCGCGGTAGCTCAGTCAGTAACGCATCGGAAGGGTTGTGGGTTCTGTCCTAGGCGGAGCCTACAATTCTGATGATTGCGCGATCGGCGCTTCAACCTGTCTAAAGACCGTCGTGTTCACTAATGGTGACTGGGACACGTTAAATAGGTCGTGGTCACATGTTCCCATACCAATCAATACCTCTGGGGGTACCTGATCAGGGGGTTATCGGCCTCTGATTGGGATCTAAATTACTATATGTGTGAGGGGATGTATGAAAGGGACCATCCTGTAAAACGGATATGTCGAGCAAAGACGGACTTCCTCCCAATGGGGCTCAATAACATGGAAGGCGTACCCGTTCGCCTCTTGCCGTCTTCGATGGGCCTGGCACTCCTCCAGTCTGCCAGTGTAGGCATAAGAAACAACAACTGGCACCATACATTCCAAACTTACACAACGTGAAGAACTCTGAGTCTGTGACAAATTTAAAATGCACCAGCTTCCATGTACACCACAGTAGTTGGATGGAGTTTCGAATTCACAATCCTATATACTATTCCAAACGGGGTACCGAGGAACACTGAAGAGGTCAGTACGAAATAAAACTAAAGTAGAGTCGGTGGTGTTAATATGTAGCCTGCGTTATCCGTAGGGTTCTAAATCATAACTGTACCAATTGATGTGGATCGGTCAAACAGTGAAGACTTGTATAGAGAACAGATAGACAACAATTCTGCTTTATATATAGACGTGCAACAAAATGGAGTTTTAAAAATTTATTCGCTTTAAAAAAATTTAATGATGAATATTGTCAAACTACTTTATTATTTCCCCCTTAGAAATGGTGAAATTCGAAAATGTCGCATGCCTGGTGTAAGAGTACCATACGTCAAAGAATATAGGTTGGTAAACTATGAGTGCTAGAGTATTCATCGTAAAATCGTCACTTTTACTAATCGAAAAATTTTACAGTAAAAGCACGAAAGCGCTTTTGCTTTCCAAATCTCTTCCAAAATAATCCCCTCAAAATCTTTTTTAGTTGTTACCTGATACTTTTACCCTTCGTCATTTTGTAGTTTTGTCTAAAAGGTAGGGTTCATATGTATGCGAATCGTATTACGTGAATGGATATGCGCATATATACGATTTGTGTCCAAAGTAATTTGTGTGTAAAACTTATAAAAATCTCGAAATTGGGTTTAAAATTATTTTGCTCACACTTAAATAATTTCGCCTTTTCGATGTAGAAAAAAGTGATTATTCTGTTACTGTTTTAATCTATTTTTAACCAATTTTAACCCCTAGAAAGGTCAGGTAGTTCTGCTAGTATCTATATAAGTTTTGAGTTTGGGTTGTTTGGCAGTTAAATTTACATTGGGCACTGGAGCAAACAATGTATCATAGGCAGATTAACGTTAGATATATTGAGTCATACTATAAGATTAAAAAAATCAATCACTATAATATTTTTTTTTTCTAATTTTACCAACAAAGATGCTGGAAATTTTTCTATCTGTATTCCCGTAACACAGATCACTCAGAGTTCATAATCTACGACGCAGATAAATTCTTTTAGTCTTTTCTGACACATAGGTATTATTCTGTTCACTCTCTTTCAAAAGTCGTGGTGTTGAATAAATAATGCAAAACACCAGGTTTGGTTCATTTAGTACTCAGCTCGTTTATGCGTTACATAATGGTATGGTAATGAGAAATGGATCAATACTATGCTGGAAAGAAATACTTTTTACTTCAATGAACATTCGATTAAACTTTCAAAATTTTATCTTATTTTGCCAAATAGCTTAAAATAACGTGTTGTACAATCAACAAAATTAAAAGTTTATCGTAATACAACAATATAAGAACTTAAAAGAAACAATAGGAGCCGTCAAAGGTATTAATCCATGATACCAAGACTGGATTTCTTTTTGCTTTGTTTTATTTCACAGGCAGTGAGCCAAAAAAGAATTCTGACAGTAAAAAAGGGCAATGCGCCTTTTTACATGAGCAGTGTTGTGAATTCTTTATGCAGCAAGAACCGAGCAATTACTTAAATAACCAAGTACAAGTTCACTTTTTAATACCTCATATTTAATGTCTTAAGGGGTTATGAAATTTCCAATCGCTCTTTGTCTGTCTTTTGAAAGCTGTTTTGATGAGCAGCGATATTTTTGGATAAAAATTTTTGATATTTTTGTTCTAATTTAACCAATCGTTAATTTGGTCATTGTTTAAGTGTAAAAACCAATATAGAATTTTATTGGATTAAATATTTTTAGAAAATTTATATTCTAAGACAAAAAAATGTTGTACCAGAAGAAATTGTCAGAATGCAATGAAATTTACAAGGTTGGTAAAGTGCTTATGAATGAGTAAATGAATAAAATTTGAAACTGAAATATACCAACTTTAAAGAGAAAAATTCAAAAAGTGGTATTCAGTATGACGTATGACCGCCATTATTCCTAATGCAGCATGCAAAGCGCATTGGTAGTGAGTCAAACAGGCTGTTTATGAAGTCCTGCGACAGTCCATCCCATGCTACTTGAATCCTGTCACGTAGCTCCATCAGATTACGCGGTACGGGTGGAGTGGTTACATATCTTCCGATGGTATCACATACCTTCTCGATCAGGGACAGGTCCGGTGAGTATGCCGGCCATGGTAAGATATCGATGTGTCGTAGACAAGCTCTAGAGAAGGAAGCAATAGGGGGTCAAGCACTGTTTTGTTGAAAAAACGGGTGAACCTGGGAGTTCAGGAATGGGAGCGTAACTGGGTGTAAAATTTCTTGTACGTAACGCTGGCCTGTCAAAGAGCTCGTAACGAATATCAAAGGTGATTTGGCATCTTACGCAATTGCACCCCACACCGTGTCACCAGGTCTTCTGGACGTGTGACGCTGTACAACAAATCGTGAATCTTGGCTCTGACCACTTTGCCTCCACACACAAATTCGACTGTCGTCTCCACCCAGACAGAAACGGGATTCGTCAGTGAAGATCACTCGATGCCATTAAACACCCCATGTTCGTCTGACACGACACCATTCCAGTCATTGACGGCGATGCAATGCTGTTAAAGGTCCCCTCTCGGTCCGGTTTCTCTAGGCTTTCTCTAATCCTGAGCCTAGTCGACGCTTACATTTGCTTTGTTGTATTCTCCGATGCCAACAGTGTGTAACAGTAACATCACTACAACCAATATGTTGCGCAATCCGTCGATTAGACCATCCACCTTCTCGGAGGCCAATTACTCGGCCTCTGTCAAACTCTCCCAGTTGCTTAAACTGATAGCGAAATTTTTTCTAAGACATATCTCAATGAGAAACGATGTAACCAACATATTAGCATGAGTCAAAATTAATCTGGATGTCCTCTTATGCCCCGGTATGCAGTGCGTTTGAGAGCTAATGCTCAAAAGATTCTGAAATGTAATCATTTGCATTTCCAACGCAGATGTATCACTCTTCCAAGTTTCATTTATACCGGTTCACTCCTTCCAGGTGCAACTTGTTTTTGTCTTAGAGTGTATTTACTCGTAGATGTGTATTGGCTTGGTTTGTTTTTGACGGTCATTTGCACTTACGAGTATGACTATGTATGACTAAGGCATAGAACATGGATTCCGAGCCACTTCAAAATTCATGCCCAAGACTGAGATACAAACCCAAAGCTTAAGGTCTGTTCAAACATTTTGTTGATTTACGCAAGTGAACTACTTGATTAAAATAAGGTATGATGATAGTAAGAGGGAAAAGAATATATATAATTTCAATGGTATATCTAAATCATGATATGGTAAAACATATCACACGTATGTGACATGTGCTTAAATGTCACATGTATGACACACGTGTGACAAATCGTTTTTATAATACAACATTATATTCAAGAGGATTTTGTAATGTACAGTTTCAGCATGTACTTGAGGACTATACTAGGAACTTTCCCAGTTCAAAATCATTTACCAGGTGACAACCGTTACAAAAAAAAATAACTTTTTTTTATCGTCCAAAATAATTAAGCATAAAAAAGATCTTTGTGTGACATGAGTTGTAGAAAATGTAGTTCTTAAACTTGTACAGAGTATAATACGTTTTAAAATATTGACTAGATTGTAATTTGATAGTTATAGTGTTGGACGCTTAATAAAACCTTAAATCAATCATAGATGGGCGTTTAAAATTTGTACAGTTCATTAAATGAAGCACCGCTTTCAATGATGCTATAGGTAAAATCAAAATGGTAAGAAATGAAACTAAATTTATCGTAAAGTAACTATAGATATTTAGTTTTTTTTAATAATAATATAGGCTGATCATGATGGTGATGTATTAAAGATGTTTGACTCCATCCATGACGTTTGTCTCTTCTGATTTTGATTTTTGTAAGCGCCAGTATTGATTTTATCAACCATGGAGATCTCAAAAGTATTCTGCACTTATTATCAGTATAGATTTGAATCTTTTCCTGGAAATTTGAATACATTAAGCTGCTTATTTCATTAAACGGTAATTTTATTAAAAGCGGGCACTATATAATTTTTTTTACAGTTCAAGTCACCCAGCCTATCAACAAAGGGATTAAAGAAACAAAGGGTGGTCGGTAGGGGTGACATGATAGTACATAAAAGACCGTACACAAAGCAAATCATTCGACAAAAGATGATACAGATCATGGGCATATCATGATACAGATTAGGAAAATATAGCACGCAAAATATGTCACCATAGATCAGCGATTTCAACTTTTTTCATCTCATAGCACACATAAGCTAATTACTAAAATTCTACACCTAACTAAATACATTTTTGTCAATAAGACAAAAATAGTTATAATTTTGATTGATTTCCAAAAAATATTGATAACAATTGCTTACCCTTTTTACTCCCAAGTGGTTTTAAGAATACTTTTTGAAAACTTACTTAATATTTTGTAATACAAAGCGATAATAAAAATTATTTATACGGGTATTACTTTAAATTATTTGTGAACTCGAAACTAATCAATTGAAATTAAATAAATCTAACTTAATAGTCAATTTAAGCCGTTGCATCATCGGTAAGCCATTGTACTAGTTTTTTTTTTTTTGCATACCTGTTGAAAATCTCTGCACTAGACATAAAATAATGGAGGAAATACACGTTGATTGACATACATATTCAAATTCGTAAAAACGTTTTACAAGTTTACAGAAATTGAAAAATTATTCTATTCCCCTAATCGCTTTTGGTTCATATCTCTGTTGACATTTCATTTATCTTTATCGTTTTACTTTCTGTCGAAAGAATTGAAGTCTGTGAAAAAATATATTAAGATAACTCAAGATTGCGTGAATGTAGGAGGTTCCAGGAGATCCCTGTGTGTACCTAGTCTGTACTGTGGCCAACACTTGATACAAATTTGTCAATAAAGCACAGAATCCTAAGAGCTATCAGCTTTTGTTGGATAGGAGAGCGACCAGGATTACCATTAGTGTGGATGTTGTCTACTTTAGTTTCCGTGATACACGGAGTTCGTGACGACACGCTATATGTAGAAGGGCATCCCTCAAGATGTGACGCATGCATCGCGTGAGGAATGAAATGACATTCACTGACTGACTTCTTCAACGACACAAAAAAGCACTCGAAACAATATTTTATTGAACTTCTCGGATAAATATACCTTACGGGGTCGAAGAAATGGGGAATCGACGAAATGAAAATTACATAGATTTAAAAACGCCGTTAGTAGGAATTTGATTTCTAGTTGGAAAAAGGGGAAATCCAATCATAAGATAAGAATGCCGAAATTTAAAATGGAGTGCAATGTGGAAGAGATTAAGGGGTTGTAAAGAATACCTTTTCTCTGCTCCTTTGTCTATTCGAAAGGTTTTAGGTTCATTTAGAGACAATTTTTTCTCAACTTGCAGGATTTTCTAATCGAAGCGATAAATAATATAGCTGTCGATATCCTAAAATAGGCACGTACTATAAAAAGTCGGGTGGAATAGTGAACCACTCTTCTATTAGTAGTCCTTATTCCCCATATTCATAACTACCACTACAAAAGCTTGTAATTACTCGAACATAAAAAACATAACAAGCATGTATTCCACTTCTCTATTTTAAGTAAGCACTGTTAATTTTAAATAGCAGTTAGAATTATATTTGATGTCAATTAATTATTCCTCTTCCTACTTTAGATTGGAAACTTAAGTACATGTCTGAACTTTTATCCCTCTAAACTGTTATTCTTGAAATCCAGTTGGTAGAAAAGTAAATGAACTCTATATTCTAAACTTATTCATTTGCAACAAATCAATATATACTAACAGCGGCCGCGGCTTTAAATTGAAGCTTCCATGCGCGCGTACATATAATTTGCGGTGAAGCATAGAGTTCGACGTAAATTTAGTGGAAAAAATCGACTTTAAGGGGATTCGGAGCAGTCATATCTCCGTAATATTAAAATGATCAAATTTTAAGGAACATTTTCTCAGAATCTCCTATGTGTATTGATTTGAATTTTTATTTATACAGTTCATGAAGGGGACACACTTTTTAACACTTTAACGCAGTAATTTCTAAAAAACTTAAAAGTTTTAAATTTTGAGTTTTTTTTCTTCAATTCCTATTTTTTTAAATGACCAATTTTAATCCTTTTTAACAATCAAAATGAACTTTACTGAGCAGGTAGAAAAAAGGGACCTGCGTTAAAATATGTTTACGGGTATGTTACACTTGTAAACCAATTCTTTTTTTCCTGGCTTGAATTTACTTTGAAAAAATGTTCATTTTATGGAAAAAATATATATTTGGAGATATTAAAGTTTAAAGCATAAAATTAACCTTATTTCAAAACGTACTTTCAGACACTTTAACGCAAGATTTTTTTTAATTTAAAATTTGAAATTTTGAGTTTTTTTTCTTCTTTGACTCCTATTTGGATTTTGAAAATGACCAATTTTAATTCTTTTCAACAATCAAATTGAACTTTCCTGAGCAAATAGAAAAAAAACCTGGGTTAAAATATGCTACACTTGTAAACCAATTTTTTTATACTGGTTTGAATAGACTTTGAAAAAATATTTCTTTTTTGGAAAAAAGTACGCATATTTTGAGATATTGAAATTTAAAGCATAAAGTTATCCTTACTTTAAAATGTACAGGGATACTTTAAAAATTTTTTTTTAAATACTTCTACTTAACGCATCACCATAAATAATATATAATTTGAAATAGAATTATCTAACCATTTATTTAAATTCATAACAAATCATCGAAATTTTGAAAGATTTTGTGCAGTGGTCCCCTTGAAATGAAATAAACGGAACACGTGCCCACATATTAGTATATTATTTCTTCCAGTTGCTCAGCTTGAAGATGTGTTACGTGGTTGTGGGTAAAAGTATGAATCCTAAATTATTGATTGGTTAAAGTGATTATCCCACACCATGATCAAAACCACTAGTCTGCGCTGCCACAACCAATCGGCTAAGTCGATTTGGGATTTACCCTTCAGAGATCTTACGACAGCGACTCCGCCCACATGATCCGTCTATTTCATTAGAAGGTCGATGGTAGACCTATTCTGACGAAAAGGTTCTAAAGATATTTTTTAATACTGCCAAAGCTGGAGTCTAAAGAATGAAACAAAATTAATTTAAATACTACTGATCTTATTTCTTCCTCAGCCAAGATATCACGCACAAACGAAAATTATTTGGCATGCGATCAAACGATAATTATGACGATAGCTTTAGTAAAGATGAATAAAATAATTTAATTTTTTGTTTGCTTTTCTCTAAAAATATTTCATTAAAAATTAGACAAAAACTTACTGTTGACAAAAATATTCTCATATTTTGTTATAAAAACAGGAAATATGTAATTTACACTTTTTATAAAATAATTGAAGATGAAGTGACATACTTGTAAAATACGCGTTATCCCATAGAAATTTATTAAATTCCTTTAAGTATTGGCTCAGGTGTTGCTTCGTCATCTGACCATGGTTCAAAATTACGAGGTGTTGTCCTCGGATCTTTCCCTTAAGGGACTGATCCCGGACCGTCGTCAATAGCCCGTTGTGTTGCTCTAGTACGACGTTAACAAAAAATTACCATTTAATTTTTTTACCTTTAAGTATTAAGTAAATTATATAGCTTTTGTAATGAGAAAAATTCACTCATTACACAAACTTCAACTCATTCGTTTGTAAGTTAGAGTTTATGTAAAAATAAATAATTGTGGAATAGTTACATTTTGATTGCCAAAATGTAATCCATCGCTCTGATATTATTTCAGTTTATTTTGTGTCACACGCAGAAAACAGAATTGATTTATAAAAATAGAAATGATTAACGTATCTGAACGCGTTAAAAATGTCACTTTTGATCAAAAGTTCCAGACACGTTTTTGATCTTATTTGATATAGTATTTATTGATTTTCCAGAACATACTGGATTTTTTTTCTCTAAGTTAATTAGTTACAGAAATATTAAGATTATGATCAAGGCGGGAAAACCGGAAGTAGGTATTGAAAAAAACCGGAAGTAGGTAATGAAAAATCGGAAATAGCCATTAAAAGACTAAAACTTTCTCTTTTGGAAATATTGTGAACATTTTTAAAGAGAAGTGAAGAACAAAGTTGTTTACACAAACAGCAAATTCAAGAGAGAGCAAACGATACACCTCAAACTATTTTTTACTCTAAATTAATTTGTATGCATTATTTCCTCACTTCAAATGTTATAACACAAAAGGCTATGGATGGATTCTCGTAAAACTTTGAGAACTTGTTCTTTATAATGTTGTCAAGAGAATGAACTAGAATTATTACCCTGTTTTTAAATGTTTTAAATTATGACCATTTATTTAAGAAATAGGACTGTAAAACTATCAAAAATCTTGTATTTATTTTTCGATCGCTTGTAAAATTTTTGTTTATTTAAATATCCCTATGATTCTAGTTCATTTCCTATAAAAATGCATGTGGTTCATTTTGGTAGCATCAGTTTTCAAATTGGTTGAAAAGATCATGTAGCACATTTGATGTTTTTGACAAATTTCTTTAAAATTTCATACATGACATCATTTTTACAAAACTATTTATACATATTTTAAATATTTATAGCCCAATGTGCCATTGTTTAATAACACTAAAGATAAAAAATGTCATTAAAATGTTTCTATACCACATTTAAAAAAAGGGTCTCGAACGTGTCCGGATACCTTAAGCAAATACCTTGCTGCATAATATAAATGTTGGGTATTTTTAACTTCCTCCATGGCATACTTCCGGGTTCGATTTGAGTTTGTTGTATTATGAGAAAAACATCACGTCGTTCAAGGGTGGAGTTCAATTTAATGCTGTGCGTGCATTCGGGGGGTCTTCCAGTAGTGCATGAAGAACTTAGAATGAAAGTGGAGTATCTCATAATACCTCAATTTTTCAGCAAAAAATAATCAGAAAGACATACAAAAAACTTGAAAACATCAACCTTTTCATTACTAGTTACTTTCATTCCATCTAGCCTTATACCACAGTTTCTCAAAGCAGGCGTTGTTGCAACGGGTATGCAACTCAATTCCTGACTGTGTATCAGAAATCACGCGCCTGTTATTAATGAATCTATTTATATAAATGAGAATAGAGTGTTTGTTTGTACATTGTATACTTTCAACCCACTTTAAGTTTTCTATCCGTTTTTGCCTCATCTGAAGCCAGATCCGTCTCTTGCGAGTTTGGTGTGTCTGTCGTTCTATATGTGTTTTCTCATGTTAAGTCCAAGCGGTTCAATATATTTTCATGAAACTCTGAAAACTGTGAATACTTACATTCATTTAGTGACTGAATTTGGTTGCGTAAATCTGTCTGTCCGTCTTCTCATCCTAAGTTTGATTTTGTGTCTGTGTGTTTGTACAGGTATCACACCAATTTTATTCCAAATGTACTCGATACAAAAAAAATCGACACATCAAGAAGGAGTTGTCCAGGAGTTGTGCCGTGCTCGATCAACTTGGAATGGCACTGACTGGTGACGTATAGTCCTTAGTGACGAGTCCCGTTTCCAAATGTGTCCTGACGACAACCGCTGACGTTTCAGAAGACGTTAAAGACAGCGTGGAGATCCTGCCCTTATTATCACACGCCATGCATGCGCAGAACGGGGCGGTATGGTCTGGGGTGCCATCTCCTTTGATAGCAGGACCCCTTTGGTACACATTTCAGGCACACTTACAGCACAGCATTACGTAGACGACATTCTACGACCGGTTATGTTACCGTTCCTTTTGCGACACCCCGGACTTGCTACTTTTCAATAAGATAATGCCCGACCGCACACGGCACGTGTTGCTTTGAATTGTCTTCAAGCTTTCCTAACACTTCACTGGCCAGCCAAGTCTCCTGATCTCTCTCCCATAGAGCACATTTGGGACGTTATGGGAAGGCGATTGCAACCATCCCGGAATGTTGACTATTTAACCCGACAATT
Organism: Metellina segmentata; assembly: GCA_947359465.1. NCBI lineage: Eukaryota > Metazoa > Arthropoda > Arachnida > Araneae > Tetragnathidae > Metellina > Metellina segmentata. Next base: position 56,804,183 of record OX375878.1, on the reverse strand, counting down.
GGAGATAATTTGGCAAGAAGAAATTCCGCAGGACATCATCCGGGAACTTTTTCAGTCTATGCCACGCCGGGTGACTTCTTCCATCTAGGCCAGAGGTGAACCAACGCCCTATTGACTTCCTCCCTTTGTAACGGTCAAACTCTGAAATAAATAATTCGTTCTGAAATTTTAATAGTTTGTTTTTCTATGTATGTTCTTCACGTCCACCCATTTTTATCGCAATCGGACAGCTCCTTCTTGGTGCGTCTATTTTTTTTGTTTGTAATATAGTGTATTCGAACATAATATTCTTTATTGTATACATCGTAGTTAAGTTTAATGAATGTTGTGTCAATCATTTCTTTGTTTATATATTTAAATAAGTGGTATTCTATAACATCTCAGTAGGTATATTTACATCAACCATGATATGATAGTTTTGGAAAATATGGAATTTGTATTGAGTTTTACGATTACTTAGACTGTTTTAACAGTACTGCTCAAAAAGCAATTATTTTTCCAAAATATGTTATTTTTTATCGGATTTAAAATTCTGGTACTGTATTAACGGGTGAATAGAAGCGTAAGGGTGAATTGAAGAAGTTTTGCAGAAAAAATTGTTATGGCTTGTAAGATTTCTATATTGAATAAAAAATTTAAAAAAAAATACTATTTAATATCTCTCATAGAAAAAGATCAAAATCAATTCACCATTGGACTAAAAATGACTCAAACTGTGACATCAGAGGTAGTTTTTATATGCACAGTTGATAAAGTGCTTTCCCACTATCTTAGTCCTGTTTTCGCAATCCATCATTTTGGGGAAGCTCCCTACACTCATAGAACTTCGTCGAGGGTAGGAAGAGTTCAAAAGATATTTTTCTCGCGCTAGTTGTGTAATCTATGTATTGTAATGCAAAATAGAGATAATAAGAGATAGAGATAAAAATGTTTATTAAATTGTGAATAAATTTTGTATTTGAGAATAATTTGTATAGTCTAGTCTCATCTATTTATCCTCGACAAATTAGATTGAATTTTGGGGTTTTATGGCGAAATGTCCTAAAGTGCACAATCTGCGCCCTCTCCTCAACAGAATATTAGGAGGGAGCAACACTGACCCCAAGGGAATAGGGGGGGGGGTTGAAAACCAAGAGTGGGTAGCAAAATGCAGAAAAATGTGCCACCTAAAATTTGTTATGCCAACACATCCACTTGACCATGCCAGTACAGTGATACATTGTCGCGAGAATTAGACATTGTAAAAGGCTCTAGTTATAACTGACCAATCTAAAATCAAGATGATAAATCGTAAAAAGCCAGTGTTAGCATGTATTTTCTCAAGTCAGTGTTAGCATGTATTTGCTCTGCTCAAGCCAGTGTTAGCATATACGTATTTTCCCAAGCCAGTGTTAGCATATACGTATTTGCTCGTATTTCCGACTTATTCAAGTTTTTAGAAGCGGAAGAAATCCATCAGGTTAGGTACATCCAGTTTACTGTGCAATCTATAATTAGGTAAGAAAATTTAAATCACCATCAGACTGTTTCCTAATTGTGTGACGAACAATTGTGTGCATAGCTACATTTTTGTAGGTAAAATTCAAAAATTATAGTCACAGCTATACTTTTAACTTTTTATTAGTTGAGAAACAGGATTCTGGACGGATCCGGAAAGGGAGAGGACTTTGCGCCAAAACAGTTACGGAAACTATGTTCTAAGCAACTATTTGAGAACAGGAAAGACACGAAATCACACCCAAATCAATTTATTTAAAGAAGTGATTTACTTCACTTTCATTCTAACCTCTTCGTATGTGTGCTTGCTTCCCTGCTAGTCCCCTGCCCTAGAGTTTGCCGAGACTCCTAATGTCTTCGTAACGGAATGTCACGTCGTGAATAATATGCGGCTAATCTACCTGAGTTATAGATTGCGAGGGTGGATATGTTACCCCACCTGTATCGTGACTGCTCTGTGTCCAGCAAGCTCCGAGTCACGCAAAGAAATTGGTATGACAGTTTACCCCCTGAGGTCAATGACTTTTCAGTGAGGTACCTAAGAAGATAGTAATAAAAGGAACGTTTTAAAAGCAATGTCCTAACTCATATTGAAAATAAAAATTCACTCTGCAATATATTGAAAATAAAAGTTCACTTTGCAATATATTAAAAATAAAAGTTCACTCTGCAATGTATTGAAAATAAAAAAGTTCACTCTGCAATATATTGAAAATAAAAGTTCACTCTGCAAAAAAACATTGAATTCCCTTTCAAAAACTATATCCTAGTACATCATATATATATAGTTTAATTTAACAATTTAAAGGAATCAATTTCACTAATAAAATATTCAATTACACTCTATGACAAAAAATTTGAAACATCCTTAGGTCGGTTAACATATATGATATGCATGAAGATATTAAGAAATTTTCATAATATCAAAGCTGGAGCCGATACATGCCGATATATGATGTAGCACGGAGCCCATTTTACCCTGCTGTACTCTTTATGTGATACTATAGCAAATCATGTTAAGCGTTCTGCATCTGTGGTTCCAGATCCTCCTGGTGCATGCTAAGTGCAAGATAAGTTCGGGATCACTCTGACAAGGAAATGTTTCAGCATCACGAAGATACTCCAGTAAAAGGCAAGTCGTGTGTGGCCAAGCGTTATAGTGCAGGTAAAATAGCCACTTGGACATGAGTGACAAAGTCTGCAGAATCTGACAGACCGCTACAAGAGGGCAACGGCTATCATAACTGATAGCTATTGACACAACTACGCAAGAAGTTAAAGCGGTGTGCTACTGAACGGTAAACTCATAATTAACACACCTAGTTACCACACATCCTCAGCTGTATCTGGAGTGATGTAGCTCACGATAGTTTTGGACAAGCATGCAATAGCAGGATATCATTTTTTCTGAAGAATCCTATTTGGTACCTTGAGACATACGAGCATTGTAGTCTCTTATAACAGAACCGATTGAGCTCTACCGTTCTAAATTTACTAACGAATGGCACAACACTTTAAATCTTAGTTTAATAGTGCAGGGTGGCATAATTTATGGCAGCCCTCTTCCTCTAGTTGTATTACGAAGTAGTTTCGGAGTACAGTGATACGTTCACCAGATTCTGCAACATAGTTTTTGCTTTTATGTCGTGGCCAAATAGGTTATTTACCATCACAGTAACACCGGACACACGTGGTTTGCCACACCTATGAGTGCCTCCATGGTGTTTAAACCCTTCTTCGGCCAGAGAGATTCCCCAGATCTGTCTCTCATAGAAAATGTCTGGGATATGCTAGGCCTTCTAGGATATATCATGGATATAGAGCATCAGACTGCTTGGCATAATCGGCCACAGAATACTATAAGAACTCTATTTGGCTTCATGACCACGCTAATATATCTGCAAGTCAGAAATTTACAACATTTATGACTTAATTCTATAATGTTCTCTAGATTTGATATAATAAATATATATAATAATTAGTTTCAATGTTTTCATATACATCTTAAACGTTCAGTTTTATTCCGATTGAACTCTGACTTAGGGATGTTTCGATTCTCGAGAACATTACTTATTGGATTTATGTGTAATTAAAACTTCAGATTCAGTTGATGGTTCAAATGCAGATGCAAGTAGTACCATTTTTGCTAGACAAAAGTTGAAATTATCTTAAATCAATCTCAACTTAACCTGATAACGTGTAAAACAAAGTGGATCCTTCCGTCATAAAAGTATTGTTCTTGAAATAACAGATTTATCTAAGAATAAATCAACATTGAAAAGAAATTTTAATACCAATTGAAAAGAAATTTTAATACCAATTTAAAATGCAGAATATTTTTATTTTGAAAGGAAATTCTACGTAGTTTTATAATTTAATCTTTGTTTAACATACTGTTCCATGTCATAATAGATACAACGAATAAAATCGTTCGATCGTGAGACGCATTTAAAAGAGGATTTTACTCTTAGTAAATCAGAGTGTAGCATTTACACTCGTGAGACATTTTATCTGTCTGAAAGATATCCTATATAATCAAGTTGGTATTGTATAAATCGTTTTTAAAATATAAAAATGAGCTTATATATCATACTAAGGAATAATACCTTAGCGAAGAGGGACGGAATACTGCGATTATCAGCAGTAGGAAAACTCTATTGCACCACTCTTTCATAAGTACAATTTTTAGCTAATCATGCGTCAGATGTGGTAATTTTGTAGAAGTGGTGATGTGTAATGAAGATAAGCAGATAACGTCTCAGATTGGAATAATGGTAATAAGTAGCCTCTAAAAAATGACCGAATAAAAATAAACTTAATACCCCCATCACTTTATGCATCCCATCTGAATATGATTAAAGAATTACAGATATAATTTGCAGTCCTTGTTGCTCCGACATATAACAATTCTGCAAAACTGAGAAGTTTTGTTCAGTTGATATCAAAATGATGGTTTTTTTTTACTCATAAAGCAAACAAATGAACATGATAGTGTTATCCTTGAGATACACTTGATTTCCTATAGTATGAATGGAATTTATAACTAACGTAGCAATGAAGCAGCACAACGGACTATTGGCAACAGTCCGGGATCAATCCCGAATGGAAAGATCTGCTATGTAGTATAGGTTTAGTCAAATTCTGAATGTTTGTTTCCTTCAGATGGTATTGTAAAATGTGATTAATTTCAATCGTAATTGTCTTTTAACTTGGCTCTTCTTGTTAGAAACATTTTTCAATGGTTCTGAGTTGAAATATTTAATTGTGTTACGGTCGGGGCTATTTTCAGGCCAGTAAAATGTTTTATGTTACTCTCTCTGAGATATTTTTGCCCCTGAAACATACAGAAAAATGAGAATAGCTGTATAAGACGTAGAAAGAATGCTTAATTACTTGTGCGTCTGCTCTGATTGGAAGACAGGGACTTTCGTCAGTCTTTAAAATGTTATATGAATTGTATCGATAAAATTGCTCAGTGGACAGTTAAGAATATTTATGTATTTTTTCACATTCACAATACAATCCCTAAGGTAAAGCCTTCCTACATGTACTTGAAAATGCACCTACAAGTTATTTGGCCAAGTCGAAGCTTCATAGCAGTCAATCTTCATCTTTATAGGCATTACCTTTTTCGAAAAAAGGTGTGCAGAAACTCAAACAACTGAGTAAGCACCGAGCAGTATGAATTGCTATTTATCGTTCGTATAAACTCTGCCAAGTTATTTCGTGGGTTTATCCCAAACCATAGTCAATAGCCCATTATGTTGCTTCAAGCCATCCTCTGGCCTGCATCGGTTTCAAAAGGGAGAATATCTATGAAAATCATGTTCTAGTGCTGGACTATGTGAGCGTGTTCAGACTCATGAACTTTGTCAAGCCGTTCATCTAGGTATTGCGAATTAAGTAACAACAAAATAAATCTAAATTAATTATTATCAATATTTTTGTCAACCTAAAGTTTCCCTGAAAAGGTAGTTTGATTAAAAAAAAAAGTTTCAACCTTGCATAGTTTAAGTACATGGGGAAAAAATGTCAGCCATTAGATTGTCTCGATGTCAATTAATCAGGGAAGGTACACGTCCTTCAGCTCACGTTTAAATTAGAATTTATAAATCATGAGAAGAGACTTAAATACTCTGTAAAGGGAGACTTTCGTGACATCGAAGGAAAGTAAATGACTGTTCATTGCGGAAACTTTTCTTCAAGGGTATATATCCAAAATAGCTCCATTAATATTCGATGTTGTAAAATCCATTTATTTTCAAACATGATACATCTTCGTGAGCTACACCAACTACTTTAACCTTGCAATCGAATTCTGGTGTGGATTAAATCTACCCATTTTAATACCGTTTACACAAGGCAGCAAAATAGAACATGCAATGGCTTCGATATCGAGTGAGTCTTCCGGCTTCATTGGGAGGCCAATTCAGCTTTCAATTTGTCACATTCAGCTTGTGGTGCAAATAAAAAGCGCTCCTATCTATTCGATTTTTAGTAGAACAGCGCTTTTCTTTATTTCGTCAAATAACCCGTTTCTTTACTCCAGGACGACGTATTTTCAACTACCTACTTATCCCCACTTTATTTGTACAAAAGTTATCAATATTTTAAAAGTTCATTTATTAATAAAAAAACAATTTTTAACAAAATAGAAACTTTATTAATAATTACCAAAACATTTGATTTTGTTAGAGGCATTTTCACAAAAAACAAACCAAACACAGAAAGTGAAAATGTTACTTTCGCTACCCAAAAGCCTTTCCATGATACATATTGGGTTACCTTAAAATGCAAGTAGATTTGGCGCTTAATCTATCGGCGTTCATCAGTTAAATAGCATAAATCAATTCGGAAGTCATTCTGAGGAATACTTATTGGTGGATTTCTGAGATCGCATTTGAAAAGCAAGCCAAGATCAGAACATTCACAGTAAACACCTAGAGACACAGAAACACTACTCTCACCCTACATTTATTTATCTTGACGGAAATAGCTTCTCATACAGCGTCTTCGATCATACTTTACGAATGCTTTGTATTTGTTATCAAAATGTAAGAAAAGGAGCATAATTAATAAGGAAGTTTAATCACGTCACAAAAAATAAGTATTGTCTTTAGATAAATTTTAAAAATGTATTTTGAAATAATCATGCGAAGGAGATAGAATAAAATTTTAATATTTTAATAGCTGTTAAGTGAATCTCAATTCTTTTACTTACTATGTCTTGTGTGAGTGCATTCAAAGAATAATGTAACATTTTCATCAAGAAAAACATTATTCTAAGATTATTATACTTTTAATGTTATATATTTTTTAATTTACAAGCTCGAAATATATTGATTTCCTGTATAATAAAGGTTATCACAAAACGAAATAAAAATTACAGCTTTACTCAAAAAATCGTAAAAAAGATTAATGAAGAGCTTATATAAGCACACAATGTAGTGCGTGTGGTCAGAAGCGAATTTCAAGTCTTTTGGTAGTCATAAAGTGATGGCTAGAAAAACGAAATGTCATTGGATCTGCTTTTAATATGGAATTAAATCAATTATCCAAAAGATAATGTGACGCATGTCCCTATGAATTGTAACGGTCACTGTGTCCTTCAATGATGATCCATTGGAATATCGATAAAAAGGTTGAAGGATAAGTTGAAGATGAGGTAATAAATATTAATCATAAAAACAAGAAAGAAATAAAGGACAGAGAGATCGAACACAAATTCACGTAAAAGTAAATGGATAACTGAATTAATGTACTTATTTTTCATGATTTTATAAATAGGTAACCACAATGTAATACCCAAAACCAAGGTCTGCCTTTCGGTGTAATGTATAGCCCGTTGTGTTGCTCTAGTACGACGTTAATTAAAAATTACCAAAATCGGTATAATTAAATATTATAGCGTATTGGTATATTACAAATTTAAACATTAATTTTCACTTTTAATCATCCTGACAAGAATATTTTAGCTCAGACTTCTTTGTGCAGCCCTATATAAAAGATTTATTTCCTTTTGGTTTAAAATGCTCGAATACAACGTACTTTAAAACAAATCTGTACTTAAAATAAGCTTTTAAAATATCTGTACTGCTGTATGGTGCTAAAACGTCGAAGCTAACAAAAATCCAGGAAAATTTTTTTAAATTAAAGGTTTTTACAACTTTCTAAAACTTTTTTGACCACAAGTTATCTTTTACGCCTAACTATATGAAACACAAAATCCATGTCTTTAAAAATTGAGGTGGATCTTGTATCAAGTACTAAGAATACCCACTCCGGAACATCCAATATCTGTAGCACTAACTCGAGTCCCAGATAGAAAGTACTGTCCTCGGATCTTCCCTTCAGAACTTGATCCCGGACCTTCGACAATAGCGTTGTGTTGCTCCAGTACGACGTTAATTAAAATACCATACTATACCATACCCAGATGGAGAGGAGCAGACTAGAACTAACACGGAGTAGAAAGGTTGAGGAATAGAAAAATAAGGTTGGGTGAGTGCAGAAGCTGGGGACAAGCCATAGGTGCGGCTCTAGACAAGACTGAAAGCCTCATGCATTTGGTGTGAAGGGAATAATGATAAATGAGGAGACTATCAAAATACTTTTATAGTGAAGTTATTTTTGAGTGTATTTAGTATTCTAATGAGAGAGATAGTTTGTTGGTATAATAAATGGAGAGATTTTGTTGGTATAATAAATGAGAGAGTCTTGTCGTAATTTCTTGAGCATGAAATTGGTAATGGTAAATAGCAAACTGTCAAGGAGCGTCCAATGACATCCATGTCATGGTTCAAGAAGTGCACTGTATCATGTGTGGGGCTGCTCATTACGATTCAGAATGGCTTTCAAATCAAAGACCGTGTCGTAATTTATGAGTGGGCAATTGAGTTTCTCTCATCCATTAATATTCTATTTTTATTCGCTTTCGCGATTCTTTATGATGAGATAGCTCAACTCAAACTGTCATGGTAATATTTTCATCGATATGGAAAAGCGTGATGTAAATCCCAAACGAATAAAGAAATACGAGAGTTGTGTCAAAAGTATTATCATCATTATACAATGGGTTATAAAGCTTTGAAAATATTGCTATGTTGGGTTGCAATATTTTATACTAGGGGGCCTGCCCCCTGCTCGCTATCGCTCGCCAACCCCCGGAGGATTGCTTCGCAATCCTCATTGGTTCGCTGCGCGAACCTATGCTCGCTTCGCTCGCCTCAATGAAGACATGTGTCCTAGCAGAAGGGATTGTTTACAAAATATGTTACCAAAAAAATGTTTTTCAAATCTAAATTTGCTGTATTACAGAAAAAATCTATACAGTATCTCTAAAATTAGAATTCAAATGAAAATTTTGTGCAAATTTTGACTCGGAAATGTGAGCGTTGCTTTAGAAATTGAATACCCAGCATGTTGTTTGTGTGTACATTTTCCCAGCACTCAAACGACCCACACTTTTTCATTGAGTTTGTTGCCGAAAGTTGTAGTGCAAGCGTCTTGTTGAACTATAATTGTTGGCCCTGAAAAGGACCGTTTTTTAAATGGCCCTGAAAAGATCCTCCGCTTTCTTTGATTTCTATTATAAACTAACTGCAACAGCTCATTAAAATTTCCTTTTTTTTTTCCAATAAAATTTCATCCGATAACGCTATAAATTCAATCGATGCGCGAGACTTCGCGATAAACAAACAATCGTACAGTGTTGCCAAAACGCGATTACAAATAACGTCTTTTTCGTGAGCCACGTAAGAGAATTATATATATAGATTAGTTTGTATTCTGTTGCTTTAAACGTGTACTTTTGTTTATCCTTTTTTATCATTGATTTCCTGGGGTTTCCTAGCTCTATCTTGCCTATTTTTGAAGTAACAGCGTGCAACTTTCTTTATTTTGTATACTTATTTCAGATTTCTGTTGTGAGTGACCGCCATTATGTTGAAACAATTAGATATATTTTAATAAATTTGGTATACTTTTAGTACTCACAATAATTCAGACTGAACTTCACAGCGTCGGTCTGTGTGTTTGTCTTCCCTATTGACATTTGTTTGTGTCTACATTTTTGTTGGTATTGCATAGGACCAATTTAAACATTTTCATAAAATGTTTCAAATTTCATAAAATATATTCATGCTTAGTGAACACAGTATTTAAAATTCTTCGGCCTGCAATTTCAGGTAAGTTTAACACTAAAACAGATGAATACCCATATTTATTACAGTATTTGTATTAAACTAAACCTAGCAGTATTGGAGAAGCTGAGATTTAAGTTTACTTTTGCGGATTGCTATTGAAACACGAATTGTTGTATGTGAGTACTGTTAGAAATGTAACTATTTTTACATAATTTAAATTAAATTCTACTATTTTTTTATTAAACTTATTTTTTTTTGTTCCGAAATATAAATATTTTTCGAATATGTGGTACAAATAGTCTAAAAATAATAAAACGTTTTATTTCGCATATGAATAATCTATCAATCTTGTAAGAATATTAATGTTAGAAATATACAATCTGAGAGTTTCGAATCACTAAAAATTCATTCTAGCTATTCTTAAGCAACATACATGTTAAAGGTGTATTGAAAACAGTAATTTTCCACTAAAAACGCTGTTAAACAGGTGTACCATTTTTTTGGAAAATTGCAATCGGTTACCTTTGTTCTAAGACAAAACCAAGTTCTCTGTTCTAGAATATGCCGCTAAATAGAATTTTCCAAAAAACATGTATTCGTTAAAAAAAGTAGTCATGAATATCTTATCAAATTACTTTGTCGTCCTTCCCTTACAGTTGGTGAAGTTAGAAACTGAAACATACCTGTTGCAAAGTGCCACAGGTCAAAAACGTGAGTTCTAAAGTATTCTACGTAAATGTATCCCATTTACCAACTGAGTTGCGGAAATTTTACAGTAAATGTGCTTAAGAAAATATGCATTCCTAATCGTTCATAAACTCAAAATTGACTTTTGTTGTAGTCACATCATCTATCACCTTTTGCAGTTTTGTCTTACAATAGAGGTGCGATGTACGTGAAATGGACTGTATAAATGGATATGCATTTATACGATTTGAACATCCAAAGTAAATTGAGAAATTGTTAAGAAGAACAAACTGCGTTAAAAATTACGTTTAGTCAAAACTCACAAATAAATTTCGATCAATCAAATTTAAATATCAAAAATCACTTAAAAGGATATTTATATATTTCCACGAAAGTAGTTGTACTGGTCACTTTTTTCATCTACACTTGATCAATTCAACCCAAGTAACTCCGAGTATTCGCAAGTAAAAAATAAAAATTCCTCAAAGGTGTCAAGAACGTACTCAGCGTTTTTAATTTAAAAATTCCATCAACATAATCAATGCTCTAATAAACAGATAAAGAATTAGTTTTGATACAATATTCTTGATCTTTAAAAAATATATATATTTTTGTACAAATATATTCTATCCTACATACACATTGCAAACAGAAAATTTTTATCACTATATATGATGCAGTCACAATCAACTATTCGGTTTGGACCATGGAAAACGTTATCCTCAGCAAAATTTTGCAGATAGTTTGCGTGCTGAAAGCAATAATATCATCAGGTTCAGTTAACAGCCTCTTTACTTCCAGTATAAAATATATGTATAAATATTTGAGTATCCTTATTCGAATAATAATAAAATAAAAGAACTTGACCTTCTATATCAAGGAAATAAAGAGGACTAGACCTTATTTTTTTAAGGAATTTTGAGTAATGCAAAACTAATTTTGATAGAAAGGGCTTCACACCAATTCCTTTTCAAGATATGATTTAATTCATATAATTACGATAAATCAACGTGTCATTGTTGTAGTGATCTTTCGCATCTTTCATCTGTCATCGGGCACGAAACAATACTCATTGTTACTCTATACACTATAAAGATCCTCCGAAACTCCAGGAAGATCGAACATTACAAAATATTTAGTATAAATATTTTGTTGGGAAAAAGAAATCGTACGAAGTATCATACTTAAATACTTGTTAAATGGTTAGGGTTATGAACCAAACAGACACCAATTATTTTATAAATACTAGGGGCTCCGTCGCCTTTTCGCTTACGCTCGCCAACCCCCGGGATAGCTACACAATCCCATTCGGTTTTCTTTGCAAACCAACACTCCTTTCGCAAGTGATTTCCCTTTTTGTAACCTTAACACTTAATGCACCCTAAAATATGAGCCGCATCAGTAAAAAACCTTCTCTATCTTGTTCCCTGTACTATTTTGGATAAACAGTGTAAATCTCGTAATTTTGTGATCCGTACTTTCTCGGTAAACTGTCAACGGCCAAATAAAAAAAATGGCTGTTATGGTAATATTTCGCAAGCGTCTTCCATTTTCACAACGTCACATATTTTCACCTGTGCTAAGCCAGTTAGAAGATTGTAACGTTTTTCTCCGCGAAGAAAAATATGTACACTATCGCGAAATTATACTTTTCGTCGCATCAAATTTATTTATGAACCAATTTTAATAATACGTTAAGAAAAAGTGCATTCTAAGGTTTCCAGTGATGTTTTCAAATTTAATAACTAATAGGGGAACGGTGGGTAAGTGTACGCGGGAAAAAAATACGCAGGGAAATTTCACCTTGTTGACAACACTGCATACAATCGCCCCTGTGACGTTTAGTTCTGCTGCTACAGTGTAGATTACAACTTATCAACATCGATTTTTTACAATTCGCTATCAATTTAAAAGGTAAAATTCAGTTTTCTCACTTTTTTTTAATCTTTTGATCATAGAACACAAGTGTTTGTCATTATATAGAGCGAAATAATTGTTATAAACTTATTTCAGATTAAAGTATATGTCATAAGCAACAAGTTGGTGTAGCTAGAGTTTATCTATCTGTGACATGCTGTCATCTAGCAGCGGTTTAGTCAAGCGCAAACGAGGAGGCCAAGAGTTTGCGCGCAATGGGTTTTCACTGATAAATCTAAGCCTCCATAAGCTTACGTTAACTTTTACTTCATTTCTTTTCTTTCAAATCAATAAAATAATTGTCTAAGTGCATAAGTGAAAAAACCCTGAGTAAAATTTTAACTGGGTCTGTAAATCCAAATGCGGAAGCAGGCGGAACGTTGTCAGAACAAGAAACTACGCCTAGCCATGTAGAAAATTCTACCTGCAGTAAAATTAATGTTAGCATTCATTCAATTTTACCGCTTCCAAAGCAAAATAATACGAAAATGTGAACCAGAAAAAGAAGAGATCTGCGCTTAAGTCTGAAATCATGACATCTTCGCCTATTAAAGCCCTTTTGGAAGATAACGAAAAAAAGCAAAAGGTAAAGATTCTTAACAAATCATAAAAGGGAATTGAGAGGGTAAATATAAAACGAACAAAAAAGAAACAAAACGTAAGAAAAAGGATTGACTTTTTCTTATGACGACCAACAACCATCAACGAGCTTAACCAAGCCTATGTTTTTCTGCTGAAGATGATGATACTTTAGTTATTTGCCTAGGATGTGACAATCCTTATAACGAAGATTTGATTCAATGTGGATTATACAAAGATTGGTGGCACGAGGATTGCAGTGCATACGAAGGCAATAGGCCTTTTGTATGCGACTATTGTTAGGACAGATCCGGTGCGTACTCTTGGCCACCCTACCTGCGTACTCTTACCCTCCATGTAGGGCAAGAGTACGCAATTTTCATTTTTTAATTTCATATTTTTCATACTTAAATGATAAAAGAAAAAATCATGTAGCCTGAATTTATTGATTCACAGTTATATAAAGTACATTGTGTAAAATTTTAAAGCCTATATCTTAATTACTTTACTTTTTATAAATAAAAAACCCCTAAGTGCATAATCATACCCTCCTTTTCTCCTAGTATTAAGCTATAGATATGACAATTTAAAAAAAACCCATAAATGTCCCAATTTTTACCAAATTTAAAAAATAGATTATCAGGAAATAAATTAAAATTTCTAAAAAAATCGTGACGTGATATAAAAATTGACGTTTAGAGGTACTCCAAAAACTGCTGAAGACTAAAAAATTGTACGTCTTTTGCTCACTCGCGTTAGAAATTTCGCCTTTTTCGACTTTGACACTTAATGCACCCTAAACTAATACCCGCATCGGTAAAAAATCTTCTCCGTTTTGTTCCCTGTTCAATTTTGAACAAACCATGTTAATTTCGTAATTTTCTGAACCGTACTTTCTACGAGAAACTGTCTACGAATCGAGCGAAAAAAGTGAGTTTTCCGGCGGCTGCAATGGTAACTTTCTTTTAATATAGCTTTGAGACAGATTATATCATGTTGATCAATATCGAGTGGTGTAGTGAAATAAAAGCAATTATTGAATATTTAAAAAAGTGTAGCTGATTATTTTGGGACTTTTTTCGAATTTTTTCTCAAAAGGAAGTATTGCAGCAGATAATATTGTTATCCCACTTAAGCTTTGTATTTTTGTTTACAGAACAAATCTTTTTCTGTTTCAACGTCAGTTTTAATTAAGTGTTTTTGAGTGACCCAGAAAGAATATTACTGAACTCTAGAAATATTTCAACACGATAATAGGTGCTTTTAGTCATAAATACGTAGTTGTAAACAATAATACAGGATGATTCATAAAAGATGGGAAAAACTTTAAGAGGTAATAGTACACATCCAAATAAACAACTTTCATCAAAAAATGCATGGTTTGGAATAAAACGCAAAGGTGCTGGCGCATTTGAAAACTTGATCCTTGCAAATGTCAAAGCTCCATTCTTGTTGCGAGTTATTGGTAGAAGAACTACAGTAATAGCATGCAAATGTGATATGGGGGGGGGGATAAGAACTCGCATGCAAATTTTCGCCTCAATTAATACATTAAAGCAGCTGATCCGAGTGTGCAACTGTCAATCACGGTAGGAACATATCGGAAGATGTTGCCCTTCACTAATAAGGAAAAGGCTGATATGCATTTTATCTACGGACTTGCAAATGGAAATGACTCAGAGGCTCAACGATTGTACAGGCAGTTGCCCGACCGTAAAACATTTTAGCGCTTGCACCAACAGTTGTGCGAGACAGGATCTTTTCTCGCTTCCCGGTCGGATGCAGGTCGTGCAAAGACGGACAGAACGTCAGTCGTGGAAGAAGTCATTCTGTATATGGTGGCTGATCAGCCAAGTACAAGTACCCGCACAGTGGCTAGGCAGTTACATGTATCACAATACACGACATGGCGAGTACTGAATTCTGAGCGTTTGCATTCTTACCATGTTCAACGTGTTCATGAACTGACTCAAAACAGTTATCATCGTCGTGTGGAATTCGCTTGCTGGTTTCTACAGAAGAGCACAGAAAATCCAGATTTTATGGCAACTGTGCTTTTCACTGATGAATGTACATTTACACGTGAACGTGCATTTAACACCCACAATCAACATGTTTGGGCGGATGTAAATTCACATGTCACTTATTCACATGCTCATCAGCGGCGCTTTTCTATCAATATTTGTGCAGGAATAATCGGAGACCACCTACTCGGACCTTATCTTCTGCCAGAAAGCCTTGACGGGAAGAAATGCCTCACATTTCTGCAACAGGTGCTGCCAGTCAAGTTGAAGGACGTTCCCACACACATCAAGAATGTAATATGGTTCCAGCAAGGTGGAGCACCAACCCATTATGCACAAGAGGTGCGAAACTATCTGGATTTAACTTTTCCGAACCGATGGATTGGCGAGGTGGTCCAGTAGCTTGGCCACCACTCTTGCCAGATCTTTCATGAAATGATTTCTTTTAGTGGGGTCAGCTGAAGGCTCTAGTGTATGAGACCCCCGTTGAATCTACAGAAGATCTCGTCGCCAGACTTTCAGCCGCTGCAGTGGAAATCCGCGATATGAATGGCGTTTTTCAGAAAGTTCGCCAATCCTCTCTTCGCCGTTGTGCCTCATGCATAGCCACTGCTGGTCACTGTTTTGAACACTAATTATAATCACATGTAATTAAACTTGGTTCTGTCGTTTATTCTCTCTGTGTGTTTATGTCTCTTATAACAACAACACCTTAGGCGCCCTCTAGCACCTTTGCGTTTTAATTCTGACCATGCATTCTTTGATGAAAGTTGTTTGTTTGGATGTGTACTATCACCGCTTAAAGTTGTGCTCATCTTTTAAGAATCCTTCTGTTTACAATGTCTATGGAATTTGTTGTGCACACATCTCTAATAACTTATCTAGTGAATAATAGTTAAAAGATATGCAGCTGCTGCCTAACTTGTCTAGCCGTTGTTGCTTTTGTATGCCAACCAGTAGTTCCCGGGTTTTAATCTAGGTTTGTAAACACTTGTATGTTTGTGATCGTGCATGTTTGGAGCACTGTCGGCTCGCCCGTTGAGTGCTCCTTCAGAAATAGCTGTGATTTCACCCCTTGTAGATCCGAAAGCCGAAGAGATCAGTGGTTGAGCAATAGAAATAAATTAAGAAATTTGCAGAATAAAGAAAATCAAAACCAAAAATAGAGACAAAATAAAAAGTTATAAAGGAATTAGGAGATAAAGCTATTAACAAATTGATTAGTTAAAAGTCAGAAAGATATTCAGCAATCACTGAAGCTTAAAAACATTTTAAGTAAAACAATTAGTGCAATATTAAATTCACCTTGGGATCTCATAACTAAAATCCGAAGCAAAAAGCGGCATAGATTTAAGGTTGAAGGATCATTCAGTGTTATGTTGAAAGCAGGCTTTGCACAGGGGGTGGATATAACTACGTGATTAGCTTGACATTTTATCGAAATCGATGACTGGAAAAAGTGGGTCATGACCAATGGTGATTCGTGACCAAAAACAATCGTCCTTGTGAGAATCCCGTCACTGAACGAAAGGACATTACCTAAGTCCATGATTAAGAGTTCACTTTTGCTAAAAGGATTCACCTGCTTGATGATTTTGATTTACTCGATAAAACTTCCAATCTCAACATAGTACAGCAGCGTTTAATTTGAAATAGTACACTACTCAATTTATTTAACTTAAGAATGAATTATTAGTTTACGATAAAATTATTAATCTAAAACATAAAACTACCCCTTAGAATTGCGAGATTTGTATCCATTGCATTTCATTTTTATAAATTTATTGATTTTTATAGACTAAAAGGTAAAAACCAAACCTTATCAAATCATCGCACTCTCACGACCATATTAATAACACCAAGTAGCATGTATTACATACTTGAAATTTTTATCTAACCGTTGCTTGATCCTATGGGGTTCCTTGTAAAAAGTGTTCAATAGATTGTACCGGTTGTTACACTCTGATCAGGTTTTACATTGTACTTGAAGACGGTATTAATATCGTTCAGATTAAACAAAACTGTTAAATCCGTTTATTTACTGTGGAAGCAAGAGGAGTAATATCGAAAGATACACTATTAAACAAAAAATGTGACAACTATTATAACTAAAAGTCGAATTGAATTAAAATTTTATTGATTCAAAATAAATATTTATCTATTACAATAGCAGAGTTGGGCATCGGTCTTTACAGTACGTTCTGAAGTATTGATGGAAAAAAAATTCCAGCAAAATTGTTCTTCCAGAATTGCACGAAAAACAATTGTTTTCCCTAAGCAAATTGAATTCTAATATTTATGTTTGAACTGATTTTTTTACGCCTTCCTACAGCTTAAATAATATATGAATATTTGATTGATGAAACAAGGTTAATTAAAATGTTTAATTTTACATCACTTTCATTTTGTAATAGAACACGTAAAACCAACACAAAAACTAATTTTTCACTAAAGCTAATTTTGCTATTTCGTATCTGGCAACGCAATACTTAATGTTTAATTTTTAGTTTATAGACTGAAATTCTGCAACTGCCTCAGTTCTACCATTCCTACAATTCCTACCATCTGTCGTGAGAAACTCTTTATTTTTGTAAAAATGATTATTATTATTTTATTTATTTATTATTTTTCTTTCAAGACTTCAATTAAGCAAACCAACTTAGGACTGGACTTCACGTAGTGACAGAAAAAAAAAACCTCAATATTTTTTTTTAATGAAGAAAAAACTGTCGATATTTTTTAAATTCAGTTTTTGGTACAGTTACAGTCAACGTTTATGAGCGGTGGCAACGGCCTTGGCGATTTTTTTTGCGCACTTCTAATGTTGCCAAAGAAAGAATTCTTTCAAAAATATTTTTATTCCAAAAATATTTTTCTTTTTACAACGGAAAATTAAAGCTTGAAAACACATTTGCGAACGTTTTGAAAAGTATATTTAAAAAAAAACTTTCACATAAAGTAATAAGCTTAAACACATTTCAAAACACAATTGTGAACCAGCAGAAAAACTAAAATGCATTTGTTGGGTAAGAAAACCCTGAAAAATCAATTACAATAGATGGAGTGGGCATGTTGAAAGAATAAAAGATTTTTAACAGAAAAAAAAGCAAGAAATAATACAACCTGATAACGTCAGAACTCTTGCATGAAAAAATAAATTATAAAAATGAAAATGGTAAAAAAAAAGCTCTTAATCCTTTCGTGAAAACTATTATATTAACATAAAAATTTCACAACTGTCGAAATACAAATAAATGGACCAATGGTATCACAGAAAAAAAAATTAAAAGGACCAATCCAATCAAATGATAGTTTTAAAACAAAATAACGATCGTCGAAATTTGACATGTTTGCTGATATCAGAAGTCTGCATTTTTTTTCAGTGATCATAATTTTGTTTCTGTTTGTATTTACGTGTCCAGTATTTTACGTATTGCAGATAAATTATTTAGGAGTTAAATTTCAAAGAATGTTACAATTTAATGAATCACAAAAGTAAATTAAATATACAAAACAAAAGCTTTTTAAGTAAGGTGTGTAATTTTTATTTTTAAATGACCAGTAAAGTTTAAATGAAATTATTTTTGAATAAGATAGGTTACGTTAAATTAAAGCGGGTAGCCACACTTTGCAGTTCAAAGATATTTCTAAATCTACTTCTGAAGTAGTCATTTTGAAAAACCTTTTGTAGTTTCTCTTATAGTAAAAAGTACAATGAATATGAAATTGATAATATGAATGGATTATATGGATGGAGATAATCATGTGTGTGCATAGTTGCACTCGAAGCAAATCGAAGAAGTTCTATAAAAAAGTTAAAACGATGTTAAAAAATTATTTTGTAAACACTTAAATGATTTTTTATTCTATGAAAGCAAAGCGATTAGTCTAATCACTTTTCAATCAACATTTAACGAATTCAATCCGAGCAACACTGGGACAATTCTGCTGTATACATATATAAAGCAGAGTTGGCTGCCTCTTCTCTAAACAAACCTACGCCGTTTACCAAATCACACTTCTTTGGAGCCCTGTTGATAAACTATGTTGCATATTAACCCACGTTTTATTCGTCCTAATAGTGCAAAAGGATTTCATTTGTATTTAATTGGGCATTATTGAAAGACGTACTTAATAGTCAACTATATACAGGGTGGTCCCGAATTCATGGTACAAACTTTAATGGTAGGTACAGGACATTGTAACAATGATTTATTGTATAGGAATGTATAGTCGCAAGTGACGCGGTGAGGCGAAAACAGGGGAAATAACGGCCGAAAGGAAAAACAAAGATTTTATTGAAAGCGTTGTTGACAAGTGTCATGTTTACAGTAATTGTTCAAAATTGCGTCCACCAGTATCGATACATGCTTGACAGCGTCGGTGGAGCGATTGGCGTACACGTTCAAAGATGCCTGGTATTTCACGCACACCTGCAGCAGCTACAGATAAGCGAGCGACGAGATCCTCATCTGAGTCAACTGGAGTCTCATAAACAAGATGCTTTAGATGTCCCCATAAAAAGTAATCGAGGCTCGATAAATCGGGAGATCGGGGTGGCCAAGGGACTGGTCCACCACGCCCAATCCATCGAGTACCAAACGTGGCATTCAGGTAATTCCGTACATCAATGCTGAAGTGTGCTGGCGCCCCATCGTGCTGAAACCACATGCGGTTACGAATGGCGATCGGAACATCATGCAGCAGTTGTGGTAACACTTCTTTCAGAAAAATAAGATAGCTTCCGCCAGTGAGCCGCGTGGGTAGTAAGTATGGGCCAATCAAAAAGTCGTTCACAATACCAGCCCACACATTAATACTGAAACGTTGTTGAAACGCATGTCGACGCGTTGCATGTGGATTATCGGTTGCCCACACATGGGAATTGTGCGCATTAAAGACACCCTCGCGTGAAAATGTCGCTTCATCTGTAAATAGCACATAATCTACGAAATCCGGCTGCAACGCACATTGCTGCATCACCCACAGGCAGAAGTTCACGCGGCGAGGATAATCTGCCGGATTCAATGCTTGTACTTTCTGAAAATGGAAGGGGTGTAAGCGATTTTCGTTTAACACTCTGCATATAGTCTGATGACTCACACCTACGTCACGCGCAACAGTTCTTGTGCTTGACTCGGGTCTATCAGCCACAATGTTCAAGATGCTTTCTTCCAGCCTTGGAGTGCGTACAGCTCTTACTCGACCAGCGCCATGTCTGTTGACGTCGAACGCACCTGTTTCACAAAGTTGACGATGTAACCGTTGAAAAATTCTATGATCCGGCATTCGTCGATCAGGATACTCCGCGCGATACATTCGTAACGCAGCTCTGCCGTTACCATTTGCACGGCCGTACATGTAATGCATGTCTGCTTTTTCTGCATACGTAAAGTCACCCATCGTCTACGGCAGCACAATTGTGAATGGCGCTTTTCCCTACTGCGATGCATCATGTTCAACAGCGGCTAGACATCTACTGCCCTCTACCGGCAATGATACCAACCGATCACTCCATTTCTCTTTCCTTTTGTTTCCCCTGTTTACGCCTCACCGCGTCACTTGCGACTATACATTCCTATACAATAAATCATTGTTACAATGTCCTGTACCTACCATTAAAGTTACCATTTGCACGGCCGTACATGTAATGCATGTCTGCTTTTTCTGCATACGTAAAGTCACCCATCGTCTACGGCAGCACAATTGTGAATGGCGCTTTTCCCTACTGCGATGCATCATGTTCAACAGCGGCTAGACATCTACTGCCCTCTACCGGCAATGATACCAACCGATCACTCCATTTCTCTTTCCTTTTATTTCCCCTGTTTACGCCTCACCGCGTCACTTGCGACTATACATTCCTATACAATAAATCATTGTTACAATGTCCTGTACCTACCATTAAAGTTTGTACCATGAATTCGGGACCACCCTGTATATCATTCTAAAAATTGGTTTCAACTCAGAAAATTCGATCCATGTAGGAACTGTATCTCTGTGTTGAAAATGTGTCATAAGGATTCGATATTAAACTGAATGTCTGTTGAAGGGAAATGAATCTATGAATCTATATAAATAAGAATGGAGTGTTTGTTTGTACATTCAATATTTTCGACCCATTTCAAGTTTTCTATCCGTTTTGGACCCTTCTGATGCCAAATCCGCCTTTTTCTCTTTTGGTGTCTGTCTGTCTGTCTGTCCGTCCGTCTGTCTGTCTGTCTGTATGTTGTGCCCTATACACGTCCACGCGGTTTAAGATATTTTCATGAAAATTTGCATACAGTGAGTACTTATCTTCATTTAGTGAGTGGCATTGGTTGCGAAAGTCTGTCTGTCCGTCCTTCTGTTCTATGCTCGATTTTGTGTTTGTGTGTTTGTGTAGACATCACATGAATTGTGTTCCAGATATTTGATTTCATTGTATTTTATTTTATACATTATCTATTAGTTTAGTGAATGCAATATTAAACATTTCTTTATTGTTATATTTAGTTGAGTTTCATGCTAAAACACCTGAGTAAGTATACTTAAATCAACCATAATTTGGTAGTTTTGGAAAAATTGGAATGTCTATTGAATATTACGATTACTTCGATTGCTTTACCAGTACTGCTGAAAAAGTAATTATTCTTCAAAAAAAAATTTTTTTTTATGGAATTTCATCTCTGATACTTCATTTATTTCGAGTCTTATTTTTATTCTTTGCGCAATGAAAACGATTTCCGAATATTTGGGACAGACGATATTTTTCAATGAAACGAGAATAAACAAGATCGCGCGAGCAGTGATATTTTTTCTGGTTCTTTCGCTCTGAATTAATTTCACATTTCTAAATTTTGTACACTTTTAGTTGTAAGTTGTGGCAACTGTGCGAGATCAAGAGATAAAATTGAATCACAAATTAATATCTTTAGAACAATTTTTCGCGACATCTTTTATTTTGTTTTACTTCGCTGTTTCCTGTTTTAAATATTTATTATTTTAATAAATGTGTTTTCCTTCTCATCACACGCAACAGCACCACAAAGTATTAGACTTAAAAATGTTAGGTAAGTCAGTATAAATTTTCAGTAAATTTTAAGTGTAGTTATGCCATTATTGAAAGAATAATGCCGTTATTTAAAGAATAATGCCGTTATTGAAAGAATAATAATGTTTATTAATCCAAACTGGAACTTTTCCAACATTAAAAAATTCGTTGTAATAATGACAGTAGAAGATTGCAAAATTTCACAATGTCGCATACCGGAGGCAAGAGTGCCACATATTGTTTTGTTGACTATGAGTGCGAGAGCACTCGCCGTAAATCGTAATTTTAATTAATTGAGTTGAACATGAAAAGAACTTAAGAAAGGGAATTCCAAATCTTCCTATAAATCATCTTTTATAGTAGTAACCTTAGTATCACCTTTCGTCATTTTGTAGCTTTGTCATACAGCAATTGTGCGATGTATGTGAAATGTATTACATGAATGGATATGCATGTGTAGGATTTGTGTCCAAAGTAAGTTGTAGAAAATATAAAGATGGCGAAAGATGTTAAAATAAATTTTTATTCTACAAAAAAAGTAAGTCATTATATATTTTGATTATCTCTTCAATCTAGAGTAAACCAATTCAAACCGAGTAAGGTCGGGTATTTTGCTAGTTATAAATAAGAGTGATTTTCTGGAAATAATACTACAGTTAGGAAATATTTGAATTGGGACGTTTGAAAAATTGAATTTTTGTCTTATCTGTCTTAAATGAAAGAGACATTCGAGGTTGTTTATTTTACAAGTTGAAGATGTTCTTATGCTACTTAGATACCTGTGAAACATTCGTAGAAAGCAGTGATTCCCTTTTAAATAAACGCTGTAAGATCGACCTTATCTTCTTTGAAAAACTGTTATGGAAGGAGTTTGTTTGTTTACATTGATGATATTTGTTTTTAAAACAAGTTCCACTATAAGTCCAGTGCCCACCATTGGGGGGAAAATCCACTATTCAACGTGCCGCTGAATGGAATTCAAAATGCATTGGTTTCAAAATAAATTGATCACGAATACCGTAAGAATTTAATATGCCATTTTCCATAATGATAAGGATTTGCGGTAGCCCAGTTGAAAGAGTAACGGATTAGCAACCGGAGGGTTGCGAGTTCGAAACTCGATCCATTCAAAGATCGTAGTCTACACGGGCTGTTGCACGTTAAATCCGTCGTGGCCTTTGGCATGGTGTTGAAGCTTGGATAGTGGGTCCTTGGCCAGCTCAGGCGTTGTCCACGTCATCTGAATTGCGGAGTGTCCACGAATCTTTCCTTTCGTGATTGATCGCGGACCGTCGTCAATCGGTCGTTGTGTGTAACTAGCGTGATGTTAATTAAATAGCCTACCCCTACTCCTCTTAATGATGAAATTTCAAAACATTGTATTCCTTGTGCAAAAGTGCCACAAGTCAATACATATTGGATAGGAATATTGACTATACACCGTAAGTTTCATTTTACTGAAAATGTACATTAGTAATCACTCATAAACTCAAGATCGACTTACAGTAGAAGTACGAAGAATATGAAATGGATTATGACATTCGTAATCACTCCAAAAATCAGAGCTTCAACTCGTTAAGTAGTCAACATTATCCATCTGTCACAAAAGCAAAGAAATTTTAATGTTTCAAAAGTCCTAGTTCGGATTTTTTTTTCTTGTTTTTATATTCTTCAATATTGGCAAAGGCCTATTTTTAAGTATTTTAAAAGTTGAATTTTTAATAAATCGGAAACTGTTTTTTTTATGATTTACTTGCACAAACACACCAACACAAAAAAAGTACGTGGGACGTAGATCGGGCACACAAATATATACACCAAACGTGGAAACAACTGATTTTGAATTAGAATGATCTAAAACGGATAAATAACTTGAAATGGGGCGAAAATATTCGAGGTACAAAGCAACACTCCATTTTTATCTATTTAGATGTTAAAAAGAAAGTAAAATCGGTAAAATCCATGCCAAAGTAAATTTATTTGATCGAAATCATAAAAAAATGTATCTTTGCTCTGGATGAAGCACATGGATAAAACATGGTTAAGAGCTTCTCATTGACTGTACGAAATGAAATACGTAGATATGATTAGTGGTAAGACAAGGGGTAGAAAGGTAAATTTGGGGAGTTGCAGGATTTCAGTCTCCAAGAAGAAGCGTTTGCTAGTCTTGTTTCGTTTTAAGCGAATTCATTTGTTGTATAAACAAGAGATATAGACTAATATTGAACTTTTTTGTTATACTGCGCCTTATTCCCCTATTCACTGTTTAGATTCCACAGAGCCAAATAAAAATATGAAATCCATTTTAGAAATGTATTCGACAGGTCACATCGAACAATGTCTCGGAAAATCAGGGTCTATCAAATTTCTGTACATCCATATTTTGTCAAAATAATTGCAGATCACAGGCGAGGGGTGCGCCAAAGAATTGAGTGATCTTACAGGCGAGTTAAGGTTTCTTTCAGGCTCTCTTGGATGATGGCATAACAGTCACGTAATATTTCTTATTGACAATTTGTAAAATGATGCATTACGTCTTATTGGCCGAGAAAGAGAGAAAACACACATGTTCACAATAGCTTCATATTGCTTCCTCAGCAATGAAGGACCGTTGTTTTCCATTGATATGGCTGCTGTCATACCGAATATGATGTTTTCATGAAATCCCTTGAATTATCGCATTTGCACTTCCATTTATATGTTTATTTCCATGCTTACAAATCTAAATATGCATGTCGATAAATCTAAACAAGACAATTCTTTAAAAATTGATCCCATACATTACATAATTGCAAGGTGTGATAAAAAAAAAACAATCCCGGTTCGTGATCAAAATATCTTTAGAATCCGAAGATACATTTGAATGTGAGAAAAAGTCCCGGAGCATGAGAGGTTTTCTTGTTTTATTTAACTACAAAAATCACATGCTTAAGTATGAACAAAACTGAATAAAATCACATAGTATAATAATTACAAAAAGAATATAGGAATATTACGCCAACCGATGAAAGTAATTTGTCACGCAAGAGTTATTCTTACTCAATACCCTTGGAGTGCAACCTACTTTTAAAAAATCTATAGTTATAATTTATAACAACTTTCTCTGACGGTACCCATTACCAAACAAACTTAGAGATAAATACAAATTGTCGCCAGGGGGATCATAATATTTACATCAACAGATCGATTGTTAATCAGATCATCCGTTATAATCTGCGTTCTAGGTATATACTGAATTTATTATTCTGTTTTGAAATGTGGATACTAATCAATAAAACGCCCTGTGCAACACGTAGGTGGTATGATTTCTAACCAACAGTTATTTATTTCTTTACAGATTATAGAAACAAATTGTTTTAAGTAAAACACTATTAAATTTTATTAGTTTGATATAAATTTAAGCATTAATAACCGTACAATTCTAGATATAAGCAGACTGAAGTCTGAAAGAGCGAAACCTATCGAACGATGAGCTCGATTGTCATGAAGTCTAGACAGCTTATTCTGACATAATTTGTAGGTTAGCGCTACTTTTAGCTCCCTTTGAATCATGCAGGTAAAATTTTATAAAGAACATTACACAAGAGATTAACTGTCGGTCTGTTTAATAGTGAAACGAGATTGCTTGATAGCACAGCGATATCACAACCTATTTTTTAGCCATTCGCCACAGTCAAAAGCAGGCCCTGATTTACCATTAGGCCAGTGAGGCACGGGCCTAGGGCCCCCATAATTTAGAGGGCCCCTAAGTTTCAAAAGTATTTAAAAAATTTAAAAAGTTTTAAGCAGTTACATAAATTATTGGGTATTTACGTAAATGTCCGTCGACCGTTTCCCCCACTATCACATTCTTGTAATTACATTAATTATCTAACTATTATATTTTTGATTTTCATCTGCTTTATTTTGTTTTGCCAAGAGTTATAAGTGATGTCACGATTTTCTCAAACTTTTTGATGACATCTGTGAAACGGTCAACAGTCAAATACGTAAGTACCAATTATTGTTATAAAATTAGTTTTTGTGATGAACAAATAACATGGGGGGGGGCCTTCCTGCGTGTTGTGCCTACTATACCAAATTTTCTAAATCGGGCCCTGGTCAAAAGTCACACAGGGCTCATCACGCAGCTTTAATCAAGAACAGCGATAAAACATAATTGCAATATTTAAAACCGACTCTCAGTTATCCCGTTTTATACTGCTTACATGCAGAGTTACTGGAGCATAGGATTCTTAATACTCTGCAGTGCTAATAATTTTCATGTCAATTCTTGATATACGCATCATTTACGTGATGCTTCAATTCACTTTTCGCTAAGTTTGCCCATCGAATTACGCTAATGAAATATCATGAAAGTTGTCCACCGCCAAAATAGGATTATCCAAATCCCAAAGGATCTATCTAAAAAAGGTTTCAAATTTTTTTCAAATAAAAGTATTACATGATTGGTGACATTTGGATATCCTACACCCTCCTCGTGGTTGTCTCAACAAGGTATCTCGTCATAAACAAAACTGACCATATCTTAATGGATGAGATACCGTTGCACTGAGGGAAAATATACAAGATCTCAACCCCATCGTTTAAAAACAACGACAATATCGTGATGATGAGATATTTCGTCATTAGCAAAATTGGTTAGATCTTTGATGGACGAGATTTTTCATCGAAGCCACTTGGAGGAACAAGGCATCTATAATTAAATTTGGCATGAGTTAAAACTCATCTTCTTTCCTATGGTAATTCTTATAACCATGTGCTGTCTACTGATTGAACTAAAAAATATTGATACTAAAGTATTGATTACTTAATATTTTTAGACGAGTGTTTTGTTATTCATGAAACATAATAAAACTCTAGGAAGCAAGAACTTTTGGAGTTCCTCAACAAGTTTCCTCTGCATATTTTTTTTTATGCTTTATTATGAGTAGATAGTTTGCATTCATGAATATGTTAAGTATAACCGATTTCACTCGAAACGCTGGTGTCACTAGAATATGAGTACAGTTTTAGGAAATTGAAGATTTCGAAAACGTTACATAACTTTCACAATTTTCCATTGCAACTTTTGCACCTTTCGAACAGCTTTTATTTATCTGATGTTTTAGACACACATATATGTATAGATTAGTAAATATTGTAAGCAGTTCCGAAATAAAATCTTTCGGTTTTTTTGTCTTGCTTTAAATACGAAACTTGCTGCATGAAGTTACATGGACTGAAAATTATTATATACTTCAGACATCTTTACCTTATTCCCATATCAGTGTATTTAAGCACTAAATAAGAACCAAAATGGTTAATGAGAACTGAATCTCGTCAGGATTATTTAGAATTTTAAGAGACATTTTATGCACAGAATTTTTAATAACCATGTTAAAAAACATTACTATTGCAAGTTTTAAATTGACGTAATCATTGGCAGAGGCTGTGACCAATGCTTTTGATGGAATTTAGACCGCTACCCTACTACAATATTGCTTGTCCATGGACACGCGAACAACAACAACAAGTTGACGTAATTGAATAAATGGAGAAAAACACTTTTGTATAATGTAATTAATAGTATAAGGTAGAGCAAATGCGAACCAAACACTTCAAAGTTTATATTGAACCAATTATTACTCTACCCGAGTAATTGCTAAAAATTTTATAGATATATTTTTACCATCCATTCGTAGATCCTTTACTAATATGTTTGCTCTCTTACTTTAAACTTACCACATTTTGCTTTCTTATTTTAGTCTAAAACCATATTGATATATTTGAAATAAGGACTATCCAATATATATTTCATAGGGTCTCCCTTGCTTTACATGATAGGACATGTTTTGAATATGACTCTTAAGAAAATGGTCCGTGTAATCTACAATACAGTTCAAAAACAACAATATGACACCACCGTGGGAGGATCAAGGGCATATTGTTTCATTCATACCCTTATTTTAACTGCGCAACTTTCCTGCAGAAAGTAACTCTCTAAGAGTGATACCATCATATTGGTATTCATATAATTCCAATAGGTGGCGGTCCTTTAATCACAGATACGTTTCATATTCAGTGGATGCACAACTGTTACCCTTGTTATCGAAACTTCAACCAAAATATTTCTGAATTAAGAGAAAAGGAATGGTTACCCTATTGTCTGCTTTTCTCGCAATTTTCGACGCTCCTTTATCCACTTCATGTTCAAAAAGAGGACGTATTCGAACCACAACCTGTGAATATAAAACAAACTTTTATAACAAACGCCTTTTGTTCCCGAAGTTTCACTAGGAAAATATTTTAAACAATATATGAATAACATTTTCAACAAGACGGAATGACAGAGCACACACAACTTAGGATATAAAAAATATTCCACTTGGTCTATTGAGAACTGTTATATCCATCTGCATTGAAACTTTTTATTGTAGTGGTAGGTACTTCCCATACATTGCTTAAAAAGTTTGCATACTTAGTTTCTTACTGAATCTTAGAGCAAATTAAAACTATTTTAAGCAGTTCCAAAAAACGTTTTTCTTATTTCATCACGATTCTTATACGACTTAAGTGTCACACTCTAAATTAGTGAAACTCGTCGAGAAAATTGAAAGTTAGCAAATTGTGATTCATCATATTTTCAGTTTTAGAATTGCTTAGTTTTTAGATGCTTCAAAAAGGTTTTTTTTTTTTTAATTTAATTTAAGGAAAATAAGTTTTTTTTAACTGTCATTTACGTAAAATAATCTTTTTAAAAGGTCATTTACGTAAAATAAGTCTTTTTAAAAGGTCATTTACGTAAAATAAGTCTTCTTTTGGAAATTTTATTCGTATTAAAACTCGTTATAATTGAAGACGTGCGTAGAAATTTATCTTTCGTTAAAAGGAATTAAAGTTTTAAATTGACGAAGTGTTTTGATCAATATGAATTCGGTTTTCAAATAATTTACAGAAAATATTTAGCGAAAACTAAATACAGTACTCTTTTACTATGTGCATACTAAACTGTGAGAAACTAATTAGACAGAATTCTTTATTTCCCCTGCTTAATATTCCCTTACAATTTATGCGTACATTAAGTCGATTTAACACGAGTTCTCAGAAATTCTGATTGACCTTGTTCTACTTTTGGACTGTCTAACAAAAGGCAACGCCTTTCTGCTAATAGAAGTGGGAAATATATGGAAGAGCGTTAAGATGTAAATCTATAAGTTTCTAAAAAAGTGTATTCACTAAAATGCGTTTGTGATCATAAATTTAATATTTCACGAGAGGTCTACTTTTTACTTTATTTTCAGAGAAAGCAAAAATAACTATAAATGTGAAGGCAAACACGGAATATATTCAAATATTTAACTTCTAAAAACTAAGAGACAACTGAAAGGAAATATACACAAGTCACGAAACATTGTCATCTCTCTATAGTCACTGAAATATTTGGATTTTTAATGTATCTAATTTATTCCTGAATATATATGAATATAATCTAAAAACATATTCTAGAAAAGTCTAAAAAAGTTTCTTTCAAGACCAGTAAATGGGCTTCAGCAATCAAGTAATATCAGATTTGCCCTTGGCGAGTCCTAACATTTATTTAAGATCAATTTCTGTAATTTTATTTTAAGCGTTTTTGTGTCTCTCAGCTTCGATATTGGCTCTCAGCTTCGATTTCATTTCTGCCGCATAAATTCAATTTTTTCAAAGTTTTTATTTCATTTTCTTTAATTTATAAACATTTCTTACCTTTATCATGTTCGTTATTTGTTTAAATTGAGTCATTGTAAAACGTTTTTATTTTAAACTCTATTGTTTAATAAATATATCTGACAGAAGAGTTCATCTATCATCAGAGTAACAACATATTGATGTTTCGTCAAACATATAACGAATACGTTTATTTGCTTTTTATATTTTTCATTCAATAATTATTTTTAGTTAAATGCAAAAATTCCATTTGAATATTTTGGAACAGCATATTTTAATTATTTTGTGAAGTAGTTAATAAAAATTATATATTTTTTATTGCAAGTACCTGTTTACGATGCGGTTTTAGATTAGTTATGTGTTCAAAATAATGAAATGTGAACAGTGACACTTGGTATCCCATTTTGAACTAAGCAAATTTTCGATGAATTATATTTACATGTAACTCACACTTTTGTATTGGATGGAAAGAATGAATAGACAAGTTATTTTACACCAGTACTAAAAAACACACGATTACATGGATTGATTTTTTTAATTGAAAACATTTACTTGGTTGTAAATTCACACACACAAACAATTTTTTTTCTTTAAACCCATAAGAAGGGCAGCCAAAAAGTATATTAACGAATATTCTTTCGTCTAGTATTCGGATTGTAAATGACAACGAAGGGAGCAAGGCAATTCTGAACTTCAGAATTGCATGTAAGTTTGAAAATCACTGGTAAATTGAAAAAATGAGGACAAGACATTGCCAAAACACTAACACCGAAAACTACCTTGCATCCCCCACCTTATTGTCATGAGATTTCCTCTAATGATAACCCCCTTTTTGTTCTGGACAACCACAGATCAGACAAAGAATCGTATTAGAAATTAAACAGAGATTAAAATCGCAGGTGGACGGGTTTCTTGAAGAGAAATAATTTTTAAAATAATTCTATAGTTTTTAATTTTTATACTAAGCTGCGACAGAACCATTTGTTTACGTCATGCAAAAGCTAGGAGTGATAGATATTAAAGCCGTTTATTTCATAAAATTTAGAGCAACTAAAGCTCAAAATAAAAACTTCATCAGCGGAAACAGACATGAACGTCATGCCAACAATTATTTCTAATCCGATCTAAAAATTCAACAAAATTAAAATATTAAGTAACAGGCGAAGAGAATTTATTTCACAAAAAACTTGGTAGTAGGAATTTAAATGTTTATTACAATTTAGGATTATCAAAAATCTTGACACAAATTGACACCTGTTTTCACTTTGTCAAGTGTTTTTGGAATAAAAATTAATCCAGCAATTAATAGATTTCAGTTGCTAGAGTTCCTGTTTCTGAGTAAGAGCTAGGAAACATCTTTTCATATACCAAAGTTATTTTCTCAAAAAGTACCCATTCATGTTAAAATTCAAAAAAATTTAATGCTGTTTTTACAATTGTTTCAATAGATAACTTAATTTTAGAATTACGCAAAACTTACTTGTGTGCGTGTGTAATCTTGTGAGTACGTTCATGACAGAACGTCATTTTTGTGTTCTTTCCCGTATCTCAGAAATGTTTTTCATATAATTCTGTAGTTTATAACAAAGAAATATCTAATTTTTACTTTTAATATCTATCCCACATAGAAGTATAGTAGAGTGGCCGAGGTAACTTGGTACGAAGAGCATAGGATTAGCAACCGGAGGGCTTTGAGTTTGAATCCAGCCAAAGACTGCCGTGTCCAAAATGTGCTGGTTTACGTTAAATCCGTCGTGGCCTTAAATGTCCTTGCGTTCACGTTGTGTGGAAATTTGGAGAGTGGGGTGCCTGCTCAGGTGTTGCCTTGTTATCTGACCGTGGTTCATAATTACGTGGTGGTGTCCTAGGATATCTCCCTTTTGAATTGATCCCGGACAGTCGTCAATAACCGTTGTGTTGCTAAGTACGACAATAATTAAAAATACAAAAATAAATTTAGTAGAAATTTATCAAAATCAAGATGAGCTTTCAAAACTTCTATGTTTTGTGTTCAAAGCTTATATTTGCCCGATATACATATAGATAATCTTAACATTACAACAAATATTCTAAATTGCATAAGGGTATCACAAAGTAAGGCTTTCAACTATTTTCGAAAGATTCCTCAATTTTATGCTTTGTTTATTAAAATTACGGAATAGTTTATTTTCATTCGTTTGTGTTAACTGGAAAACTGTTCGTTAAAATGCAGAGAATTTGGTAAATATTGATAGAAAAGGCAAGCACTTAGAAAAGAGGATGCACTAATGGCATAAAATAAACAACAAATTCAAACTTACTGTTAACTGTTGAACCGTAGAAAGATCAGATTTCGGTGATTTATGATTCGGCATCTCAACCCCTTCTTAACTTCGATCTCGTTCGAAGTCCTTCGCAGACTTCAAACTTCCCATTGAAACAAGCGCCGGCCATTCGAGTCTCACATGTGTTCCTTCAGCCAAGAGTCCAGACCGAAAACGAAGCACTGACCACCGTAACCAGGGAATCAGGCACAAATGTCACATGCGATTCAAGGCCCCATGTGTCGTGTCGCAGGCCTCTTGATTTAATAACGATTCTGTTCTCGCGGCTAGCGCCCCCTCGCGGTGACAAGTCATTGCTTCTTTGGTAATTGCTACCTGCTTTGATTCGGAAGAGAGATGGATGGTCACATGTTTCTGGGAAGGGTTACGGCACTTTGGTTAGCTTGGATAAGTAGCGGGGATCGAAGTCAAGAACCCTTAACCTCTAACGGTGAACTCGGATTGTTTCGATTTCATGTTTAGGAAATGTACAATGATTTATCTCTTGAGAATGAACTCTTATATCTTGTCCTTTCAGAAACGAATTCCGATTCGAAAGAAATTATTACACAGAAATATGTCTAAAACGGTCTGGTAGTATTTATCAGGGGAGAAACTTTCATAAGGTCTACGGAGTATAAAAATGTTTCAGAAGGAAGATACAAATAAATTCTTGCGTTTATATAATTTTTGGACGTCGTAGATTACGTTGAAACTATTAATAAAAGAGGGTATTTGTCTCATCAAGCTCAATTCATAAAGCAAAAATACAATTCAGATTGAAGCAGTTTAATTGGATTTACATTTGAAAATGAAAAATTAAATATTCCCATTTAACAGGAGAAAAAGTAGCGTATTCATATTTGTTCATCAGCTTCCATGATTTAGTACATGACAAAATGATTGAAAAGGACGAAAAACATTTGGATAATTTATTTAGCTCTTTCGTTAAGTGTTATCAATTGAAAGAAAATATATATATTTGTTATTAACATAACCATAAATAGTATTTCCTTGTGTAATTTTTATTTAAATTTTAAAATGGCAACGTTATGCGGCGATTTGAAGTGGAATATTCGAAATTTATAATAATACAGATCGATTCACTTGTTACTATGCTTCACACAATATTAGTTTTCGCAGAAGTCTTCCTCTTTTTTGCAGACTAAATCTTTAAACATAATTTTGAACATTGACAGTGCCGACAGCCGATTGAAATTCGTTCTCGTTTGAATTAATTGTGTATCAAAATTTGTCTCGTGGCTCCCGAAATCGAGTATAAAGCCCGGTGCACACATCCGGTTTTTCAACGTGCTGCGCCACTGCGGCACCGAGGCCCAACTATGCACACATAACCGTGAAATGACGCACGAACGCATTTCGCGCCATTTGCGACAAATAGTGCATCGAAGAAAACGTGTTTATTTCGCTTACTTGGTGTAAAAAAGTATATTTTGAAACAAAATAGACGGTTACTGGATTCTACCATTTATTTATTATTATTTATATTCCATTTGTTTATGGAAACAAGGTACTTCAGAACGGACTCATGTGCGGCGACCGTGCGGCGCCGTGGGGAACTGCGGTACAAGTTGCACGCAAGTTGGACGTGCGTCGCCCCAGCGGCGCTGAAGGCATGTGTGCACTGCTCCATTGGATCTAATGTACCTCAGACCGCACTTGCGTTGCGGCAGCGGCGCCGCACGTTGAAAAACCGGATGTGTGCCAGGGCCTAAACCATTACTTACGCACATGATTAACATATACGCTCTGCCCAGTGCTAATCGTTTACATATTATTGCATCATCTACGCATCGTGCAAATTTCAAGGCGACAAGATTCTTCATTCATAGTATCGCATTTTCGATGGTCACAACATTATTACACAGAAATATGTCAGCAGATATAATCAGTATTTACAACTGAGAACAAAGCATTTTGCTGAGAAAGCAAATTCAATACTTCTTGAGTTTAAACCCTAAAAGTTAAATCACTTCCTCAGAACATAATATAACCTCTCCGAAACTTTTCGGTTCTTGTACGGGGTTGTACTCTGGCGGGAGTTAGAAATTTAGTTTTAACTAATGAAACTAAGAAAAATAAATATGATTATTATGCAGAAAATTTTTTCTAATTGCTTAAAATTTAAATTCACAGTATATATTCGATTTACTGTCGAGTTTTGACCTCTAATTATAACGTTTCCATATAGAGGGAAGAGGGATGGAGCAAAAATAATGATGTTAAAACTTATCACCAGTTTAGCCAGCAACTATACACCCGTCAATAACCACAGGGTCACAATAGTCTTGAAAATTTGACTACACAAAGTCTTCTTGTTAGTTTAATACCTCTAAGTTCATTGATAATGAATGAAACAAATGTCTGTCACTTGACTTTAAGTCATTGATAGTAATTATGGTTCATAAATAATTCTACATTCAAAAATTCAAAAAAATTTCATTTTACGTTTTTATTGGGATTTTTTTGACGCAATTGACTGAATGTATACTTAATTTTGTGACTCAGAATTTTATAACCTTGACATTAAAAATATATTTAAAAAATATTACAATGAATTTAGAATTGTTTTCAGCCTACTATCTTTTTAAATATGTATTTAACCATTGCTATAAAAATTGAATTCAAGTTTAATTTATTACAGAGTGCTGGGCTTTTACTCGAAATATCCTCATGGTGTATACTAAATTTTAGGAGTCATTACAAGAAAAAATACAGTAAAGATTACCTTAGAATGTTTTAGAATTAAAAATATTAAAAAATTTAAACCTTCAGCAAAAAAAATTAATATTGCTTTACAAATCATCGACATTTTGCATTGTTTTGATCTGTATTCTTTGTTTTTCACTTCATTTTAAACATCATAAATTTAAAAATTAGATTCCTGTTTTAGAATATATTTAATTCTTAATAAAGTTATACTAAAATCAGTTAATATTATGATCTTTTTCTTGGTATGTAGATATAAAATATACAAGTATGTGACAAATAGTTTGTATCTAACGTGCTGAAAATAAAAATTATATAGATATAGCAAAACTCTTTACACTAACTTTCAAAATTAAAAAAAAGTTTTTGCCGAAAAAAAGTCCTGAAATTTTTAATTACATTCTTTTGTAGGTTCTATAGGTAACTTTAAAAGACTTAAAGTTACCTACACTTTAACTTACAGAAGATTAATTGTAACTTTAAAAGTAAAATGGCAACTCTTCAAAGTTGCACACACTTAATAAGTTACAGAAAGTTAACTGCAACTTTAAAAGCTTAATCGAATTTGTAATTTTAAAAGCTTTAGAATCGTTTTTTTATCGTAACCCAAGTAAGTATTAATTTTAATTATATTTCGCAACATTGAGCTTTAAAATATTTTTTAATTGAAATTTTTATTGCAGAAATGTATATTTTTTGTAAATCACGGAACTCATATAAATGCATATTTCTTTCTATATTCATACTATGAGATAAAATGTAATAACGTAGTTTTAACCACATTCAAACTTTCACTAATATCATATTTAGTTTCATTTATGTTTTGGGCATAAAAAGCAGACTAAACAAACCCTTTCGATTTGAAAGTAGACGCAATAAATAGTTAACTCTATGACAGTACTAGGTTAGAAGCCTTGACTCAGTTCGCTACAGAGGCCCGGTTTACTTTTAGTATTTCAGTGTAACATCACCACATGACACGCAACAGTTTTACGATTTTAAAGAAATTGCGTGATCTATTCAGATTTTTTCAACATTAAAAAAACCAAAATTATTCACTAGACGTCTATTCTCAGATCCGTCTTAACTTATAACAAGTCAAGGTATACATTTCTTCTTTCACGTGTATTCTCAAAAACAAAACCATAAACGTCAATAATATTGAATGTTTAAAATTTTGTAAATGTAAATATCAATAGATCAAGTGTCTGGAGTAGAGTGTATCAAACATTATCTGAGAATGCTAATTAACAAATTTAAAATATAATAATTATTCGGATTCGATAAAAAAAATTATAGAAATGGCTATAAGAGCCAAGTTACTCAAAAGTGAAAATTGGTTACGAATAAAACATTTAGCACCCAAATCGAGAAATATTAACGGATGGAAATATGGAAAAGTAGTGACGAGGGACTCATGAAAACAGCTCGGAAACTGAAACCATGTGATCTTCAAAGCGTTTAAAAATAAAATACACCTATTAAGCCAGCTAATACACTTTATAATAAAAAAAATCGACTCGCAAAGTAGGATTTGTCCGATTGCGATAAAAATTGGTGGATGTGAAGAACATACATAGAAAAACACAACGATTCAAATTTCAGAACAATTGAATGATTTATTTCAGAGCTTGATCATTACAAGGGAGGAAGTCAATAAGGCGTTGGTCCACCTCTGGCTTGGATTCAAGCTGTCACCCTGCGTTGGCATAGACTGAAAAAGTTCCCTATGGTGTCTTGCGGAATTTCTTGCCAAATTATCTTCAACTGTCGGGCTAAAATTCAACATTCCGGATGGTT
The DNA here is from genome assembly GCA_947359465.1 of Metellina segmentata. Classification (NCBI taxonomy): domain Eukaryota; kingdom Metazoa; phylum Arthropoda; class Arachnida; order Araneae; family Tetragnathidae; genus Metellina; species Metellina segmentata. The sequence continues at coordinate 56,767,780 of OX375878.1, read as the reverse complement.
GCAATCGCCTTCCCATAACGTCCCGAATGTGCTCTGTATGAAAGAGATCAGGAGACATAGCTGGCCAAGAAAGAGTTCGGAAAGCTTGAAGACAATTACTAGCAACATGAGCGGCGTGCGGCCGGGCATTATCTTGTTGAAAAGTAAATCCGGGGTGTCGCAAAAGGAACAGTAACACGACCGGTCGTAGAATGTCGTCTACGTACCGCTGTGCTGTGTGCGCCAGAAATGACTACCAAAGGGATCCGGCTATCAAAGGAGATGGCGTCCCAGACCATAACGCCCCGTTGTGGGCATGTGTCGCGTGTGATAGATAGTAAGGGTAGGATCCCCACGCTTGCCCTGAACGTCTCCGGAAACGTCTGAGGTTGTCTTCAGGACACAGTTGGAAACGGGACTCGTCACTTAAGACTATACGTCCCCATTCAGCGCCGTTCTAAGTTGATTGAGAGCGGCCTAACTCCTTCTTGGTGCGTCGATTTTTTCGTTAGTGTATAGATGAATTCTCTCTTTTTATTAGAAGGCAAATTATCATTAACAAAATTACTACAAAGAGAGCAGCATGTAACAACACCAAAAAAGTATTAAGGAACAGACAAGAGTCTTAAAAGCTTCAAAATTACATAATTTGCTTCATTGACTTGTTAATTATTTTTATCGACTTCAACCGATTAATATCGTGCAATTCAGGTTAATTGACAGTACATAACTGGTTCTTTTCAATATACAGGGTGTCCTAAAAGTTCCCTTAATGACGATTCGTGAATTTACTATACAAAAACAACAAACTTTAAAACAATTATTTTTACGTCAATGGTATAAAACACTTTTAACCTAACGTAGGAAAATATTTGAACTTACATTTATAATAAATGTTCGAAATTTCCGCTTTTTTCTTGGAGTCAAGGCTTGAAGTCGTTTGCGCATATTTTTAGAAACGCGTTTCAAAATGAGGGGAGTGACTTCTTGTATCATTTGAGTAATGGCAATTTTCAGATCACCTATTGTTTGGTGATTATCATCATAAACTTTAAATGTCCCTACAGAAAATAATGTCAGGGATGAGCAGATCAGGGAACGAGGTGACCAAAGGATTCTTGAGATGAGTCGATCGCCAAAAAAATCTTGAAGCGTGCCCATGGTTTCATAACTAGTATAGCAGGTTGCAACGTCTTGTTGGAACAAGAGTCTCGTTCATCCAAATCTAATAATGCAACACATTGTTGAATAATGCGTATAACGTATATATATATATACACTCTATAACATAAAAATCGACGCACCAAGAAGGAATCATTCGATTGCTTTGAAATTTCGTATGCAAAAATGTTTTGACCAAATATGCAAATGATTAAAATTTGGTGTCGAATGAATGAATAGTGCAATCTCCAGCGGATCGGAACTGCGCATCCAGCACATGTATATAAGGAGTTGTTCTTGAACTGTTGTTAAAAATTTCTGTTGCATTGCGATTTAGGATACACCTTTCAACGACTGAAAAATGCCTCGCCGCAGGATTCGAGCTCATTATGAGCAACTTTCAGAGTTTGAAAGAGGTCGTATCATTGGATTGAAAGAGGCAGGTTGGGCAAATCGGAGAATCGCTCGTCATGTGAGTCGAAGTGATGCGGCGATTAGAAGATGCTGGCAAGAGTGGGTGGACAATGGCAGATTTCAGCGTCATGATGGTAGCGGTCGACGTAGGGCCACAACAGATCGCGAGGACAGAGTGATTGTCAGATCAGCTGTCACGGCGCCTGATTCATCGCTATCAACCATTAGTCATGCGACCCACACACGAGTGTCCACCATGACCATTCACAGATTGATGAGAGAGCGAAATCTACGCTCGTACCGACCGTTACTCCACCTGCCACTCACGCCTCCACACTGTCGAGCCAGATTACAGTGGTGCTTGGCTCGATCAGGCTGGAATGATGCTGACTGAGGACGTATAGTCTTTAGCGACGAATCTTGCTTCCAACTGTGTCCTAACGCGTCTGGAGACGCCCAGGGCAGCGTGCTGATCCTGCTTTCACTATTGCACGCCACACGGATCCTCAACAAGGTGTTATGATGGTCTGGGGTGCCATTTCCCTTGATAGCCGAACCCCTTTGGTCGTCATTAGAGGTACACTTACTGCACAGCGGTACGTTGACGACATTCTGAGACCTGTTTTACTACAGTTCCTTTCGCAGTACCCTGGGCTTATTTTTCAGCAAGACAATGCCAGACCACATACGGCACGTGTTGCTATGAACTGTCTTCAAGGTTGTCAAACACTTCCTTGGCCAACCATATCACCAGATCTCTCTTACATCGAGCATGTCTGGGATGTGATGGGAAGGCGACTGCATCCGGTAGGGAATGTTGATGACTTAGCCCGACAATTGGAGCAAATTTGGCAATAAATACCGCAGGAGACCATCCGGGAGCTTTATCGGTCTATGCCACGCCGTGTGGCAGCTTGCATCCAGGCTAGAGGCGGGTCAACACCTTATTGAACTCGTTACTGTAACTCTGAAATAAAACATTCAATTGTTCTGAAATTTTAATCATTTTCTATTCCGTACATAATTTTCCTCTCCACCAATTTTTGTCTCCATCGGACAACTCCTTCTTGGTGCGTCGATTTTTTTGTTATAGAGTGTGTATGTATATATATATATATATATATATATATATATATATATATATATATATATATATATATATATATATATATATATATATATATATATATATATATATATATATATATATACAGGGTGGTCCCGAATTCATGGTACAAACTTTAATGGTAGGTACAGGACATTGTAACAATGATTTATTGTATAGGAATGTATAGTCGCAAGTGACGCGGTGAGGCGAAAACAGGGGAAATAACGGCCGAAAGGAAAAACAAAGATTTTATTGAAAGCGTTGTTGACAAGTGTCATGTTTACAGTAATTGTTCCAAATTGCGTCCACCAGTATCGATACATGCTTGACAGCGTCGGTGGAGCGATTGGCGTACACGTTCAAAGATGCCTGGTATTTCACGCACACCTGCAGCAGCTACAGATAAGCGAGCGACGAGATCCTCATCTGAGTCAACTGGAGTCTCATAAACAAGATGCTTTAGATGTCCCCATAAAAAGTAATCGAGGCTCGATAAATCGGGAGATCGGGGTGGCCAAGGGACTGGTCCACCACGCCCAATCCATCGAGTACCAAACGTGGCATTCAGGTAATTCCGTACATCAATGCTGAAGTGTGCTGGCGCCCCATCGTGCTGAAACCACATGCGGTTACGAATGGCGATCGGAACATCATGCAGCAGTTGTGGTAACACTTCTTTCAGAAAAATAAGATAGCTTCCGCCAGTGAGCCGCGTGGGTAGTAAGTATGGGCCAATCAAAAAGTCGTTCACAATACCAGCCCACACATTAATACTGAAACGTTGTTGAAACGCATGTCGACGCGTTGCATGTGGATTATCGGTTGCCCATACATGGGAATTGTGCGCATTAAAGACACCCTCGCGTGAAAATGTCGCTTCATCTGTAAATAGCACATAATCTACGAAATCCGGCTGCAACGCACATTGCTGCATCACCCACAGGCAGAAGTTCACGCGGCGAGGATAATCTGCCGGATTCAATGCTTGTACTTTCTGAAAATGGAAGGGGTGTAAGCGATTTTCGTTTAACACTCTGCATACAGTCTGATGACTCACACCTACGTCACGCGCAACAGTTCTTGTGCTTGACTCGGGTCTATCAGCCACAATGTTCAAGATGCTTTCTTCCAGCCTTGGAGTGCGTACAGCTCTTACTCGACCAGCGCCATGTCTGTTGACGTCGAACGCACCTGTTTCACAAAGTTGAAGATGTAACCGTTGAAAAATTCTATGATCCGGCATTCGTCGATCAGGATACTCCGCGCGATACATTCGTAACGCAGCTCTGCCGTTACCATTTGCACGGCCGTACATGTAATGCATGTCTGCTTTTTCTGCATACGTAAAGTCACCCATCGTCTACGGCAGCACAATTGTGAATGGCGCTTTTCCCTACTGCGATGCATCATGTTCAACAGCGGCTAGACATCTACTGCCCTCTACCGGCAATGATACCAACCGATCACTCCATTTCTCTTTCCTTTTATTTCCCCTGTTTACGCCTCACCGCGTCACTTGCGACTATACATTCCTATACAATAAATCATTGTTACAATGTCCTGTACCTACCATTAAAGTTTGTACCATGAATTCGGGACCACCCTGTATATATATATATATATATATATATATATATATATATATATATATATATATATATATATATATATATATATATATATATATATATATATATCAGGCCTCGAAATAGATTTTTTTAATACAGGTGCACCTTGTGCACCTACGTTTTTAAATTAGGTGCATATTTAAAAAAAAGTAATATAAGGGCATTTATATAATGTAAACTACTTTACTAGTTGGGTATGTTGGGATATGTTACAAGTAGATAGTAAATAAAAATGTTTAAACATTTTTTTATCTGCGAAATTATTACTTACAAATATTCAGTCATCATCAGACATTGGTGGGCAATCAGAAACGTCTACGTTTTCGGCAGATCTTTACACATAAGGTTTAGTGTCCATACTTCTTTTTGTATTTTTCTTTCATTACAACATAGCATTTTCTGGATTAAAGTTTTCGCATTGTGTGTATTTAGGAATTTTAATTACGTTCCTTTAGAGCGAGAGGGGTCGATACTAATATTTTGTTCAGACATCAAAATAACATAAAATACACTTCCCCCGCTTTTTTTAACGATAGGTACACTGCGTGCACCTACAGGGAAAAAATTAGATGCACAATTTTATTTTCAGGTGCATAGTGCACCTGAAAATTATATATATATAAATTAAAGAGTCGATAAAACTATATGCAGACGATAAAATTCAATAATTAAAAAAAAAAACGCGGAAGATAAATATTTTTAAAGTTGGTGTACGGTAACTTTTAGAACACCCTGTACATTGTTAGAACGTTTAAATACTTATTATGAAGTTAAATTCTTGTTATACAAGTTCATGTTTTTTAATTGAAAAAGCACTCTATTATTGTTTGAAATATCTTTCTGGGGTCAGGTCAGCTGGCCTTCTAGAAGCATCAGCTTCTTGACAAATTGATTTCGCGTTGGTCCAGTCCACCTTTGGGAATAAGAATAAACCACTAGTTGCTAAAATCAGCCATGTATTGTTATAAAATTCCGAAGAACGATTCAAATGAATTATAAGCCATTATTAAATCGAAGGTATAGTATTAACATAGCTTCTGATAAACATTAGAAATTTTCAGTGATTTTCCAGTCCAGTAATTCCAGACACAAGACATACAATATCGAGTAACAGACAAAATGAAAGTTTTAATGATACTGAAAAGAGAAATACACCGAGGGAGGAACGCACTTGACAACCACCTGTGCCCCCTAGAACTCAAAGGATGCTAGCTCAGTGCTCATACCCATTGAGTCACGTTGGTCCCAATGTGGTAATTTTTAATAAACGACGGTCTAGAACAACACAACGGGCTATTGACGACGGTCCTAGATCAATCCCCTATGAGAAAGATCCGAGAACAACATCACGTAATTTTGAACCACGGTCAGATGACGAAGCAAGACCTGAGCTGGCACTGCACTCTCCAAACTTCCGCACCAACCCAACATGAGGACTTTCGGCCACGACAGATTTAAGGTGAACCAGCCGCCTCTACATCATACGCTTACAAACATCCATGCCCGGACCTGGATTTGAACCAGGAACCTTCCTATCTATAGGCTAACCCCTTAACCACTATGACGGTTGGACGGCAAAATTATAAAAGGTAATTGGAAATGATAATTTTAGTTAACTTCGTACTAGAGCAACACAACGGGCTACTGACAACTGTCCGGGATCAGTACCTTAAGGGAAAGAACCGAGGACAACACTTCGTAATTTTGAACCACGTTCAGATGACGAAGCAACACCTGAGTTGGCACCACACTCTCCAAACATTCGCACCAACCCAACGTGAGGACTTTCGGCCACGACAGATATAAGATGTACCAGCCACCTCAACACCATACGCTTACAAACATGCATGCACTGATCCTGTATTCGAACCAGGAACCTTCCGATCCGAAGGCTAACATCTTAACCATTAGACCGGTTGTTCGGCCACTTTGGCCCCAAAACAATCGGAGTTTCAAGCATTCGACCATTTCTTTTTGGTGGTCTAATTTAGCTCTCTCATGCAACCAACATATAATTTACTGATATTCCTCTGCAACTGGCCGACCAACCGATGTAGTGGTTAATGTATTAGCCTCTAAATCGGAAAGTTCCTGGTTCGAATCTGGGTCCATGCATGGATGTTTGTAAGCGTATGGTGTAGAAGCAGCTGGTGCACCGTAAATCTGTCGTGGCCGAAAGTCCTCACGTTGGGTTGGAGTGGAAGCTTAGAGAGTGGGGTGCCAGCTCAGGTAGGTGTTGCTTCGTCATCTGACCGTGGTTCAAAATTACGAGGTGTTGTCCTTGGATCTTTCCCTTAAGGGATTGGTCCCGGACCATTGTCAATAGCCCGTTGCTCTACGACGCGAAGTACGACGTAAACTAATAATTACCAATTACCTCTACAACTGTTTTGCTAAAAATAATTATTTTAGAAGCGGGTAGAAAAATATGAGGATGGAAAAAGATAGCTAACTTTTCGCCAATGGCAGTTGGCCAGCTCACCAGGTTCTTAGAACAATCAATGTAAATTTTATGATATTTTTACGATCAGTTTATTTCATATTTGGAGTAAATAGTTCAACACTGAAAACTTGCAAAAGACATGTCTTGAAACCAGAGTTTGACGCTTACGAACGAAAGACGAATTTCTTTTCTGAACGATATTTCAATTGAGGTTTTTTTTTTATTTTTGGGATGGATCTTGAAGAATTCTTAATTAGGTAAACATGAAACTTCGATCGAATAATGAAGTCAGCAAGATGGTCGAATCCCATTTGATGTCAAAAAGTTATTGATAACGAGATCATTATTAGGGATATTTTCATGTTGAGAGCATTCGATAATCAATATCCAACTGTTTTTCCAACATTTAGTAAGTGACACAGCTGGTTTTGTGGAGTACTTTCTAACAAAACTTCAATTGCTTGTTTTCGGAAGAGATCAAAAGTATGATTTTTTAAATGAAAATAAATTTCCCTATCACAGAAACCTTTCAATAAAGACTGTTTGAAAAATGTAAAAATTAAGCTGTTTTTAAATTTATCTTATCAGTGGTTAAGGCGTTTGTATCTGCATGTGTGCCAGCACAACGGCTGGGTGTATTTTCATGTGAAACTGCAAACCTTGTAAACTTATATTTATTTAGTGACTGAATTAAGTCGCGTCAATCTGTCTGATTTTGTGATTACAGGGCTCCTAACAGGTTTCAAGGTCTAAAAAAATGTGACAAAAGAGACTAATCTAGCAATAAAAAGTGACAAATAACAATAATGCTAAATATATTCAAGTATAAAGATAGAAAAGAAAATGATTCTCCCCAGCCACTCCTATCTTCTCATTTTCTTTCTTTGGAAGGATATTTTTATTTTCATTTAAAAGTACATCATTTTAAAATATTATCATAAAAATAAAAAAATCGTAATCAGGATTTTTTAATTCGTTCATTTTTGACACAGCTTGAAGAATTTCTTCATTTTCTTTAAAAGATTATGTCTTCTTTTTTTTGTTGAAAAAGACTGAAAATAATTTTGTCTTTTTCTTCTCAATAGAAGAATGTGCATTTTTTTAAAGTCTGTCTTTGCTGATCAGCATCATCTGAGACTTTTGCCGCTCCTTCAATCACTGCCTGAGCAAGTGCTGCTTCTTTAAAATCTTTATTTTTTATTAACTTCTCGAGCCTATCATTGGCTTCCTTTAATAATTTTGAAGCACTGTCCAACGCCTCATCCTCTTCCTTTCGCATAATTTTAAGTTTTCGGACTTCTTCTATCACGTTTCTTTTCTTTACCAGCTGCTTTAAAAAAAAATTTCTCCGTCTATCTTTTTCTTTTCTGTCCTTCTCTAATTTTCCTTGTGACTTACGTTTTATATCTTCTAAGTAGGCATTGTATTTTTTATATGCAACCCTTCCCATATCCATTAGATTTATGATTAGCACAAATAAGGTTGATTGTCAAAAATTGCCAAGCTACTTTTAACCGTCATCAAAGCATTGAGTGTGCGTTCTGACATTAATGTTCTGTGTCCTGTCAAAGCTCTTCTTGAGGCTGAGAAGCCACGTTCAATGTCAGCACTACCACGAGAAAGTGACAGAGCAGCCTTCACTAGCTTTGACACAACTGGGTAGGATCCACGCCACTAATGTCTGGCAGTCTGAAGAACTGGTTCCAGTAAACATCATTAGGCTTCATTCTAAATCCTTCTTCCTCAAACTCTCTTTGGAGTAATTTCCACTCATCCAGTAGTATGTCTGTCGGGACATCCCATGACATTGCTCTTGCAACTTCTAATACTTGTCGATCACTCTTACTGCTGAGTCTCTCAAGATGACCAAGACAGGATAAACTTTTAAGGAGAGATGAACTGAAGGAGGACTTCTTCAAAAGATATTTAACACTGGCAATGTAATGCTTCTGAGCTCATAGAAAAAAGAAATTCCTTTCCTTCTCTTTCACATTCTATAGCGCTCTAGAAATTTGATCTCTAATCACAAATATCAGCCAGAGGCAACAGTTTCTGAGAACATATTTCTTCCAATTTATCCATTCTTAAATCTCCAATAAATTCCTCTTTGTAGATCCTACCCAAAATTGTTCTCGTCAACAATTCAAGTTGAGAATTAAGGTCATGTATTAGAGGTTCCTTTTTCTGAAGAAATTCAATCACATGATTAAATATACTTGCACTTGATAAGACAAATATCACCTCAGCCTTCATAGTTTCTCTTCTAGTAAATGAACAATTTTTTTGTAGCCTGGTCTTTGTATCATGTTTGGCTTCTTTATTGGAATGTAGTCAAGGAAATACTTTCTCACTGCAATCCACTGTTCCAACCTTTCAGCAGATGGCTTTAGGTTTAACCACCTGCTTGATGAAATGGTGAGTGGGAAGTTTCAAGTCTTCTTAAATTTGTTTGTATGTTGCACAACGCTTAGGCCACTGATTACAAAATCTGTGAGTTGTAAAAACTAGTTCAGGCACATCCTTCCCAAACTCTTTAGACCTTTAAGAAAAGCATTATGTATTGTGTGAATATTACATGTCCCAATGTCAATTAGTTCTTTTTTTTCGGGTAGAAATACGAAATACAAGTGCATTAATCATAAAATATGAAGCTTTCTTAGTATTTTAATTAAAATAAAACAAGCCATTGGGCACTTTTCTGACATTAGATATCTGTTTCTAAAAAAAATATAAGACTGGGTACGCGCCAAAAACTTCTAAAAATTTAAAGTGGTACACAGTTACTAAAAGGTTAGAAACCCCTGTCCTAGAGGGTTCCTACTTTAGTTAGACCCTGTCGACCGGTGATATCTATCTCGCGCCAAATGATACGCCACACAATACTATGATAAGAAAGCGTCAGTCGTAAATGCCACTCAAGGTTCTATCGCTCAAGTTAGGTAATTAGGTAAGAGGGATCGGATATACAGATGGCCCTGCTTCCCTTAACCCTTCTTTGTATGATTTTTTCTTTATTGGTGAAATAAATCAAGGTGATATAATTCATGTTCAAAATTAAAGGAAAAATGGTTTTAAAAAATCTTAGTATATATTTATAGTATAAATTTAGCAAAAAACAATATGATGGTATCATGTGGTATTTTTTAAATTAAACGCAAACTTTTTCAGAAATTGCTCTAAAAATAACAGAAACACATGCTACAAACCTTTCTTTCACTCATTTTCACTTTTTTAGCACAATAGAAACACAAATATAATAAAACAAAATTAAAAACGAAATCATACGTTTATTGCAACTACAACAAACAGCGGAATGACAACTTCAAGCTCGTTTTACTGATAGTGACACTTGCTTATTTTTGACAACTATGTTTTTTTTTATGCAATAGACATTAAAAAGGTATCCAGACACGATCAACTTAAAGTGAACTTGTTCTTTTATATAATTTTTGGGCATTCAATGTTATGATGGAAATTTCCCCCATTATGCAAAGAAGGGTTAAACTTCGGCTTACTGATAGCCTTTTCTCGTGGGAAAATTTCCAGAACTTGCTGCTAATAAATACACCGCGGGCAACGTGAAGTATCCTTTTACAGTTGAAACGGTATGTTTTTGAATCCATTCTTGCGGTGGAACGTAGCGCGCTATTTGAAATTGAAAAGTCGGAAATAAAAATAAAAAGGACTTTTTAAGGAGTAGCACATAAAAATCAAGAGTTTTAAGAGTGCTTAAAAACCAAAATCCATTTTAAGGAGCGTGCAAACCGTTTTTTTAGAGGAAATATGAATTTTTTGAATTACGCAACAAAAATTTTTCTTCTCCAAATAGAATTTAAGAACTTAAAACCCCTAAAAAGGTGACAAAAGATTAAAAAAAAAGTGACGTGTTAGGAGCCATGTGATTATGCAAGTATTACATTAAATTTGTTCAGTATAATGGAAAGCAATTTAAATATTTTGTAAACCATGTACTATATTAACTTGAAAAATAAATTGAAATTTCTTATGATACATTTTTAGGCAAGTTTCACGATAAAACAGCTGTGAATACGCCATAAAAAAAAATCAACTTTTATTTGGACTTTTGGAGAAGCTGCGATGTATATTGAGCATTGCGATTGCTCGGACTGTTTCAGCAGTATAGCTAAAAGAGCAATTCTTTTTACTGAATTTAAACTCTAATACTTAATTGATTTTTTCTTTTTTAAATATAAATAATTCCCTCAGACAGAAAAAAAAATAATTTTGTTCTTAAGCTTAGCAAAAATTAGTTATTTCATGTCCTTCAAATCTAGTTATTTTGTCTTTCAAACCATTATCCATTATGTGTGTGTGGAGGCAATAGCAAATGAATTCTGCAACTACGCGTTGCAGAATTCATTTAACATGTTTAGGAAAAAGAGGTTTAACATACACTAAACCTTTTGAACCAACAGTGGTAGTTAATAGAATTTATTCAATTAAAATAGGTTTACTTTAGAAACGATTCAGCTTTATAAAAGATGCACTTATTTACCATGTTCCAAATAAAATTACTTGGCTTCGATGAAAGCGGCACTTGTAAGCAACTATACTGCCTGTATAATAAGAGTGGCGACATACGGGAAACATTTTCTGATTGGCTTAGAGACCTTTTCTACCGCCCGAGGCGGTCTTTTCCTAGCTCCTATAGACCTAACATGGGAACTTTTTGTATGTTCGAGAAAAACGTGTGTGTATTAAATTAAAAAGAAAATATAGCTTTTCATGTTCCATTTCGTGTTCTAGAATGTTTATTTATTATTATTTTAGTGTTTTGTCGGTATAAATTTGAAGACTTTTTAAGGAAATAGCTTTTTTTGAACAACATGGTGTTTTCCGCAATCTAAGTTAGCGCGTTGTGCAATCCATCTCATCAGTTACGCATGTAATTGAGTGTTTATATGACTCATTTATACCGAATGTATCCATATTATAACAATAATGTGCTTTTTGTTCTCCCTGAAATGATATATTAATTCGCCTAGTAACCTCATTGAAACGATTCTGGTAGAAAAATGGCTGCCGCGCATGCGCATTGGGCCAAATTTGGTCCCTTGTCGCCACTTTTATTATATAGGCACTCTATAAGCAACAGGTGTGTGGTTTTTCATTCCAAACTGAATCTAAATGGAAAAATGTGCTTTGAAGTGTAGGGCTTGATCGAAACGAAACCATAACTCATGTTCATTAATTCTAGGGTGTAAATTTATTTTCTGATTTTTCAATCGTTATTACTCACTTTTCTCAACTTTGTTCTCATCTTAGTTGTAAGTTGTGACGACTGCAATATAACGAGATAGAAAAGAATAACTAATCTTTTAAAATCTTTTTCCTAGATTATTTTATTTCGTTCTAATTTCCTATGGTTATGAATTTAATATTTATTTTTAGTTAGTAAACTGTATTTCTAATTCTTCACATGCAACCTAACAAAGGATTCAATTTGAAACTGCATGGATATTAAAATGGTGCACATTTTCAATGGAACTTCACAGTATTAAAAGAATATTTTACTGATAGAAAAAAAAATCCAATCTAGGAGTTTTAAAATATTAAAAATTATTTCTTGTCAAGGCAGATCATGATTGCCTACTTAACAAGTTAGTCATATTAAAGTTAAATGTTTGTTGAAAACTGATTTTTTTTCTTCTGATAAATGATAACTTCTAGTTTTGTCTTACTGTAAATCCATTCATTTTTTAAAGTATGTTCTGAAATTGCATGCGCCACTAAATTGAATATAAAAAATCCACGATTAATGTCATTCTTCCCTTAAAGATGTTGCAAATCGAAAATGTTGTATGCTGGAACAAGAGTGCCAATGTTAAAAAACCTAGGAAAATTACGAGTTCGGAGTATTTGTCGTTGATTTGTCTTTTTACGAATTAAGCTACGACAATTTTACAGGAAACGAAGAGGTATTTTAAATTCACCCCCACACCAACTAAAAATACCTTTATAATAGACATCTTAATATTCCCTTTTGTTAGTTTTGCCTCGACAAGTGCAATGCATGTAAAATGCTCTATATCAGGGGTGGCCAACCTGTGGCGCATGCGCCAAACGTGGCGCATTGGATGAAAACAAGTAGCGCTTTGTATCCTTTCGCCTACTTATTCTTTTGAAGTAGGCGCCATAACTGAATCCATCTTTGTACTTTCAACATCAAAGTGCTCTCAGTTCAATTCATACAGCCTTCATACTCATCAGTTCGTCGCAATGTTTTAAAAATCAAATCAATTTTTGAAAATGAAATTTGATAAGCAGATTTGATTTTTTCAAATCTAAATGGCTTTTGAAGTGATTAATTTCTGTGAACATTAAAAAACCCCAGAACTAAGAAAATTTGCAAAAATATATATATATATGTTTGGGAACTACATACATATACAAACAAACTTCTTCATCTATGAAATGTATAAAAAGCAAAACGATTTCGCGAATGACCTTATTCAAATTTGAAGAATTCTCTGCTGCTTTCAGTAACAAATTTGACACCAAACATTGAAAGACTAGCGAAATCGAAACAGGCTCAAAAGTCTTATTAATGGTCAGTAACATTTATGTGCTGTAATACGTACCATAATTGAATCATTTAAAAATGATAATTCTGTCTACATACCTACTTGTATAGAAAAGATATTAAGAATATGCCAAGTTTCCTTCTTGCAAATAGAGAGAACAGACGACTCCAAGTTCCAACCTGATCTCGCTCAGAGCTCTCTCTCATCATATCCTTCAACTGTGGTCCATAGTTATCTTCACCAAACGAGATGACAGCTGTAGCACCATCAGCGGGCTCCATAACTGCGATCGTTCTCACGTCCAAGAGATCATCTCTTACTAGTGTGTGTTGGTGCTCCAATAAACGCGTGTTTTTTGAACTGGCTCACATTAACTAATTTAGTTTCCCCTAAGTGAAGCAGATATTACCCGAATCTTGAATGTAAGAAGGTAGAATAGGTGTGTGACATGGCGCATCTGAACTCGTATGTAAAATAAAATTGGCGCATGGAATGTAAAAGGTTGGCCACCCCTGCTCTATATGGATAGTCATGGATGTAATACTATTTGCATCCAAAGTCTCAAAAGAGTGTTAAAAAACATCTCCCACACTTATATGATGGCAGTTTTATACGAGAGGATAACTATTATTAATCACTTCTTCAATTCAAATCCTAGTAAAATTGGGTAGTTATTAATAATTATTTTCTCAGAAATAAAAATACAAGAATTACATTCTTTTGCCCCAATTGAATTGCCATAAAGTAAAAAGATCAGTGCATTTAACCTTTGGAGGGGTTCACAACCATACATCCGTCCTGACACTTGCAGTCTTTACTGAACAAGACGACTAGCTTTGACCTCCTTGATCAATATAAACTTTCCCAAGATTCTGTATACCATTCGATTGTGTTTGTCATTATGTGTGTTGGTTTGGATTGTTTAAAATTCCAGGCCCCAACTTATTAAGGTTAGTCTGTTAGGTTTTTATGATGAAGGGCTACATTTGACTATGCTGTGCCAGACACAAGACATAGAATATCAAGTAACACAGCCAGTGAAAGTTTTACTGAAACATAAGATAGTACACACAGGGAGGAATGCAACTGACAGGAATTGAACCTGCATTACCTCACAACTCGAAGGTTGCTAGCACAATGGGTATACCCACTGAGCCACAATGCCCTCCAACTTATTTAAGCATTAACATTGGTAAGTTTTTCCACATGCCTTGGGGATACTTACCACATATCCCTATGGTAAAATTCAAATTCAGTTTTTTTTTAGTGTTTCCCAAAACTTTAGAAACAGTACAATCAGTCATGATGCATTCAAAGATAGTGCCCACGGAACTCAATTCCTCCCAAAAATATTTTTGTTCTTAAAACTCAAAAATTTAAAGCATACAAAGAAGTTTCATTAATCAACCTAGTAATATATAAATAGATGTCTCAAAACAGTCAAAAGGAAATCATTAATCCTCCTAGCGTCACGCAGTTTCCGAAAAGTGTAGTGAATTGCTTAATTATTTGCCCTTTAGGTCATGGTTTGTAACACGATCTCCAGCCCTGCCTACTTTCTCATTAATGCACGTAAATGTTACTCAAAATGCTTTAAAACTAAACAATTAGTACATTTGTTCTTACAAACAAATTTCCTTTTTAATCTAACAATTCGATCAAATAGTGTCCACATTTTCAATCAATGCAAGAAAACAAATACCAATCACATGTAGAAAAACAATTTTATTTTCCACAAATTTTGTGGAATTTATCTAAACATCCAATACAAGCATGAGATGGCAATGATTCCAGTGATAATAAAGTTGAAACCAAATGGATTATTGTTTCAAAACCATCCAATGTACCACCAAACTACAGAATAAATCAGAAAGAAATTAACATTAAAAAACTGTAATTACAGTTGGGAGTTTTTACAGTAACATTTCATTAGTATTAAATTGTTTCTCGGCTATTCTCAATTGAAGTCCAGCACAATGCACAAATTTTAAAAGGAAAATGTTATTTCTTCAATGCTACACATTAATCTACAAATTAAGTTCCTTTCTCTTATGAATAACAAACTAGGAATAAATAGAAATACTATCAATCAGTTTTGGAAATCCATTTAAATAAATGCAGAGTTCAATAAATATTGAACTTACTTTTTTCTTTAAATGTCTAATGAATCAAAAATAATCAGAAAGATAAACATGTGTAAATTAACATTTAAAAACAAATAACTGAGAACAGGTGTCAAGTAAACCTTCTAATAGTCCATGATTAAAATTGAAAATATTACTGTCTATGTCCATCACAATGTATGAGAAGTCTAAATGTAAAAGGAAAATAAAAATGATTATTTCCCAGTAATGATGTTATGGAAATTTGAATACATTTCTGACCCTGACATAAACTTGTAAAATAAATACAAATATTTACAATAAAAAAAGTTTAAATATGAACTGAACACTTGATTTGGATAAACAGTGTCAGTAAATAGTGACAAAACTAAATGTAGGTATCATTAATAGTATTTGTTTATTGGAGGGGGAGGTCCCATCAATGATCCCTTGGAAGAAGAGGCAGCGGGGATGGGTGGTGGTGGAGGAGGGGGCTGCTGGAATAATGATTGCATGGCTTGTGCATTGGTCATAGCTGGAGCAGGACGGGCCGAACCATTCATGTGCTGCCCATTTCGATGGGTTGGGGGAGGGCCGTTCATCGACATGTTGTGGTTCTCGTAGCGTTGTGGAGGGGGACCACTGTGGGAATTCACTGGCGGATTACTGTGAGCCCCGTGTCTATCTACATTGCTCATTTGTGGTGTATGTCCACCTCTAGATTGTCCATTCATGTACTGACCATTCATGTTATGGTTAGCTGGAGGACCTGGAGGATGAGGGGCACTTGGGTTGCTTCTTGGTGCAGAACTTGTTTGAGATCTGGTGCTGTAACGACTTTCGGGGGCACCTGCAGCATCTGGCTGGTACATGGCACCACTCTGTGGCGTGTTCAGGAGACTCGAACGTCCCGAAGCCTGGCTGTCTCGGTTGAACCCGGAACTGCTGTCTCGATTGTACGCAGGAGTCTGACCCTCTCGATTGAATCCAGAGCTTCCGTTTTCACGGTTGTATCCGGGTGGTGGGGCATTGCGGTTGTAGCTCGCACCTTGGCTGCTGCGATTATAGCTGGACCCTTGGCTATCACGGTTATACCCGGAGCGCTCCGGAGGAGCACTGCGATCGGGTCGAGAGTTAGCTCGACTCCTGTCGTCATCACGCATCCTGTCGCCACGCGGAGGGCCATAACTGTCTCTTCCTTGAGCACGTCCACCCCTGGCGTCGTCTCTTCTTCCTCCACGCATGTCATTTCTGCCTTGGAATCCTGGACGGCCTCGACGCACTGAAAAATTATACAAATTTTACAACATGTTTCTCTTTCAAGATAAACAATTGAAACTGAATATTTAGAATGGGAACATACTTCTGCCACCTCCACCTCTTCCCATATCAGCTATATCATAGAGACGAGGGTTAATGGCTTGGTTAGCTTCTTGTAAAACACCAATCAAGTCATTTGCCTGTTTCCCATTACTCGTGGTAAAGAAAGTGTAGGCAGTGCCACTTTTATTGCTACGAGCAGTACGACCAATGCGATGCACATAGTCTTCAGAGCAGTTAGGGTAGTCAAAGTTTATAACAAACTTGATATCATCCACATCTAAAAGACGTTTCAAAAATACAAATTAAAATAATGCATAGTTGAAATAAAGATAGCCTCTTGCACATGTTAAGTTTAATTAAATAAAATTTTCATCTTTGAAGATGCATTTTCCTCAAACGGGCTGTTTATAACAGAAAATTTAAAATGAGTGCTGTTCAGTCAAAGACAAAATAATTTTTGAAAATATTTTGTCTGTGTAACTTTAATTCATATTTTGATCAACAAAAAAAAGTAGGTCAGAAGAGGTAATAGTTTAAAATGGAATGAAAATAAAAAAAATAAAGTTCTGATCAAACATAAAAATATTAAATTTTAACACAAAGTAAACATAACAATTACTCACCACAAGAGCCATACTATACCGTCATGAAATCTCATATCCATCCTATTTTTATCCACAAAATGCAAATTATGTAAACACACATGTGCAAACAGTTTTTATTTAAACATTTATAAACTTTCTTTGAAAGAAGCTCTAAAATTTGAAAAAGTATAAAGATCTTTTATAATTCCTTTAATAAATATATATTAAAGACACAAATTATTTTAAATGTTTACTGTTTGCACATGTTAAAATGAAACACTTTCAATTCATAAAAAGGTGAGAGCAAAATGAAAAAAGAACGACAATGAGCTAATTTACCTGTGGTTGGTGTAAATCCAAAGGAGGGTGGGATCAACTTAGATATGCTGCAAGCTACTTTTTAGAGGCCTGAAAACTCCCATGTTGAAGCTCTCCAGAGATTTCCTTTACTGAACCTTTCAAATTCTTCTTTTATGAGAGCAAACAACAGGAGCAGACTTCTTAAATGACTTGCAACAATTTCTACGCATGATGGATTCTAAGTGGTGAGTATCTCTGCTGACTCAACACATTTTGTGAATTGAGTTTAATGTAATGAGTGAGGCATTTGTGAATCCCAAATTAGCAGGTTTTAACTAACGTTAAGTTTTAAAAAATGTTTAACAAAATAAAAAATTAAAAGGGTGATAACAAATTATTAAACTTAACAAATAAATGTTCTTATTGAATCAATAGTCAGGTGTAAGATTGTATGAGATGTAGTAGACGAGTGTTTTTTTAAAATGCATGTTTAATATAACATTCTCAAGATGTAGTTCCCAACCACAGGTAACAGTAGCCTATGCATGACTATCTTTCCCCTTATCACTTCTTCGAGTAGGGCTGACATGACAATTCTTGACCTAGGAGCACTTTTAGGTGCAACACAGGGAAACTATTATCGCAAGAGACAATGGCATTCGTCTCGATCTTATCCCTGACAAAGAAAGGTGGATGCCAAAATCTAAACCACCACCTCTCGGACAGCAAAACACTTGTTGAATGCTTTTTTATTCACTCAGGCAGAGGCACCACTAATGTTTATTAATAAGCCAATCATTACAGTGCCTCTGAAAAGAAAAAAAGAAATGCCACATTAGTTACAATAAACTTCAGGATTAGAACAGACATAAATTGCACTAATTAGCATTTCTAAACATAGGTATACCCCTTGTTTTTAGCAAATCATTGACAATTTAACAAAATTGTCGAAACATTTCCAGATAGCGTTTACAGGAAAACACTGATCAGTTTCAGATTTATTTTATTCTACGGGATGAGTGACGACTCATGCTTAATATAGCTTCTACACGCAAGTTTATTTCCTAGCACCAAAAAACATTTTTTAGGAATTTAATAAGAACTTTCTAAATTTCAGCTGCTACCAAGTCTACAGATGATCACAAATTATTTTCCAGCAACACATAACACATATACTTACTCAAATAAGGAATAACTCAGTAACTCTTAAAAGGTACTCAATTTCTCATTAACTGTAACGCCATACAGCCAATTACATGTTAAATATATTTAAACTTTTTTATATTATCTATCAGTTAGCTAAAATCATCGTAAAAAGGTCTTCAGAGAACAGAACCGAAATAACGAAAGCCAATACATTTGTATTAAGAATAAATGCATCTATGTAAGAAATTTTGTTAGAAACTGCTATCCTTAATTTCACTAAAATGATTTATGATTATCTCAAATATCAGCTCTCCAGGCATTAACCTGTTTTGAATGACAAATACTTTAAATTCAAGCATGTATAATGTAGAGAAATATAAAAATTTGTCAGGTTTTAAAATATCAATAGAATAAGCTTGTTTCATGTAACAAGCCAAACATAATTCATAAAACACTTCTCGTATTTATTCAGTATAAACTTGAATTTTTGACTAACAATTTCTACAAGGGCAGAACTTCAATCCACTTATGTTTACAAGAGTCCCTCCCTTAGTTTGAAGACAATATTTTCAAAAAATATACATTAATCCCTCTCAAAGACAAAGAAATTCCCTTATTTCGACAACATCAATTAGAAAATTCATTAATTGCTGTTTAATCAGAATTACAGATTTTTATTTAAACTTTGTTC
Source organism: Metellina segmentata (assembly GCA_947359465.1). NCBI lineage: Eukaryota > Metazoa > Arthropoda > Arachnida > Araneae > Tetragnathidae > Metellina > Metellina segmentata. The sequence goes on along the minus strand of OX375878.1, from coordinate 56,748,356 downwards.
CCATTTATCCTTTATAAAACCAATCAGTTTGAATTCTTTAACTTGAACATGCTTAGAATATCATTCAAGAAAAACAGGATTCAATTACTCTTTGGATTTGATTAAAAGTAAAACAAAAACTTCTGACTATTTTGTAGTCATAAATTTCTACACTAAAACATTTATTTAGGAAGTACCCAACTGATTCTATACCACATATCTTATAAACTGCTCCAAAAAAATTAAATGAATGTGATAGAATTCTTTTTGTCAAAATATTTCACACTAGAAATGACGAACTCAAAACCATATACAAAGACAGATGCATTTTCAAATCTTAATTCATAGAATTCCAATGAGTTAATAAACAGGTTCTGTATTAAAATGCTAAATTGACATTGAAGCCAATTAATATCGAGTAATCCTATAATTAAAATTTTTATTTTTCAACTAAGAAATTCAAGAAAAATAAAAAATACGATATTACATCAATTCCTCCAGCAGCTTAGATTAAGTTAGAAAAAATTCTCCCCTAAAAATGATTTTCAGTGAAAAAAGTTCTGAAACAAGGGGTTACCAAAATTAAAAAGCATCCATTTGCTGTTTCATACCTGTGATGTCATGCCACCCAACTGAATAAAATTTACTTATGGATTTTTATGTTTAGCATATATTTAAAGTATATTTGACACAAGAATTTTAGTGTAGTTTTTTTAGAGTGAACATACCCAGTCCACGTGCAGCAACATCTGTGGCCACCAAAATAGGTGATCGACCAGTTCTGAATTCTAAAATATAAAAATGCAAGATAAAATGAAGAAACAGGATACTATTTTTACTTAGAAACTCAATTAAAATAGACTATAAATGAAAGTATTTAAGCAACATACCATTTAAAACCCAGTCACGTTCTTGTTGAGATTTATCACCATGAATGCACATAGCTGGCCACCTATATATATTTATTTACATTTAAAATATATTATAATATATATTTACATTTAATGCAAGTTAAAGAAATGTTTTAAAGTAAACAATATTCAGAGAGGAATTGCATTTTACTATAATTGATAACAGCTTAAAGAGGAAAAATATTTCATACCCATCTCTACGCATTCTCTTTGTCAGATCATCTACTTTTCTCTTTGTTTCAGCAAATATAATGGTCTGGAAAATACAACAGCATCAGTACCCTAATAAAAAATACTGATAAAAAATTGAGTTCATAAGTAAATGAGGTATGCTTACCTTATTATCCGTTTGGTTCATTATTTCTTCAAGAAGTTTAAACAATCTAAAAGAGGGAAATGAAAAATCTTTAGTTTTTATCATTTTGTCAGAAGAAAGTACAATTGACGAGACAGTAGTATTTGAGGTTTACACACTTGTTTTCTTTTTCATGTTCTTCACAGACATCAATAATTTGAGTAATATTGTGATTAGCACATAGCTGCAGAGCTCCAATATTTATCTGTACATACTCCTTTAGAAAATCTTCTGCAAGGGCACGCACTTCTTTAGGCCATGTTGCACTCCACATTAGAGTTTGTCGATCAGGCTGAAATATAAAATCGCAAATTAGAGCCCTGGACATATATGTAGCAAATGAAAACTTCAGTATTTTAAATTGCTATAATTACATCAATGTTGATCACAAATTTTATTGGAGAGTCATGGAAGGCAAGGGATAACATTTTTATTGATACATTTGATAAAATTATTGAAATTGCAAACATGAAAGCAATAGCCTTTTAAGACCCTTTTAAATATTAACATTCCAAATTTTGTTGATATGTTGAAGAAGCTTTTGTAGAAATTGATTGTTAAACTAAGAATATGTAGTAAGCAGCAGGGTGCCAAGATTTAAATCACTTGATTTGATGATTTTTTTAAAAAATCATTGATTTAAATCACAACCAATCTTACAATTTTATAACTAAGTAAATACACCCTAGAAAAATCACAGAATTTGTCAAATGCTTTGAACTTTAAAAAAAAAAATGTTTGGCCCTGGGCACTTGCAAATAATCTGAGGTGTCTATGGACTAAGTTATCTGTTGAGTAAGGGATTCTGTCAAGCAGTAAAATAAAAAATAAGTTGACATCTATTTGAAAGTTTTGACTATGTTCATGCATAATTTTGTGTTACAAACAATAAAGTAGCAGGCCTACATCTACGTAAATGTTAAGACAGCCAAAGAAAATCCCCACAAAGAAGGCCTAAACTACTTGTTACCCCTTTAATTGATTGACCAATGGCTTAGCTAAAGTGATTTTTCAATTACTTTTTTTTTATTGAGACATAAATACAAAATAACACAATTAATGTGATTAATAATTTATTAAATAAAAAATTCAACTGAGCTTTCTATTTGAAAGGATGAAAGTTTAAACACTATGAACATCTTTTATTTTGCAAAATACACCCTGAAACAGTCACCTTTCACTTTAATGGTAATGACCCATAACAAATATTTATTTAATCATACTAATTCAGGTCTCACTTACACTTACTGATACATTTGTTAACATGATTATGTTAATTTACTCAAGAAAAACTATGCTGGATGTCAACTTATGTTTTAAAGTTAAACAAATGTTTTATCTTTTGCTCTTGTTTGGAAAATTCATTTCTTAAATGTATTACCATGCAACACACTATGATTTTTAGTAAAATAAATATTAACTTACCATATCCCAAATTCTGATCGTTCACTTAAATAAATATTGGTTTACATGTCATGTCAGAAACTCAATTTTTTATTTAACAAATTGATATGCCCTACAGAAATTTAAATAAAAAAATCTTAATTAAATCAAATAAATCTGATTTTTTTACACCCTGGTAAGCAGTCTTATGACATTGAAAGGTTTAACAGGATTCATAAAAATGAAGTAGAGCAATAGAGTTCTTTAACCCACTAAATGCCAAGGATATGGAACCAATGTCACTTTTACACTCACACAATATTTGTGACCAAGTCAACTAGAATTTAAAAAGAGGAAAAATTTAAAAGCATTAATAATGCAAACACTTTAATTTCATATCCCTGTTTGGGAAATGAAATTACAGTACATGCTGCAACAGGTTATACGATACAACTTAACCCTGAAACACTATTGCGTATCAGTTTCTAAATTAAGCTTTGACAATTGTTTCGAAATGCAACCATCAGTCTACTATTATAAAAAGAAGAGTTTGTGTGTCAGTGTTTTCAGACGATCTATACCACTTAGTCCTGAAATTTGGCACAGGTAGTTCCAATTATATGTGAATTTTGAGCAAAGCCTGATTTTTAAATTTATCTAGAACATTTAAAAATTAATTTATTGTTTGTTTTCTTTAGAATGGCAACCGTATGCAGAGATCAGATTCTATATTTTTATTTTTCCGTTCATGTCCAGAGCACAAACAATTTCAGCAAAACTTAAAGCTGATTTGAAATCTGCAAAAATTTTACCCACGATCAATACCTAAAATATGATTTTCTTTTGGTTGCATTTGACGAAGATATACATTACAAACACAATAAGGACTATTTGAGGTTTTCTATCTTTACGATTATTACAGAGAGTAAAAACTTAGTTATGAAATCTGCAGAAAATTTTACACCAGATCAATACCTCAGGTGGTCTGAATTTTAAGTGAATTTGAGACTTGCCCGTGTCATGTCGGGTGGAGGCGGGACCAGTAAGGATTTGAGAAGAACTGTCACATGCAATGCCATGCTGACCTGCTAGTAGTTTCTAAATGCAGTTTCAACTTTTAAGAGGCTTTGTTTATAAAGCTTCAATTCAAAAAATTAATCAGGTTAAATCATGTTGAAAAGTTATGAAAGATTAAATTTATTTAAAAATAAGTCGCAGTACCAACAGCAAGCAAACTATTATTACAATTAGCTAATCTTTTAAGAGGCTCTCTTCACCAAAACAAATATCAATTTCACTATCAGTCAAGTTTACAGGAAATCTAGATACTTACACGAATCTGTTCTAAAATTTTTCTTATCTGAGGTTCAAAACCCATGTCCAACATACGATCAGCCTCATCAAGAACTAGATATGTACAACGACGAAGATTTGTAACACCGACTTCTAAAAAGTCAATCAGGCGACCCGGAGTGGCCACACAAATTTCGGCACCTTAGGTACAAGTAAAATAGTTAAATTCCATTTAAATAAAGGAAATACAAAAATTATAACATTTATTAGAAAATCATGAATTTACAAATTTTTGACAATTTATAACAAAGGTTAAAAATTTTAAGCAGAATTTTATTCTCTAAATTCTTAAATCCCTTCCACAACTAGAGAACTTACACTGTTTTTACTTAATAAAGTATGCACATTTTAAAAAATGGAAATACTGTTGATTAGGTGTAACCCGTAGTTCTTAAATAAAAATTAAATTATCTTACTTAAATGTACCTTTTTCATGGATGGTCTAGTGATACATTGCTCATAAAAGGATTTAATTTTATCAGTTAACACTCCAATAAAAAGTCATTTTATTCACTAGCAACTACAAGTAAAGCAGAAGTGTTCTAATTTTCAATTATAAAATCAAGAAACTTGTCATGCTTTTTTTTTCTTGAATTCTCTTAATTATAGGCTTGATACTGGATAAATATTTTGCTTTTGCAAATATTAAAAGGTTCTTTCTATTTAAGATTCGTAGATTTTCTACAAGATGGTTTACTAAACAAGCTAGGAAGTGAGTGGCACTTAGTACTCTTTAACACTGAAACAAATGTTAAACGGGGCTGATTCCTTAATCTATTCAATCAGATGGACGAAATTTCACATTACAAATTTTAATTTCATAAATATTTCTTAAGCTAGCAGTGCTAAATCCAAGGGACCAATGTATAAAAAACATCAATAAAATTTAAATGAAACAAATTACACTAAACAAATTTTAAATATTAAAATTTCCAATAACAGATGTAAAATTGATAGTGCAGGAAGTGTTTTTGAAATGACTAAGCAAACTTCTGGGGGTTTATTACGAAGAGACTAATACAATACTAAATAAATAGAACATCTTAATAAATACAAGGTGCTGTACCGGCAAAGATTGTACTTGGAAGTTGATTGAACAACATTTTAAAATATTGCAGGGTTGCCAACCTTCTTAGCAGCTTCAGGAGCATTCTCATAAAATTTCAGGAGTTTTGAGGCTGATTCAGGAGCAACGCGAAAATAATGACAAAAATAAAAGATTTGCATATTTTTCTTTAAAGATTGTTATAAAATTCCCTACTAGTACAAGTAATTTTTTTAAAGTCCCAAACGCAGACGATCGAAATTGTTCAAAATTCGGATGTTTAGCTAACCAGTTTCTTTTGTTTTTCTCCCTTTTCTGACATTTTTTAAAGAACAAGATGGTAAACCTGGACCTAATTGATGAAACAACGTAAAATAATGGACATGTTCCGAGTAAATACCACACATAATTAGAACATTTGCAAATAAAATTTCTTGCATTGTATTAAAAAAAAAATTTTTCTTTAAAAAAATTATTGCTATTTATATATTTGCTATTTTACTATTGCAAACGCAAAATTCACACAAGGGAGGTGAGATTCAAGGTTTTTTTGTCAAAAAATGCATATAACCCATAATACAGAATGGCCGAGGACCCGAGGATTTCAGATTTTGAACTGCATAAAGGATAAAAAATTACATGTAATACATGAAAGGTTTTATCCTTAAATTACAGAAACAAAATTCTAATACACAGTTTCCCCAAAAATTGAAAATTTTTTCGTTTGCTTTAGCGGAGAAACTCCATCAGAAGTTACAGAGCACTTGGAAACTGACATCAGCATAAAAAGCCTTTGGGAAATTTCTTGATGGAAAATCAACATCCTGAAAATATTTTTACCAGATGCGAAATCTGGGAAAGTCTGTTGATATCCAAAATTAGAGTTCATTTTTGTGGATGTAAACAAAGATGACTTGATTACATATAAACTATTTGGTCCCTTCAAGGAATACTTCAAAAAAAATATAAAAACCTACTGATAAAATTATTAATATTAATCAAATCAAAAAGTATGATATAATACCTCGTTCAAGATCTCTTATTTGTGGTCCTTTGGGTGCACCACCAAAAACACAAGTGTTTCTAACTCTAGAAGTCTGGCCAAAATCTATTGCCACTTGTTGAATTTGCTGGGCTAACTCACGAGTAGGAGCTAAAACAAGAGCCTGCAAAGAATGAAAGTTCAAATTAGCAATGATGCAGTCAAAATCTATTTTGCACAATTTTTTTTAAACATACTGAAATGCTGATATTTTACTTACAATGGGGCCATCACCTCTTTCTAGGGGTGGCTGATGATTAATATGTACAATCGCAGGCAAAATGTACTAAAAAAGAATAAATTGAAGATATGAAAAGCAAGTTGACAAAATTAAGGAACAAACACACTGAAACTGAAAACATTATAACAAGCTAAAGGTTGACCTTAGTGTTGATTTATATAAAACAAATAATTATGGATTTATTCCTGCAAGAAAATTAATAGGTACTTTAATGTCATTAATACACTCAAATTAGAACTGGAGGTTTTATTGCACCTGATACAGCATATTGCTTGATACATATTCAGCACTTTGAAGGGTACATTTCAACAAGACCTTTCCAAATTCATAGCCAAACTCTGTTAATGCTACTTGAAATTGAAAACATTTTTACAATATTCATTATATTTAACCCTATGTTAGACACAGTTGTTCCGAAAGAAGCAGTGACTTTTTAGTCATAGAAGGTTTATTACATTTACAAGTGTAAAAAATAAAATTGTTTCAACACTTTTAAGAAATTGGTTCCAATTAATACTATATTACTAATAACTCAAAACAATAAGTGATACTTTGATATTTCAACTCAACAGAAGTTTATCCCCCCCCCCCGGACCTGTTATAACTTGGATGCTACTGTAAAAAACAGTTCTTATACAGTGAAAAATCAGTATAACGTTTCTCAATTTAAAGTACATATTTCTCTCAAATCCCAGTTAAAACTCACAATAGAAATCCAAGCATATTTGTTTTCAATATAAAGTATTTTTCAAAATAAAATATCAATTAAATATTTTCAGGATGTAAGTTATACTGAGAATTCAATGTATTCTACAAGTAAATACAAATGACAGATTTCAGACAAACAGAAATGAATGAAATCCACGATTATTTCTGTTTTTACCTACATATAAATGAATAGGTAAATTATATTTTAACTTCAAATATTCAAGTATGAAATAATCCACTTTGATTAGAACAGATTACTATTTTCAATACATTAAAACGCCACTTTCATCAAGATTTAACGTTGAATTAAATTCAAAATAAATGAAATGCAATAATATTTTGTAAACCTAATAAGTAAACTACCACTTTCACTAAAAAAATTCAAGAATTTGTAATAATCAACTTCGATGACAACAGATTGTGATTTTCAATATGTTCGCAACTCTCCTTCAATATTTAACGCTGAGTTAATATCAGCTTGATTTGTTCAGTCTCATGACCTCTCCAAGCAATCTCTTCTTATTCTAGAATCCGAAAATAAAACGGACCTATTGAAAGCACCTTCTTCGGTTGATTTGTCACAAGCGCCCTCTTGCCATTGGATGGTTCCAATTTCTGGATGTCCATTGGTTAACATTTTTATCCTGCAGCAGATACTTTGTTACCACTAAAATTTCGTCAACAACAGCGGCATTGTATAGATCTTTGTACAGTAGATGTTATCTCCCTTTTAAGTGACCGCTGGCATCGATTACAATTTATGAGCTGTCAGCAACCGACCTTCTAGAGGGTTCCTCCGTTTTATCGACCCTGTCGAAGTAAGATGTGAACGCATCAGTGATATCTTTCATGCCACACAATACTATGAAAGGAAAGCGTCAGTCGTAAATGGCACTCAAGGTTGTATCACTCAAGTAAGGTAATTAGGTAAGAGGTCGGACATGCAGGTGGCCTTGCTGCCCTTTAACTTACTGATGATAGCCTTTTCTCAAGGGAAAATTTCCAGAGCTTGCTGCCAATATACCACATGCAAAATGAATCCTTTTACAATTGAAACGGTACGTTTTTGAATCCATTCGTTCGCAGTGGAACGTTGTGCGCATTTCAAAATTGAAAGGGGGGGGGGGGGGTAATACGGCAAAACCATTTTTATATCAGGCGACAAAATGTATACTTACAGCAAGGGTTTTTCCAGATCCAGTCTGGGCAATACCAACTAAATTTCGACCACTTAAAGCAATGGGCCAACTTTGAGCTTGAATAGCTGTGGGTTGTTGATACTGTTGCAGTCTAACAGCTTCCATTACATAATCTATCAAAGGAAATTTATCACGTTAACGTTTACCTTCAAATACAATGTTTAATTATAAATCAATACAGTTTACAAATTTTAATTCATGGAATAACTTGAAAATTCTTCATTACTCACTTATACCATTTCAGATGCAATTGTAAGTATAAATTACATTAAATAGTCAAATTTAAATGCATGTAAATTGTACAATTCTTCCCTCTGAAAAATATAACACAAAAGGGGTATTGAACCCCAAGGCAAAATCCCTCTTGGATTGCAGAACAGGCTGCTGTCTCCACACTCAGAATCTGAATCCAAAAAGAACGAAGTTGGCACCTAAAAAACTAAGATATTACCTGACCTTTGTTCTGAATGTAAAAGAGAACATATTTCAGCTACTTACTGCTACTCTTTTATAAATATTTCTGCGTGAACCATCTAGAATATTACATGGAGAACATTCCACCTGGAATATTCTTTGCAGAACATTCCAAGTAAAATTGAATCATGTGAAAAATAAACAGACTACAAAAGGCAAAGAGGATGTGATTAAGGCTTCCAATTACCTTTCAGATTATTATAATATATATTAAATTTCTTCATTTAGGATTTATTTCTAAGCATTTAGAAATACCAAACTCAAAAGCAAATGTAATTTAATTACTTGTGTCTGTTTGAAATAGCTAAATACACAAAGCAATAAAGTATCATGACTCCAAATTTTATATTATCTTTAGCAAATTTAAGTTTATATATCATGAGCTTAAATAAAACAAGAATCAAATATACAGTATTTTCTGAACAAATGCAGAAAAGATGGCAATAGGAGGTATGGATTTAAAGTAGCTAAGACGGAAGAACATAATTTGAAACATGATAACAATGAACTTAAGTTAAAAATGCCAGTCAACTACATTCTTGTTACTTATGCATTTTACATTTGATGAATATGGCAGCATTTCTTTTAATTTTCAATTCTTTGAATTGCTGAATCTGGCAATATCATCTAAAATAGGTTGTAGTTTTTTTTTGAATTCACTGCATGACCATCTTCCAAAATCATTTCTGTACCACTTTTCACAGCTTAAATTTTTATACAAGACAAAATAATGTACATTTATTTGTGAATTAGTCATCTAACAAAATACTTTTCAGTGATAGAGTATAATATTAATGCAAGTCAAAATTTATCCTTAGAATACAATTTTTTTTTATATTTTTGACATTATTCCCAAGTTAAATATTCAGCCATAATTGCTTTTTCTAACAGAAAATCATAAACTTCTTTGGTTTGAACACAACTCGGAATATAGCAGATGTACACATTATTGGGGAAGTCTCCACATAAAATTTCAATTTTTACAACCAAGCAAATTTAAAGTTTATTATCATCACTTAGTCATTAGAAAAATAACAAATAAACATTTAATAACTTACCAGGAAAACAGCCTTCATCAAAATTAGCAAGAGGCTTAGGAATATTTTGTCCACGAATAGTTATTTCAAAATGATGTCGATAATTTTCAGCTTCTTGCTAAAGTATAATTGAAAAAATTAAGTCTCCATTCAAATGATTCATATCTATATAATATCATTAACAGTTTTAAATTAGAAATATCACAATGAAAAGAAATTTTTGGCTTGATTATATTGGTTACACCTTTGATGAGGCCCAATACTAAATAACACTTTGAACTCTAATACAGTGTATATAAAAGATGCATATTTCAACACAACTGCATTGATTTATTTTGCTTTGTACTTCAATTCAGAATTTTCATTAAGGCATAGTTTAAAGATTTTTTAAAGAATTTGTTGAGTGGTTTCCAATTTTTCAAAGAAAGCAAATAAAAAGTATTATCAGGAGTACCACAAGTGAGGTATATAATAGTGTTGGTTTTGTAATACTTTTATTAAACAGTGATGCCAGATAAAATTTTATAAAGCATTTTTTTTTTCCAAGAAAAGTATAAAACTAGAAAAAAATTACTTAAAGAGGGAAGTGACTTACAACTTTCTTTATGGCAAAAGAAAACTAAAAAATTTCTTTCAAAATAATGCATTGAGATTAAACAAATGGTAAAGCACCTAATTCACAAGAATTGCACAAAATTAAGCAATTCTTAAAACTAAAGACTCAATTGTATTTTTTCACCTTCTTTCCTGGAATAGTATGTTATGTATCATAGTATGTTATGTATCATAGTATGTTATGTATCATAGTATGTTATGTATCATAGTATGTTATGTATCAATAGCATGTTATGTATCAATAGCATGTTATGTATCAATAGCATGTTATGTATCAATAGCATGTTATGTATCAATAGCATGTTATGTATCAATAGCATGTTATGTATCAATAGCATGTTATGTATCAATAGCATGTTATGTATCAATAGCATGTTATGTATCAATAGCATGTTATGCATCATTCAATTGTAATTTCCACCTTAAATAGTATGCCAGTGGTAGTGAAGGGCAAATCAATTCTTTTGTAAGATTTGATTTGTAAGAAGATTTGTTCACCAGAAAAAACTGACTTAGGTATTCTGCTACATTCAGCGCTATCTGTTTGGAAATTTTCACACAACACAATTTTTCTTTATTGGGAGAATCTTGGCTTTTCCATTGAATTCTGTTTGTGGGATGGGGATAGTTTCTCCCAGCCTTGATTTTTCCCATTCACTGAGTAAAGGATTTGTGAAATTCCTTCTGTTGCATTCTTTCAGTGAAAAGACTATTGTTGGTTGTGTTCAAATCATACATCACATTAAACTAATGACCCTAGACTACCACTTGTAAAGAAAAATAGGGAGTCAATGATTTGATTCATTTTGATGGGAGTTGGTTGACCAATTCGTTCACTTGCTCAGATTCGATTCAATTGAAAGAATCATTACACTAGTCATTGATAAGCAAACTTGAATTTCAATGGATTAAGCACTTTTCTGAAATGTACAAACCCTGGATATACTGTATGATTTGTGACTAATAATGATTAATTATTTGCACTTTGATGTTAGGTATTCATACATCAAAATAGGCATCTGCAAAAAATGTAAAAAACTTGAAAATGTAAAAAACTTGTAAATGTTTTTAATATAAATGAAATAGATACCGTAAATACTAACATTTCAATTTTTTTAGAAAGTAAAAAGCCTTTTATAAATCTGAAAAATCTAAAAGACATTTAGAATAAAGTTTCAAGTTTTTTTGGGTTTTTTTGCAATAAATCAAAATTCACATTTGCAGAATGAAACAAATAAGCTATAAATTATGTTTGGATTAGAATAAAAAGGCAAATGGAAATTAAAATTTCTGAAACTTACAGTTGATCTATGTGCTACATTAGGATGCTCGCGGTAGAAATTCTTTTCGAAAGGCAACAGCTTAGTCATATCCCAGCGAGGTTTCCTCAACCTTTCACCTGGCTGCTTTCCTTTCAAAGACCCACGTCCACCTCCAAATCCACCTCGACTAGATCCACCTCCACGTCGACTACCAAAACTTTGCCTATCTCCACCACTGAAATAAAAAAATTTGTTTACAATAGAGTAATCAACTACTCAAAATAAAACTTTTCATAAGAATCTAAAATTTGAAGACTTTCAGGTATCAGTAAAAACTAATAGATATTAAATTGATGAACAAATTCAACATAAAATACTTGTTCAAATAGCAATAGATTTTTTTGTGTTCAAAATACTGAGTTAAAAGTAAAATTGTCTTAAAAAAACATTTGAAATTTTGTTTTAATTCTTGAAAGCAAAACTTGCTTTCCAGCAAAATTATTTCGGTCAAGTACTGCCATGCAGATTAAATATTCAGTTGATTTTTTGTTACATGAATTATATAAGTTTTCCAAGCAGCAGAATGATTACAGAGCGACAAACCAAACCAAGTACAAAAAGTTGCAAGATCAAAATACACAAAACAAATTTAGGATATTTTAAATGTGACAAATCTGGACAGCAATAAGGTGGGAATTTATATACCAAACTCGTATTCAGTTAAATGCCGCTTTCTTTTTTAAATTTCTTTTCTGTTTTGCGACTTTCAATCAGTACGCACATCAATCTTTGCATTTCGTCATATTGGTAATTTTGGAACAATGCATCGTCCAGAAAATTGGTATCAATGTAATCAAACCAATGGTAAATTCACGGATAAAGCAATAAAAATTTTGAAAACATTATTTTGAAATCAAATTGTCAAAATCAAATTAAATCAAAAGTGTAATAAACGAGTTATTTTCTAGAAAAGCAATCGGACTGAAATGATGACTTCATTAGATGAAGAGATCAGGTATATGATAAATGATATACGTAACTAAAATATGTGTTACATAACACGATCTTGTGAAATTCCTTCAAAGCATGAATCTTATTTTTGTGGTGGACAAAAGAGTTAGAGGAAATTTTGCATTTTTCAATAAACAATTTGCAATTTTTGAGGTCAAACACCTGCGTAGTCAGTGTACAATTATAAGATTAAATAAATTCAATAGGAAATTCATAGCAAAATAAATTATGTACTCACCCTCGGCGACCCATCCTGTCTCTCCCTGACATATTTATCCTGCTTTAGACGAAATTATTTCAGATAGAATAGGTATAACTTTGTTAAGTAAGTTTACCGTGTAACAACTCTAATGGCGGACAAATATTAAAGACCGGATTCGGGAAATAAAAATACTGTATTCATGCGCATTAAAAATGGTCGTTATAATAAAATATAAATAATTGCAAAGCATCACAGAAACTTTGAAGTATTTTCAGATAAAACTTATAAAACTCAAAATTCTACACACGGAAAATAAATATTTTTTCAGTTAATTATAGAACTATATTATGCGTTGTGACGTTTGATCGCATAGTGTGTAAAAGGGTTCAGTTCTGATTAATTGTGTTTGTATGTTCATGTTTTTTTCCGGTAAGTTATATATTTGAAACTTGATTATGAGAGAGAAGGAAAAACACAGTGGGCTCTCTTGATTTGGTCTTCCCTTTCATAATTTCAGGTGAAACTTGCAAATAATTCGAATACAATTTCTTTGGGATTGATCCCGGACAGTAGCCAATAGCCCGTTCCAAAGTCTTGTGTGACGCAAATTCAATCTTCGATTCAAATGCAGTTTCAGCACGTCGCTTGTGACGTCCATTTTCTGTGGTAATGGTACTTTTTTTATTAACGTCGTACTAGAGCAACACTAAGTGCTATTGACTACGGTCCAGAATCAATCCGCTAAGCGAAAGAAACGAGGACAACACCACGTAATTTTGAACCACGGTTGATGACGTGGCAACACCTTAGCTGGCATGGCACCCCACTCTACAAACTTCCACACCATCCCGGATCATACCCCGTTCTATTGCTTCAGTGTGACGCAGTTGTTACTAATCCTCCAGTGTCTGACGACGTCAGACAAATTCCATAAATTCATTGACTCCCAGAAAATCAAGTACAATAGGTCAAAGTAAATATTCTCTCTAGAGAAATAAAAAAGTAAAAATTCTCTCAAAATATTATCTCATGTAGTCCAAGATGTGCTCAGCAGTGGCCGACAAGGCGAGGCACGTGGTGCATGTGGCGAAAACCTTTTCTCCATCATTGATCGAATGGCTCTTGAAATGACCACTAGCAATACGAGAGAGCGCAGACTTGGAGCCTCTGTCACAAGCAGGGGACAGCATCAGTCCAGGCTTTTTACCTAGATACCAATGGTGAACAGGAGGCTCCATCCACTTTGTCATTAAACGGGATTTTTCCAGGGAAAGAGTTCCAGGTAGGTGAGTGCAGAAGAAGAAGCTGTTGGAAGTCCGCAGCCTTCCTTAGCGAGTTTTTCTGCCATTTCGTTGCCGTGAATATCTACATTAGAAGAAATCCATTGCAAGTAGACCTCCTGATACAACGAAAGCTGCTTTAATTTACGCATGATATAAATACTGGTCTTGTCGCCCACAAGCGTGCAGTTGTAAAGGTGTTGGAGAGAGCTACGGCTATCAAATAGAATCCAATTAAGTTCACCAAAGTCCTTTTGGTTATATAACCTCAAGTCCCAGATCAATAGCTATTAATTCGCTTCTAAAAACTGAACATGAGTCTGGGTTACAGTGGCAAGCGGACAGTTTATTCTGAGGGGTCTCTATAGTCTCTATATAAATGCTACTACCTGCATGGCCATTTATTTTGCTGCCAACAGTATCAATCTTAATGGCATTTTTAGGAATGTTGTAAGTAACTTCCAGGGACAATTGCCTGATATGTTCTTTGTTGACGTAGGAGGCTAGGTTAAAATGGAAACTAACCCCAGGAAGTCCGTCTGAGGGTTCCAAGCAACAATGCAACGAATGAGGCGCCAAATCTTCATTTGACAGTGACAAGGAGGCAACTTGGTTGAAGGGGCTGTTTTTCTTTAACCTCTGATTGTTGCTCAAGTTATTGAAATACACTGCAGTTGTGATGAGTAGGACTCGGATTGATATGCAAAAATATGACCTGAAATATGCATTTCAAAATCCCAAAATATGCGAAATTGCAAAATATATTCATTCTTACAAAATGGGTAGTGAATAGGATAAAGTGAAATTGAACCACACTTTCATTCAATTAATTCACTATTTTATTTTCATAGCGCAGTTAAAGATAAGTAAAAAATATACAAACAACACATTAATAAATCTTACATGATTGGGAAAAAATGTAGATTAAAGTAAGGCATTTCAAATGTCCTCCGGGATGTAACTAGGCGGGTTAACGGTTCATGTGCCCCCTGCGCCGGAATGGGTAGGGTTGCTAAACATGCCAACGACTTTTTTTACTAGTATATATATTTACGCATGGTAAAAAATGAAGAGGTAAATTTATTAGTTGACTACAAAAACCAAAAACTATAAAAGGAGCTAAAAGCAGAATGTGTGAAGGGTTGCACGAGTTTGATGCGAGTAAAGAAGGGGATACCACGTCGTAGCGCTCGAGTGTTTAGGATAACGGGCTCGTGTCTCGGGAAGTTTCCTGTCTCCCAAGTGGGTTTGTTGCGCAGGCAAACGAAACTGAATTCGGTTAGCTTTAAAAGTGTCTAGTTGAGACGTCAGTTTTGCAGTTCGATTATTTGTCAAGAAAATTGCTGCTAATTAATCGATTTACTTTTGAAAATTGAAATCAAGTCCATACCATCTTTGTAGAATTTAAACATTTTGGATTAGTGGAATTAATGTGTGGTGGCGATTACAGGTGTTGTCGGGGAGGTGTTCTTGGGCGAAAACTAGTCTAGTTACATCCCTGAACATCCTCCAACTAATTGAAATTACATTGAATAATCAATATTTTTTTAAGGTTTTCAACCTTGAAACTTCGTCTATTGTTACTTAAAACATTCTTCAATGAGGAGAATGACCTTTCCACGTCACATGGGGAAAATGGGTAAGATAGTATTTCTTGGGGGTCCGTCAATTCACATTCTGGTACAACCTCTCCATTCAAAATCTTTGACACAGCCTGAGCAGTCTTCCATCCAGGATTTCTTTTTAGTACCGCATCCAGCCTCTTCCTCATGCTTTCCCCGATGGGGCCGTTCCAATCTTTACTTTTTATAATCAAGTCATCAATTAGAGCCACAGAATTGCACATATCCATTCCTCTACTTTCCAGAATGGTAATTAAATCAGGAAAATTGCCAAAATTGGATCTGAAGTAAGCCAGATTTTGGACCACAAAAGAGTTGTTAAGTGCAGCTTTTGCTTTCGCAATAGCTTGGTTCCCAGTATCATCAAAACTTTCAATCACTTTCAATTTTTGGCTATGTTCAGCAAGCCGCAGAAATCCACGGGCCCCAACTTGTGATTATTGGTTCAGGTGGCAGAGGGATATTAGGATATGCATTTTTGAAAGTCCTTACTCTGCTAGGTGCTTTAACAAATAAATTTTTTTTTGTCGAAGATATTAATTTATTCAAATCAGGTAGATTATTCCTCAACTCTTCTGCAACACGATGGACACTATGAGCCCTGCATGTTAGGTGAATCATCTTGGGATAAAACACTTTTAGGCTTTCTACAGCCTTCAGCATGTAGGCTGCACTATCAGTAACAAAAGTCAACAATCGTTCCTCCCCATACTGGTGCGCGTGAAACCCCCACAAAATATTAATCGCTTCACCCACTGTCCTGGCTATCGTGGAGTGATTAGTTTTTTCCAACTCTTTGCATAAAATTAGGTGGCTACGTCCAGCTTCCTCTGAATTGAGTTTCCCAACTATTACATGGGCTACATATCGCCCGCAGGGATCAGTCGTTTCATCAATTGACATCCATATAGGGGAATCACATATCTCATTTTGTATCCTTTTGATCACCTTCTCGTACACTGGCGTAATGTAATTTTTCCTAAGTGTGGATTCATGAGGAATTTCTTTACTTGTGTATTTCTTCAAGAAGGCTCTAAAATGTCCATTCTCCAACTTATTAAGAGCGATATTTGATTTCAACATTGCTTCGCAGAGATCTTGGAACATCTCGTTCTTTTCCGACGATTAAGACTCTGACTTAAACTTTGACCCGATGAAAGGCTGTTGAAGATGCTTAACTTTTCGAGACCTTTTCACTTTTTGTTTGTGAGTCGCAGTTGATTTGTGTTGGTCAGACTAAAACTTTTTCTCAGCAAAATCTGAAATCAAACAAAAAAAATTATGATTTTTGTTGGTTCAATTTAAGTAATTCAAAATTAAACAATCATAAAATCGAAAATTAAAATTTAGGTACTTTAAGAAAATGGGAAACTTGTAGGTAGGTAAATTGTACAGCAAAATAAGAAAAAAATAGAGGCAACCGATTTGGGGGGGAAGGGGTAACGTTGAGGTTACAGTAAAAATAAGCTAAACCCACCAAAATAAAAAAAAAACTGGAAGAAAAATCTTGTTTTTATTTATATATTTATATACACTTTAAAAAATATTTTCTATGTAACAGCATCTTGCTAAAAAGATAGATCTTGGAACCTATATACTATGATTTATTTGTACAGAAACCTATTTAAAAACCAATTTTTGCAAGGTGCAGAAAGGAAAACAAAAAGAGGCACTTTCTTCAATGTTTTCACAAAAATATTATTCAAATTTGAGGTGTTTAAAACAAAAAAGTAGCGAAAGGAATAGAAATAGAGTTTAAAAAATATCTGAAATAAGAACACTTACCTCTTTTCTCCAAACTTGACAGAAATTTTTTTTACCGTCTGTAGTAAACGCCGGGTCACTCCCTATCCACTTTTTGAACAATTTAGAAGACATTTTTGCTTTCTGGCACAACCGAAGTTTATACCAGAAACACACTAGCTGCACAAACGAACAGTAACGTACTGGCGCCAGAGTAGTTGGAATAGCTGGCGACAGAAGCGGCTCAATCCCATGATAGTACTTTACGCAAGTCCAACTTGATTGGCTAGTTTCACGGGCTTGGCTTCACTTGGATAGCTCGCCAATCTAATTGTTGCAGTAACCATTCGATTTTGAATATGCGCGTTGTTTCGTAGAAATACAATACATACACTAGCGCCTCAGCGTACAGCGTAAATGTCCGACAAGTTGACTCTGATTTGCTCCTCATATATATGTTGTATGGTTGTTGTTAGTAGTATTTCTTGCAAACTTATATTAAGGGTACTTATACTTTATAGAGCTTCTTTTCGTGAAGCAACGATGGCCTAATGGCTAAAGTCACCCACCTTCAGATTAGCGTCGGCATTGGAGGATGACTTCCCGAGTTCGTACCCAGCTGGCGAAAAGATTTTTAGATTCTCCAAATTATTTTTAAAAAATTCCAATTTAATTCCTTTTCATTTTAACTTACTTTTCCTAATTTTTAATACCCTTTTCATATTTTTCCAAGCTTCCGTTGATTTTACATAAATAATCTAAGAACCAGTCCTGAACTCACTACCAGCTGATATTTTTCCGCCCCTCTGCCGTCCCCTTGGCTTTAGGATGATGGTGTCGTATCCACCGCTGGCTTAGGACCATTCTGATGTAACAAAAAGCATACATAAAACACTAACTTATATAATTATTAACTTATATAATAAAAGGATACAATTTTCGGCTCCCACCTCTACCCACCCATAGCCATGGATCTGAAAAGAAGAGAAGAAAGCAGAAAGGAAGAGATAAATTGCCAACAACTATAAACCTTGATGACATACGTATCTAGGTCATGTGATCCGATTAGCCAATCAAGTTGGACTTGCGTAAAGTACTATCATGGGATTGAGGCACCTGTGCCAAGGAACCGGGCTCTTCACTTGTTATTATAGGCGATAAAGTGTCTCGAACGGCAATTTCCAGATTGGCAAGTGGACACACGAAGAGTCTCTCGTACGTTGAGGGTAGAAAAACTTATGCAGTCTGCTCCAAATGTGAAGCTCAGCAAGCCTCTGCCGAACATATCCTAGACTGCTTGGGTCTTTCCAAAGTGGACTTATACACTACCCCACTTCTTGTCATCAACTTTTTAAGGGTCAACAATTTATTGGATCTTGTCTGACGAAGTTAGACAAGTGGAGGATAAGGAACAACAACAACATGTTCGAAGGTTCGGTGTTACTTCATCTTTAAGTTTGAAACATGGTTTCAGTCGATCTATTGATATTCTCTTAATTTTACCCGAAACTACAACATCAAAGAATTTCTCAAAACGATGTTTAACTAAATATGGTCCGAGATAGGCTGGTTGAAGAGAAGATCAGATTACGTTATTATAGATGAATACGTGCGAACAATTTGCTAAGTCCTTGTGTACGAAAATTGTTTTTTTTCTTCCCATGGTTGGATGTTGGAGTTGATTTTAGGTTTTGGATGTGACTTTGCAATTTTTGTATAAAATCTGAATGCGTGGCAGCTGGGGATTTACCGAACAATTCTCCAAACAAACAGACTGGTGTGCTGTACACAAGTTCAGTGGAAGAACAACCTAATTCCTCTTTAATGGCGGATCGAATGCCAAGGAGAATTAAAGGTAAAATATCAGTCCAAGAATTGGACGTTTGTAAGTGGGATTTCAGGCTGTTTTTCAAAGATCGGTGTTGGCGTTCGATTAGACCATTAGATTGTGGATGATAAGCTGTGGTGGTGTTAGCTTTGAAACCTAGGTATTTGCTCAAGGATTGGAAGAGTTGACTCTCAAACTGGCGAGCTTGGTCAGAAGTTATTCTTTCAGGTATTCCAAAACTGGAAATCCAAATCGCGACAAAGGCATTTGCGATGGAATCTGCAGTTTGGTCTTTCAAAGGAACAGCTTCAATCCAACGGGTGAACCTATCGATGATAGTAAGCAGATACCTAAAACCTTTGCAAGATGGTAAAGGGCCAACAATATCAATGTTAAGGTGCTTGAATCGTTGATACGGAACTTTGAATTCCGCAGCTGGAGAATGTGTATGTTTGTGAACTTTGGCTCGTTGACATGCCAAGCATGCTCTAGTCCATAGTTGGAAGTCTTTGTTTATGCCGGGTCAAATGAATCTTTTTGTCACCAGCTTCATTGTTGCACGAATTACCGGATGGGATAAGTTATGTATAGCGAGAAATACTCTTTGGCAAAACTTCTTAGGAATGTATGGCCGGTTAAAATTAGTGGAGGTTTCACAGTAAATTTTCTTATTGCTATCCGGAATAGGAATTTGTACTATTTTGAAACTGGAATTTGATGTAAGAATCTTAAGGACGTCATCCTCCTGTCAATCTGCGATAAAATGTATAATCAATTGGAGCTGGTGTAGCGATGGATTCTATTCTAGACAGTGTGTCTGCTACGATGTTTTCTTCTCCGGAAATGTACCGTATGTCTTTAGTGAATTCAGCAATATAGTTCAACTGTCGGGCTTGTCTTGGGGAGACTTTATCTAAATTCTGCTGGAAGGCAAAAGTGATTATTTATGGCCTGTGAAGATAGTAAATAGCCGTCCTTCCAGAATGTGCTTAAGTAGGATTGTTAGAGTCACCAAAAAACATTAACTCAGATATTATGTTCTACGAAAGAAACGATTGGAACTTATAGTGGAGGAAGAAATTCTACTTTTGAAAAACAGAGTTGTACTTTCAAGTGTTTTGAGACTTAAAGAACTGAGTGAATTACATTCTACTCATCAAGGAATTACAGGCATGTAGAGTAGCATTTAGACAAAGATATTAAGATACAGTAAAGTATTAATCTAGTTTTTTGAAAAATGCAGACATAGTACCACATAAAATTTTACAATCATGGCTAGATGAAACTACACCCTGATAACGTATACACAAGGATTATACAAGACCTATCGATAATAAAATGATTCTAACTGTGCAAGATTAGTTTTCAAAGTGGAGTGAAGCTTTCCTAGCTACGACAGCAATTTTATCGGCAACCTTAGAGAAATTATACGAACTGTTTGTTAGCTTTGGACATCCTTCCTGTGTGTTAACAGATAATGGTACTGCATTTAATTCTGATAAATTTAAAACGTTTATGAAACGCAATGATATTTGGCATTTAATCACAGCCCCATAAAATCCTTCTTCAAATGGCCAGGCTGAGAGCAGTTCAATGTTTGAAGAAAAGACCGAACAATTTACTAGGAGATTCATTACCTGTTAGACTAGCAAGAATTCTCATGAACTACAGGAAAATCACTATTAGCCTTGTTAGGATTGTCTCCGGCAAAATAACTACTTAGGAGCAGTGGCGGATTTAGCGGTAAGTGGACAAAGCGGTCGCGTAGATCCCCGATGTCTTAAAATGTCTTTTCATTAAGGTTCGAGAAAAGTTGTGACAGCGTGTGTGTGTCTTTTCAAGGTGCGTCTTTATAAGCAGTGAAGAGTTCCTAATATAAGATGGTCAGCAAAAGCAGATGCTGTATTAACTATATAACTTGGTTTCACCCATATAAATGAGGCTTTAACTGGAATGCGTAATTCCGAAGAAAAAAAGTTACCATATTGGAGGCGACTTCACGTCTGAGGAAAATGGACAAATATGAAATCATCCTAATGACAGTTATTTGGAATACTGTGTTACAAAGAATAAATGCTACTAGTAAATCACTGCAATCAAGGGAATGCGAACTATTGAAAGTATCTATATTGAATTCATTAGAAAATGTTATCAATAATTTCAGAGAAGTAGAAAAAGAGGCAACTGATTTGTCAGGGCTGTCATTTAATATAAAAGATGGACAAACTCATAGACAATAAATGAGAAAAAAGGTTTTTTAATGAAAACAAAGGAGTCGGACATGAATTTGCAATAAGAGAAAATTTCATAGTCAATTAATTCCTTTATGTCATATGTGATAACACCAATGCAGAATTATCTTAAAGAACTCAGACGTAGAAGTTGTTTTGGAGCCTTTTCGAATATTTTTTTGTTGGAATTTATCAGTAGAAAAAAAAACACGATAAAAAAGTTGAAGCGTATTTACAAAAATGACATTGGTGTTTGTACTTTTGAAGACGAAATTGACCATTTTTTTAATATTTCTTAAAGAAAACGAGTACACCATAAAAACCACACCAGTCATCTATCGAGCCCCCAAAGAAATGTCTTGCACATTTCCGAATGCTGAAACATTATTGAATTTTTTTTTAACAATTCCCTTATATAATGCAACAGGAGAAAAGTTGTTTCCTGTTTTAAAGCGTATAAAAATTTATATAAGGAGTTCTATGGGATTAATGGGTTCTAGGGGAAGAAAGATTAATAAAGACCATTCTGTATATAGAGGAATCTTAAACCGAATTGACACTTCCAAAATAATTGACCATCTTGCAAAAAATAAAGCAAGACGGATGTTCATAATTTTTTTTTTTTTTAATAAATTTATTTAATGGGCTGTGGTATGAAAATTTTGATTACTTTTCTTTTTTATTAATAACTCAATGAGAGTTTTCTTGAAACTTTATTTTTCCAACTTGAGACTGAGGGCCCAAAAAAAAAAAAAAGCCAGAGTAGTTGGAATAGCTGGCGACAGAAGCGGCTCAATCCCATGATAGTACTTTACGCAAGTCCAACTTGATTGGCTATTTTTACTGGCTTGGCTTCACTTGGATATCTCGCCAATCTGATTGTTGCAGTAACCATTTGATTTTGAATATGCGCGTTGTTTCGTAGAAATACAATACATACATTAGCGCCTCAGCGTAAGTGTCCGACAAGTTGACTCTGATTTGCTCCTCATATATATGTAGTGATGCAAAAAACCCGGGAATTTTGGAAGAGGGGAATAAACACGGGAAGTTTGGGGAATAAACCCGGAACTTTGGGGAACATTGGGAATAAACTAAACCAACCATTTTTTCACATTTGTGGCTTCTTTTGGTTTGATGCTAAGTAAAACTATAAAGAGAAAACCCCATATATATAAAACTACAACCTGGAAAATTGTTTCAATAAAATTTAAATTTTCTTTTTTGGTGGAAAATATCGGTTTATTTTTATTGTATAAACAACATCAGCATTTATATCCAAATCCAGATGAATGTTGATGTGATGGTTTTGTTCCGAGACCTAGCAGCAAAAAATAAGATGAATGTTTGCATCAAAAACGATACTTTTGTAAACATTTCATATTATCTTTATATAAAGCAGTTACAATTTACTCTCTACTTTACTGATTATTCAATTTGGCACCTGCACTTCTAAGCCTTTTATGAGGGATTAATAGCTGAAGAAAACAACGCAATATCAAGAGGATCTACTTGTAGATTCTGATAGTCCTGGATCCATATACATAGTTTCAACGTCCGTTATCACCTCTTGGGATCCCACAATAACTGAAGGTTCATCGGCATCTGCCAAAGAATATATAAGGAAGGTTATTATTTAGGGTTTTTTAACGCATTTTTCTAAATGCTTTGCCATCTTAGTAGCATTTGGTACCAGATATTTCTTGTGGCAATACCTGCATTTAGCAGTCTTTTTATTGCCATGACCAAACTCTAATGTGTAATGACACCACACTGTTGAAGTTGGTCGTACCATTATCTGGAACACAAATCATCCCATTAGCATGAAATAGAACACTAAATTAAATTTTAAATGCTTGAGTTCCCAATTAAAAGTTGTCAAAGGTACAAAACAACTAAGCTGCTCTTAGGATTTATTGCATTATAAGAATAACTTATATAGATTGATATGAACTCATGAAATTCAATGTTTCTAGCTCATGCATAAAACTGTTGAGTAAAAACAACAAAATCAAAATTTAAAAACAAAATGCTCAGAATTCCAATAAATATCAAATTAGATTTTTAAATTTCCAACTAAACTTATACATAGTAAAAACCTGATTTTATGTTGGGAATATAGATTTATCAATTGCTAATTGAAGTTTTAAAATTAGAATATAATCACATTCAAAGAGCTAGTCAAAGAAACTATTAATTCACTGGGATATCAATTTGCATAAAACGATGATAATTTAAATAGGAAACAGCCAATCCAGAGAATTATTCAAAGATTCAGAATATATAGTCAGAACTATGCAAAGGTTTGAATGCACACAAGGGTTCACTTAAAAAGTTTGTTCTTATGGCTCATTGACAAAAAAGATTTAGCTCAAAAATATTGTCATCACATGCGCCTATTAGTACTAGTAATATCCACAAAATCTCATTAATATTTACCTTTCAATTTTCGTAAATTGCAAGATGGCAAAATTTAGGCATAAATGAAATTTTTTTTCTATTTCTATTTCTTTAAGACGAAAATTTTCTAAAATTGAAAGGGTCAATGCAAACAGATGTTAGAACCCGCCAAAAGAGTACACGTTTGAAGTTGCTGTTATGAACTATAGGAAGTTTCTAAAAAAATTATTGGTTTAAAATTTTCAGACAAAACATTAAAAAATTTCAAAATTCCCGAAACTTTAAAATTTTTGGAAGTTTTCAAAATTCCTTTCCCAAAAAACCGGGTTTATTCCCGGGAATAAAACGGGTTTTTTCCACCCTTTGCAACACTATATATATGTTGTATGGTTGTTAGTAGTATTTCTTGCCAACTTATATTAAGAGTACTTATACTTTAAAGAGCAGATAATCGTGAAGCAGCGATGGCCTAATGGCTAAAGTCACCCAACTTCAGATTAGCGTCGCCAGCGGAGGATGACTTCCCGAGTTCGAACCCAGCTGGTGAAAAATTTTTAGATCCTCCAAATTATTAAAAAAAAATTCCAATTTAATTCCTTTTCATTCTAATTTACTTTTCCTAGTTTTTAATACCCTTTTCATATTTTTCCAAGCTTCCGTTGATTTTACATAAATAATCTAAGAACCACTCCTGAACTCCCTACTAGCTGATATTTTTCCGCCCCTCTGCCGTCCCCTTTGCTTTAGGATGTTGGTGTCGTATCCACCGCTGGCTTAGGACCATTCTGATGTAACAAAAAGCATACATAAAACACTAACTCATATAATTATTAACTTATATAATAAAAGGATACAATTTTCGGCTCCCACCTCTACTCACCCATAGCCATGGATCTGAGAAGAAAGCAGAAAGGAAGAGATAAATCGCCAACAACTATAAACCTTGATGACATACGTATCTAGGTCATGTGATCCAATTAGCCAATCAAGTTGGACTTGCGTAAAGTACTATCATGGGATTGAGGCGCCTGTGCTGGCGACAGCGTGGGAGGTATCCTGTCTCATGGTTGACCTTGATGCATTGCCCGGCAACCAAAAATGTGCTGAGATAGTAGCTTGCAGACTGAGAAGTCTCCGTTGCAATTCGATTATTATAGAACTCTAAGGGCGATTTCACACGAAGGAGATCGATCTCTCAGACCGGTCGCTTGATATTGTTACTAGGATATGTTTACAGATTCATTTCCTGTGCATAAACTATTCGAGTGAAGAGAAGCAAAACAAAATTTTTGACTGGAATTGTTTAGTTTTCTTTTGCAAAATCAGCATCGTTAAAGACAGATTAAAAATTTCAACGTATTTGAAATCTGCGGAAAATTTTTCATCAGATAGATACCTTAGTTATGATTTTCTTTAAATAAATAAATTTAAATTCCAAATTTTATATTTTCGCAATACGAATTTAGCCGCATTTGACGCAAATAATAAAAGTTACAATAGAAATATCCTTGTTTTAAAGAATATCACATTTAAGGTATCGATCTGGAGTAAAATTTTCCGCAGATTTCAAATCCGCTGAAATTTTTGCTCTATCTTTAACGATTGCGAAGATATAAACTTGTACTGGAGAGTATAAAAACTCTTTTGTTTTGTTTCTGGAATAAAATAAACCACGACATAAAAAAAAGTCGCCGGCGACTGAACTTCCTCGGAGACTATTTTTTAGTCTCTCATAACGGTCTCCTGCTAGTCTTCCCGTGTGAAGTGCTCCTATGGTTTATATGTAAGTTCCGTCGCCTTCAGATAGGTCTGAGCGATCGATCTCCTTCGTGTGAAGGCGCTCTAAGCAATATGTTTTCCTTCACGTGCTTTTGGTTTCATTATTACCTTTCTGTTCCTCTTATATCTATACATTTTTGGCTAAACAAGAAAAGGTCAGGCCAAACAACCTAAATGCGTTTTGCTTCTGAAAATCTTTCTTCCAAACGCAAAGAGCAAAAATATTAAAAAAAAAATGTAAATTTATCTTTTTTGTAAAAATGTTTGAAAATAGAAAAAGATTGTTCAAATATGCACAAAACATGCAAAGAAGCACAAATATGCAAAATGGTCCCAAATATGCAAAAACATGCAAAAAAATTTTTTTGTTTTTTTTTTGTTGCTAATTGGTAAAAATACACTCAATTCATATTTCTATCAACATTAGGGGTTAAAAAAAGTATGCAAAATCCGAGCCCTTGTGATGAGCATAACTAGAAAGTTTATTATAACCTCCCCAGTCCTCACCAACAGCGCCCTCTACCTCCTATGGGCTGCGCGAGCATCGAGCGACCAGAAGGAAGTCAAACATCAAAAGAGGAAGGTTATTCCTCGGATGTTCTGAAAGGACTTCAATACGAATGAGCAATCGTGCTCACCGATGTTTGTGGCTTAGTTTGTGCCAGACGGGCATTGTTATTGTATATTTACCATATGAACATTCACCTGTATATTTATTCATTAGCTTCACCTCAATCATTAATTAAATATTATTTTACCGGAACTGTGTGTGAACTCGATTATTATATATATATATATATATATATATGTATAAATTTTAATTAATCATATTAGTTGATAATTGGTTTTCATAAAAACTACATTTTTCCTTCAAAAAAACTGCAGTTTTTATGAAGGAAAAATGCTTTTATAAAATTCCTTCATAAAAACTGCAGTTTTTATGAAGGCATTTTTCCTCTATAAAAAATGCAGATTTTATGAAGGTAAAAATTAATTTGGAAAAAATATAAATTTAATTTCCAAAAAACTGCAGTACTAATGAAAGAAACCATTATTCCTTCAAAACCTCTGCATTTTCACTGCGTAAAATCTGCACTTATCTAACTGCCTTCAAAAAACCTGCATTCACCTTCAAAAAACCTTCAAAATAGATACTTTTTTGAAGGAAATATGCTAATTTTTTTTGCTGGGAAGAACACTGCTGGACACCGTAAATGCAGCACCCTGAAGGAACCATGCAAATAATATGAAATTTACAACATGCATTAGCCGAGGTGAGATATGATTAGAAAATGATTGTGCAGGAGGTGCAATGATTAGAATTTCAGCGCAGACGCACATCACGCGCGCCTGTGGCTCCACTTCAAAGCACTATTTAAGGCTTGGAGATTTCGACGATTTCAAGTAAGACAATGTGTTTTTCTTGTGGTTAAAAAAAACCCGATCAATTATGCCTCGTAGAAAACAGCGATCATCTTTTGATCAAGTATCCGAGTTCGACAGAGGAAGGATAGTGGACTACCGAGATTGTGGATTATCTTTCAGAGAAATCGGTAGTCGTGTTGGACGAAACCAAACAACTGTAATGCGTATATGTGATCGTTGGATTCATGAGTGTACGATGAACCGACGTGTTCGATCGCATCCACCTCAGTGCACCACTTCACGTGTTGACAGGCATATTGTGAGTATGGCAGTGACAGATCGCTCAGCCGCATCACGAACCATAGCACAGCACATTCAGTCTGTAACGCATCATCCAGTGTCTGCGCATACCATTCGACGCCGTTTATAGCAGAGTGGTCTGTCCGCAAAACGTCCATTGCTTCTTCTACCCAGGACGTAGAACCACAGACGTCTCCGCCGCCAATGGTGCGATGGAAGAAGAATGTGGACGGCAGAATGGAATGAAATTGTCTTTACTGACGAGTCACGCTTCTGTCTGCAATACCACGATGGTCGGATTCGAGTCTGGCGACACCGTGGAGAGAGGATTCTGAACAGCTGCGTTATGCAACGCCACACTGGTCCTGCACCGGGTATTATGGCAAGGGGCGGTATTGGATATCACTCTCGCACTCCTCTAGTACGCATTGCCGGTACTTTAAAAAGCCAGCGCTAAATCTCCAAGGTGTTGGAGCCAGTTGTACTTCCTTACCTTCAGGGCTTGCCCACAGCCATATTTCAACAGGATAATGCACGACCATACGTGGCACGCATGGTCGCGTCAATCGCCAGATTGAATTGCTTCCCTGGCCAGCTCGCTCTCCGGATCTTTCGCCGATAGAAAACATGTGGTCCATGGTTGCTCAACGATTGACCCAGATTACATCCACAGCTGCCACACCAGATCAACTTTGGCAACGTGTGGAAGCTGCTTGGTCTGCTGTACCCCAAGAACACATCCAAAGTCTCTTTGAATCAATGCCGAGGCGTGCGGCAGCGGTGATGTCCAACAATGGCTGCTACTCTGGCTACTGATTTTGGCAGGAACCTCACTTCACAGAAGTCTATAAATTTAATCATTTGATACTTGGTCAACATGTGGTCTACAAAATAAATTTTGTTGTGATATATCTTGTCTTTCTTGGTGTTGGAATTTGGGTGGCCAGCAGTGTATTTGGATAGGCCTGCTTGTCTTCTATACTGAAGAGCCTGTAGTTCAGCCTCAAAAAAAGCAATATTTGAGTGACAGCTATTTCTCATCAACCCAGTGGTGAATCGGCTGTACTTGTTCGAGTTTCTTTAAATTAGAGGCAGAAGCACAACAATAGATCGGAGATCCAAACACAAGGATGGGTCTTATGATCGCTAGATATATAGTTCTGAGGGTGATGGTGTTCTGAGAGTGAGTACCACAGTCGTTACCCGCGATATATTAAAAAATATTTTTACGTTTCTACGGTGGTAATATTTATACGGACTCAATATGTCTGTTACCAATGCACTCAGAGTCCAGAATAAATCACAAATACTTTGGGTGTTTCTCATATGAGAGCCTCTGGTTGTTCATTTTCAGTATCGTCTGACACTTTTACAGGTGCTTATTAGTAGTAAAGAAGGTGGCAGTTGACTTATTAGGATTGAAACTCAGCTTTAGATCATTCGCTAAGTTCGAAAGGGAGTCATTTAACTTTTCCTCGATTTCTCCTATAACAACACCAAAGTGTTATATCGTCTGCAAAGATGCTAACTTTTACGCAATTGGAGGAAGTCCCCTCAATTCCAGCCAGGTATAGACTGAATCAGTGTGACGTAAATTCAATCTTCGATTCAAATGCAATTGCAGCATGTCGCTTGTGACAGCCGTTTTCTGTGAAACTTTCATGCTCGGTAACCTGATAACAAGACGTGCTCTGAAAGTAGTGTTTCTACGCTTGGGGCATTGGGAAGAATGTGCTTTAATATGCGGTCGCTTTGAAGTTCCGCTGAGGGTCACTTGTTCCCGTTCGTTCTCTTGCTTTAATGATCTCACACAGTAACAGTTCTAACTAATTGCTACAGAATAATATCTGTTTCCAAACTGTGACTGAGTCTGATCAGTTGATTGTGAAAGAAGGTAGGTAGTTAAATGTAATTTCCCGTAGTTACACTGGAACAACATAGCGGGCTATTGGGGACGATCCAGGATCAAACCGAAAGTAAAAATCTAAAGACAGCGCCTCATAATTTTGAACCATCGTCAGATAAGGAGACAACACCTGTGCCAGTGCCCCACTCGCCAAACTTCCACGCAACATGAGGACATCTCAGGCCACGACAGATAGCTCTTCCACTTAGGCTACCACTTTACTTTCTCCCACTAGGCGGCACTGCTACATTTTGCCTCACGAAAATATGAAGAACGTTTGGCACAACACTCATCATTTTGCTGCGTTGTCGCTTTAGTGTAGTCAGACCTACTCCGACTCTAAACAAAACCCATGTCACAACTCAAAAATCCTATCGCGAAGCTACTTTTACGCCCTATGATACAAACTGCAGGCAGTTCAGCCTAATGGATTTAGTTACGCGTAACTTTTTCATATTTGTCTTATAATAAATATTAACAACTTTACGCAGACAACACACACACGTTGGACCAATATTTTAAACTGGGTCAATCCACCACAGCGGAAAGTGATGATGGCAACACATATCATAGCTATCTGATTCTTCATGTTTATGTTCGTCAGCAGATTAAAACAGTTTTTAAACATTTTATTTTATATTTTTTATTATATGTAGTAGTAGTATACATATGCGCATATGATTTCTTTTGTTTTTTAATTTACGTATATGTTTTTTTTTTTTTTTAATTTTTCTTTATTATTACATTGTTTTGTACTTTTATTTTTATGTACGCATTTTTATGGGAAATAAAACGGATAAAATGTTTTATCAACTAAAAATTATACTATGTTTTACAAATTGGAATAGACCCAATTGAATTTGTATGGGTTTGTATCAAAATAATTGATTCGTTATGCGGCATTTCGCTTTAAGGCCAACTTTTCCGGAACGTATCTAGGCCGTAAAGGGAGGATTAGGTATATATTCATTTACACTATCACATCATTGAATTGATTCTTCTCTCTAAAATTGTTTCTTTTAAAGACAACTTTAGAGAATGTAAAACTCAAATTTGTTAATTGTTAAAAAATGCGAAGTAAACATTACATAACCCGGAAACAAACATGAAACACTGCCGCGGATTCAGAGTGTGATAGAAACCTACTTTGTCTGAATCTACTATGGTATAAGTATGATCTTCATATAGACCAAGAGGTAAAACACGTTTAATTTACCCGAGTTTACCATAAACTTGGATCTGTGTTTCAGAATACCCACAACCTACAGTCTTCAGAAAAGGCTTTCTTAAGGTTGGCAAGTGATGGGGAGCCGAGTAATGACGTCAGCAATATGGCTGCTGCGCAAACGTGTGACACTTTACTTACACGAACCTAGGTTTTCAACGAAGCATCGTAGAGCATTGTTTTTTTTTAATTGCTCGTAATGAAATAACCATTGTTTTATGTAGTAACAATATAGTTCGTAAGTACAATAGTTTTCCTGATATTTAGCCCGAAACGTACATTTTGCAAGCTTTTTGTTTCATGGTGAATATTTAAAGCCCAACAACTCTTACACTGTTAAGAAAATAAAAAGTAAGCAAAATTTAAAATGTTTGCTATGATGAGGGGATTTTAAAAAATGCCATAAACATGACTTTGGATGCATAAGAAGACAGTAAACGGCGGTTATTGTCTTACTATTGATGCCAAGAACTGCTTGACAAGCCCGCTGTGACGGAGATCTTGAGAGTTAACACTGATCTCTGATGTATTAGTATGAACTTGTAATACATGATAATCACAAAGACTAATTAATAAACAAATAAAATAACAAATGCTTATGTTTATTTCGTCTATTGTACAGTACGTGTGTTCATAGTAGTACCTATGGACCTAAAACATATACTATATGTTTTAATAATTACTCTAATGTAATATTTACTTGCTAATAAACTACTGATAAATCTTAAAGTAGTAAGAAAAATTATACGGAAGATCACATGCTATCTAGATAAGTGTTTGAATAGAGAAAGAACATTTTCGAGAGGAAATGTCTCTCAAACCCATCTCTCCGAGTAGTGATTAGGGGCGCGCAATGCCCGATGATCTTAATTACTTCGATCTAAAATGGAAGGTATAAGATCGAATGATCTGAACATATACATAGATACTCATCAGAAAATAATATACAATATTTTTTGCTTGCAGTAGATCTAAGAATGATCGCTGGATGACTGTTTACCTCCTGAACTTGCTAAATATTGACTCAGTGTACCCTGGTGCAAAATACCTGGTGCCTGGTGGTACTCTTTCTCAAGGTAGTATGCCTATAAAACCTTCTGAAACATCTTTTTCTCGAGTTCCAGTTGACATGGCTCTTGAACAAACTCTGAACGCTGACGCAGCATCAAGACTGATATTAATTACAGCGTTTGCCAATTCTGATTCAGTTAGGGCTAGGTGGATGAAAACTAGATCATTACGGAGAAAAATAGAGAGTAACAAGTTTGTTAGAAGGCAGTGATTTATCCAAGAAACCAGACTCTAAGCAGGACCTTCAAGAAAGTCGGATCGAAAAAGACAACAAAAATGTTGAATGTGTAATATCTTCACTCAAGGGCTTTTCAGATCCTTTTGAAGAAATGGACAGAGAAAATTGGTTTAGAAACATATCCAATGGGCATGTTGTGGATGATAATGTAGTAAAGATCTACATACTTCAAAGGCACAGAGACATCTGAAAATTTTAAGACGTAGTTTGTCAGTGATCTGAGAAGAGTTGAACTCCCAATACCATGAAAAATTGTTTTGAACTGTGCTTCTATGTGTTTTTTAAGACTATCCAATTATCAGATAAACTGCTTCATGTCGTGAAATGCACACGTGATCTTTTTGCAAGACTTCTCAATATCGCCTTAGAACGTGTGACATGAGGGATGTTATGGCATATCCTCTTAACCCAGTTCCCCTATCTCTTGGACAGATGGATGGCTCGCATGCATAACAGGAATTTGATAAAACATGCAAATCAAAACTGATGCATAAGTTGGAAGAACTTCAAAAGGAAGATATCGTATCTGCTCCATTAACTGTGGACACAATAGTAAGAGCTGCGGTAGCTCAGTCAGTAGAGCGTCGGGGTCGCATCAGAAGGGTTGTGGATTCTATCCTCGGCGGAGCCTACAATTCTGATGATTGCGAGATCGGCGCTTCGATCTGGCTAAAGTCCGTCGTGTTCACTAATGGTGACTGGGGTACGTTAAATAGGTCGTGGTCACAAAGTCCCCCATGTTCCCATACCAAATCAATACCTCTGGGGGTACCTGATCAGGGGGTTATCGGCCTCTGATTGGGATCTAAATTACGATATGTGTGAGTGAATGGATGTATGAAAGAGACCATCCTGTAAAACGGATGTGTCATGTATGTCGAGCAAAGACGGACTTTCTCTCAATGGGGCTCAATAACATGGAAGGCGCACCCCCTCGCCTCTTGCCGTCTTCGACGGGCCTGGCACTCCTCCGGTCTGCCAGTGTAGGCATAAGAAACAACAATAGTCTTTGATGCCATGTTCATCCTGCACATAATTCAATTCCAATACCATTATGGAGCTCTTCACAGCAACATTTTGGGATTAATATGTAAAGGATAAGCCAGAGTAATCCTCTTAGTGTTTGAGGTCTATGGCACTCCAACTATCAAAGATACGAAACATGACATACGTAATGCTAAACCATTAGTGAGTGAAATAAAAGTGTTTGGACCTGAACAAAAAACTCAAAAAAAGTCGTGATTGGCTTTACGAAGAGAGTCGTTCAAGACAACCTTTAACAAAGTTCTTATGCAAAGAATGGAGATCTTCCAAATATTTTCACCTGCTAGGCAATAAAAAGTTATATGTTGCTATAGGATAGACGTATTACATGTACTCAAGTATAGGCACCCACCAACATGAACGTACATGAGGAGAAATAACTTGCCTGCCAACACAATGAAGCAGGTACGAGGATAATTTGGCATATTACATACACGACTCGAAATGATGAAGAGAAAAATGTTTTGATGCAAGCAAACGATTCAGATATTTTAGTGTTAATTATCTATCACCAAAAGAATTTTAAGAATGCACACTTATGGCTTGAATGTGGTGTGTCTTCAAACAACTCTAGAAGATATATTAACGTCTCAAAAATAGCCAAAGAAATAGGAAGTGAAATAGCTGACGGCCTACCAGGCTTTCACGCCTTAACTGGTTCAGATTACACTGCTGCTTTTACCAGACAAGGTAAAATAAAACCATTTAAAGAAGAATCCGTCTTGGGGGACGAATCATTTCTGATTGGTGTAGAGACATTTGTGTGTATGTATGGCCATCCTTCGTACTTTTCAGTATTAGAAGTGTGATACAGTATTTAAAAAAAAGAAAACGTCCCCTCTGCTAAAAAGTAAACTGTTGACTAAACTTAGGCCTGTTGATCCTACTCTTCTTCCTCCTTCAAAAGCTGCTTTGGAACAAAACGTCAAGCGGAGCAATGCTGTAGCTTCGATGTGGAAACGTGCAAACCCCAGTAACCCTCTGGAAAACATTGACCCAACCTGTCATAGACGGAACTTAGGAAACGGGAAATACAAGGTTAAGTGGTATGAAGGGCCTATGTCACCTGGTATTATTCCGCTTGAAAATGACGATACTTCTGGTGATGATCAAGTTACTTTAAAAAGCAGTGAGTGACACAGACTCCGATGTTGCTGTAAAACTGTTTAAACAAAAACTCCAATAATAATTTCAAATTGTTTTTGTTTAAAGCATTTTTTCCAATTTGACATCTATTGTAAGATTTAGCATTAGTTTTAGATTTAGTTAATTAGCAGATAAATATTACGTTAGAGTAATTGTAAAAGCATATTTTAAAGGTCCATAAGTCCGAGGTACTAATGTGCAGAAACGCACAGTACAATAGAATAACTATACAAAAATTAGTATTTTATTTGTTTGTTATTTAGTCTTTGTGATTAAAATACATTACAAGTCCATACTAATACATCAGTGAGGTCAGTTCTAAATCTCAAGGTGCCCGCCACAGTGAAGCAGCTCTTAGCTTCAAGAGTAAGACAATAACCGCCATTTACTATCTCGTTATACATCGAAAGACATGTTAATGGCAATTTTTAAATCCACACAATCTTAGCAAACATTTGAAATCTTACCCATTTCTTATTTTATTAACGGTTTAAGAGTTGTTGGGCTTTAAACATTCATAAGAAACAAAAAAAACCTCGTAAAATGTATTTTTCGGGCTAAATATCAGGAAAACTATTACACTTACGAAATGCATTGTTATTATATAAAACACACAACGGGTATTTCACTACGAGCGATTTAAAAAAAAAGAACAATGCTCTACGATGCTTCGTTGAGGAGCTAGGTTCGTGTAAGTAAAGTGCCACACATTTGAGCGGCAGCTATATTGATGACGTCATTACTCGCCCCCCCACCACTTGCCAAACTTAAGAAAGGCTTTTCTGAAAACTGTAGGTTGTGAATATTCTGAAACACAGACCCAAGTTCATGGTAAACTCGGGTAAATAAAACGTGTTCTATCTCTTGGTCCATTTGAAGATGATACTTATACCATAGTAGATTCAGACAAAGGAGGTTTCTACCACACTCTGAATCCGCTGCAGCGTTTCACGTTTGTTTCCTGGTTATCTAATGTTTACTGCGCAAAATCTGTCATATATAAAATACATTAAATGCCATGTATCATGTTCTATGCCTCGTATCATTATATAACAGATAACAAAAAGAACACACAAGAAACTGAAATAAAACAGACTAACCATGGTATTGCATTTGCTGAACTTACAGGGAATAGGAGGATAACTGTGAGCACCTAGTGGTTTTTTATTTATAAAAAGTAAAGTAATTTAGATATAGGCTTCAAAATTTTACACAATGTACTTTATTCAACTGTGAATCAATAAATCCAGGCTACATGATTTTATCTCTTATCATTTAAGTAAGAAAAATATGAAATTAAAAAATGAAAATTGCGTACTCTTGCCCTACATGGAGGGTAAGGGTACGCAGGTGGGGTGGCCAAGAGTACGCACCGGATCTGTCTTAAAACTAGTCGCATACAAAAGACCCATTGCCTTCGTATGCACTGCAATCCTCGTGCCACCAATCTTTGCACAATCGACATTGAATCCAGCCTTCGTTATAAGAATTGTCACATCCTGGGCAAATAACTAAAGTATAATCATCTTCAGCAGAAACATAGGCTGAGCTGAGCTCGTTGATGGTTGTTGGCCGTCATAAGAAAAAAGTCAATCCTTTTTCTGATTAGTTAAGAATCTTTACCTTTTGCTTTTTTTTTTCTTTATCTCCCAAAACGGCTTTAATGGGCAAATATGTCATGATTTCAGACTCAAGCGCAGGTCTCTTTATTTTTCTGGTTCACATTTTCGTTTTTATTTTGCTTTGGAAGTGGTAAAATTGAATGAATTCTAACATTAATTTTACTGCATGTAGAATTTTCTGCAGACCTAGGCGTAGCTTCTTGTACTGACAGCGTTTCGCCTGCTTCCGCACTTGGGTTTACAGATCCAGATGGAATTTCATTTATGGTTTTTTCACTTATACACTTATTTTATTGCTTTTTCAAGAAAAGGAAATTAAGTAAAAGTTGACGTAATCTTAGGGAGGCTAAGGGTTCGCAGTGAAAATCTGTTGCGAACTCTTGGCCTCCTCGTTTGCGCTTGACTAAACCGCTGCTAGATGACAGCATGTCACAGATAGATAAACTCTACTTACACCATCTTGTAGCTTATGACATATGCTTTAATCTAAAATAAGTTTATAAAAATTATTTCACTCTTTAAAATGACAAACACTTGTGTTCTATGATCGAAATATTACATAGAAAAGTAAGAAACCTGAATTTTTTACCTTGTAAATTGAAAACGAAGTGTAGCAAATCGATAGTGATAAGTTTTAATCTAACTCAGTAGAAACAGAACTAAAACGTCACAATGGCGATTCTCTGCAGTGTTGCCAACAAGGTGAAATTTTCCTGCGTGTTCTTAGCCTCCCACGTACACTTACCCATCGTTCCCCTATCATACATCCAAGATGCTCAAGATCAACAAATTCAAATATGGGTGCGATTTCATTCTCACTACGAACATCTTCGATGAATGATATAAGTTCAGGAAATGCAATACCATGGTTAGTATGTTCTATTTAATATGTGTGTTCTTGTTGTCTCTTGCTCTGTTATAAGACAAGTGGTGTTATATAACGATACGAGGCATAGAACATGATGCATGGCATTTAATGCTATAAGATCACCGGCACTCAGTTTCTCAAGCAGATGCCTGTTCTCCAGTTTATGGGCACTCTGACGAACACGAGCATTTAGGCCGAATGAAGATGTAGTGCATAATAAACTTCCAGCTTGAGCAGTCAGGTTACAAAAAAAAATTTCATTTGAATTGACTGAACTATTCCCTACTGAACTATTCCCATTCTGGCTGGTGAATTTCGTAGAACTATTTATTTGCATTATCCGCAGGTTCTATCTTCCTTTTCTGAGCTCTTTGAAGTTTTTTTTTTTTAAACTGGCAATCTGCATGTTTCGTGAAACTGAGCTTTATGTTGTACCAATGTTACCTAGACACTTCCTGCATCATCGAGACGTTGCACATTTATTGTCCTTGGTAAACACCCAGCATTACTAAACCCCACAAGTCAATCAGAAATTGTCTTATAACCAGTTACCTTTTCTTCATGCCTACTGTCTGCTGGACAACGAAGACCTTCAGCCTTGTCTTCTTGACAGATAAAGCACTTGTTTCACTCTGTTTCTTTGAATTGTCCAGATGTATCAGTCTTAAATGGATTAATCAGCTTATGCACTATATACATATATTTATCTTATTTTTTTTCTTATCGTGTCACCTGTGGAAAAATGTTAATATGAAAATATAATGATGACATGAACACATGTTTATAGCATCAATTCATGCAAAATCACATATAATGCGCTGTTAACATCATCAAATGACAATAAAAGTGGAGCACTTAAAAATATACTCACAGGCCGCCATTTTGAATGTTAGCCATTTTGTTATTAAAGCTTTATATATGCAGTAAATGTGTCCCAAGTTGACTGCCGTATTACTGCCGTACTATAAAACAGTTTGCGTTAGCCGAGGAAAGGGTTTGTGAGATTGTAAAAGGGATGCTCGAATGGTCGGAACAGGCACAAATGATTGCTATGGTAAGGCGAGAAGTGGAATTGGATAAGTTGAGGCTTGTCGGCACATCTATAGCCGACACCTATTAAAATCTTGCAGTACAAATTGAATCCTTAAACACGGAACTTAGAGGCTACCATTATGGGAAGCTAAGCCTTCTGACGATTCAGGGGATGCGGATCTAAACAGGAAAAAAACACTAAGAA
Source organism: Metellina segmentata (assembly GCA_947359465.1). Lineage (NCBI taxonomy): Eukaryota > Metazoa > Arthropoda > Arachnida > Araneae > Tetragnathidae > Metellina > Metellina segmentata. The sequence goes on along the minus strand of OX375878.1, from coordinate 56,710,634 downwards.
TGTTCCCCATAGGTTTTAATCAGGAGTATGGGAGAATCAGACAGATGTCGAATGTTTTTATTGTAGAAGGGGACATAGTGCAATTTTACAGAGAGGCATTGGATACAAAACAATAGTTATACGCGATTAAATCTGAGACAATCGAAAGGGGAAACTAATGAAGGAAATTCCTTTTACTCAAGACATTATTGCGAGTCTAAAAAGGAGTCCGATCAGCGTACTTGTAGTTGATACGATTAAAACCAATGCTTAGGCTGAAAGAAACTATGGAATGCAGGTGGAAAGAAACCAATGCACTATAGAGAGTGATATTGTAGGAGTATTAATAGATTCGGGGGCTTCGCTCAATTGTATTCACAGGAATTTGGAGTAAAATTGGAAAGTTTCTTTGAGTACGATTAGGGATTCTGATTTGAGTTTTAAGTACAAAACTTATTTAACTGTAGACGTTGAAGATCATGAATTTAAAAAAGAATTTTTCATAACCAAAGAGAATATTTCACCGAAATTTCTAGTAAGTTTACGAAATTCTTTCTTGGTAACAAAATTTGTATTCTGAACTTTCAGACTAAAGCTGTTTGCGGTGGCAAATTTTTTATTATAGGGTCAGCAGATCCACGCATACATAATGAGACGAAGTGGGTGAATTTAAATAAGTGCTATTCAGTCCATAGCTTAACTCCCACCAAACCATATTATCGGATGAGAAGTGATTATTCCATTTCCAAACTTTCGCGAAAGGAAACTATTTGTCTTCTCAGCCAGAAAATTCTATAGGATCATGTAAGGATGGAGAGTGTCTGAGATATTCTTGGCTAAATTGGCAAAACTTAAGAATACACCTAATTTTATCTTTACGCGATGGAATTTTTTTACACGTTCCTGAAGAATACGTGTAAAAAAAGGATGGAAGAATAGAAAATTTCGGTTCCAGATCTAAAAAATCAGTACAAATAATTAAAAAACATATGAAAATATTCTTTTCAAGCTTATAATTTTATTTCAACAAAATATATGTACATGTAATGATATGTAATGAAAATGTATTGAAATAAATTTGTGTTTGAAATGAAATAAGTTCTTCATGAACAAAAAAAAAAAATCAATCTGTTTTACGCAACGCAAGATTTATTAATTTTCTTTCTCTGACAGTAAACGGCGCATACCTATGCGTATGACTGCAATATCACTACTAGAAATATTGTAGGCGTCATTTTCTTCCTTTATTACGGAATTGCAGCACGAGTCTAATCGGTTTTACAAAATAATTCAATTATTAATCGTTGAGTAAGTGTTTAGGTTAGGCTATTATATAAATCTCTGTTAGAGTCTGACAACAACTTTAGTTCACGTTGAAACTTCCCAGCGCGTTCCTCATAAGTACGTGTAATTTAGAAATGATCTTTATCTGATCTTTAATGATCTATGCTATAAGTAAAAAAAAATTGTTAGAACTTACGCCAAAAAAAAATCTTAAAAATTAGCTTGGTCTGCTCATGTTATATCAAAATGACTCACGCAAAAATAGAATAAAATATTTATTTTGAATTCGTGTTAAATCAAATTCGTGTAAAAAAGTTAGTGCAAAAACAGTATTAGATGTATTGCCATTTATTGTTCTATTCGTTGAAATAATAGCAGAACCTATATCCCGTCATGATTTTGAATGTTCCTAACCAAAATTTAAAGTTAAATAAGGGATTGAAGTTGGTACACCTATGAGCCCCTACAAATGGCCCCCTTGGAATATATACATTTTTTTTTCAAGGAGACGTGGACAATACACGTTGAGTAGCTTGGGTTGGGCTGATTTAAAATGAGAAGCAGACTTTTAATTTCTATTACATTGAAGGCATTAAGCAAAAATGAATTAGATTTTTGAAAGACAATAAGTATGTTTTTGCCAAATCGTTATTGAATCTGGGAGGATGGAGTGCCCTGACACACAAGATTAAACCATGTGCCAGTCCAGGAAAAGGCATATCGTGTTCCAAACAATCTAAGAGATGAAATGAATAGGCAAATGCAAGTAGATTAACGTGCTACTAGAAGCGGGGGGATTTTGCAGAACTCTTTCTCCCCTTTTGCTACTTCCGTTCTGGTAAAGAAAGCATATGGAGAATTTAAATTAGTGAGAGAGAGAGAGAGAGACAGATTTCACAGAGCGCTGAATGCTAAAATCATACCCGATTCATGTCCAAGACCTAACATTGATGAAACAATTGATTCTTCGGCAGCAGCTGAATACTTTTCCAGCCTGGACTTAACTGGCGGTTTCTTTCAACAAACAGTTAACCCTGACGACATTCACAAAATTGATATCATTACTCACAGTGGTCTTTTATTTTATAATTTAATAGAACACCTTTTAGTTTGTCATTCAGTGCTACTTCTTTTCAGAGATTTTTGTCGATTGCGTTACTCGGTTTGGAAACCATTAAATATTTCTTAGTATATTGGTGATATTATAATATTCTCAAAAGATGTTGAATCTTACTGGAATAAACTTTAGTTGGCATTCGACCATTTGATACAATTGTAATTGAAAAAAAAAAAAAAACTTCGAAATGTATGCTCATGAAACAAGCGATTCGGTACTTAGGGTTTTTAATAGAAAAAGGAACCCAAAAAATTTTGAAGCCATAGAAAATGCTAGGATACCACATAGTAGGAAGGACGTGCGCCATTTTTAGGGTGCATTAATTATTGTGGAAAATTTATTCCCAATTTTTCTCAACGTTCTACAAGTTTGTGTATTTCGAAAGAAATACACGAACAAGTACGAAATATCTAACTTTCCAACCTGAATAAAAAAAGACGCTAGTAGGGTTGTTTTGTGGGAACTTTTTGTTGAACTGGAACTAGCGCCAAATCTGGAAAGAGCGAACAGTCAATGATGTGCAAATACACTCATTACTAAAAATTAAGTGCGAAAGACAAAATGCGAAAAAAACGACAAGTACAGCTTCGATTGACTCGAAATGCTGCAGGAAAGTAGCAAATAGGCTTATGCATAAAACAAAACAAAGAATTAAATACAAAGATGAAAAAAATATTGAAATCTCATATATTATAAGATGAAGTCATAATGAAGTTATTAACAAAATGAAATTTAAATCCAAAACAAATAAACAAAACCGACATTAATAGGGTACGTGACCACCCCTCAACCTCATACAAAGTTTACAGAGTGTGACCATGATTTTCATGAGGTGATCAACCACCCCATAGTCAAGTAATCGCCATTCCTTCTGTAGAGCAGTTTGCAACTCTGTGAGAATTGCTGGGGGTAGCGGGCAGACACAGTACGGCCGAGGGGATCCCAAAGATTTTCAATTGGATTATGGTCGGGCGAGTACGCCGGCAAAACTATACGCGCAATCTCCTCACTCTCCAGGTAGTCGTCGACGATACCAGCTCTATGGTAACGCACATTATCATTCATTAAAACGAAAGAAGGTCCAACTGCTGCAGTGTACAATTTCATAGTGGGTTCTAGGATTTCATCCAGATACCAGACCCCGTCTATAGACGTATAGGTCGGTGCAATATCTCAACGAAATACCAGCCCACACCATGATGCTTCCACCTCGGAATGCGTGATGCTCGATGATGTTCTGGTGCCGATTGCGTGTGCCTTGTTCTCTCCAGACCCTTATACGTTTGTTATCTGGCTCCAGGGCAAATCTCGACACATCCGTGAACATAACGTTAGTCCAATCAAACACAGGCCAATTCACATGTTACCCACACCAGTTTAATAGTGCCCTCTGGATTGGACGGGGAACACATACTCGTGGTACCCGAGCGTACAGTCCAGTCATGTGTAGCCTTCGGCGCACAGTAGTGGCAGATAAAGTCTTACCAATGGACGCTGTAACCATAGATGTCACACGTGTGGAGGTTTCTCTTCGATTTCGCTTCGCTACAACACCAATATACAGATCTTCCGCGGGGGTCGTAACCCGTGGGTGGCAGGCCACATGTCTTCTGACAATTTTTTGCCTTGTTTGGAATTGTTTCCATAGTCGTGAAATGACGGAATTATGAATGCCGAAGAAAAAGAGCAACATCAGTGATTGATTGCCCTGCTTCAAGGTGTCCCACAGAACGCCAGCTCTCACTATCTGTCATTTGTCTTCTGGAAGCCATAGAAACACGTCTGTGTTGAAAACTTATCGTACGAAAGTTCTAAACACTCTTTATCAGCACTTACATGCAACTCCTCTAACCCTTCACCTGGTTTCTTATACGATTGCCTTTTTTTGCATATTTCTCGACACGAAACCATGATTGGCTGTTACATAACACATTTGAATACGTCCATCTACCTTTGCAGCAAATTGCAGCCTTTCAAATTCAGATTCGCTTCTAGAAATTAACATTTTTATCTACGTGCTTAACTTTTGGCAGTAAGTGTAGATCACCAGGGAAGGATTATCAAACGAATTATAACAGAGCTATACGACAATTCTCGCCACACACTTGATAACCTGACGTAGTTAATTGAGGTGTCGCCAATGGTCATGTCTTTTTGAAATCGTCTTTTTTTTTAAAGCTGGCAGTCTTCATTCTTCGTCCTGATCCTTACATATACGAATCGATATTACATAAGGCATGACAACCCTCTAATTCAATTGGAATATCTTCTTACTTTCGTCAGAGACTGGTTAGCCATAATTTTTTTTTTAATATGGTGATGTACCATGACTCGGAGATGAGTCGCCCAGTGAATAGCCATATATACCCTTGAAAAATAAAGGATCATTTTTGTATCGAAAAATGTGTGCAAAAATTCCTTTTTCATCTGCTGATTGCTATACTCATCAGAGACATCAGAGAGCTTCTTATTGTTATTTGGAGGAATGAAGTATACAAGTCAAATATATCTCCACGACGCTTGATTTTTTTTCTTGAATCTCGCGGTAAGGTTCAGTACGATAATTATATCTCCTACATCATCATTGTTTTCTCCATATTGATGAGGATAGCATATTGCCTCTACTTCTCTTTATTAGACCAGACGTCTTATTCAACTCATCATGGAGTCTTTTCTTCGAACTAAGAAATACCGAACTAACAGTCCATGTTGATATTTTCCGTTAAGGAAATCCTCCTGTAGATCTTCCTGGTATAAGTCCATTTCTATTATTTGATGCTTGACCGGGGGTCTAACTAAAGATCCCGACGTGAGGAACATGCTTTCATCAATCGTCAATATCATAAATACCTGAAAGAAGAATCTGTGATCTCTTTCGTCATGAATCATTTCTTCCCTCAGCCAGGAGAATAATATTTCATCATCCTTCGGCATCCAGGTTGTATAGATTTTTATTATCATCAGTATATATTCCAGAAATATTGTTATGAGAGACCTAGAGGTTATTTCTGGAAGTCCCCTTCTTTTATCATAAAGAAATGAGAACTCACTTCCACAAAAAGCACTCCAGCAAAAATTTAAATCATAAATTTTTTATAATAAAATTAATTACTACTATAGATGTCTACCAACCTACAATGATTTTCCTTCTTGAAGTTCAGAATGATTTTAATTCATTTAGTTCATTTTGAAGCTTCAAAATTCATAATTTCATGGGATCCTGAGAAATTCATTATGTTTTAACGGTTTATTTCATTGTTATGCTCTTGATTTATTTATTTAATTTTGTACTCATTTTGTGCGCGTTCACTATATACCTCAAAGTAATACTGTCACTTTCTAAAGATTATGCATAGATTAAATTAAAAGTGGCAGAACAGTACATTTTTATCACTAATGATTCAATTTTGGGTTGCATCAAAAATATTGCTCTCCATAAAAACAATTTTTGGTAATACAAATATCTATGTAACTTTTATTTAAATTTGCCTCTCTAGATATTTTACCTTTATCGTAGATGATGGGAGTATTTCTGTGTTGAATTCAATTTATATCCACATTGATTATTTATTGTTTTGTTGATATATATATATATATATATAATCATATTTAGGCTATATTAGTTAGACAGGCCTCATTTGTAATTTATTTTTGTCCTATTTACGTCTTGAAGTTTATAATTTGACTGCGTGGTTTGGCTGAGGGCCTTACTGGTCTTTTGGGTTCCGATGAGGACATTTCCGGCTGCTCCTCTTACAGTCTTAAGACATTTGATAATTTTGATAATTGAAAACATAAATAATTTAAAATAATTGTGTTTTAATCTAAGAGAAAACTAGAGAAACTAATCCAACCCCAAAGGATACAATACTTAATGAGAAAATATTTGTTGCATGGTTGGTCTTAAAATTATATGTAGTTTTATTTGTTTATTTAGAAAATATCAATATAAAGCTATTTACTAGCTATTTATATCATGACCATCTCCTATTTCAGCATAGAACTAAAGAAATAAACACCTTTCCTGCTCTTTTTCTTTGCTCTATCGCAGTTCAGTTATTGAATCAGCTGCCGTCTCTTCATACTTTCGTAATGTATCGCACCTTTCAAATAAAGTAACACAACTAAAAGTAATCGTCATAGAGATCCAAAAGAAGATTGACAATCCTTGAGATAGCATATTTAAGCTATTACTTTAAAGCTTAGAATTCGTTCAAATCTTTATTAAAAAATTGTAACAAATTACCTGATTGGATTTAAGCAGTTTTTAGAGTTTAACAGAATTGTCATTGAAAATGAAATCATTGTTTTTACCACTTTACTTGAGTATGTGTGACCTGATAATAAGAACTGTATTGTAGCGCAGCATCAGCGGCACTTTTGTTAAGTAGTGGCGTCCTAGTGTGCCTTGACACCTGGATTGAATGGTCTTAGAAAACTACTTTGAGTGACTGTATAAGCCTTTGATTGGTTTTATCTATCATTTTTAACAGTATAAAAATTAATTAGATCAGGACTTACGGCTTATAAGAATTCCGAACCACTACGAACAGTCTCATCCTGTCAATGATAACAACCTGAGGAAAGTTCAATTCAGGGTCCGAGCTCTAACCACTTTGCTATCAGACCGGCAAGTAGCTTCGGCTTTGAAGCTCAGTCTTTTGCTAATTGAATTTTTAATTCTTCATCCAAGAAGAATATTGCAAAAGGCAAAACACTCCCTCGAGAACAATAAGGAGCTCAAGTATGATAGTAAAGCTTGCTTTGCAAAGACACTATGATCTAATATATGAACCAGTCTTATCCTGTCAATGATAACAACCTGAGGCAAGTTCAATTCAGGGCCCGAGCTCTAACCACTCGGCTATCAAACCGACAAGTAGCTTCGGCTTTGAAGCTCAGACTTCGACCAATTGAATTTTCAAAAAACTTATCCAAGCAGAATATTGCAAAAGACTAAACACTCTCTTGAGAACAATAAGGAGCTCAAGTATGATAGTAAAGTTTATCCTTTGCAAAGACACTATGCTCTAATATATGAACCAGGGCATAATTTTATCGGGCATACCTGTTGCTCAGGAAAAACTATAGATATCAAAACTAGCATTTTGAAAGGGAGGTGCGATGGCACAGTTGTCAATAGAGATACAAGGTAGCGTAATAACTCTTTTAGAACAAAATCTGAATAAACCCAAATAGTGATTAACTTAGAAGCTTCATGTAAGTAAACTTTTTCTTTACATTTAGATGTGTGTGGTGCAATGGCAGGTCCGCAAGGATTTTCAGGCCCCCGAGAAAACAATTGAATTGCTGTTGAAAGTTCATCATGATAACATTGTCAACATTGCCTGTGGTAGAAGATAAAGATGACTTTAGTTCAGATAAATAATGGTTGCAGTGAGTGGAATCATGTTCTCGGGATATAGCAAATAAATGGACCCAAGGGGTTTTCCATTTCAACAGTAACACTGAGCACCAATGGAGCTAAACATTTAATTGAAACGATTGAGAGAAGAAGCTATCTTTGAGATGCTTTAAAAAATAATAGATCCTGTGATTCAATGTGTCAGAGTGACCGAACGATGTCTAGTTTGATTGACAGTGTGTGTAGTAGGGTACAAGAACAGAAGGACACTGCACACCTTCATTGGACATGCACATTTATTTACAATACAATATAAAGTTTCAAAATACACGCCGCACCGGACGGTGCAAAACACGTCTTCTGACTCTTCCGAATTGTAAACCAATTATCTCTTCTTATACGTTCTTTCACAAATATTTTATATTCTTAATCGCATCAGAACCCATGCACTGTCATCCATCGATGTTCATCCACTAGAACAAGTAGCAACTAGAACTCAAGAACAATTGTTCTTGTAATCTATCTGCGTTCGTAATTCCCTGCCGGGTGTATCTGCTTCGTTACCAACGTGGGGAAAGACAGAGAATCGTCACATTCCTCCCTCGCTTAAGAGTGAAACATGCTCGAAAGACTTATAATAAGATGCTAGACATATAATACAAAACATACTCACACAACATACAATAAAGCCACTTAAATTCATTAATACACAATTACACAAGACCATGTTAAATATTCAAAATTACTCTTGAGCACTGTTTGATTGTGCACTCATAACTCCGTGGTAGTTATGATATCCAAGACAGACAAATTTAATACTCCTATCGTTATTTATGAGGAAATTTGGAGTCAATGGGCACCCCTGATGCAAGAGTGTCTTAGGTCAAAACATTGGTAGGGAAATTATGTGCAAGACTATTCGCCATAGATTTGGTATTTCAAACCAATCTACGCCGGGCATTATTCTACTATTAAACAACAGTATAGTAAAATAATTTTTTAGAAACATGGATATTAAAATGTAAAGAATATTCTGTGGTATTTCTTTTAGAAACATTTATTTATCTGCTATAACACATACAGATTTTCAAAGAATTTTTTTAAGAATACTTAATATCTTTACACAGACGAAATGTTTTAAATTCCGTTAATTATTACGAATTGAAAGTTCTGCATTAATGAGTTCATGAATAGATATTTTTAAAAGCTTGACATATGTATATTTAAAATAAATTCAGCCAAATCAAAATTCAAGTTATAAAATGTAAATATTCAACCACAAAATTCACGAACTTTGTTTTTTAAACAAGATATTTTAGTCAAGCATTTATTACTCTTCCATAACACACATCAATTTCAAGCTATTTTGTATTAATGCTCAATATACAGTTTAGGAAGAAATATTTAATCAAGTCAATTATTATCAATTAAAAATTATGCTCTAATGACCCCATAGAAAAAAAATTCAGAAGTTCGATCCACGCATATTCAAAACCAAGAATCGACTAAGCCGAATCAAAATTAAAGTTGTAGAAAATGTGAGTTTTCAGACGCAATACTGACTAGAGAAAGGTGGGTTCAGCTACACTCTACGTTTACGTTTATGAACAGTGGAAACGGCTTTGGCGATTTTGTTGGCGCACTTCTAGTACTGAGTTACGATAAATTAAAGCAACCCATCTGTCTTTACGAATATTGTGGTTTTTATGGCAACCTCGGCAAACGGAAACTTTCAATTTCCACTTTGAATATTCTAGAAAGTTCTTCCGAAATCCGTTAAAGTTTGATTTCATTGGTTTGTTTGATTTTAAAATATCCTTTGATTGCATTGGTTCTTTAAAAAATTTTTCTGTGATACCATTGGTTCATTTATTTGCATTTTTGCAATTGTGGAATTTTTATTTTACTATAATATTTTTCACAAAACGATTAAGAGTTTTGTTTTTTGCCATTATCGTTTTGATTATTTTTTCCCGCAAAAGTTCTGACGTTATCAGGTTGTATTATTTCTTGCTTTTTTTCTTTTAAAAATCGTTCTCTTTTCAAACAGCCTACTGTATTTAGTGTAATTGATAAATTCAGGGTATTCTTACCCAACATTCATAACTTAGTTTTTCTGCTAGTTCACATATGTGTTTTGAAATGTGTTTAAGCTTACGACTTTTTGCGAAAGTTTTTAAAAAATATACTTTTTAAAACGTTTTCAAATGTGTTTTCAAGCATTCATTTTCCGATGTGAAAAGAAAAAGAGTTATGAAATAATTCTTTCCTTGGCGACTTCAGAAGTATGCCACAAAAAAAAAATCGCCAAGGTTGTTGCCACCTCTCATAAACGTAGAGTGTAGCTGTACCGAACGTTGTTTCAACAAGATATTTTAACAATATTTATTTCTCTTCTATAACAAACACATCACTTTCAACACATTTTATAGCAATGCTCAATAAACTTAACAGTTTAGAGCTAGAATTAAAACATTAAGTCAATTATTGTTAGTTGAAAGTCCTGATTTTATGAGTTAATGAACATACATTTTCGAAAATTCGATATGACTATGTTCGAAATGAATGTTCAACTCCAATCGACTGATCTGAATCAAAGTTAAAGTAATAAAATCTGAGTATTCAGACACAAAATTTCCCGACCTTGGTTTTAAGATCTGTGGCTGCAATCTGAACAAGAATGACTGGAAGACAACCTTTCTCCGTTGTCGTAATCGTCAGTGTCGACGTCAAAGTTCTTCCTTTGGTTTATGGGACGCCTGACGGGAGTGGCATGTTTAAGTTCTAAGAAAGCCTCCCCTGTAGGGTACAGCTGAAAACCCCCACCAGTTGTCACAATTTTTTTACGCTCGACTGAAGCAATTGGATTAACGCCTCTGATCGTTCTCTTGGGACATATGCCACAAATGTTTCGAATGAACGCAAGGAAGTCGAAGGAGTAGCTCCCGTACACCAGGGGGTTGAGACACGAGTTAGAGACGGCGAACATGAAGAGGGGAGACTGGATTCTGGAGTCCAGAGCCTCGGCTGATTTGCTGTCGAAGAGGTACCAGAGATGGATGACCACGTACGGCGTCCAGCAGCAAATGAAGGTGACGACGATCACTATGGTCATCTTCAGGGTTCTGGCTCTGGCTCGGTTGACTCTGCTCACGTCGGACAGTCGGAGCTGGCAGAGGCGGCGCCTGTGCACTCTGGAGTGAGACTCGTTTGGCGTATCTGAAAGTAAAAAAAAAAAAACTGAATGCCATTCAAGCTTACGGAGCGCATGCAAGTGTATGTTTTCACACCATAATGTAGAGATCTATAATGTTAGGCCAGAGACACCAGTCACGGAGGAAATAAAAATCAACTTTACGCGAGATTACGACGTAAATATAATTCAGTGGTACGAGTGTTTCGTTAGTTGTAACCCCGTGTTGACGAGCACATGCAAAGAATTTGGAATTCTATATCTTAAAAGGGTTATAGTATAAGATTTGGACTAAAAGAATATCCGTAGAATTTTGTTAGAGAAGATTAAGGCCATTTTTTCTGTAAATATGTTGCGATAAATGTTTGTCTTTGAATTTATTTGACTTCTCAAATCCAACTAAAAGTGGATGGACCCTCTTTTGAGCATAGTTGAAAGTTATGTAAGTTTCAAAGGCGTGTGATTTCATTCATTGACATTATCAGTGAATCACACATTGGATAGAATAGGACATATCACTTTCGGATCACACGCTGCAAAGTAGCTCATCTACACCCCATCGTAAAGAGAATAATTTTGAATAAAGAATTTTACACAAGGGAGGGAGAATTCAAAATATTGATCTAGGACGTAATAAGCTTTAAAATTAGCTATTACAAAACCAAAAGGCACTCGCCGAATCACAACATAGTTGGAAGTAGATATCGGATTATGAGGTGACCTTCCCATCTAATGAACGCGATAGGGAGTACTTATGTTTTGGTGATCAGTTATGACTTTGAAGATGTATCTCCTAAACTGCTGCTTACACTTGTAAGACTAGCATTAACAATTAATATAAAAGAGAAAGTGGAAGTGCAATTTTAAAGAAAATTTTAAGAAGTTAAAGTGGGAATATATGAGAGAGATAATATTTCACGGGTAAATTAATTTTTGGAATTGAAGTCTCAGGCTTCAAGCGAAACACGTTACACTAACGATTTAGTCTATCTGGGGAATAGTAACCAGTGACATAGCTACAAATGGGAGCCTAAGCCCTCCTCTTTGTTGGTTTCTTACTTTCGTATATTTTCAGAAATTAACATCATAATGGATAGGATGTTTTTGAGGGAAAAACAGTTATTAGATACTAATAATTTATTAAAATAATTATTTACTGGGATATATGAAATCCTCAAGATTTTTAGTTTTACTCACATAACCATCGTACATATTCGCATATTAACTACATATCTACTCACAAGTGGAAAAATTCCGAGTGAATTTCCGAGAGACAAAAAATTTGGATACTTAAAAATGTGAGTTAAAATATTTGAATTTGTTAGAAATATTTTTTACACTACTTTATAGAACCATTAAAATAATTTTGCATTCTGTTGGGAGGGAATCAACGAGACGTGTCACCCTATTATTATAAAAACTCTTAATTAAAAAAAATGAATTAATCTAGCGACGGAAAATAGCAATATAAAAACTTGGTGATCATAGATTGTATATGTATAGTTTGTATATTACATTTACTTTTTAGGAAATTTTCACTATCTTAAAATATAATTTTATTACTTTATCCATATGAACATCAACAGCAAATGTTTTGTTTAATATTCTAAGAAATAATGAATTACAAACTCTATATAAAATTAAAACCATTTAATTTAAAAAGTGGAAATTCATTTAGTTTAAAAAACTAGGGATGGAAAAGGTTTTTGAGCACAATGTACTTCAATGAAAATGAAATAACAATCAACCACAAACAGCAACAATGTTTGTGAATCAACACACAAAAAAAAAGAACACCATATACATAATAATAATATTTTTCTTTCATTTAACATTACCTAGAAAGTCGAATTCACCTAACAATAAATTACACATAAAATTATTATTCATGTTGAAACCTTGTGCCTTGTTGTTTTAAATTTAATAAAGTTCTTTTTATTACGAACTTAACAATAATTTTTGAAAGGTTTTTTAATTATTTTTTGAAAATAACATTTTTTCTTTGAAGAAGCTAACTGGGGCAAATGTCGTGTGCAACTGTTGTAATAAGATAATTTATGTCTACAAGACGTCTCTCTGGCTAGCCGAGTAGTTCTAAAAAGCCTTAAAACTTTCATTTTTGTTTTTGGAGTACGTATAAATTAATTTTGTAATGGTTGTAACACATAATTTACTGTCAATATATAAGTAATACAGAGGCTGTTCGCACATTCTTTAGACGATTTTGGTTAGCGGTAGTAAAAAATCGTTTGCTTCAAAAGAAATAATTGTAGTTGTACTATGTTTTTAGAAGTCAAAATTAGCGTCTGCGGCTTGAGATATTTGTTTTTATTCAAAATGACGTTTTTAACGAAGCAGTGGTTCGAAGGCTATATTTATGCTCTTTCCGAAGAGAAATATTCATATTCCGTTATCCAAAAACGATGTGAGAGTCATGGTTTTGTGATATCTAAAGCGTCGATAGGTAATATCGTCAACAAGAAAGGAAAAAACGTCAAATTAGAGCCTCAAGTGGGACAAAAATTCCAAACAAGTATCCAAGGAAGAAACGGACATTTTCGACTGTTGCAAAGGTACGTTGTTTAATGTTAAAAGAAAATCCCCTTTATCCAAAGAAAAATGGTAAAAAATTGTCACAATAGAAAAAAAATTGTCATGGGTGTATTTAAATGATTGCAGCAAAAAAAAAGAGCCATTTTTTATCATAAAAGGGGAGAAAAAAATTTAAGTACATGGTTCACAGAATCGAAAGAAAGTTTTTCTAAGTGATTCATGATTGTTGCTGGTTTTTTATATAATGGCAAGTTAAAAATAAAGAGGGTGGGAAAAAAATGTCAAGATTAACTCCAAATACTATCAGGAACATATTTTATCGCCAATTTTTCTGAATGAAATACCATTGCTTTACCCACAGTGCCATCAATCTGTGGAACTCCATCAAGACAAAGCAAGCAGTCACACATCAAAATCCACTGTAAATTTCCTAAAAGAAATGGAACAAAAAACCGGTATCAAGGCCATACCCTTCACTGATATCCCTACTAAATCTCACGTTGTATCACCTATGGATTTTTGTGCTTTCGGACTTTTAAAATCTGCATTATCCAAACGTCGTCCCACAACCCTTACAGGACTCTGGAAAGCTGTTCAGGAGGAATGGGATGGAATACCTCTTCTGACACTTCAAAAGGCATTATTATCCTGGAAATTACGGTGTCGAAAGATAGTTCAGAATAAGGCCTATCAAATAGAACATTTAAAACACAAGAATTTTATGTAATTTAGTTTTGTGAATACAATATACATTGTCTAAAAAATGTGTGAACAGCCTCTGTACAAGCTTTTCTATACTTCCTATACTTCAGGTAAGGAGTCGTTGAATTTGTATGAGGTTAAACTTTTCACTGTACAAACATATCCCATCATTAGGGCAACTTTTTGCAAAAAATTCAACTTTTTTTCATACTCTCTAAGTTGCATGTAAAGTGCTGAAACCAAAATTCCTCCTACATGGGGTGTATTGCAAGTGAATTGCCACAACGTAAATGCAACTTTTTTCATAAATGCAACCCCACCTACAACTTTTTAAAATTTACCTTAAAATATAATAGAGAACTATTTAATAACTGTTTTGCCAGGGTAATATTAGTAGGTAGTATATATACACTCATGTCCATAAACTAAGGATAATGCCAGCTCCGGCAAATAAAGGTTCAGAAACAAAACAAACGTGACTTATTCATAAAGCTCATTTATTAAACAAAAAATAAAGAACAAAAAAGATGGTGTATGTATGATACCATTCATAAAAGTTACGATTTTTGCTCACTGGAGCAATTACAAAAAATATCGAACTTACAAAAACTTAAGGGGGTCCGGGACACATCAGAAAAAAATGTTTATTAATTAATTTAGAATTTTGAATTTTTTTGTACTGATTACCCATCTAACTAATAAACAAAATCACAACACAAAAGTTTTCCAAAAGTTTTAAAAAATTTTTAAATTAAAATGTTTTGAAAAAAAGAGGGGTCATTTTAAATTGCTAAGGCTCAAAATATTCTTGGTCCATTTTCAAAATTCTTGCAGTAAGTTATTCACAAATTTATAAACTTTAATTTTGATTCAGCAATTTAAAAAATATTAATTTAACAAAAAATAAAAAATATTTGAATGAAAATTTTTAAAAATTTTAAGGTACTTTTTTTTTAAAAAGTCATATTTTTAAAAGTAAATATTTGTTTCAAATTTGCTGAATCAAAATTAAAGTATAATGTTTGAAATATATATACTCCAAATTTCAACCCTTAAACTTTATTGGTTTTCGACTTATAGCAATTTGAATACAGGAAATCTTGAAAAATGTATCATGGAGAAAAACGCATTTAAAGTTTTAAAGACAGATGTCGTTGCCATGACAACAACTGTCAAGAGTGTTAGATTTTCAAAACAACGCACTACAAAAATTATTATATCTCTAGTTCTAATTAAGATATAAACATGATTTAGACGTCATTTTAAGCAAAAAAACATAGAGAATTTCTTAGAATCATAAAAAAAATTTCGAAAATGTGACGATTTTTGTGTCCCGGACCCCCTTAACATGACATGGTTGTTATGATGGTTAATACATGTATGTCTCTCAGACGATGATCTCATGGTTCCGATATGAACATGTAGATCTGTTCTGGAGCCCAGTATTATTCCGTCCCAAACGAGCAATCCTGCACCCCCATAACGGTGTCTTTCAGTGATGTTGTCTTAGTGGTAGCGGGTACCTGGCGCTCTCCATATGAACGTCCGCCGTGAATCAGACTGCAAGCTAAACCTACTCCAGGCTAACCGCCGGCGACAATGAATTGCCGCGATAGGAACACATCTGACAGGCCTGTGAGCATATACACCAACATATCCTAAACGTCTGTAAACGGTTTGCCTTGAAATGTCATACTCTAGGCTGAAGATAGCTGACGAGAAAGGTCGGATGTTGTGCTCCGTCTGCTTCTTTTTGCAGGTATTGCCAAATACCTGTCGTCATTCGGCATTGTAACTCGGGGGAGACCTGTATTGTAACGTCTGCTGACATTTACATCATTTTGGGATCGTTACCAAAGCCTCGAGAAAGACACTTTAGGCGATTAGAGTTCCACTGAAACGTGAGTCTGAGTACGCCCACATTCCAGGCGGCCGACAATTCTACCACGTAAAAAGTCATCGACATGCGTCCTCTGTGCCATAACTATTCGGTTGTGTCACTGAGCGGCCTACAGAACGCTTGTGAACAATTTCAGTTCTTTGCTACCATTCCTATATACACCTCCCTTACAGTCTCGTCATTGTGACGTATTGTAGGCGTCATCTGATGGCTTCCTGTAATTTGGATATTATTCTTGAAGATGTGTGCGATAATTCTACTATACTCTGTTTCACCTTAACTTGTCAGTATTGGGAAAGGCAGAAATGATGTTCATCCGCATGAAAAATAATTCCAACTTGATTTGGAATTTAAAATAAAGAAAATGCATATAAACGTGTAAAAATTGTCCTACAATGAAGGAGTGATTTTTGAACCTTTATAATCGGTTATTTATTTGTAAAAAGCATTTTTTTTGACCGAAGCGAATGAATATATCCGAAACGGAATTCTAAACCGGTTTCCATGGTAACATTTCTGGCGAGCTAAATACGCTTTCCGGCCAAGTCTGCGCCATTTCGCTCTGCGTCTTTGCTAGCGTGTGTATTTACGTTCATATCTCTCTTGTGCTATTTTATTGGAGTGTGTTTGATACTCTGAACATGGCTGAAAAAGGAACGTCACCATCCAAGCTGTATACGCCATCAAAGCAAGGAAAATCAATTGGTAGTGGAGCTCGCAGGAACATATTGAATGTTTATTCTAGACTTCGAGAAGAAAACCATAGTGATTCCATTAACCAAATCGTCGGAAAGGTGTCTCAACTAACTGGTGTTTCCAAAAGAACTGTTTTTCGTTTGAAAAAAGAAAAGAAGACGACAAGTCCTTTGAGTACTCCAGGAAAAAAACGACCTTATGCCGTTGGAAAAAGAACAAGAATGATGAAATATGACAACTTTACTTTATCGTGCATCCGACGAAAAATTCATGATTGTTTTCGTCGAAATGAAATTCCTACATTGGACAAAGTTCTAAATGAAATTAACAATGATAAGGATATTTTTTCGACAAACATTAGCCGAAGTACACTGTACAGGATACTGAAAGATTTGGGATTTTCCTTTGAAAAGCGAAAAAGGCAGGCTATGCTTTTAGAAAGACACGACATAATTTTATGGCGAAGAAATTATTTACGAAAAATTAGAGAACTGAAGAATGAAAATGCTTCAATCTATTATTTAGATGAAACATGGGTGAATGAAGGACACTCACAAAGTCGAGTATGGCAAGACAAAAACATCAAAAGCACCAATGAAGCTTCCTCTTCAAGTTTGACAACAGGCTTGGCTGCACCAAAAGGAAAAGGAAGAAGACTCATCATTACCCATATCGGAAGTGATGAAGGATTTGTACCTGATGCGGCTGACATTTTTGTAGGAAAAAAATCCGGTGACTACCACGAAGAAATGGATGGTAACCATTTTGAGAAGTGGTTTGAAGATATCATGCCTAAATTGAAACGAAACAGCTTTGTAGTGATGGACAATGCCCCCTATCACTCGGTGAAGAAAGAAAAAATTCCGACGACATCTTGGAAAAAAAGTGCAATTCAAGAATGGCTATCGTTGAAAAACATTACGTGGAACCAGGACATGATCAAGATTGAACTGTTGAAAAAAGTTAGCGAAATCAAACATATGTTTGATAAATACAGAGTTGAAGAAATTGCCGAAAAATTTGGACATAAGGTTTTGAGACTTCCCCCGTATCACTGTGAGCTTAATCCCATTGAAATGATATGGAGTCAAGTAAAAGGACACGTTGCCAGGGAAAACAAGACTTTTAAACTGAACGATGTGAAGGATTTAGTCATCCAAGGGATTGAAAAGGTCTCTGTACAAAATTGGAAAAACTGCATAAACCATGTTACTGAAAAAGAGAAATACATGTGGGAAGTAGATGGACTTGTGGATGATATTTGGGAAAGTAAGAACTTGGTAATTTCTTTTAATAGTGAGTCTGATAGCGATTCGGAAATGTTAAGTGATGATGATGTGTAAATTCATGTGATGAATAAGTATATTATAATGTAAATAGATTTGTTATGATGTTTGCTATGTTTTACATATATTGATGATGTATAAATGCATGTGATGAATAAGTAAAACGTAAATATAGTTTTCTCATTGTAACTACTATTCATGAAAGAGATTGGTTTCTTCTGTACACTTTCTTGTAAACTATTTTAAATTATTCATAAAATTAATAATTTACTACTAATCAACCCGACACCGTTCCGCGAGTTTCAGAATATGTTTCACACATATAAGGTTTATTTTTTTTAACTCTAATTTTTAAAATGGTTTCATTTTTTTTATTATTGTATGTGTATTCACTATATTTGTATTTTTTATATTCTATTTATTTATTGTGAATGTATTTTATATCCTCTATGTTATATGTATTTTTATTTGTTATTTACTTTCTTTAATATCAGAATAAATTTGATTTAATTTGGAGACTATATTTTGCTGTTAAGAAAAACACATATTTTAGCAGACGACGCACTCTCCCCTACCTTGTCCAACCAAATGTAAGACCAAAGGAGTAATTAAATTGGATTAATTTCCTTTAATAAAATTATTAAAATTGAAAAAAGAAGTATTAATCAAGGTGTTTAGCTTTCAGGTAAGTAAATTCAAAAAATGAATTTTATGGTTCATCACATCTTTAAATAGACTGTTTTTTTAAACAACATTTATTGTAAAAAAATTTTAAATATATATATTTTTAAATAACTAAAAATAATACTCATTTAGAAAAATCAAAACGCATTTATATTAACATAGAGTAGCTTTTTGTTTAATTAACAAATGTAATGCAAGAGCCATTAGAAATTAAAGATCTGTGAAACGTATAGAATTTCCACGTGCATTTTATCTCTCCTTGCCAAAAAGGGCGAATTTCCTCGCTTATAGCTGACTTCTTCTGACATTGTAACCCTAGTTTCTACGACAACGGCTGTGATGCGGTCAACGTAGCCTTTACTCTACTGACAAGTTAAGGTGAAACAGAGTATAGTGAAATTTTTAGTGTATAGTTCGATTTCCGTGTGATTCTGAACTATCCTTAATTTATGAACATGAGTGCATATAAAACAATGCAGATGATTGGAACGCAAAATTTGTTACTCAGAGCTCCCCGTCTAAAGGTCGGATACTTTTTAGACAGACCTCGTATGTACAGAAATTAGTGAATAATGTGTTTCACACAATGTTATATTGCTCAAACCTAATGAAATTTGATTACTGATGTACGTCACAATATTTTTAACTTCTGTTCTCTCATATATTTCTTCAAAACTGTCATACTCAAGCAATAGAATTAGTGCACATATCAAACGAAACTAGGTTGCAACAGGCTACACTGAATGCCCAAATTTAAAAGCTATATATTATTTTAGCTTTTAGCATTTATAACTTCTTTAATGACTTCTATAATTAAGTAATAACGAATTTTTCTTTCAAAGCAATTTCTTTTTACGAGGAACTTGTTTTATTTAATTTACATAAATCCGAGAATCTCAATATCTTCCACAGCCTTTCGAATGACGGATAGGATACGAGGTACTTAGACGTAATGGAAACCTAGACACTGTAACGCCTTGAGTAGAATTTAAGTGGCGAGTGGC
This sequence comes from Metellina segmentata, assembly GCA_947359465.1. Taxonomy (NCBI): domain Eukaryota; kingdom Metazoa; phylum Arthropoda; class Arachnida; order Araneae; family Tetragnathidae; genus Metellina; species Metellina segmentata. The sequence continues at coordinate 56,690,871 of OX375878.1, read as the reverse complement.
TTGTAGGCAATTTAAAACAACTTTTAGAATCACAGCACATTTAATTAGTTACTGAAGATATACATAAGTTAATGCTATTTCGAGGTTAATAGATGGTATATACAAGTATGGTTTCAGTCTCGAGGGGGGCTTCATAGGAGCAGACTTGTTCTGAGTCTCTTTACGTTCATGCGTTCAACGATTGTCTCTCTTTCCTCGAGACTGCACACATTCTTCCGAAAGAGCGGCAGTTCAAAGACGAGGGACTACCCCCATCAGGTCATAAATTCGCCAGCCGATCCCCTTCGACGGCGAATCCACGTAACAGAGGAAATCTCGGTAAGGACCACCATGAAAGCTGTGGTCAGGAGACCCCCTATGACGTTACAGCTTTCCTACCCCCTTAGAGAAACTTTTTTCTAGGGTATCAGGAAAAAGTTTCAGCTTTAAGCCAATGTACTCCACAACTAATGTTCCTGAAACACATGTATTTTACTGCACAAAGTAGCTCTGTCATATAAGGTTGCGAAATTTATCATAACTTTAACATTTGAAAACCTACTAGAATTAAATAAATAAACCTACGGATAAACAGTTTAAAAAATGCTACCCTGTGCAGTTACCTCTAAAGGATCACATTTAAATCTATCATCAAACACACTTATTTGTGTAAAATTTGATGATAAAAGCAATTTTTAGACATAGCCTATCTCTTTAACATAAAAATGTAGTTATGGCAATAAATAATCATACGTACACATAAATAAAACTAACAAGGCCTAAAAAACTTTAATTCCTTGCATTAAAACCTAATATGACACAATTACTCAGTTAATAAAGAACTAAGTAAACAAGGAATAATATACACAACTACTTATTAATCAATAAAATTATTTCTCAAAATATTTCTTTAACATATAACACAATTACCATACATATATAGTATAATCATAATTTCTAACCATTATATATGAAAACTAGTCATATACCTTAACACTAAAGGACTTAATTAACTTAATTAAATATTTTGTCACCAATTCACTGATCAATGCAATTCATTCCTCAAAACAATTTTTTTTAAATCAACATAATTGAAACATATTGGAAACCAGTACCCTTTAGTCCTGACACTTTTCAATTAAAAAACAATTTCAACTTCATACATTAACTATACTGTAAGCTCAAAAAATAAAAGTTTTGTTTGCGAAAATCTCAAACGACTAAATTTTTTTGGTAGGATTCGTGTATCAGACACAGAATCTATTTCAATCACCGCAACTGCAGGATTCCTTTATACTATACACATGTTCTTTATGAAATACGAGCTATGCTTTTCAACTTCATTCTTAGGAAGTAAAACAATCGCATCGGTGTGCAATTTTGACAAAACCTCCTGCATCACATGTACAATTTGAAATGCGATATCTTCCTTTTCATTGGGTTTCCCAACATTTTGACACTGGTTAAATGTCGGGACAAAATTTTTCATGCCTTTAAAACAGCCAGGCATTATCGAGTAAAAGTATTTCGATAGTTTATCCTTGGATTTAGTGCTACCCAAATGTGCTAATTAATCTTCGCGACATATTTTATACTGCGTTTCCTCAGGGACAACTAATAATTTCGCTGTATTGCCCAATCTATCTTCTTGTTGTTTTAGCAACAACCCACTTTTAATGCAATTTATCCCTTCCACATAATCAAACATCTTCTACAAACCTTCTCTATCTCGTTGAACCCCCCTTAAAATCCTCGTGACTTATCTCAAGTAAAGACAATTCGGGTGCATTGTTTTCCACTTCTGGAATTTCTATTTGCTCCTCAGTATTTAGCGAAGTTTCCACTTTGCCCTTACTATCGGTATCCCAATAACACGTTGTGGTAATTTCTTTGAAGACACTGTTGTGATACTCCGTAGGATCCGTCCTATTTTCCTGCCATTTCGTCCCACATGGTCTAATTACCCTATCTTCGCTAGACTCTACCTTTTCCGTTTAGCCACCTTTCCTTTTCCCAACACTTTCCTCCCTTTGCATTTGTAACTCTCGCAATTTCATAGCATACTGGGACTTCGTCTTTTCAGCTTTTTCCCGAGCAATTTTCCGCTTCTCTCCAGCTGTTTCCAACTCTCTTTCAGCTTTTTCCAAAGCTCCTATCACATCTACAAACTCCATTTCAGCTACTGTCCGCGAAATCATAAGACTAATATCCCACTTCCTTTCAGCGAATTTTTGACTCCACTCAGCTTCTATTAATCTCCCTTCAGCTTGTCTCAGATCCTTTGTTTCATTACTAATAGGTATATCTAAATCTTCCACAAATGTAGCATCGTATTATTTACAATCTTCTATTATTCTTTTCAAATGAAACATTTTAGGATCTGAAGGAACCTCTTCTTCTAATTCCGTAGCCAACCATATCAAATTCTCATTCCTAGCTTTCCAAAGAAATGCCATTTTTTTTTAACTTTCAAAAGATTTGCAAAACACACTTTAAAAACTTTTGTCACAAATCGATACAATTGGAATAATAAAAAAATACTCAATGGTTCCACAATAAATTTCAGTTAAATTGCAAAAAGTAGTATAATATTGAAATACTATTCCTCAACAAATAAATGCACTGTTCTAATTTTAACAATTTACTCGAATTTGGAAAATTAATTGCAATGAAATTTAATTACCAATGCTATGGCAAAGGTACTTACTTGCCTTGTCGTGATGTCCTGTAGCTGATTTGGAGTATGACTTATCCTTAAGGCGCGCACACACACAATTTATTAGGAACTGGTTGTTCACTGGATGACATTGGAGACAAATTTTCACAAGACGGGGTAACCTTCTTTTGGTCAGTTGACCATTAAAATTTGTACGAAGCTCCTCTGGTCAGGGTGACAATCCAACACAATTTTTATGGCCTAGGTGACCATTAAAATGGAACACAATTTCTTTGGTCAGTAGACCATTAAAATAGAACACAATTTCTTTGGTCAGGTTGACCATAAAAAACGAAAACCGCTCGATAGCTAATGCTCTTCATGGGGATTATTATCCCTCCGCTGTGCACCAAAATTGTGTGCTGTAACGTCCTGAGTAGAATTTAAATGGCGAGTGACTTGATGGCAATTTAAAACAACTTTTAGAAATACAGCACCTTTAATTAGTTACTAAAGATATAAATAAGTTAAGGCTATTTCGAGGCTAATAGATGGTATATACAAATATGTTTTCAGTCCCGCGGGCTTCATAGGAGCAGACTAGTTCTGCGTCTCTTCACGTTCATACGTTCAACGATTGTCTCTCTTTCCTCGAGACTGCACACATTCTTCCGAAAGCGCGACAGTTCAAAGACGAGGGGCTACCCCCATCCGGTCATAAATTCGCCAGCCGATCCCCTTCGATGGCGAATCCACGTAACAGAGGAAATCTCGATAAGGACCACCATGAAAGCTGTGGTCAGGAGACCCTCCTATGACGTTACAGCACACTTTGCATTTGAGTCAAAATTTTTCTTCACCATGTACACTTTTGTTTTTATTTAGATGATTTTTTTAGATATGCTCAGTGACTCCTTCATTCAACCATTACCAAGTTCAGTTATGTACCTCTTTTCTCTAAAACCATGTCAAGATCTTATAGTGCATGGCGGCAAATGTGACAATTCTTTAAATTTTCCATTCGTCTATTTTTTTTTAAATTTTGAATGTTTTCTCGCGGTGTGTATTTTAGCATTTTTTCTATTGAAACTACCAGTTTCAAATAGTTTATTCTATTATAGTGTATATAGTTTTAAATAGTTTATTCTATTATAGTGTATATAGTTTTAAATAGTTTATTCTATTATAGTTTATATAGTTTTAAATTGTTTATTCTATTATAGTTTATATAGTTTCAAAAATTGCTATTTGTTTTAACATAATTACTTTTACTGTTAATATTGAATGTTGATAGGATTGTGAGCTCCTGTAAGTCGAAATATATTCTCCAACCTTATTTTAACCTGGATGATAAAGTACTTATCGAATCAGCAAAAACATTTTAACCATGATAATTGAATCGGGTTTGAGCCAAGTTAAATCCTTGTATTTATCGGGTTTTGCAGCATTCCATTCAGTCAAACAATCCCAATCCTATGTACTCGACAGAATCCTTTTTTTCAGATTGGTTCTTTCAATCAGGGATATTTTTGAATTTATTTAATTTTCAATTAGACAGCGGATTTTAATTAATTTAATTTTGCAATTATACATCGGATTTTGATTTATTTAATTTTGTAATTAGACATCGGTTTTTGATTTATTTAATTTTGCAATTAGACATCGGATATTGATTAATTCAATTTTGCAATCAGATAGATAATTTAAAATCTGTAATGTAATAATATTTACAATTACATTTGTTGTTATACATTACTTTTGCAACATCTCAACGTTTCGCTTTTTACAATTTTTTCCCTCTTCTTTCATTTTAATGAAATTGTCGTTTTATTTAATACAGATTTTGGAAACCTTGGACTCACTGAGATAATTTCCCTTTGCACAGTGAAACACAACATTTGTTAGGCACATTCTGAAATGAAATGCATTTAAAAAACGAATTCTTTTTGCAGCTTTCGTGTTTCACAAAATGTTGCAACATTATAATGGTTCAATTTTATTGTAATTATAGAATGTTTAGCTTTAATTTTATTCCAAATTATTTAATGCTAGTACAAAACAGATTGGTGTATAAAATAGAATAGCAATAAGATTTACAAGCTATAGCAAAGTTACCAAAAGCTTTATCTACGTAGGTATAACAAAATTATTTTGTAAACCCATAAGGATAGAAGTAAAAACATATTCAATCGTACAATAATTTTTCTACCACAATCTATGACTTTTATAAATTATAACCTTTTGAATATTAATAATAATATCAATGTATGCAAGTGAAAATGACTAATTTCAATACGATTATTATAGGTTTTTTAAATTTATTAGCATTAAAAGATTTCGTATCACGCCTGTGTATGTATTGATTTTTATATACGTATGTAAATAGTTTTGGAAATTTGTCCTATATATTTGTAATGACGAACTTTACAAGATAATAAATAAATACAAGTTTTTTACACAAAGAGAGAGTTAGATTAGCATCCTCATTGATTTGATTATGATTAGAACAAATACAAGTTTTGCATCTTTTGTTACCACATTTTTTAGATTAAAGGAAATAAAGAGAATTTATTATTCAAAGACAAAATGAAATTTGAAACCCTTGAAATCAAAACAACATAAGTTTAAAATAGCCATACGCATTGATAGTCATGAATTTAAAATCAAATTTGAAAAAATGACCGTTAAACTACTTATAAGACCAAATAACAACATACATTGTTGAAAAATGGATGTGCATAAATGGTAAACAAATAATTACCTCATACAAATAATTGCAAGTGGTAATTTTGTAGTTATAACGATACAAGCTAAATCATGTTTTAACCAGCAATAACGTAAACTTGTTAATATTAATTATAAGACAAATAAGAAAAAGATACTTAGGTTTAACTTAAATCCATTTAGTTGAACTAACTGCAATTCGCTTCGTAGCGAGTAAAAGTAGCCGCGTGATAGCAATTGTGACGTCTCAGGCTCTGCTGAAATTTGTACGGAGGTTTTGTATAGAGTCGGTGTTAGCTCAACAAAGCCTAATGTTGCATGACATTGTTGCAGTAGCAAATAATCACTTGGTGGAAAATCGTCTCGGGAAAATGTAGCAATAACCGTCAGGTCGTTATTTTTTTCTAATCGCCTTTTAAGATACATTTTGAGGTTGCAAGAAACTTCTTTAAAATCCCTCGATCTGATAAATTCTTTTGCTGTCTCGATGTTGTACTCTTTCGATTCCGATTTTTCTACAAGACTAATCAAACATTCGTAGCTGCTTTTGATTTTCAGTTACAAAATTACCAAATTACCCTCCACTGTGCACAGTGGCACCGCCTTAACGTCATTACTGTGCGCTTGAAAATTCAAGGTCGGATACTTTTTAGACAGCCTTCGTATTTTGAAAAACTGCATCATAAATGTCAAGTACTGATTTTTCTATGCAAGTATTTCTTTTTTCTATATAATCATTTCAGATTTGACGCATCATTTCATTATCAAATTGTGCGTTGTGGTTAAATAAAAAGTTATGAACATTTTCTTCTATTTCTGTATGTTTGATGGTATGTTCTGAATTCAAAGTTACAGCGTATTTTATTGTTTAATGAATGTAACACACTAAAGATTTGAAACGAAATTAAGAGTGTTTCTCATTGCTATTCAAATAAATGGTGATCCTGAGTCACGGCTCATAATTCCCCTTGGAGGTGAAAACTCTCTCTAGTCACTTTTCGTGATCAGAGTATTAGTAAGATTTAATTAAATACACTCATGGGGGTTCATAAATTAAGAATAATTCAGATTCACACGGAAATCGAACTCTAAAGTAAAAATTTCACCGGAAGAATTATCGCACACATCTTCAAGAATAATATCCAAATTACAGGAAGCCATCAAATGACGCCGATATTACGTCACAATGACGAGAGTGTAAGGGAGGTGTATATAGGAATGGTAGCAGATAAGTAAAATTGTTCACAAGCGTTTTGTAAGCCGCTCAGTGCCACAACCGAAGAATTATGGCACAGAGGACGCATGTCGATGACTTTTACGTGGTAGAATTATCGGCCGCCTGGAATGTGGCGTGCTCAGACTGAAGTTTCAGTGGAACTTGGAATCGTCCAAAGTGTCATCTCTAGGCTTTGGCAACGATTCCAAAATGAAGTAAATGTCAGTAGACGTTACAGTACAGGTGGCCCAAGAGTTACAATGCCGAATGACGACCGGTATTTGACAGTAACTGCAAAAAGAAGCAGACGGAGCACAGCGTCCGACCTTTCTCGTCAGCTATCTTCAGCCACGGGTACGACAGTTTCAAGGCAAACGTTAACAAACGTCTATAACACGTTGGTCTATATGCTCGCAGGCCTATCAGATGTGTTCCGCTCACGGCAACTCACTGACGCCAGCGGTTAGCCTGGAGTAGAGAACATGCAATGTGGACATCGTCACAGTGGGCTTGTGTGATGTTTTCCGACGAGTCCAGGTTTAGGTTACAGTCTGATTCACGGCGGACGTTCACATGGAGAACGCCAGGAACCCCCTACCAAACATTGAGCGACACCGTTACGGTGGTGCAGTATTGCTCGTTTGGGGCGGAAATATACTGGGCTCCTGAACAGATCTGCATGTACAAATCGGAACCATGAGAGGCCAACTTTAAAGGGACATCATTCTGGAACAACATGTACGTTTGTTTAGGGGTGCCATGGGCGCAGAATTTGTGTTTATGGATGACAACACCTGTCCTCACCATGGAAACATTGTAAACGAATGCCTTGAATCTGAGGATATCACCCGTAAGGAATGGCCAGCATTCTCACCTGACTTGAATCCGATAGAGCATGATGTGTGGTACATGCTTTGCCGACTAGTTGCGGCCCGTCAACCACCTACTACATGTGTACCGGAATTTCGGAGAGCATTACTTGCTGAGTGTATGTAAATGTAATGCATACAAACACTAAGCTTCCTTACTCTAATTACCACCTAATTATTATTACAATCCATTTCCTAGCTACTGGTCTAATGCGTAAATATTGCCTTATAATCCGCCTTTGGTAAAGAAGAAGCGTATCATCTTGTGATAAGGTTAGGATAGTGGAGCACCAAAATCATAAATCTTCACAAGATAGGTAACATTTATTGATGCTCATTATCCCTCTCTTCCAGTTTTTATGACGATCAGTGAATGTCTCACGACATAAAGGAAGGGAATGTGTATGCTGGAATTAGGTTCATATGATACACTCAGTTGAGATCTGTGATTTATTCATTCAGTGCTATATTGTACGGAATTATATCTACATCCCTTTTCTAGTTTTAATATTATTATAAAAACTTTCAATGCACATTTTGAACATTTAAGATCAGTATACAAACAACAATTATCTGAAATAATACATGCTTGGAAATTGAAGTATTTCGATCATGAAAACTTTAAATTATTTCATGAAAAAAATTTTACGCAGTCATACAATTTGTAATGACCAGAAAACGATATTTAAAAAAAAGAAATTTATATAAGTATTGGACAACAACCGTTTCAACACAGAGCAGTTTAGCGTATTCGTAACAATCATTAGCATTATTTTCGCAATGTGATTAGTTTGATTTTACTTGAACCTCGCATATTTATATCTAGTCGATGTAATTTTTAAGGGGCATTTGAAGGGGTGAGTGGAAGAAGGGGGTTATGTGACATTTACCTCTATATTACCCCTATGCGGATGCTTACAATACCACCGATCCCAAACTCCTACCAACTCATCTAGTACTAGTGACTTTGAGGCCAAATATCTCGAAACTACAAAAGTGTCACACAACCTTTCCACTCACACCTTTAATTCTTTTTTTGCTCCATTTTTTATTTATATTTGTAGGTTTTATGCTTTACGAAAGAAATAATTGACAGAGTGAAAAGTTTGTTTTCCATCACGAAATACACTGGTTATGTGATATGGGAGATATTGCAATTCACGAATAGGAAAGGCTTTGCTCTGGCATTTTTGTCTCTTGTGTTTCAAGATTGTTGGTATTTTGATTTATTATTTTTTATAATAGTTGATATTTTTACCTAATCTTTATATATATTTCAGTAACAAACGTGGCACTTAAATCGACATTATTTGTTTATTGTCGAGTGGCAACAAAGGATATAAAGAATATGAAATCGACCGTTATCGGATTCATTCGCCGATTTTGCTGTTTAGTTTGAATATGCTTGATTTGAGCTATGGAGCTGTATAATACTGCTTAGACTACTGAGAAGACCTCTTCGTTTTGATGATATTCTTCAGTAGACAGAATAAAGAAATAAAGGAGAAATTTGTAAGATAGATGTCAGTGCAGAAAAGAAAATATGATCAAAATTAGGTTTAGCGTCAAAGATTACTGACTCGCGTTTGATCAAGGGCATGAAATTAAAGCAGGTGTTCAGATCTAATTATGGTGAAATGACCGGGTACAACTACATTCTTTGCCCTGTTTGGTGGCAACCTCTTAACGCCCTTTTACTTGCGAGTTATGGCAGGTGGTGGCAATTCATCTTTAAAACGGTTATTCTGGTTTTTATGGCAACCTAGACTAGCGAAAAGTTTAAATTTTCATTTTGAATATTTCAGAATGTATTTTCATATTCGTTAAATTGTCCTTTGATTTCATTGGTTCTTTTTAATTTTCTTTAATATTTTTCCGTCTTATGTAAATTGTAAGAACACCAACGTTCAGCATCATGTTGTATCGTTTCTTGATATTTTCTTTTGAAAATGCTACAGTCTACGTTCCGCCCGGTGGCAACGGCCTTGGCGCGTTATTTGGCGCACATTTAGTAGCGAGTTATGGCAAGTTATGTTTACAAACACAGACATAAAACAATCTTTAAGGAATCAATGGTAAAGAGACAGCAATGTAAAAATACAATAAAACAGAACAAGAAATGATATTACATACACGCATGCAACAGATATTCAACATCGATAGGTAAATTGGAACCTAACTATTAGTCCTCTTCGATCGCTTCCACAGCTCCCAAAGAATTCTTGAGTAGCAAAAGCCGATGACGGCAAGTGGTGCCACATACAGTACCACCACGCAGAAAATATTATAAGTAACCTTAAGGTACTCGTAAGTGAAGACATTGAAGCTAACACATTGACGAAAAGTTTGCTGAACTGGATGACTCTCCACATGAAATATAATACTCTAAAACAGAAAAATCAATACATTTAATGCTACTGCATTACAATAATTGTCATAGTGATGGTAAAAAATATCGCAACAGTAGATCGTTTTGAGTTTGTCAACCCTACAGCATTGTCTGATTTTTAGTTTTATAATTGAGACTCTCAGAAGCCAATGCGGTTCATTTTTGAGATTTTCTGATTTTAGTTTATTTTAATGGAATAAATAATATTCTTTTTAGTTATTAAAGGATTTACTCGTTGTTTCGTGTTTTCTTGGTCAGGAAGCCCTTCTTTTTAAAGATTCTGAATATGTTGTATAGTAATTTCAGAAGTCATTGTGAATATGTCCACTTTTTTTTTCAATATTTTTTATATAAACTAAAATAAAAACAAATTTATTCTTCTCTCGATATATGTTGGTAACACTGAGACCACGTTCGTAAAAAGTGTAAGCCAGAAAATAATCCGTCATGTGAGCTCAGTTTCACCTGTTCTGAAGTTGCCTTTACGAAAGCTTACATACATTACAACATGAACTGATGAAACACAGATCAATCTCGGTTTATTTCCATCGACCTTTTTCTCGTTTCCGGTGGCTTATGAAATGGCTGGTTTTCACACTAGATAAAAATTGAGAGACTTCCCGGACGATCTGTTCGAATAACTCGTATAATCGGTGCGATTTATTCGCGTTTACGAATGCGACCACAATTTTTTAAAAGCAAGCTATAAAAAATACGATCTAGTTTTGTAATAATAACTTCCCTCTTTCGTAAAAAAATGTAAAATCTTTAAGGGTAAAATAATTTTTGTAAAGCCTTTTCGACATTTTTATAACTTCTACAATCTACTTTGGACACAAATCCTGTAGATACATATCCATTCATGTACTACATTTTACATATATTGCACCCCTGCTAAATGTATGAACTGACGATAAGTGACAGATATTAAGCTAACTACTACCAAATACAATTTTGAGGGAGGATTAGGAACACTGTTTTTTAAAGCCGTTTTCTTGAAAATTCCGTTTTGTTGCACGTGCAATAATAAAAGAACTTGTTTTAAAATTGAATGTCTTTAGTTTTGACCACAGAGAAAGTAGTATACAGAGGGTTCACTGAAGGTATGACTTATAACGATCCAGTGGAGGATCCTGTCCCTAATTGTGGGCGGAGTTTGAAATGTTTCAATCAGAGCCAGAGTGGTAGACATTTTCTATTATCTAATCGGCTGACTTCTTGAAGCGTCATCCAGCTGAATATTCTTTGCATCATTTTAATAATCAATTAAAAACTGTTCTACCTATCAACAGAAAAGGTTGATCCCCAACCGTCACCTATAGCTAGTTGTGTTGCTCCAATGCGCAGAGTGTGTGCGACGTTAATTAAAAAATACTATACCATCGTCAATAGAAAAGCCGTTGTTTAAGTTTACCGCCTATAAAAACCGTTGAAAGGGAAATTGCTTTTGTTTTTCAGAAAATATAATCATAACTTAGAAACTAATAATGTGAATTATGTGCCATTTTAAAAATCGTTTTACAATCAAGTAAAATAAATAACACTTATTTTAAAACCCAATTGAAGGAAGAAAAAATTAAATCGTTCTATTTAGTGTTAAGACTATTCGCCCAAGATAACTAATTTTTAACAATCTTTCAGTGTTAGTTAGTGCTATTTTTAGTTAATCAAAATCAGTCATTCTTAAATTTAAGAAACATGTAGCATTCAGAATTCTGTACAATTGTGCTCTATTATATTGCATTTTGTGTATTTGTTGATTTTTTAAAATTTACATTCTGTTTTTGTGTAAATAAAATTGACCTTTTTCTGTATTACAACCGGTTTTATGTCAACATTTATAAAGATATTTATGCAAAATTGGAATGCTCTTGCGTGATACTGCAGAAAGAGTTTTCACTGTGAACAGAATACAGTTTCACTTAATACAGAAAAGAAAATTAAGTTTAAAAGTTTGATATTAATAATGAATATTTTTCTACAAATCTTTCTATTATTTTTCTTCTCTATTAGAAGATGAAATGGTTTTTGATACAATCCTGATTGTTATCAGTTTTGCCAAGGCATGCATAAGGTCATATAGAACTTTATAAAAAAAAGCAATATTTCAAATTGTGTGGGTAATGGTGATGATGTGTTGTTCGATTTTAGCCAGTTTAATTGGATACCCATGAGCACGATTAACAATGATCCCTTTGTGGAAGACGGATCAATGAATCTGCAGTGCCATCCTGTTAATACATGTAGCTCAATGTCATTGCTTATATTTGTTATGGTTTTGGCAAAAATCTTTTTAAACTAACTGATTGCTATGAGTGCCAAAATTTGATTGGAGCCCAAATGCAAATAATTGAAATCCTTACGAATTTTCCTATCGACCATTTTCAACAAACAAAATTTGTTGCCAATTGTGTGATTAACACCAATAATGGATAAGCATAAGAGCAAATCATACTCGAAAGTTTGGTCGACAGTATAGTACGCAAGTACATACTTACAAACTTTCCCGGTAAACTTTTCGCGTTACAAAAATTGTCGTATCCTGTTGTGTGTTTTATTATTTATTTGCTACACTAAATGGTGAAAAATTGTGCGATTTAGCTCCAATAATGAATAAAATTAGTAATATTATCCATTCATTTGCTACTCTAGCTGGTGAATTACTTTGAGTTAGCTTGTTTATGAATGCTAAACAATGAATTTTACTCTTTGGCAGGCAAATGAAGATTCTTGTTACGTTGCTTATTTTACCAAAGTATTTCATTCCTTCATATACTGTTGTGTATTTTATTCTTCGCTTGCTATGCTAAAATTGTTCTAGATGGATCACACAGAAATATTTGTATTAAAATAATAAATATTTTAAACAGAAAACAGTATTATTTCTATTATAAGTGATTACGAGTGATAGGGAGCAGGGGGCTGACCCCCTTAGAAAAACGAAATAAAAGTTAGCGGGAAAAACATTATTCTAATGATATAAATTCGTGATAATTTTTTATCTTTTGATCTCTCACAGTTGCCAAAACGTACAAGTAAAATTTAGAATAAAAATTATTGAATTATCTGTTTTCTGTATATCACTAGATATGAGTAATTTTTTTGGCAATATAAAGTCACAAAGTGCAAAAGGTGATTTGTCTAAACGCTGCATTTTTCAGGACAGCTAAAAAACCAAATAATTTTCCTAATGATTAGATTCTATCATTATTATATACATTTGGTTCTAACTTTTATTGGATCATCTGATGACATAAAGAGATTTTGCAACCAGGTGGAAAACACAAAATGCGACATATAGCAATAATAAAAGAAAAACGGAATTTTTTAATATACAACCTTTTGCACTTTGAGTGACAATATGTATATTTCGACAAACTTTCTTTTAGTCTTTGGTTGAATACTTAATAGTTTGTAGATTGCTGTTTCACAAAAATTAATAAAGTATACAAAACTTTTTTAGATCAGGTGTGTAATTTCTTATTTTAAAATGACAAGCAAATTTTAAAAAATCACTTTCAAATAAGATGGGTTACATTAAGTTAAAACGGGTAGTCATACATTCTAGTTTAAATACACTATAACAAAAAACTCGACGCACCAAGACGTTTTCCAGGATTTGTGCCGTACTCAATCAACTTGGAACGGCGCTGACTGGAACGTATTGTCTTTAGTGCCGACTGTGTCCGGACGACAATCACAGTCTTGTATGGAGATGTCCAGAGCAGCGTGAGGATCCTGCCCTTACTATCAAACGCCACACATGCCCACAACAGGGCGTTTGGGTCTGGGGTGCCATCTGCTTTGATAGCCGGACCCCTTTGGTAGTCATTTCTGGTACACTTACAGCACAACAGTACGTAGACAACATTCTACGATCGGTTGTGCTACCGTTCCTTTTGTGGCACCCCGGACTTAATTTTCAACAAGATAATGCCCAGCCGCACACAGATCGTGTTGCTATGAATTGTCTTCAAGCTTTCCCAACACTTCCTTGGCTAGCTAGGTCTCCTGATATCTCTCATATAGAGCACATTTAAAATGTTATGGGAAGGCGATTGCAACCATCCCGGAATGTTGACCATTTAGCCCGACAGTTGGAGACGATTTGGCAAGAAATTCCGCAGGACACCATCTGTGAACATTTTCAGTCTATGCTACATCGGGTGACAGCTTGCATCAAGGCCAAAGATTGACCAATGCTTTATTGACGTCCTCCCTTTGTAACTGTCAAACTTTGAAATAAATCATTCGATTGTTCTGAAATTTTAATCGTTTGTTTTCTATGAATGTTCTTCACATCCATCCATTTCTATCGCAATTAAATAACTCCTTCTTAGTGGGTCGATTTTTTTTGTTTAGAGTGTATATTATGTACACATATTTGCATACGAAGTAAATTGTAGGCTATAATAAATTTAAAAAGATATTAAAAATTATTTTCCGTGCACTTTTATGATATTTGCATTTTTCTATGAAAGAGAAGCGATTAGTCAAATCACTTTTCAATCAAAACATTCTACCCGAGCAACGCCGGTTGATTCTGCTAGTTGTGTATGAAACAGCCCTCTTACATAACACGAAAATTGCATTAAAAATATTTTAGCAAAACTCAATCAAAAGATTAACTTAGGATATTTTTTTTAACGCTATGGTTAAGAGATGTCGATAATTACATGTAATGAGGTGAATAGAAAGTCGTGTTCCATAGACTTTTAGATTTTGAACTAAGTTTTAGTGTCTCACTTGCAGAATTACCCGGCTTTACTCGGGTTGTAGTAATTATATGTGGATTGGAAATTCATCATAAATTATTTTTCATAAAAGAATCTTAGCATCCTTTAAGTGTATGGAAAAACATTTAATATCCATTTTAACTTCTCCATCGCATTTCATGTTGTATCCATCCACATAATCCATTTCATATTCCTCGCACTTCTGCTGAAAGTTTTTTCCCATGGTAACTAACTACAGAAGTTGATTTTGAGTTTTGGAGTGACTTGTAAGGTCGATATTTTTTGTAATTGTTCCAGTGAGCAAAAATCCTAGTTTTTATGAATGGTGTCATACATAGACCATCTTTTTTGTTCTTTATATTTTGTTTAATAAATGGACTTTGTGAATAAGTCACGTTTGTTTTGTTTCTGAACTTCTATTTGCCGGAGCTGGTATTATCCTTAATTTATGAACTTGAATGTAAATTAATGCATTTTCTAGGATTTAAATCAACTGTTCAGCAATTTCCGAAAATAGACTGATGAGAGAAATTGAGGAAGGAAATATTGATATTTAATGTTTGAAGTCATTGTTTGTTTCAAAAAAATATAATTAATTTCCAAATATTAAGGACAAATGATTAAAAGAGAGATTACACAGATTAATTTTGCATAATTTTACAAGTCTACTTTGGATCTTTATTTGTTTTTCAAGGAAATGACTTTTAATATAAAATGAAAAGTGCACACGTAATCCATTGAAAATGTAAGTGTAATTTTCCTAATTAGAGTCTGTCTATTAAGAATTTAACAATGGTGAAAAATATTTAATTTTATAAATTTGATTTATAGTTGGAATTTTTCGGACGTAATGTATGTCCTGTGTCCAATATGTCCAAAATGCTGCTGTCTTTCAGGGGAATATGGATTTAAAACAATTACAATAGAAACTAAGTTAACCATGAATATCATATACCATTTACGTATTTATCATTCTCCAAATTAAATTCGGAACTATCACTTCCTTGATGTCATAAGTCAAAACATTGGTAGAGAAACTATAAATAAGCCTATTCATCGTAGTTTCGTCGATTTTATTATTTTAGTTATAAATATTACTGGAAACATATCAAAAGTGTTATTTATAATCATTCAAAAATCAGTAGCGACTTTTGTGCAGAAGTCATTCAAGTACTTGCTACTTTTCGTATCTCACAATGAAAGTGTAATGAATTATCTGTATAGATGTAGCATGTATACCCATTTTTGGCCAAACTAAATTGTAAAAATGCTGAAACGGGGACAAAAAAATATTTTTCGTGCACTTAAAAGATATTTGAATTTTTCTGTGGAAGATAAAAGTAATTACTCCGATTCACCTCTTTCAATCTACAGTTAAACAATTTCACTCAAGCAACGTCACAAAAGTTTGTTAATAAGTAGTTAATAAGATAGAGCAACCAGTTACAACTCCTACAACATAGGCCGTATTCATTGAATTCAGAAATACTCGTAAATGTGTGGAACGGATTGCATGGGTGTATATTGTATATTCATTTACAATTTTGCAAAAGATGTAAGACGGGTAAGTAATTTTTCCAATTAGTTGATAGTGTCTAATTGATTCAATTCTAACAACGGCAGGCAAATCTTTTATTCTTCAGCTCCATTCAGTTGATATATTTACGATGAACTTATCAGGTATTTAAAATGTTTCGAACGCTCATAATCTATTGAAGTATTGACATTTTATTAATTCGTACGAAAGTTGAATGGATATCCAATTAGCTTGAAAGCAAAGTATTCAATAGATTTCACTTTTAAAACCTTCGCTGTCAAGTTACGAAATAATTCATATGATCCATAATTACATTATTTTATTTTAATTGTTAATTAAAGTGTGGACAGTGAAAAGGTTTTTTAAATATTTACACATTGGTAAGTAAATTTAGCGAGGAATTTAGGCAGCATTCTGAAATAACCATCTCAAATTAAAAATCTAAGTTTCCTATTCTCGATGTTAATCCGGAGCAATGTTTATATAGTAATGAAATTATAAAATCTATTAGTACCTCGTTTGGTAAATTAGTCATAGTATGCGCGGAAGAATTCTTAGATATGAAAGATGACATAATGGATATTCAAATTCATAAAATCCCCTTATTCTTTAATCCCTTAATGCATCCAATAATTAAAAATCCTGGAGATATTTACAAATGTTAGAAACTAATTAATTTATTGATAATGGGCCCTTAGGAAATGTATTTTCGGAAGCTTTGCACAGTTAAAAAAATACATTGAGAATGACTTGAAAAACTGCAGTGTCCAACATAAGTAAAAACATTTTGTGCTTCTCACTTCAATACTATAAAAACTATTGCTAAATTGCTTCAATACTATTAAAAACTAAATACTACTCACAAAATACGATAAAAATTTACCGCCTTGTATTGGCTTTCATAAAAGGACGGTAAAATTCATTCTCAATTATTTTTTATCATTGTTCATTCTCAAAGATTGATTTAGTTAGCTTTTTTTTAATATTAAATTCTCTCTGTGTGTGTTCTAGCATTCGAACCTTTGCTTACCACATAAGTAATTATTCCTAATTAAAGTTCGCTTTCATGACTAATTTACTGAAAACGTTTAGGCGGAAACAGACTTTTTCAAATCTTTACTGACGCACATTAGGAGGATTGTATAGCGTGGAAAAGGTAAATACACGTTATTAAAAACCGTGACATGCTCAAAAGAAAAATAAATTGCATGCATCGATCAATGTTCACAAACCCTTTAAGAATTTATTAGACATGTTATTAAGCGTGTACTTGCGATGAAATTGCTCTTACAATGTTTCCAAATGTAAATAATTAAAACTTAAATATTTTTTTAGAAAAATACTTTTACTCTTTTTTATCTATCCTTTTGTTGAGCAAGAAAAATATCGAGCTTCTTTGTAGTATGATAATTATTTTCAAAAGCTAATCACATTTTGACATGGGTTTGTATAGGCTTGGAAGGTAATATTGGACACAAATTGAATCGTTCAAATTATGTAAAAAATAAAAGATATTGGTGATTGAATATAAAAGTAATTTCTTGACGTTAAATGTATGTTTAATATCGAATTTCATACAAAAAATAAACACATGCAACCTATATTCCGAAAGAACGATGACGCAAATGTAATTAATCAATTTTTTTCAGATAAAGAAAACTGTGAGCATCTTTCATGATTAATATTAAAAACAACATGAGAAAAGCTTTGATGGTATTGAACGAGGACCGCAACATTATTTTTAAATAATGCCACTTATATAGGTATATCTTTAAAATTCATCCCGTTTTTATAATTGATTGGACTTTCCGGGCCATGACGTTACAGAGAAGGCTCAGCCTCCTGTTCACTAAAGGTCGTCAACCCCCGGTGATTGATACGCAATCCCATTTGGTTTGCTTCGCAAACCAACACTCCTTTTGGAAGTTTATTTCGCTTTTTTTTACTTTAACACTAATGCACCCTAAACTAACAGCCGCATCACTATAAAACCTTCTCCATCTTGTTTCCTGAACAATTTTAAATAAACCATGTTAATCTCGTAATTTTATGATTTGTACTGTCTCGGTAAACCTTGCGAGAATAGAGCGAAAAAAGCGAGTCTTTTGGACTACCGCTCCATGACGTCACAGCGAGTTCAAACGGCCACATAAAAAAGTCGTTGATGTGGTAATTGTTGCTACGAAAAATGTTATATCTTGCAATCCCGTTAGTTATAAAATATAACCTTTCATTTCCGTGAAGATAAAAGTACGCTATCGTTCCGTTAGGAACAATTTGCACACTCGCGAGATTATACTTTCATCGCATCGAATTTACTTATAAACCGATTTTTACAACAAAAATAACCTAAGAAAGAATACATTCTAAGGTTTCCAGAAATGTTTTCAAATTTAAAAACTAATAGTTTTAGGCTATAGATATGATAGTTTTAACAAAAAGTAACGAAAATTTCCCAAAATTCCAAAATCCTTCCTTCCTTATAATCCCATCGAATTGATTTATTAACCAATTTAAAAAATAATTGTACCTTAAGAAAGAGTATATTCTAAGGTTTTCTGTGATTTTTTCAAAGTTTAAAACTAATAGTAATAAGCTATAGATGTGACAGTTTTAACAAAAGAATAACGAAAATGTCCCGATTTTTCCCAAATTTCAAAAAAATATTATCAGAAACCAAATTGAAATTTAAAAAAAAAACTCGACGAGCTGCAAAAGCTTACGTTTCGAGGTACTCTAAAAAAATTTACGGCTGAAGACTGAAAATTTATATGTGTTTTGCTCACTCGTGTTAAAAATTTCGCTGTTTTCGACTTTGACACCAATGCACCCCAAACTAATAGCCGCATCGGAAAAAAATCTTCTCCATCTTGTTCCCTGTACAATTTTGAACAAACATGTTAGTTTCGTAATTTTCTGATCTCTACTTTTTCGTGAAACCGTCTAAGAGTCGAGCAAACAAAGCGAGTTTTCAATCCTGCGGCTGCGATTACGGCGGCAACGCTTTTTTAATATTGAGAGATGCTTTGTTTATAATGCTATTTTGAACGCAATATCGTTCATTTATGTATCATTTATACTTTTCATGTTATTAAATTTTTCGCACTTACGCTTTTTTGTGACATTTACCAACAAGCATGGTAACTCGGTATCGAAAGGTAAGGCGTATTCTACGTCAAAACAATAACAAAATAAGAGTTGCACGACAAATAAAAATAAGATCTGGCGTTATAAGGAAGTTAAATGCATTTCAATTTCCAATCTATGATAAAAACTTATAAAAACCTGCACCCCAAACTAATAGCCGCATCGGAAAAAAATCTTCTCCATCTTGTTCCCTGTACAATTTTGAACAAACATGTTAGTTTCGTAATTTTCTGATCTCTACTTTCTTGTGAAACCGTCTAAGAGTCGAGCAAACAAAGCGAGTTTTCAATGTATGTATCATTTATACTTTTCATGTTATTAAATTTTTCGCACTTACGCTTTTTTGTGACATTTACCAACAAGCATGGTAACCCGGTATCGAAAGGTAAGGCGTATTCTACGTCAAAACAATAACAAAATAAGAGTTGCATGACAAATAAAATTAAGATCTGGCGTTATAAGGAAGTTAAATGCATTTCAATTTCCAATCTATGATAAAAACTTATAATAACCTGCACCCCAAACTAATAGCCGCATCGGAAAAAAATCTTCTCCATCTTGTTCCCTGTACAATTTTGAACAAACATGTTAGTTTCGTAATTTTCTGATCTCTACTTTCTCGTGAAACCGTCTAAGAGTCGAGCAAACAAAGCGAGTTTTCAATCCTGCGGCTGCGATTACGGCGGCAACGCTTTTTTAATATTGAGAAATGCTTTGTTTATAATGCTATTTTGAACGCAATATCGTTCATTTATGTATCATTTATACTTTTCATGTTATTAAATTTTTCGCACTTACGCTTTTTTGTGACATTTACCAACAAGCATGGTAACCCGGTATCGAAAGGTAAGGCGTATTCTACGTCAAAACAATAACAAAATAAGAGTTGCACGACAAATAAAAATAAGATCTGGCGTTATAAGGAAGTTAAATGCATTTCAATTTCCAATCTATGATAAAAACTTAAGAGGCATCTTCAAAAGTAAGAAAATGTGTGAGAACTGAATAAATTCATCCTCATTCACCCAGTCCCTTACAACTACCAAATCGCCAATACTATGCAAAAGTGGGTTAAACGAAATATTTTAGATTTAAATTAATTCAGAACATTTTCTTAGAAGCCTGGATTTTTTTTTCGAATTATATACAGAGCCGAAGATTAACTATCCTAATTAAAATTTCTTAATTGTGTCGTCTACTCGAGTTTGTGAGCTTTGTATGTTGGTGTTTTTGCCTCGTTTTTTAACCTGCCACAATTCCTGACTGGGAATTATCAAGACTGAGCTGGATTTCTCCCATAGCTATAACTCGATTTAATAGAATGGAAAACTGAAACTGTCCTGAACAATCGAGTTATTCCCTTCTAGAACTGAACAACTTAATTGAAGTTCTGTATATAAAGTTTCGTTATCAGACACATAAAACCTCTTAGAACACAAATGATGCATTCGAAACAAATACGATTTGAACATGTATGCTGATGGATAAATGCTTCCATTGCAAACTATTATATAATATTTTGCATGGAACTGTTTCAATATGTAATAACAGTTACTATTGGAGAGAATTTAATTGCCAATTATTTAAAATTAGAAAAATTAACCGGTGCGTGGCTCAATTTGAACTAATTTAATGCAAATCTTGTTTTCTTTTGTAGAAAATATATGCATAATTTAAGAGGCCTAGAAGTAATTTTAATACCAATTTTGGATACATTAAAATTCCGAAACGCACTTTTCAAGCAAATATAAATATAGGCTTAAGGATTCTGTTATTTATATTTGTATCCATTACAGTATTTTCTCCCAATTGATTTGATAGTGGATGACGAATTGATTAAACATGATGACATTAAAACTAAACACATATTTGGGGGGAACTTTCAAGCAGTGACACATGAGATGAAACATTTTTGGATTGAAATTAACAGTTGATGGTAATGATGGTGCAGAAAAAAATCAATTTACCATTTTTAAAAGTAAGTGAAACAATTTTAAGACACTTTTTTACAGGTAAATGTGGTTCTACAAGATAAGCTTTGTTCGAACTATGTCTTACTACCATAAAGATTTTTTAATTTTTTAAAACACTATTTCAAATGTTTTTCTTACACTAATATAGTAAGGCAGCTTAAGGTCGAATTTCGCTTTAATGTAGACACACCGTCATAAGCACGAATTTTTTTTCCATGTGCTAGTTACGTTCTTAGTTTTTAATTTTTGATAGGAACCAACTCCTCGGTCGGCCATCTTGGATTTTATAGCGGTCATTTTGAAATATCAGTATATTATCAATATCTTGGCTTCTAAATCGCTTAGGATCACAAACTTGATGTGTAAATACACATATTTGGGGTCAGGAAGAACAAGTAAACAATCTTTAAATGTATTAGACTACATTTATTCACTAATATATGTACCAATTACAAACTATTCATCAATTCACTGTTTTGTCCGGTGTGTCCACAATTTCATGATATAAGCTGTCCTAATATTTTTATTTGAAACTAAATTTTTATTACATAACACCATAATACATAAATACAAAGGAAAAAATTTAAGAATACCTCATATGATATAAAACTGTTGCATCAAAGAGTAAAAATGGCAATAATATCTGACAAGGAGAGTTCCGAAATAAAAGAATAACTCAGAAAAAAATTAAGGCCCTTAAATTTAATATAGAATGTGATCGCCACTGACTTGTACACACATATGACAGCGTGATTTCATTTATGGTAATTATGCTGTTAATCACAGTTTGGGGAACTGTGTTTCAACTCCTCCAGCAAAGCGGTCTTCAGTACATTTATATCTCTCGGAGGAGGATGTCTCCATGCTACTGCTTTTCTAAGGTAGTCTTATAAGTCCTCTTTCGGGTTCAAATCAGGAGATTCTGCAGACTACTGTATTCGCTTTATTGGCTTAATTTTCAAGGAATTCGTCAACAAGGGTTGCTTGATATGGACCACTATTATCGTCCATAAATAAAACCACAGACGCATATGCTTCTCTGAAAAGTCTTGCATAACGTTCTAAGACCTCATACCGATATCTCTGGCAGGTCACAGATCCTCTGTTGAAAATGTGTAGGTGTGTATGTGTGAACGAACATTATCCCTCCACACACCATCATACCTGCACTACCAAAACGGTAATTCCACAATGTTTGAAGGAAGATTTCGCGTTCCTGAATCCCTTCAGTTGTAAAAACGCTTAAAATCAGATGGTGAACTAAACCTCGACTCATCAGTAAAGAGAACATGGGTTCATTGGTGTTGACTCTAGTTCTGATGTTCTTTACAGCAATTAAAGCAATCCCTATTGAGTTTGGAAGAAAGTAAAACGTATACCCTTGACTCTCTGGCAAAAAGGCCTTTAATTAAGGCTTCTGTATACAGTTTTCCATGATACAACAGTTCACGTGGCTGCTGCAAGCTATGAACGTAACTGCCGAGCAGTAGACCTTGTTACGACGGGCAGTTATTACCATATATCTATCTTGAGAAGCAGTTGTTATGCGTTTACGACCTTATCCAGGCTTCCGTACAACAGTTCCAGAGTTCTAAAATTGTTTACATAGCGCAGAGACTGTCTGTCGTGAAATATTCACACATCTTGCTGCTTCCATGATTGTCTTCCCTGCTTTCTATACGGCCGATAATGCGCCACTACACATATTCTTCCAAATGATACTTCAGAGCCATAAAAAACAGGTTTGACTCATTTTACACTGGAATCAAACGCTGTATTGTAGAAATTCCCTCAGATATTCACTTTGAGCAAAGCGTTTCTCAACGTCGGATGACTTAAAGCCTTGATTTGCATATCATAAACAGTTTAATCACTTTTGATTGGATAATACTAATTAGGCTTGTCTTTCACACATTCCCTTCAAAAATGGAACACATCGATTGGATATTTAATGGAATGTAATTATTTTTGAGTATGTAAAGATAATTTTGGACATAAGAATATTTCTTTAATGGAACTTGTGTGCGTGTGTGTAGTATTGTTTGTGCTGTAGTGTTGTATTTATTCTATCTGTATCTTGATCTGGTCATCGGAAATGAAAACCAGTCTGATGTGATTACTTTATGTAGAAAACTCTCCGGATTTTATGTCAGAAAACCAGATATGGCTTCCTGATAACATATTGAAAAAGGAAACTCTTGATATTTCAACTATCTAAATATGTAGAAATCCAATATTTTTCGATTTCAAAACTGCAATTTTTATGTTTATTGGTGCAATGCTTCTAGGGGCTTGAGCTTTCTAAAGTTTATTTTTATTGCCTCATTCGAAAATTTCAGAAAAGATGTCTTTCAATTAATTTGTAGCAACGTCGTGACGACATGTCTCTTGGCTATTATAATAAGCAGAGTATTTCGAACTTAAATTATTAATAGATGGTACAATGCACCAAAATAATAAAAAAAAACTTTCAAGCACTTTTCTTAGTCAACCGTCCAGGTAATTTTTAAGCTTTTGACCAATAAAAGTGAGTCTATTCAGTAGTAAATTGCATTGAATTCCTTATTCGTCTCCCGTGCTGTATAGTTCATAGTCTTGTAATTGACAGTATAATATAAGGCGACATAGTTAATTTCTATTAATTGTACCTAAGAGTATGTATTAGTATTTAAAATATTATTCACTTACCTGTGGCACACTACACAGAAAACTGGTAGCCCATGCCATGTAAAGCATGATTTTGGCTCTTTGGCGGGCATCATTCACTCTGAGAGGATGGACAATGGCAGTATATCTGTCAAGACTGATGCAGACCAATATCATCGACGATAAGTAAGGACCGAAAGCCCGAATAAGTAGCATCAATCTACAAAGAGGGTCTCCAGCTAACCATTCCACAGTAATTCGCCAAGATATCTCCAAAGGTATCATGACGAAGGTCACGATGAGATCCGCTATGGTCAAATGGAGAATCATGTTGTCTATGCGAGACCTTCTGCGGCGTTTGATAAGCAGACTAATGAAGACCGGAACATTACCTGTCACTGCAAGGACAAAAATAATCATGTACACGATAGCCTCGTTTCTAGATTCTTCGGTGATTGCTAGCAGATCCAGGGCTAGTTCGGTATCGTTGCTGTTGTTCAGGTAGCTTATGTTGTCGTACTCCAACGTAATTGGGATTCTTCCTACTTCTGTGAGTTTGAGCATAGTGCTAATGATTGTGATAGATATAGCAAATTCAATGCTTAGAAAACTAGTCTCATCTGATTTTCTGTAGCTCAGGTGGTTATCTCAGATTGTGCGATCTCACGCATCCATTTCAAATGTAAAATATAACACCATAAATTAGATTGTTCTGATAGTATTTCCTCGCCTTACAGGACCTGGAAAAATTGCATATTAATAATAAAATAGCAACTATATTTAATAAACAATACTTGTAATTTTGAAAGATTTTTTTAATGAATGGGTAAAAAAAAAAAAAAAAAAAAAAAAAATGTTATTTTACTTTCGAAATTTAAGGATTCATTTGTGAAATATATTTGTTATGCATGTATTTGAATGCTAAGCACTTGTAAAAAGCATTTAATTAACAATATTTTAAAAACTGTGCATATTAATTAAATGAACAATTCATAAAGATGCATAGTGATTTTTTTTAAATATAAATAATAATCGATTTGGAAACATGAATAAGTATTATACATTTGATTTTGTTTTGCTGCTTTATTCAATCAATAAATTTCATCGATTCAGCACGTAAATAGATTAAAATCAATTATATCGAGATACTTATGTATCAAATTATGAGTGTTCTTGATAACCACACATAAACACCCTATATTGATGTATTCTACAGAAAATTGTGTCGCTCCCCCAGTTATCAATTACTTTAAAAACCTCTCAGACGATTATAAATTTCTCTCAGTTCATTTCATTTTTTCAGAAGATTTAAATTATTTTAAAAGATGATACATCCCTTTACCTGTCTTGAAGGAGTATTTTATTTATGCTTATTTCAGGTATTGATTTTAAGGGATTTTAGATGTAATTTAAGCTGACATGCTTTTTATACGAGATGTAGCTTTTAAACTAATCAAGAATGACTAATTAACCGTTTTCCTTTTTATTATTAATTTCAGTAATGGCAAAATAAATGGTATTCAAGTAAATAATATCGAGAAGTGCTAGAATTATTACGAAAGCTTAGAAAATTAAAATTAGGAGAGTTGGAACAAGCATACAAGGATAATATGTCCTCTGCAATGCAGAACTGTTTTCATGTTTAATTTTTTTACTAATTTGTTATCTAGCACAATAAATTGTACCAGTCCTACTTAACTCACATTATCATAATATTTACAGTAAAATTATTTTCAGGAAACATTTCTCATCAAAAATTATTTGAAAAAATCTACCAATAGACCCAACTTCTCAGATGGATGAATTTTTCGTATCAACCCAAAATGGTTTCTTTGATGAATTGATACGTTGTTTTAGTAATTTTATAAAATACTGAGAACTAGAAACTGAGTTTGGCAACTGAGATTTTAACTAATTTCTTTATGTTTATGTTTCTAACATGTTTTTGTATTTTATATGTCATTTTGGATTTATATAATTAATAGCTTTTTTCTTATATAATGTAGTTTATGTTGCATAATTGCTTGATTTATTTTTCTTTATTTATCTGCTACATGTTATGCACATTTGATCTCATTTCACTATCATGTAATTAGAGTAATTTGTTTGAAAATGTGTATACACATAAATAAATTATAGTTAACGAATATCAAACCTTCTAAAATATTATTAAAGAAACGAAATTTATATCGTTCAAGTTTTTCTATCCAGATTCAGTGAATAATATAATTTAATGAAAAATAATACCTTTTTCCTACCAAAGGTTTAAAAATACAGAGTGTCCTAAAAGTTCCCGTAATCCAACTTTAAAAAATTACTGCCCGTGTTTTTTTTTTAATTATTGAATTTTATTGTCTGCTTAGTTTTATCAAGTCTTTAATATTTGTCGTTTGGTTTTCTTCACGCTCAAGTTGTGCGATAATAAAGTTCTACGTCGTTTTGCTCTTAATTGCAAGATGAGTTTATCATGCATTCAGAGAATTGCGCTGTTTGAGGCTTATTTCGAATGTAAATCATATCAAAGATGTAAAGAATTTTGGAGACATGAATATTCAAATGATGCAATACCGAGTAATGATATGCTATATCAACTCGTTCGGCGATTTCGTGAGACAGGTTTGAGGGAACACAAAACACAGAAGTTGAGGACCGAAAGTCGTTACACCAGACTTTGTGCAAGAAACACAACGGAGGATATCGCAATCCTCTCATCAATCCGTGAGATGTTTGTCGCAACAAATGGGCACACCACAGGGATCGATACATAAGGCTTTAAGAGCTTTGCATTTTCGTGCTTATCGTGTAAAAATATTACAGGAGCTAAAGCGGACAATGAAAAACGGCTTCATTATTGCCGATGGTACTGCGATCTTATTATTGCTATCGACTCATGTTGGGAAACCTTTGGCCATCTCGTTCTCCTGATCTGAGCATCCCTGACTTTTTTTCTGTGCGGATATTAAAGAACAATGTTAATGAAGATAATCGCCAAACAATAGGTGATCTGAAAATTGCCATTACTCAAAGGATACAAGAAGTGACTCCCAGCATCTTGAAAGTCACTCCCAGCAACTAAAACTATGCGCAAACAACTTCTGTTTTGCCTCCAAAAAAAGGGTGAAAATTTTAAATATTTATTATAAATGTAAGTTCAAATTTTTTTCCTACGATAGGTTAAAAGGGCTTTTCACCATTAGGATAAAAACAAATAATTGTTTTAAAGTTTTTTTTTTGCATAATAAATTTACGAATCGTCAGTTCGAGAACTTTTAGGACACTCTGTACTTTGAACTTATGCCCATCTGTAATGTTTGCAAAATATAATAGGCCTTCTTACATTTTATTACAAGCATCTTGCTGTCGTATATCCCCCATTTTCGAATGAAGTGATAGCTGAAAATTTTTTTTTCACATTACAAAACGATTTTAGTAAACTCAAATGAACAAAGGAAAAAATAAGGAAATAACCTACGCGTTTTGTTAAAAGATGTGCACCAACTCTATCAAATTCAGAACTAAAAATATTCTTAAAACGTTTTAATCTAACTTTGTATCTTCTGCAAATTTACTTTCTTGAGTTGCCTGAGAAGGTGGATGTAAGATTATTTTCTTAATTGCTAACAAAGAGTTCAATGAAATGAACTTTGTTTTGTACATTACTAATACATTCATACAACAACAAATTTTCCAACTGAAACTATTCTTCAACTCATCGAATTTTTGAATTTGAAATGTAAACCGATTTAACCTTTGATTAGTTTCACGTAATACTCATTGGCACTTGTGAGATGAAAAAAAAAGAGGAAACATGGTAATCACTTTACGTTTTCAAAGCGAATTCCGCGGACCGAATAAGTAAATAGAAAAGCATCCAACTACAGTTCCTTCATTACACTTACTTTCTCCAGAATAAGGTCTTTCTGCTTTGTTGTTAAGATATTTATCTTAGAGATGCTTGTCTAAATCCATTAATTAGTAAATGCAATTTAGGTGACTCTAAATCATGTTAGTGTCGAAAATACTCTTTCTAATTAGGAACTGGATTAAACGGTAGATGGTTGGGAAAATAAAAAGTGGAACAAAACTTCGTTCATTAAGATGGTAAACGAAGGCTTAATTTACGCATTAAGTAAATCGAATGATGGTATTTTAAAGAAACTAATACTTGTTACAGCACAACGAAGCAATATGTTTTCCATTCTACTCTTAATTTGATTTGTTTTGTGATGTAGACTTTGTCTCCAATCCTTGTCTGACTAACAGCTTCACTCATCCGAGCCTATCTTTCCTGAAAATAATCCTCTGCAATGAGTCATGTTGGGTTTTTATCACGCGACAGACTATTTTGTGGGGCTTTCTGAAAGGTTCGAAATAAGTTATATTTGACATACCTCCTCATTCAAGTGTAACGCATAAGAAACCGTTTTAACCTAATGTACTGGGTAAAATAGTGTTGTAAGTAGAAGATAGACTTAAAATAAAGTGGCTTGAATGATTTCATTTCAAATTGATTTCAATGGTTAAACTCGTTCTGTTTTCAGATTTTTTTTTACAAAAGAAATTGTACCATGCCTAGGATTGATGACAGCTCGGAATAGGTTTTTGCACCAGGGGCGTGATACTACAGGTCAGTTTTCTATGACAAGATAAACCACCAGGAGGGTTAACAAATAATCAATTAATGCAAGTGAATTTTTTTTATGCTTTATGTAAAGAAAAGTAAGTCATTTTATAAAAATGCATTCATAAATGAATATTTCGGCTGATGTTTGTTCAATCTTTGCTATATACTACTGTGATCAAAAAGTGTCTGTAATGGTTCCTTTAAAAAATATATATAGTAGATATCGTCTGCAAAATTATTTTATCAGATATTTTTACGACTTATTTTAACATGTGGCAACAATAAGGGATTTATTTAATCTTATCGTCTGAAATAAATTTGTTTCTAGCAAGAGAAGAATTTTCACTTCGTTGATTTTCCAAAATGTTGAATGTAATCGAGCAAAGAACATGCATTAAATTTTGTTTCCTTAATGAAATTTTTGCTACCAACAAATTTGAAAAAATACAAGACTTTACAGACCACTGTTTATCAAAAACAACAGTATTTGATTGGTATAAAAAGTTTAAAGTAAGTAGAGAATCCGTCGTAAATTGATTTGCGATCTGGCAGACCATCCACTTCGACTAATGATCAACGTCAACCAGGTTAGAGAATTGGTGCTTAGGGAACGTCATTTAACAGTAAGAGACATTACTAAACAAGTTCTTATATCATTCGTCTAAACGACAAGTTGAAAACGACCCGAATTATGGGAAGATAACTCATGGGTTTTGCATCACGATAACGTGCCATTAATTAGAAATGCAATTGATTTCTCACAGAGCCATTTTTATTCGTGATTTTTTGACAAAGCATTCAACAAATGTCTTCACAAGCTCCGTATTCACCTGATATGGCACCGTGTGCCTTTTTCTTATTTCTTCAGGTGAAACTCCTTCTTCGTGGTCACCTTTTTGTGTTCATTGATGCAATAAAAGAAAATTCGATACGAAACCTGAAGGAATTTGGCAAGTTTTAAGGATTGGAAAAGACGTTGGCAGAAATGCATTGAAGTCGGAGGAAATTATCTTTGAAAGAGATATAATAAATTTTGGCCAACAAATTGATGCCTTTCGTTTTATGACAGCATTCCAGATACGTTTTGATCACAGTAGTATATTACTAGCTTTACTACCAGTTTCTCCTGAGAGTGTTAGCTGTTTAAGATAAAGCCTTTTGATTTTGAAGTGGAATTGGCTAAAATGCTTTTGTTCTTTTCTCTTCTGATTGCACAACTCGCTACCGTTTATAACTTTTTGTACTGATTCTAATTGAATTTTTAAAATTGCACAACCTTTTTACATAAAGTTCTACTTTATTTTTACCTAATTTTTAAAATACTTGGAATAATTTCATTTTTATTGCTTTAAGAGAACGACATATCTAGCTGAAAATAATTTCGTCGACCTTGAGATTTCAGACAAATAAACTGAAAATTTTAAGTTGCCAGAGCTTATAATTCAAGAGTTTTTGCTGCTTCAAACAATCAGATTTCGGCTTTATATATGAGTTGCTCAGTAGCCAATGCGGTTATGTACAGAAAACAAATATTCAGAAAATTAATGTATTTTAATACATTGCTTTTAAGATTTTTGGTTTATTAATTTGATCAGAAAAATATATAAAGTCTTTTTCAAAGGGTAGGCTCTGCAACAAAACAAGATATTTACAGGATGTGCAAATAAAAAGGTAAAAAATTTATGCAATGATAGATTGTTCTAAATTGTTCTGTGTTTCATCAATTCAAATACAAATACAAATATTGACGACCAGCTACAGGCTCAAGCCAAACAAGACTGGTCCTTTGTTTATGAATTCTCCAATTCCCACTGACTATCCGATTGTGTCTTAAATTCGTACACTCCCTTTGAATTAACTATATTTTCTGGCAACGCGTTCCAACTGTCTATTACCCTATTAAAGTAGCAGTTTTTCCTTAAAACCCGATTAAAATGTGTCTTATTCAATTTATACCCATGGCCCCTTGTTCTGTTATCCCTATTGAAATTTAAGCCCTCTGTGTCCCCTTGTTTTACAAACTTGAAAAGCTGAATCAAATCCCCCCTACTTCTTCTTCTTTCCAGTGTATACATGTTTAGCTTACTTAAACGTTCATTATAGTCGAAATTTGCTAGCCCCTTTATTATTTTTGTAGCTCTGTGCTGAACCCTTTCAATTGATTCTATGTCCTTTCTCATATATGGAGCCCAGAATTGTACAGCATATTCTAGATGTGGTCTTACTAAACCCTTATATAATGGCAAGATTATATTCTTATCCCTTGAAGTTACAGTCTTTTTAATATACCCCAATAACCTATTAGCCTTTTTACCCGCAGCTGAACATTGGTGACCCATTTTAAAATCCCTGTGAATTATCACCCCAAGATCCTTGACTGTTTCTCCCTCCTTTACCTTTACTCCCTGCAGACAGTACTCGGCTCCACTGTTCCTGTAACCCATATGCAGAACTTGACATTTCCCTACATTAAATGACATACCCCATTTTACAGCCCATTCGGATATCTTATCAAAATCTCCTTGTAAATTTCCTATCTGTAACTTGATATCCACTGTCCCCCATATTTTTAAGTCATCTGCAAATATACTGATTCTATTCTTGATCCCCTGACCTATATCATCTATGAAAATTATAAATAAAATTGGTCCCAAAACTGATCCCTGAGGCACCCCACTTATAACTTCTGTCCACTGTGAATAATTTCCTTTTACCTACACTCTCTGCTTTCTACCCAATAACCAATTTTTTATCCATATCAATGTTTTTCCCTGAATCCCCAGCCTTTCCAATTTAAACAGTAATGCCTCCTGAGGTACTTTATCAAAAGCCTTTTGAAAATCTATGTACATGATATCCACACTGCTCTTATTATCCAGCTCCTCAGTAATTTTTTCGTAGAACTTCAAAAGGTTTGTAGAGCAGGATCTGCCCTTCTTAAAAACATACTGATTCTCTGATAACAGTCCCCCCCTCCTCCAAGTATAACATTATATGCTTTTTTAACAGAGATTCAAATATTTTGTAAATTACTGATGTGTTGACTGATTCATGTTGTAATGAATGGAAGCGATTGTAAATGTTACATCAAAACTAGTAAAACGGCGGTGACATGAAGGATTATAATCTGGTTTACAATTTTTTCAAAGAATAGTTTACGAACAAGTTACCAACACATATTGAAAGAAGAAGAAGTATTGTTTTATTTCAAAGTTTATGTTAAAAAATATTGAAAAAAGTGGACTTATTCACAATGGCTTCTAAAATAATTATACAACATGTTCAGAAGCTATAAAAAGAAGGGCTTTCTGACCAAGAAAAAACGAATCGAACGAACGAGTAAATCCTGTAACAACTAAAAAGAATATTATTTCTTCCATTAAAATTTACAAAAATAAGATAATATCAAAAAATGAACTTATTGCATTGACTTTTGAGCGACATACAATCATTTGTTTTATTGATCTATTACTTATTGATCCGAATTAATAGAAACAATGCACTTTATACTTTTCCAATTTTCGTGATTAATATTAGATTGATCATATAATATCATTCAAAATTGAAAGAATAAAAACAACTTTTCCATTTTAGATTTTACGAATTTATCGAACACAATTACCCAGACAACTGCCAAAAATTTGTAGATTCTTTTTTTTAAACTATTATGTAAAACGTTTTTTATTTCAGAAATAAATGTTATATTCAATTGAGATTCCACAAGTGCTTAAGTTATATATAATTAAGAGGAATTTCTTCAAATGCTCAATTTTACTATCAATTCTGATACATTTTTCCATGTTCCAAAATATCTACATAGGAAGATTCTTCCTAGAAATCATCTAAAAATAAACTTCGCAATTTTTACCTTTAAATAAGCTAGAACAATGGGGGAAATGAGTCATTCACACCCATGTTACAAATAATATCAGCATCAATAAAAGATAATGTGCAAAAGTAGATCTAAGGCATCGAAGAAAATATAAATAAGATACAAAACTATTTTCACTCAGTCTTTCAAAATGTTTAACGAGAGTATATAAAGCTGGTATCAAAAGTGAAGGAAGCAAAGCGTTTTTTTTTAAAAGAGCAAAGGAAAGGAGAGCAAAGGATAGAAAGGAAAGCGTGAGGAATGATGCAAATGAGAAATGACTGGTTACTTATAAAAGTCATCCCAGAAGAAATCTTTATTTGGAATTGGATAGAACGTGAAGGGAAAGGTTTTGGCTCTTAGTATAAAAAAGATTCAGTTTAGAAGGCAAAATAACAAGAGGGATAAAAGCAGATAATATTGTTGGTCAAAAATTATTTTTAAAATTAGGAAGAAGAAAATAAATAGCCTTATTTAAAGAAAAGAAGAAACTCAGCGAAGAAACGCAGAAGTGTAATAGGAATAGCGAATAATCGACGTCATATATAATTGTAAATATAGTTTGATGTTTAAAAACTGTTTACAAAAAAACTTTCAGAAAGCTCTATGATGGCATTAGCAAATTGGACACATGAATAAATTAATCGCATGACATCGTCTTTTCAGTTGAATTTTGATTCTATCAACAGTTCCACAATGGTAGCCTTCAAGTATTTTTACTAGCGACTTCGTGGCTAGCCCGGCGTTGCTTTTGTGGGGTTAGTGGTTTGCTCCGCAAACCAAATGGGAATTCGTAGCCTATTGCATAACAGTCATCACGGATTCCCATTTGATTTGCTATTGGATAACAACCATAACGGAGTTGCCTGTGGTGTTGGTTTGCTTAGCAAACCAAATGGGAATTTGTAGCCTATTGCATAAAAGCCATCACAAAGTTACCCGTAGAGTTGGTTTGCGAAGCAAACCAAATGGGAATTCGGTGTGAAGTCACATTCTCTTGCAAAAATATAAATATTTAATTAAAAAATTATTGATTAAAAGAAAATCAAATGTATAAGATATCTATCTGGTGTCAAATTTTCCGTAGATTTTAGAGAAATTTGTTGAAACTTTTAATCTGTCTTTAACGATTCCGAGTTTACAAGAAAGAACTAAACATTACCAGTCAAAATGTTTTTTTTAATTTTCTTTGCTTTCCTTCGCTGAAATCAGGAAATATAATCTGTTTATTTTTGGAACAAGAACGTTGGCGTTATGTCATATTCTACTGCGAAAATATAAAAGATATTCAATTTAAAAATTTTATTTATTTAAAGAAAATTATATTTTTAGGTATCGATCAAATGTGAAATTTTTCGCAGATTTCAAATCCGTTGAAATTTTTACTCCATCTTTAACGGTCTAGGAGATAGAAAAAAGAACTGCAAAACTCCAGTTAAAAGTTTATTTGTTTTTTTAACGTCTGCTGGAAAATCATTCCTCCGCGCAAAATTAAAACGGAAAAATAAATTTAGAATCTGCGATCTTTTATGTTGTTGCCATTCCAAAAAAAAACTTTAATAATTAAATTTCCATGAAATTTATTTTTAAATGTTCTAGATTGAATTTTATCATTCGCCGCGATCCAAAAATGGTAAAAAATTTGGACTACCTGTGTGCCAAATGCCATTATTGTAAGGGTCATAGATACGTCAGGACTGTGATAACAAAATGCAGACAAACACGTCCTTCGATAATAGTAGAGATGACCCTGGCTACTCAGTCAACTGGCTGGCAGTGATACTCAGTCAATCTGTAACACGATGGTGTTACAGATTTCGTGGTGTTAAAGATTCATAGGAAAGCAGTGTTTGTATATAAACAAGTACTTAGTGATGTTAGTTTAAAAAGTCAAATCTCTTCCTCAATATATATAAATTGTAATAAAAGACATTACAATCAAAGGTTTAAAACCGGACAAGCTGTGACTGATGAATCAGAAAAGCACTGCGGCAAAGGCAGCATGCAGCAGCTTTCAATGCCAAGGTATGTGGCAGCAGTCATTGTCACCCATGACGAATAAACAAAACACTGATTTCTTTGCGTTCTGCAAGTCGAACGGAGCTTTAATTTCAATCATTTTATGCTCGTGCCTCTTATGTTATTTGTATGATAAATACGATGGTGTTACAGATTTCGTGGTGTTAAAGATTCATAGGAAAGCAGTGTTTGTATATAAACAAGTACTTAGTGATGTTAGTTTAAAAAGTCAAATCTCTTCCTCAATATATATAAATTGTAATAAAAGACATTACAACCAAAACATTACAAACAAAAACAACAAACCTCAAACAACGTTATGTAATGCAAACAATATATAATAATTATTAAAAACAAATATATTGTGTTACAATTCTTCCATATTTTGTTTTAAGATCCCATAAAAACTACTTCATCCTATGTTATAAGTTGTGACCACCAGCAGCGAAGTGTTTATGGACCATCTAATATAGTGCAAATTACATTTCTTTTACGAGAGGTAGTTTCTGTCTGGCGAAAGTAGTGTCGGTGAAGTTTCTGTTGCTAAACGTGCTTCTTGTACTTATTCCGAACGTGGCAACATCAATTAGCTCGGTATTCGAATAAAATTTCAGCACTTCACCAATAAATATTAATTAAATATTAAATATGAATGAATTCCGAATTTAAATATGATAATAAATTCCCAAACCAATTAGATTAAATACCAAAGATAACCAAAATGGCGTATAACTACACTTTAAAAGAACGTCGTATTACACGAGAGGATTTGTTTAACAGAAGTAAAATCTTATCATTAGGATTGGTTTGTTTCTTTGCACTGAAAATACCTTTCACAAGTCTTTACACATCTTAACTATTGCAATTTGCTTAAGGATCCCTTCAATACCAATAATAATACTCACATTTTACAGTTTCTATCCATCAAGTTTAAGTTCTGTTAAGTAACAATTATCTTAACTAAATGGCGAGGTTTGAAATTCCGAAATTTGAAATATTCATATGTGAAGACCTTTTAAATAAGATATGGCCTTAAATATTTCAAATATTTATTGTAAGTTCGTTGAAGTGTTGTAAATTATAGCAAATTATTAATTACATAAAAGTAAATGATTAAATTAAAGAATATGATTAATTAATTATTATTTACCAACAAAAATAACTTATTGTACACGCAAGTCAAAAGACGTATAAATTTCCGTTCGTGCAAATTAGTCGTTGATCAAAACAATTTCAAAAATTAATAAAATTTAAGAATTTAATAAAAGACCCAAGAATGAAAAGTTCTCATGCATTTATAAATAAGCATTTTCTGAAATAAAATATGATCTGATTGAGCACATCGCGATTAACATAATAACATTAATGAAGAATTTTCGTGTGTGCCGTCTTCCCAATAAGTCCACTTAGGCAAATTTAGTTGCGGAAAACAGCATGGCCTTCGGCAAAATTATTCTTGTAAGCAAATAGAAAGAACAGGAAATAAATGGTCTCTGTTATTTAGATTTGATTTTCAGAGTGCTGGAGGGGAAGATGTGAATATGTCATTTAAATGCTTAATTAACCAACAATTTTCTGCGAGGTTCTTAGCATAAATTGCTTTTTTATAAACATATGTGATTTTCTAGTCATAAAATACCGTCGACCACAAATAGGTTTTTCATACCCGTTTCAAATGTTAAAGTTTATACAATGCTTAGCTCTAAACCTTTCTTGTGGTAGTCTCGACGAGATATCTCGTTATTATCAAAACTGACCAGAACCTGATCTACGAGATAACTCGTAATTAGAAAAATGAATAAGATCGACAGGACGAGATGTCCTGTCGAAACCATATGGAGGATTAAAGATGCTGTCTCAAGATAATAATTATGAACTTCCGTGGGTTATGGATAAAAATAATTTTAATTTTTGCGAATGTGCAATGAAATTTTTTTGAAAGCATCTTCAACTCAGACTAATTAAAAAATAAATAAAACGACACTGAAATTTACATGTTAATAAACATGTAAGAGGGATTGCCCATCCTACTTGGTCGTCTAGGGTTTGTCTCTTGCTGATTTATCAGATTCTGAAAGTGATTTTAGTTTTGATAGTGATAGTGATATAGACTTTTGGACTGCTCCTCAGGTAGCGATGAATCTGATCATGATTCAATAAACTTGCAAAGCGTTAGGCAGTGGTGAAAAAATTGATATGAAGAATATTCCTCCTCCTCCAGTTCCTTTTCGTGGAAATCCGGGAATTACTGTGCATATAGCTAACAATAACTTCTGACAGTTTAGTTTCTCATGATAAAAATCTATATAAAAAGTCTTTTCTAGAAAGAAAAAAATGCATATTTCAATTCTCCAATATATATAGATTTTTAATATGCAAAAAAAATACACGATTTTGTAGCGATTTCGGTCTACAAATTGAGCAGTCAGAGGGTTGAATATGGTAACGGGAACTGGAACGCCCCTTATACAAATAAAACATTTATTGATTACGTAACAATTAATAACGTACAGCCGGCAAAATCAATAAATTATCAGCAACATCAATAAAATATTAACAACATCAATAAAATATCAACAACATCAGTAAAATATCAACAATATCAATGCATTATATAAACTTTCCCTAATTGGATTTAACTCCGACCCTAGTTAAAAGATCGTTGTGTTACTCGAGAACGTTAATTAAAAATTACTTAATTTCCTCGGATACTTTCCTTAGGGAATTGATCCCGGACGGCTATCAATAGCACGTTATGTTGCTCTAGTACAACGTTAATAAAAAATTAACAATTAACTTGGATCTTTCCCTTGGGGGTTCGATCCCTGTCCGTCGTCAATAGACCGTGGTGTTGCTCTACTACGACGTTAACTAAAAATAACCAATTACACGCACAGTCGTGAATAGCACGATGTGGACTGATCCCGGACCGCAGTCAATAGCCCATGGTATTGCCAGAGTACATTAATTAAAAATTACCGAATTACACTCTATAACAAAAAAAAATCGACACACCAAGAAGGAGTTGTCCGATGGAGACAAAAATTGGTGGGTAGGAAAATTATGTACGGAATAGAAAACGATTAAAATTTCAGAACAATTGAATGATTTATTTCATAATTACAGTAACGAGCTCAATAAGGTGTTGACCCGCCTCTAGCCTGGATGCAAGCTGCCACACAGCTTGGCATGAACCGATAAAGCTCCCGGATGGTCTCCCGCGGCATTTCCTGCCAAATTTGCCCCAATTGTCGGACTACGTCATAAACATTCCCTACTGGATGCAGTCGCCTTCCCATCATATCCCAGACATGCTCGATGGGACAGAGATCTGGTGATCTGGCTGGCCAAGGAAGTGTTTGACAAGCTTAAAGACAGTTCATAGCAACACGTGCCGTATGTGGTCTGGCATTGTCTTGCTGAAAAATAAGCCCAAGGTACTGCGAAAGGAACGGTAGCAAAACCAGGTCTCAGAATGTCGTCAACGTACCGCTGTGCAGTAAGTGTACTTCTAATGACGACCAAAGGGGTCCGGCTATCAAGGGAAATGGTACCCCAGACCATAACCTCTTCTTGAGGTCCCGTGTGGCGTGCAATAGTGAAAGCAGGATCTGCACGCTGCCCTGGGCGTCTTCAGACACGTCTTCGATGATCGTCAGGACACAGTTGGAAGCGGGATCCGTCGCTAAAGACTATACGTCACCAGTCAGCATCATTCCAGCCTGATCGAGCCAAGCACCACTGTAATCTGGCTCGACAATGTGCAAGCGTGAGTGGCAGGTGACGTAACGGTCGGTATGAGCGTTTTAGATTTCGCTCTCTCAGCCGTCTGTGAATGGTCATGGTGGACACTCGTGTGAGGGTCGCACGACTGATGGTTGATAGCGATGAATCAGGCGCTGTGACAGCTGATCTGATCGCTTGCATAAATGATCCAAATCCAATATTGGCGGGAGTGCACTAAAGACCATTTGAAGACTGTTAGCATTTTTAGGAAATCAAATAATACGAAAATACAATAATAAGTTAATTTTAAAATGTTCTACATTATATTTAAAATTGGGATTAAATATCGCTTTTCTTTCCATAAGATATCCAAAGCAAAATGATAAAATAAACTGTACGAAAAGCGAAGTACTATACAGAAACAAACAAAAGATTACATAATCAAACAAACCAGAAATTGCACAAAAGATCAAAACTAACTTTCGCTAATCTTTGAAAAAGATATCCAAATAATCCGACTAAAAGTTAATATGCTTTAAAAATGATAATCCGAACTATCGTACTCTAAAAAAGAAACAATAGCAAAGTTTTGCACAACCGTGATCCAGTTCCAAGAATGAAGAATACACAGTAAATTAAAGATACTTATATTATACATTTTGATAGTCCAAACTAAAAGTTAATACAAACTCAAAGTTAATATGCTTTTAATAAACCAAAATCCATGCGATCGTACTCGAAAAAAGAAACAATAACAAACAACGTATAGCACAACAGGTATCCAGTTCCAAAAAATCGATGAAGCACATAGATTAAAAGATAATTAATATTAGATAAAAAAATAATAGATTAAAAGTTAACGCAAACTAAAAGTTATGCTTTTGAAAAGGCAATACATTTTTATACGATATCCAGTAAACGGGCGGCTACACAATCACAGTAAATACGGTTTTATTCATTACCTATTGAAGGCTGTTCCGATTTGGAGGAAAACAATAATAATTAAATATCGCGTTAAGTTATTTTTAAAATGTTCTAGAAATTTCAAAATTCGGGCTGGACTATAAAATTGCTAAAAATTCGGACTACCTGTGTGCCAAATTTCATTATTGTAAGTGCCATAGATTCGTCACGACACGTCGAACACATACAGGGTGCATTATGAAAGTAATGCGCATGATTTTATTGTGACGCGACAATCCATCGCAGCGCGCTCGGATTGGTCGAAAAATGTGGTGGGGATCTGCCTTCCAAATGCGTCCGGTCTCAGTTCGCTGGAACAGCGGTACGCGATAAAGTTTTGTGTGCGGCTTGGGAAGAATGCAACGGAAACTTATCCTATGGTTCAAGAGGCCTTTAAGGAGGCACACACAATCTTCTCCGAAATCCAAAAAAGGGCGCATGAGCAAGTCTCGCATCAAAACAATGCTGATTGTCTTCGTTGACATCCGAGGAATCGTCCCTTTTGAGTTTGTACCGCAAGGACAATTTGTCAACACAGCTTTTTACCTGGAGGTGTTCAAGAGACTGCTACGACGGTTCGCGCGAGTCAGGCCTGACATCAAAGACGTCTTCAAGCTCCACCACGACAATGCCCCAGCCACACGGCCTTCGTCGTTACCAACTACCTGACTTAGAGCAAGACCCCCTTGGTGCCCCAGCCTCCTTACAGCTCTGACTTGGCTCCGTGTGACTTTGTTTTGTTCCCCCGACTGAAGAGAGAGCCGAAGGGAAAGCACTGGGAGTCGGTGGAGAGCATCGAACATCATGTTACAAGGTTCCTGAAGGCATTCCAGTCGAGGAGTTCCAGGGTGCCTTCCAGACGTGTCAGAATCGTCTCCGCAAGTGTATTGATGCACAAGGGGATTATTTTGAAGAATTTTAACCATTTGTACCAATCCGATCAATAAATCTATTTTTCCCAGAAAATGCTCATTACTTTCATAATGCACCCTGTATACACAGAAACTTTATTTTATAATAGTAGAGACGATGTCCCATTTGGTTTCCTTCGCAAGACTATTGGATAACAGTCATAAAGGGCAACGCTAATTGTCAAATGCGGTCAAATTCTAATTGTGAAGCGATCCAATCGGCGTGACGTCACAATCTCCTGCGAAAATATAAATATTTAATCGAAAAATTATTTATTAAAAGAAAATCAAATGTATAAAGTGTAAATAAAGCATAAAATTTTCCGCAGATTTCAAATCCGTTGAAAATTTTAAAGAACTAAACAATGCCAAACAAAATTATTTTTATTTGTTTTTATTTATTTCGCTGAAATTGTATGAGCGCAAGAAATGAGATCTGCAGGTTTCCCAAACGCCGCGTGACGTCTCATCTCTTGAGAAAATATAAAAGAAATATTCAATTTAAAAATTGTTTATTTAAAGAAAATCTTATTTTTAGGTATCGATCTAATAAGAAATTTTCCGCAGATTTCAAATCCGTTGACATTTGTACTTTTTCTTTAGCACACACACAATGTAGAGATAGAAAAAAAACCCTACAAAACTCCAGTTAAAAATGTTTATTTGTTTTCTTAGTCTGCTGACAAATCGTTCCTCCGCAAATCAAACGGAAGCACAGAAAAATGAATGTAAAATCTACTGACATTTCCATCATTTTGGAATCGTTGCCAAAGCCTAGAGATGACACTTTGGGCGATTTTAAGTTCCACTGAAACTTCCGTCTGAGTACCCTACATTTCAGGCGGCCGATAATTCTACCACGTAAAAAAATCATCGACATGCGTCCTCTGTGCCATAACTATTCGGTTGTGGCACTGAGCGACTTACAGAACGCATGTGAACAATTTTACTTCTTTGCTACCATTCTTTATATACACCTCTCTTACACTCTCGTCATTGTTGACGTACTATCGGCGTCATCCAACGGCTTCCTGTAATTTGTATATTATTCTTGAAGATGTGTGTGATAATTCTACAGGTGAAATTTTACTTTAGAGTTAGATTTCCGCGTGATTCTGAATTTTCCTTAATTTATGGGCATGAGTGTATGTACACTCATTGACATAAAAATTTGCGCACCAAGAAATAATTGTGGGATCGTAACGAAACTTGGCATGAAGATACATGTCGGCCAGATATGCAAATGATTAGAAATGCAACGTGATTGCGCATTGCTTAATGCTACTAGAGGGTGTTGAATTTCGTTCTCCTTGCAGTATAAAACAGGTAAGCAGAGCTTGTTTGAGTGTACTTTATCTTTTGCAAAGGAAACGCTGAGGTAGACATGCCGTTACGCCTCAATCGAAGACAATATGAGCAGCTGTCAGAGTTCGAGAGGGGAAGAATCATCGGGATGATGGAAGCTGGGTGGTCAGCTCGGCGAGTAGCTCGTCAAGTAGGCCGTTCTGATTTTACTGTGAGGAGGTGTTGGGACCAGTGGACAGAAGAGACGCCATTTACACGGCGACCAGACTCAGGACGCCCTCGACAGACCAGTCGATTTCTGTGTGATTCTGAATTATCCTTAATTTATGGACCATGAGTGTATATATGTAGAAATAAATAAGTCGTTTTGATTTAAATGCCAAGTGGAAGCATTTGTGAAATAATTTTGATAGAAAGAATGTATGGCCATCAATAAGTTAAGTAGTAAGACTATATAATAGGAATCAAAACTTTAATTTTCATTAAAATTTTCCCCGAGGGTTAATTGGGGAAGATAACTTAATGGAATCGTGACTTAACTCCGTGTCAGGAGATTTCCAATAATTGTAGCGGTCTTTACACTCTGTCCCGAATTTGATAACTTTATCCCTCTGAAGAATAACGGGATTTTCCAGCAGAGCACTTGTTTTTACCTTTAACATGGATTGGATTGGACGCCGTCTTTCTAGAAGACACAGAAAAATAAATAATTGATCTCCTTTTTACAGTCCATGTCGAATTGATTTAATTTAACTAATACAGCGGGATTTCTTTCTAAAGTCCACGCGTATATATCACAATTTGGAGGTGTGTTTAGCAAAACTTATTTTTCACCTTATTACCCCTTCTTTCTCTTAAGAATTATTTCTTATAGACTATCCAAAAGATAGATGAAAGAATAAATTAATATTTTCTATAGTAGTTACATGTGAATCGGGGAATTTGTGTTACGATTAAAAATGAAAAATTCATAAGAACCTAAAAGATAGGCATAATTTCTGTGTAGTTAGGAAAATGAATTGTTCTGTTAAATGAACCTTATTGCTCTGCTTATTTGTTTATTCAATTGCCTTTGTTTTATTAGCTGAATACTTTATGAACATAACCAACTCATATGTTTCACTAATAAGCGAATGTGCTATTTATGAATTTCTCCCTCATAGAATACATAACCACCACTTTTTTCTTCATCGAATATTAAAATTGAAAATAGAAAGCATAGTGACAAAATTTTGACACAAAATATGAATATCACCAGCGAGCTCCCTTATACGATACCACGTGATCTGGTTCTATTGAAAATGGAATGTGACTGAGGAAGCCAGTTCGCTTTCAAAACGTTTCAGAAATTTTCCATTTATATGAGACGTGTCCGGATGTATTTCAATAAGAAGGGCCAATCTCATACACCATCGAAAGATATATTTTTGCTAGAAAATGGAGTTTGCAAATGTTGCACTGTTTTCTTTCATGTGTCATTTACTAGACAAAAAACAAAACTTAAGTTTTAAGTTTGATAAAATTTCGAGGTAGGTATTCTATTTTATTCTTACAAACTATAAAGTGCATACAAATTGAAATTTCACTTTGAATAAATATGTTGCGGGTCACGAAATTTAGCTTATACCATGAAGAGATTTCTTTTCAAAACGCAAAACATTCTAAGAAACAATAATGTGAACTGAATTGTACTGGGGTAAAGCACACATTTTGAAATATTAGGCTAAAAAAAATTCCATTTTCGCTATAATATTATTTTAACCCTTCTTTGCATAATGGTGGAAATTTCCATCATAATATTGAATGCCCAAAAATTTTATAAAAGAACAAGTTCACTTTAAGTTGATCGTGTCTAGATACCTTTCTAATGTCCATTGCATAAAAAAAACATAGCTGTCAAAAATAAGCAAGTGTCACTATCAGTAAAACGAGCTTGAAGTTGTCATTCCGCTGTTTGTTGTAGTTGCAATAAACGTATGATTTCGTTTTTAATTTTGTTTTATTATATTTGTGTTTCTATTGTGTGTGTGCTAAAAAAGTGAAAATGAGTGAAAGAAAGGTTTGTAACATGTGTTTCTGTTATTTTTAGAGCAATTTCTGAAAAAGTTTGCGTTTAATTTAAAAAATACCACATGATACCATCATATTGTTTTTTGCTAAATTTATACTATAAATATATACTAAGATTTTTTTAGCCATTTTTCCTTTAATTTTGAACATGAATTATATCACCTTGATTTATTTTACCAATAAAGAAAAAATCATGCAAAAAAGGGTTAAAGATAGATTTAAATATGAAATTTAAAAAATTCTAGGTCACAAAATTGAGTATACACCTAGCCTACTTATTAGAGAATCACAATAAAAACGCAAAGTAAAATGATGTTGCACGCAATTTGGCATTGAGAACTACTTCTAGGCCGAGGAGCATCAAACTGAGAAGAATTTGCGTGTTTTTTCTAATTTCTCTCGTTCTTATTTTTGTGGTCTGAATACCATGAATTATAATCCCTTTTTACGACTGAGACCACAAGCCCATTGCGATCATGAGTTTATGGTGGGTGTTTAAGGTTGCACAGAAACTTAATTCAACTATTTTTGCTCCGTACCTTTTTTCTCTCTGTGGACACGCTATTGTACAGCAAAAATAAACTCTGTAACAAAAAATCGACAAACCAAGAGGGAGTTGTGCCGGGCTCGATCCACTTGGAACGGTGCTAACCGGGGAAGTATAGTCTTTAGTGAAGAGTCCCATTTCCAACTGTGTCCTGACCACAACCGCTGACGTTTCTGGAGACGTCCAGGGCAGCGTATGCATCCTGTTCTTACTATCGTACGCCATACGTGCCCACAACAGGGCGTTATGGTCTAGAATGCCATCTTCTTTGATAGTCGGACCCCTTTGGTAGTC
The DNA here is from genome assembly GCA_947359465.1 of Metellina segmentata. Taxonomy (NCBI): domain Eukaryota; kingdom Metazoa; phylum Arthropoda; class Arachnida; order Araneae; family Tetragnathidae; genus Metellina; species Metellina segmentata. The sequence goes on along the minus strand of OX375878.1, from coordinate 56,646,669 downwards.
ATTTCTGGCACACTTACAGCACAGCGGGTACGTAGACAACATTATACGACAGGTTGTGTTACTGTTCCTTTTGCGACACCCCGGACTTACTTTTAACAAGATAATGCCCGGCCGCACACGGCACGTGTTGCTATGCATTGTTCCTATTATATACTAGTAAAGCGACTGTTTCATAGACTTAATAAACTTAAAATGTATACCTAAATTATAAGCTTAAACTGGAGTTTAATTGGAAAAGTAGTATTGAACTTGTACAAATTAATATCAAAGTGAGTTTAATCTGTGGTATTGTGTCAAAAATGTTGGAAACCTCAGAATTTAATGTTTTGTAAAAATTAGGATTAGAAGACAAACTTTTATGTATTTTTTCCGGTTCTTAAAATGCTATTATGTACCTTGGTTTTTGTGTGACTGCCTGAAGTATTAGCAAGTAAAAAAAGTTCAAGAAAGCTAGAGTAGTTATGGTAATTAATTTTTTTTAAAGGGACCAGAAGAATCATTTTTTTCTGCCGTAGAAAAATGTCAACGTTAAGTTTCATGAAACTAGTAGTTTAAAACTTTTTCGACATTTTTATAATTTCTTCGACTCAATTTGGACGCAAATTGTATAAATGCACAGTGATCCATTTAATACATTTTACATAAATCACACCTATGTTTGTGTGACAAAACTAGATAATGTGACACAAAGGTGACTACTACAAAAGTAGATTTTGAGGGTGAGTTTATATTACAGAGTTCCTATTGCGATCCATATATTTTCCATTCAGAATATTACTCTCGCACAATCCACAAAATACTAGGAAGAGCCAATAAAAGGGTAGACACAATGGAGTTTTCATCTGTCTCAAGAAGTTGTTGGCTCTTGTATGATTTGAAATACGGAAGAATACGATGAATTTTCTTCGGTGAAACGTATTTATAAAAAAGGACCTTAAATGGAAAAATGAAAGTATTTGTACTTTTGAATGAATAATTATCGTCTGATAAAATAAATTCGAATTTTTACTTTTGAAGAAATATCATCTGGTTAAATATATTCCTGGTATATTAGTCACTTTTCCCAAAAGTACACCATACTTGTGTACTCAGCTCGTAAATTTAAACACAAGCAGTGGAATTTTCATTATTGTTACTATGCCATGATTTAATATATATTGTGCTCGACCAACTTCTCTGAAATTATTAAAATATAATTTTAACCAATGAATGAGCGAGGATAGAAAGTGATTCACGTACGCCATTGTAAGTAAATCTTTCTTAAGACAATCATTCCAAATTATAATAAGAGTTGTTTAAAAAAGAAAATTGTTTCTTGTCAAAATCAGATTCATTCGAAAAACATAAAATGCATAAATATCTCTAAACTAAGCGTAATAAACCCACTTGTATTGCTTTATAAATTAAAATGAAATCCATTTCGAATTGCTAAGTCATGCATTGTTATAGTATTCTTCTAAGAAAAGTATGAATCTTTAAAATGCGATCTTTCAGACTTTCTTTAGAATTGTTACAGTATATTTGCATACATATTGTCTTTTATGTGTTGAGCTTCGTAAATAACAGCACAAAAAATCACCCAGTACTTGGTATCTTGAAAGAAAATCATATATTCACAGGCAAGTTCCAAAGGTGTTAGCATCTAGATCGGAAGGTTCCTGGTTCGAATCCGGGTCCGGGCATGGATGTTTGTAAACGTATGGTGTAGAGGCGGCTGGTGCACCTTAAATCTGTCGTGGCCGAAAGTCCTCACGTTGGGTTGGCGTGGAAGTTTGGAGAGTGGGGTGCCAGCTCAGGTGTTGCTTCGTCATCTGACCGTGGTTCAAAATTACGAGGTGTTGTCCTCGGATCTTTCCCTTAAGGGACTGATCCCGGACCGTCGTCAATAGCCCGTTGTGTTGCTCTAGTACGACGTTAACTAAAATTACCAATTACCAATCTCAAATTCTGCAATTTAGAGTTGTGTCACTTTTCGTTCCGGGGTGCGATATGAATAAACCGATTTTTTAATTTTTTGTATTGTATTGAATACGTCAATAAAAACACAAATGAAGTTATTTTCAAGATTGGTTAATGTAAATGATTCAGGTCAAATATGAAAAGGATTTTCAGTGTAAACAAATAAACCATACGAAAGTGTTACTTTGTGTGATACACATCTTGAAAACCTTAAAATAAGGTTTACCGTAGCTTTGATAACGTTTGGTGTTTTATATTATTGGTGTTGACCAATCAACTGTCCTAGCAATACCTCTACAATGAATGTCTTCGATAGACTTAACATGACAAGCTAAATACAAGTGGCTGTAGTGATTCTAATGGAATGCATGTTTAATGGGCGTATTTCAAAAGTGACGGCATTTGGCTAGTTTTCCGAATACGATTTTCAGCACTTCGCCAATAAAAATTCCAAACAATGAATTCCGAATCGATATAAATCATAAATGATTGGTCAAAGTCAGTTAGATTAAGCTCCAAATGTCGCGGAAACTACGAGCATTTGGATGAGAAAAAAAAACATTTGCTTTCCGGTAAAAGTTTGTTTTCTGGCTCTAAAAATTCCTCTCGTTGCTTCCCTAATTTAAAAATTTCTGTAGTAGAGTGAGATGATACATTGTTATAGAACAAGGATATTCATGTTTAATAATGAATATTTGTTAGAAAATTTGGATGGCTTAGTGCAAACGACGAAAAACAGTTACTAAAAAAAGTGAGTTTCAAACAGTTCATCTAGCTTATTTCAGTTATAATATGTAAAAATACTTTTCAGAACACAAGAACCTGTGCTCTTTATTTTTCTCTCATCTAATTGTCAAATGTATACAAAAAGTTCTACCTAGAACATACATTTACAGATTAAGCATTGAAGCGATGCATGAAACAAGATACAAAATTTTAATTAATCTTCTTAATTACAAAAAATAGTTAGTAGAATCGAGCTAGGAAAAAGAACGCTATTATATCCAAAAAAATAAATATAAAGGTTGTTAAAAAATGAAATGAAACGAGCCGAATGTTTCAAAGTATTTTTTCTCCACCTCTTAACCATTAGGACCTTGCGCCACAAAATTCCAAAATCCAATCCAATCCAATCTCCGTAACAACAAGAACAATATTAATTAAATATTAAATCAACGAAAAACGAGTGGAAATAGTTTCAGCGGGCTCAATTTAAATAAAACGGTACAGTAAAAATCAAATGGAACAATAAGTATTTTTCTGTTAAAAAACACATAGTGCGGGTCACACCAAGCATAAGAAAAGCGAAATTTTACAGAGTAAATAGAGGGAAATCAATGTGACTAAATTCTAATTAAGTTACTATTCTTGTTTTAAGAATGCTCGAAAGTTTTTACTTTCTTGCATTTTTTACAAATACTTATATAAAAGTTCTTAAGCTGCAGAAAATAACAGAATTTTTTTTCTAAGTATTTAAAATCCATTAAAGTCAAAGCTGATAAAAAAAATACAAAGTACACATCCGAACACCTTTGGACATAGATACTGATTTCGGGACATACATTTTCCTTTTAAAGACTGTCATACTCTGTACAAATACTTTTCTTTGATGCTGTTGTTGGTAGACTCGATGAGGGCTCTCGTCATTTGCAAAACTTGCCAGAGTTTGATGGACGAGATATCTCTTCAGAATAAGAAAACTGACCAGATCTTGATCTTGTCATCACCAAAAAATCGGCTATACCCTGATGAAGAAATATCTCATCATTAGCAAAATCGATCACATCTTGATGGACGAGATATCTCGTCGAAACCAATTGGAAGGTTAAAACACATTCTGTTTAAAAGAAAATAGAAACACACCTTGAATCGGAACATTGAATCGGAATGAAACTTAGCATGTCTGATGTTTATAAGTGATAATAATATTGTCACAATACCAAATTTCGTTACTATAGTAGAATTACAGCACCAAGTTCATAAATGGATAGGTTGAAAAGAACCCTTGGCGTCGATATACCCTATATGGACAAAAGTATTTGGGAACTGCATTGTCTTCGGAACTTGTGTCGTGTTTTACCAAAAAGCGTTTATGCTTTATTATTCTATTTAGTTGTTGTTTCTTGTTGTTTCTTATGCCTACACTGGCTGACCAAATGAGTGCCAGGCCCGTCGAAGACGGCAAGAAGCGAGGGGGGTGCGCCTTAAATGCAAGTGAGCCCCATTGGGAGAAAGTCCGACTTAGCTCGAATTTATAGCCAACAGATGGCAGCAAATCGACACGTCTCGTTTTGAAGGAGAGGTCACATTTTCACGACATTCAATCATACTCAGGCACTCGGTTGTAATTTTGATCCAAACCAGAGACCAACTAATCCCTGGTTCGGCACCCCCAGAGGTATTGATTTATTATGGGAACATGGAGGACTTTGTGACCACGACAGATTTTTCGTGCACCAGTCACCTTTAGCGTACACGGGAGTTTTCGGTCAGCTGGGCTCGAACTCATGATCAGTCAGTCACGGGTAGGACCTTCTTTTGCTTGTATTATAACTGAAAAACGTCGAGGCATACTTTCCTCATGTTCTCTGTCTTTGTAGAAACAGCTCGCAATGCCTCTTGCAAGGCTGTGAGAAGATATTGTTATGAAGATAGGCTTGCATAGCTGTGTCGTACTCAGCGCTCCTGTTTGTCTCACAAGTGCTCGATCGGATTGAGATCGGAGCTCTGAACATTTGAGATGGTTGTATACCTTGTTCCATTTACTGTTCGAAACTATTGGTGTCGAGTGAACACGCTTCTGCAGATTACAACAGGTTTTCATGAAAAGTTACATGTTTTCCTTTTTCTTCCAAATAATTTTTTATTTTTAGCTCTCTTTGTAAACAGATTTTTGTGTTCCGGAGATTTCCGATTGAATTTGAGGACAATGTGTGTGGCTTTCCAGTACATTAAAGCTCCCAACTCCCCGTGTGAAAGGATTGTTTTTGTACTCTTTCTTAACCACCTTAAAGCTATAATAGCTATGTGAAAATGAAAATATTACCAATATTTATTTCGGAAAACTGAAACTTACACAACTGTTTGTGAAAACTGCAATACCATGAAGAAATCGAGGAAATTAACCGAAACTTGCAGGAAATTCAAGTTTCGGAACAGGTTAGGATATGCAAATGATTAGAATTACAATGCGATAACGCATGTGTAGGTCAAGAAACATCATCTAAACTTCCAAGTGAGCTGTGTATAAAAAGCACTGTAACGATGCGTTGAAATGTGTGTCGTCGCTTGACTGCTGTAAATGATTGGTTACAAGTCAATATGCCTCGTCATGAACGCAGAGTGCTATACAAGCAACTTACGAAGTTCGAACGAGGCCGCATGATAAGACTTCGTGAGGGTGGACTATCGTATCGTGAAATCGCCACTGGCACGGGGCGTGTTGCCACAAGAGGGATGCATGCGTGGAAGAGATGGACCATGGAGAACCGAACAATTCGAAACCCCTGCTGTGGGCCAAGCTATGGCGTCACTACAGGACATCTCATCCACGTTGCAGTGACGGGCCGTATAACATCCACTCGTGCGTTGCCACACCATTGGAGCACGTCTACAGGTGTGTCATTGTCTGTCTGCACGGATGGCGTCTGCTGCACCATCGTGCAAGAATTCCTCTGCTCAGGATTCCCTTGACGCTGTACCACCGACGCCTCCGGCTGCATGGGCTCACCAACACTTCCAATGGCATTCCTATTGGCAACAAGTCGTCTTCTCAGATGAGTCCTGCTATAATCTGGCCTATAACGGTGGACGCGTACTCGTCAGACGCTACAGAGGTGAACGCCATCTTCCGGACTGTCTTATTCAGCGTCATATTGGACGAACGCCTGGCGTTATGGTCTGGGTCGTTATTGGAGGACATGGACGATCCTGCTTACTCCAAATTGTGGGAACCCTGAACAGCGGGAGTTTCAGGTAAGGAAGTTGTGGAGCCCGATATCCTACCATTCTTACAACACATACCCGGAGCTGTATTTCAGCAAGACAATGCCCGTCCGCTTGTCGCTCAGAATGTTCTAGCATTCTTTGGAGCACGACAGGTTCCTCTTCTACCATGGCTTGCACATTCCCCGGATATGTCGCCCATTGATCATTCTGGGATTGCATAGGTCGGCGAGTCGCTCTTACCACTCTTCGGGCAGAGAATACGGCTGAACTTTGGCATCAGATAAAGGCCATCTGAAATGCCATTCTTCGGCATGACATTCCGAATTTGCATGATTCGATGCCACGATGTGTCTCTCATCGCTGCGCGTGGCAGCTGCACAGTATATTCATATTCAGTATTACTTTTGTTTTGTAATTTTGTAAATTTTAAACTTCTTGGCTGTAAATTTGATTACTTTTGTTTATTATTTTAGTTTTACTGCTCTAAATGTGATCGTTTATTTGCACCACTAAAAGTTATACGTGGAATAAATTTCATTTCTTTCTGATGACTCTTTCATAATGTTGTACTTTTCATAAACAGTAGTCTAAATTAATGGTATTTTTTTATTTCCAATGGTAGGGTCACAAAGACAACTAGCGCCAAAAAGTTCAATAAAAATAACGAACACAAACAAAGATTAATACAATAACTGCAACAGAAACAGTATAAACCGAAATAATCCTTAGCTTCCCGTTAGCGATCGAAAAGAGATCTTAAGTAGTTCAGGACAACGAAGTAAGTGATAGTTATCCATTTCCTCCTAAAAATGCAGAGCCTTCAGACAGAATGGGACGATATTAATATGGTATAAATATCGCGCCCTTTATAAGCAATCATGACCAGTGGCAAGGTGGAATTCAGCAACAACTTTATGCGTTGGACACTTAGAGGTGTCAGCCATTTTAACAATCCAAGACTTTTGAGAGATTTTACCTTTTATGCCTTAATAAACATCATCTTTACGCTTTTTTTAATTAACATCTTGGTTGCATTAAAATGCACGGCAGCAATTGAAGTTTGTAAATTTGATGCGGCTCTCTTGTTCAGTGAATCTGCAACCTCGTCACCATGGACACCAAAGAGGATATGAATCCATTATAGGACCTAAAAGGTCACGTGACTATAATTATTTGGGTTTGCAAAAATGGAACGGAAAATTTACAACCTTATTTTAAATTTATCCAGTTTAAGTAAGTTTAAAATAATTTCTTTATTCTGAGGTTATATCCTGGCACTTCAGTAGACCGGTTGGAAAAGTCGCGATCGGGGATGACCTCTGCGTTTAGTTTTACAGAAAACCCTCTCCCACGAACAAGTATTGTTAATATACAGTTAAGTATTTTCCGTGATAAACTATTCCACTTTGAGTCGCATTCTGTACTGTTTTAATAAGAAAATACATCAAGAAATTTTGAGAGTTACTTATATTAAACAGATTCCGTGAGTGTTAAGTTAGTCAGTCTAGTTTGGGTATGTTACATTGTCCTAACTTTGGAGTGGATCAAGTTAGTAGCAATGGAGTGTTTCCATTAACTTCTACTTATAACTAACTTCAGATTAATGGAATTTTTTCTCAAATGACAACTTAGGAATAAAGCACTAATTGGAGAGAAATTGAGTCTCTGCTCAATCCCGGGGACCATTAAAGGTACCTCCATCCCTTCCCTCATGTTCAGAATACAGACAAGAAACTCTTCTACCACGAAAACATCAGTGCTATCTACATTTAGCTTTACTTTAAAGTCTCATACGGAAGTCATTTAATTTTAAAACATGCTCTTCGATATTTCTTGCGCCAATGAATAAAATTTTGCTTGTAATAATCTACAAGGTTTAAATAAAACAGGAAAGTAAATTAAAAATAAGACACTGAAGATATGAATGGATGTAAAATAGTTATTTGGAGGTGAGATTTAAACCACACACATGTAATGGATTTCTCAAGAAACTCACGTTTGGTACAAAGCATTGTGCTTTTAAATTTTAAGCGCAAGTATAAAAACAGGAACACTTAATTCAAAAGAGCAAAAAATCCACTTAATAGTCTTTCGTAACATCTCGAGGCGTTATTTCTTCATTTATGCAGCTAATTTGGGTGTTGCCACAAAGTGTGCTGGACAAAAAGCCCTATTTAAACTTAATGAGGAAGAATGAACACTCATGATTAAAACAAAATACATTTGCAAAGCAGAATCTCTTTTCATTGAAATTGTAAGTACATTTAGTTCACAGAAACTATTGAGAAAAGTTATTCAATAAACTGAAGAATAATGCTTTTTTTTCCCAAGAAAGAAAGGAAAATGCTTCATAAAAACTTATTTTTATCATCTGAGAAATTTTGTTGAATTCTAGTATATTTTCCCATTTACCTTCTTATGGCTTCACTCGCATCCATCCTATTTTAAATCTGCAGTCTTCCCTGCATGAGAAGATATGATCTCTTGTACTCCAACTGAAGTGGAATAAAAATTGTATACTCACAACATGATTTATTTCAATTCAGATACACAGTGGGACACAGAAGTATTCATCCAGATCCACGTCCCATACTATTTTTGTGAATTTTATAAAAATAGCTATTTAAAATTCTACCACATAAGCTCTGTCTTTTGATATCAGCTATGTCTTTTATTTTTTGCCCCCTCCCCCTTTATATAAGCTCGTTTAAACTCTCTCTTTCTCTGTTTATTTTAGCTTCCTATCAAAATAAAAGGATTATAAATGAAAGTTTTCTTTAAAATATAAGAAATATCTTTAAAATATAGAATGTAACATAACCAATCGAGGCACAAAATTTTCCGGCCCCGAATTGTTAAAAGTATAACTGTCTAACAAAAACATAAAAATGAATGTCGTAAAATTAAGATACGTAAAAATCAAAAAAAAATTTAAGTTTTATCGTACATCTTAGATTGTTTTAAATCTAAATATTGTTGCTTACACCAGATATTTGGGTGAAACTGGAAAACATGTTACTCTTTTATTCTCTTCTGCTGGAAGATTGATTTACAATAGATTTCAATACTTTGTGACAACAAAAGACCTGATTCTTTCAAGTTTCCCCATAAAGGTAACGACTGGATGCAAAATTGAAAGTTAGTGTCCGATTTAAAGTATTCTTCTAAATATCGACTAGACCTTTGCATACAAAGTGCTACTTTAAGATTACGATTTTCGTGGGGACCAAAATGCGTACTACATTTTAAATTTTCCTCCAAAAGATTTCAAATTTCTTTTTAAACTATCAATTTAGGCAGATCAAACTTTATTACTATCAATAAATTCAAGCGTATCTATCCACTTCTGACACACTCATCTATATCAAATTGTAGTATGATCTGAACTTCACAGTTGAGCGAATATCATACTGACTTAACTCGAGTTTCGATTTTAATTTTCTTTTCGTTTGTATAAAATGCAAAGAAATTAAATTCAGCGTTGAAAATTTATTTGCAACAGCTCAATTCATCCTTAAAATCACTTTTAATTTGAAGGAAGCACAAGTTTGATTCACAGCAACTGCTAAATGAAGAGCATATTATGTAATGATCTAGACGTGCTAAAAGACAACTGTAGTACATACATGGAATTGAATTTATTGTTGGAACTAAAGTTTAATGCATGTACATTGACCATTTAAAAGAATTGAAATTTTTTGGTGGAAAATTTTAGTTATGTAATGTAGGTTTTGGTCCAAACGTAGGGGTTTGCATAGTACAAAAGTACAAAACGTATAGCAAAGGTCTGATTGACATATAAATAGATCAAAGAGACTTAAATTTGACACCAGCGAATAGATTTCTATCTTTTCATTACTTTTGTAAGAATATCTGAAGAAATAAAGCATTTTTTTTCTCATAAAATTCATTTAAAATATATCTTTAAGCAGAACAGAATGAAATGGGTTCTGGTTTGACCAAATACATGTCTGGTAAAAAAACATTTAGACATAATAAATAATTTTCTTTCTAGAAAATCTTGTATTAAAAATTCAATCATGAATGAAATTTAAAAAAATTTAAGTAAAATAGGATGTAATTTTCGACTTAAGCTGCTTCATTTTAGATATTATAGCTGAAAGAATGTTGTATGTAAAAAGCAAATTTTCCAGTAAAACAAACAGTTTCAAGAAATGTAGAAATGTTTAATCACAATTAAGTTGTTTTTCCTTCTAATAACAGCATCAAGAGCAACTTTTCCTTTTTTTCTAAACTGCTCATGTACCCTTTATATTAATATATACTTAAAAAAATCCTTTAAAAAAACGGGATTCTATTAAAACTCACGCCAAACGAAGTTGCTTTCACTTCTAATAACGGCATCAACAACAACTTTTCCTTTTTTCGAAACTGCTCATGCACCTTTCATATTAATATATCCTTCTAAAATCCTTTTTTTAAAAAAACGGGCTTCTATTAAAACTCACGCCAAACGAAGTTTTGTAATTTGCTAGCTCTTTCAACCGACGTATAAGAAATACCATTAAAATTCCTTTCAAGTTTTACGTATCAGACTTTCGCTTTTGTAACCGCTCTTAATCGAACAGGGATTCAGTTTTCTAATTTCCTTTTTATCGCCTAAATTTCAATAATTTAACTATCAAGGTAGGTCCAAATTGTCAACCTTCAAATTCAATACCGTAGATTAAGGACCTTTCAGGGCTATGGACTCCAAAACACATCAACATTTATTTTTGTGAATGGAAATTCTAGTAATCGTGCTTTGAAAAAATATCTTTATTGGAAGGTTGGTCGCGCCATGCAAATACCGCCAAAAAATGAACCTGTGTATTTAGCGATATTTTGCACAAAATAAATGTTTTTGTTTTATTCAAACATGACGGCATTATTTCGTGTCAAAACTCGAACACACAAATTCCACGTCATCTTACCGTCATTCAAATGTACGAGGCGTTGTCCTTGGTTCTTTCATTTCGGGAATGATCCCGAACCGTCGCCACAATAGTGTTGCTCCAGTGTGACGTTGATTTACCTTTTTCATCGGCCTTAAAATGACATAGACGGATCATGTGGGCTGAGTCACTGTCGTTAGATCTCTGAAGGGTAAATCACAAATAGGCGCAGCTGATTGGCTATTGAAGTGCAGATTAGTGTTTTTGATTACGGTGGATAATCAATTTAACCAATCAATAATTTAGTATTCATGCATTTAGTATTTAGCCCACAACCACATGACACATCTACAAACCGAGCAACTGGAAGAAATAAGATGAAGCTGAGGACACAAGCTCCATCTATTTCATTTTAAGGTCGACGGAGAACATCCTTTTCCTTTACCAATACACAAAATTAGAATGTGACTTCCTGTTGTAGTGGAGTTTTTATCAAAACCCCTACCTCCTCAAAGCAATTTAAGATTAAGAATCCAGACTTCTGTTCAGTTTTCAGATCTGAACTTATTGCAATTGAAGAGGGACTAAAATCCATTAAAACTGAAACCTCTTACGGAAATGTGTGGATATTGACAGACAGTCGGGGTGCCATCCAGCACTAGAGCAACTGGGCGGAGGTGTGCAACAGAGCTTCACTCTCGATTCTGGAGATCCTGAGAGATCTTGCTCAACATCGCGATGGGTCCCGTCTCACATTGGCTTGTATGGTAATGAGACGGCTGATGTTCTAGCCAAAGAGGGGACCTCTCTTATGCCTCCCATGATAACTTGACTTTTCACGAAATCTACTCAAGAAGAAAAATATCAAATCATCATTTATGGAAGACCCCTCCGTCACATGATTGGTATAACAGGAAATCTTTCGATGGTGCTCTTACTATAAAGGACTAAAGAAGGTTACAGACCACCATATACCGGTTTGCTAGTGGACATTTAAAGAGTCTCACTTTTTGCCAGGATCAAAATATTTTCGTTGCTCTAAATGCGGGTCTGCCGAGGCCTCTCCCGATCACCTATTGAAGTGCCTGGGGCTTGACAGAGAGGACATTTTTGTAAACCCTGTGCTGGTCTATGACTTTACCATACTTCGGTCTTTTGGACCTGGTCTATCCTGCGGCTAGATCAGGTGGAATAAGTAAAACAAATGTGAATAACAAACATTAATAAAACATTATTCATTAAACATAAAATATTAATTATGCCGCTTCTAGATACAGAGTAGCGAAATAACACTTCGATTTTCAGTGGGTTTTCACTCATGCGTGCTTTTGTTTTATATTATCAGTCACAAATTTATAAATTGGTGACATTTTAGAAGGAAATAAAAATAGGTTCAAATATAAGCAACACAATTTAAATTCTTTAAAAATAATTGTTTTGAAAAAACAATTTCCAGTATTTCCAGAAAAAACTATTTGTTTTTCCAGCAGTAGTGGCAAAATAATCTCTCAAACAAATCAAATTTCGCTTGCAATCGCAATAATACTCAATGTTATTCTCATGAGGGATTCAAATTGTGTTTTTTGATAAAAGCAAATGCAATTGAAAATTTTTGTCGCCTCTAAACTAAAACGAGTTTTACCAATTGATGTGAATCTAGGAAAACTTGTTTTCAATTCCCTTCATTTTCGTGTTATCTTATATTCATATACTTTTCGAAAAATAAAATTTGGCTACGTAAACATTTTAAGGGTTGAGGAATAATGTGGGGAAATGAGGCCTCTTTGTCTCTGGATGAGACTGTAAAGTCGAATTTGGGCATCGGAACTGCTCTATACGTTTTCACGAATCCCATTACTTACACCAAAAATCGATGTTGAGAAAATTTTATCTCAGCACCACGTTCTTCTTGAAGGAGTGAAGAGAATCACTCTTATAGTTTATATTTTTGTTAAAGTAAGTCCTATAATTTTAATCTTGTAGAACTTGTGAATTTTAATCTTGTCGAAACAGTTGAGTTAGAAAACCGAAAATCAGAACATGAACTAAATTTTTTTTGCACGATGTCCATAGCTAATGTTAACAAATTCGTGTGAATGATTCAAATCAATCGTTGTAAACTCGCCGTTATTAAAACGAATGCCGTCGTTTATTGAAATAATCAGTGAAACGTCTATAAAAATTGCAATACTGCACCAGTTCAAAAAAGGATCAAACTGAACAAAAGTGTATTGATCTATCTTGACTTCCTCTGACGGTTATAGTTTTTAGAATATGGAATTGTTTCTATAGTCTCTCTCTCTCTCTCTCTCTCTCTCTCTTTCTCTCGAGTGGAAGCAGACCGTTCCGTATTGAATTATTCAAAACCCACAGCGGATTAGTCAAAGTCTAGGGAGAGCCTCTAAAAAGAAACTTGAGAGGATGGCCCAAGGACTCGCCGTCCGAAAAGCCCTCGTCCACCTGGGATAGGTGTGATGGGGAGTGGACGTGGTCGACCAAGGTGTGCGCGAGGATTAAGTGGTTCGGCTCAGGGAAGTGGAAAAGAGAAATTATACATACGCTTAGGCTGCTTGTGACCGATAGCGTAGACTATATGCTAAAAGCTGGAGAAAGACTAAAGACATTATATTCAAAAATGCTGCATGTTACGTGCATAGTTCTTGGTCTCTACAGAACTTTTTGAGGAGATAAGGCGCTTACGCAAACTATAAATACTTGGATATCTTCAATGAAAAAATATGTTTTTAAAAGCGGCAAAATGAAGTGGCTATTTTTGTGTTCTTCTGAATTTCCCTCTTCCGCCGGATTTATTCTTACTAGCTGGGAACGTAGTTGATGGTAGAATTGTATTGTACCGAAAACCATATGGGTATTACAAGTTTAGTTGGAGTCGCTTTCACGTGAGGAGGCAGTAGTCATCACTTCTACTAAAGACTTTAGATGACCATTTTACTATTAATGCTCTAGCTTTTATAAAACTAACTACAACAACTTAGCTTCTATCATAACAAGATTGTAGGGAGCATCATTATCTATCATTATGTTGGATCCAAATCTGTATTCGGATAAATATAATGCTAGTATTTGATCGGTCTTGCTCCATTTCGGGACAAAACGCAACCCTTATTGTTATGGTAAGTTTTGAACCTGTTTTAAGTAGTTATTCTTATATAATTAATTTCAAATTCAAATCGTACAATAGGTTAGCATCCTAATAGATTCCTGTGACAAATTACAAAATTTGAAAGATTATTTTCTTAAAACCGAGAACGTTTTAAAAATTGTCATTTTTTTTTCAATAAAAAAAGTGCTTTAATCTTACCATATTACAATCTAAAGTAACAGTTTTGTTGAAAAAAAATAGTGATTTAAAAGCCTAGAAACCCAATCCTGATCCTTTAAATACAACGTATCACGGGATACAATTTAGGGAATCCTTCTTTCCGTATCAAAATTTTGTGGCATTCCGGTTGTTTGATCGAGCTAAAGATGGCTTTCAGTAGGTCACCTTATATAATTGATATACAAAGTACATCGATTTAGAGAGAGTGAGAAAAACATTTAGGATGAGCCCTATTAAGAGTCTATTGGATTTTTTTAAAAGCATCAATTGTTATCAATTGGAATTATCAATTGTTGAATTAGGAATTTCATAGAATTTGTCGTATCGATTTGTCTAAAATAAACCCCAAATTGGATCAGGTGCTGTACAGATAAACAAATATCGACAGTAATTTATATTTTTACAAACTTCTGTATACATTAAAACATTATATGTGTGTTAGGGAGAAACAAATGTATTCTGGCGTGAAAAATTATCCGTTGTGTTTCTCCAGTGTGACGTTAATTAACATACTTACCTACCTAGCGTAGAAATTTTATTGCGAAACAAAAAACATAGACTACACAATAAGTTTATTTACTCATTTAAAGACAAGACATAAGTAGAATATAATTTTATTTTAAACACTGAAACATTGAGGTAATAAATTTCGAAACTCTGAATACATGATCATATATTTTTATATCTTTTAAAATGTAAATATAACCTGTAATAGTTGTTTTCACATAATATAAATTATACCGAATGCAATGTATGTCAAAACTCATTTATGAGTAGAAAATATCCCAAATACTTAAAGTTACCGACTAAACATGAATTATTTAAATAAGTTAAATTAGTTAAAAATGAGTTATTAATATTATTGTAAGTTTTTGTAACGCGTATTGATGTAAGAACTAAAAGTGTCCATGTAGTTAATGGTACATAATTACTTAGTCTAAACTTGGTAATAAAGATTTTTTAAGGTTTATAATGTGTATGTTTAAATATATCGCTAAATTACATACTGAAATGAAAAAAAAGGTAATATTATTATTACTTTCTTTTAAAATTATTTAAAAAATTACAGATATTTTTACTGACATGATTTTCTCTTTTTAATGGAGTTAAGTGTATAATTTTCACTAAAAGAACCATCAACACTTTTTATTGTTTATTATTGGATTTTATATCGATACATTGAACAGCAGTTCGGGTTTTAATATGAAATTTTTTAATGTTATACATTTCTTCTTTTAAAAAATAGGCCTTAAGAATATAATTTTGAAAAAATGTGCATACGAATATCTTTTCTGTGTTTATACGCTTTATATTGAAACATTTACACGCATATAATTTTAAACTAAAACATAAATTTAAACATTTTTGATATTTTTAAGTTTTACTTAACATACGTAGCTTAGATACGATTGCATACATCAGTTAACTATGCAAAACTGTTTTCTACGCCTCTTTGTGAAGAGAAAATGTATTATGAGAAAATGCTTTACTCAAATCACTGAAATAAACTCACCGATGATTTATTTTAGACAAATTATTGAGATTTCAAATGCAAAATTAGTTAGATCTAAGTGACCGTTGTGAGATCAAAGACAGAAGAATATAAAATGTACGTTTGTCTCATGGATTAATGGAGGAGTAGGAGTTCCGGGGATGCTCATCTTCCACCCTAATGCATCCTAACACAGTCAAAAATCATTCTAGATTTACAGATATTAATTTCAATTAATAAAAATCAAAAAGTCACCAATGAATTTGTTCAATTTATTTTTTCTACTCTTAATAAATATAAGACGTAAAATTTTATATACCAGTTTTATACAAGGTGATATTAACTCTTTATAAAATGTCAGGCATTAAAGCACATTTTCCTTATGTGTTCTCTTAAGCTCTCTGCTCCTTTTTATGATCAAGTAACGTATAAACTCAGACCTACGCATCTCAAATGCACCCACTTGCAGTTAAAAATCAGTCTAAGTTTACAAATACAAATTTCAATTGATAAACGTAAATAAATTTGTATTGAAGCTTTCTGAGGATTATATATTGAAAATTCCAATTACATAAAAAGTTAGATTAATTCTTCATATAAAATTGGATAATAATGCGCATTTTTTAATACGTCCCCCAATAAAGCTATGCGCCTTTCTACGATCAAATAACATCTACACTCAGACCCACATATCCCATATACACCCACTCTAGTCAAAAATCGTTCTAAGTTTATAAATGTAAATTTAAATTGATAAAAATTAAAAAGGTCAGCATTGAAGCCTTGTGACGATTCTTTATTTTATATTCCAATTCTATAAAAGCTAGATTAATAATCAAGGTAACGTTGATAGAGTGACGCACATCTTTTTTATTGCAAAACCCATATAATAGCTCTACACATTCTCGGATCAACTAACAACTCGTTTCCATCAGCAGCGAATCATTTTTGTGACAATCTAACCCCGCTCTATTTTAACAATCCCCCGAACAAACTACCATGGGCTTTTTCAACAATGGGAAAAGAAAACAGAAATTTATTTGTGACTTACGTGATCAGTGGAAGGACGCAACAGGCTTCCTGTCATCGAATTTTCCTCCAAAGAAAGTTGTTCTCTGCGCAACTTGTGGATTCGAGTCCGGAGGAGAAACGATAAGTTGGAGGAAGTGCACGATTTTGAGCTCCGTGGGTGGTTTTCATTGAAAAAGGTTGATTCTTCTCTCAGAGACCTGCGCGTCGTGCCCCTCAACGCATGCGTCAGTGGTGTTTTTTCATTCACTTAGGTCTCGCCCCCTTTCTCAAACGAACTCGTGAAACACAGAACACTTTTCTATTGGAAATCTGACAATTTCTTCGTGACTCTTTCAAGCTTTGTGGTATATATTCCAATATCAGTATCTAGATTTTAATGAGACTGGTGAAAATGCTTTACAAACAGCTATTTCGGTACCATAAGAAAGAAAACCATTCTTTTTTTTTAATCTACTTGATGAAAGTATTCATAGTTGCTAGTAGTGAATGGCAATATTTAATCTGGCTAATGATTGAAAAATGTGATGACTGAAAAATTTAATCATGAGAAACTATTGTGTGTGACCAGTTTTAGCCTTCCTTCAAACAGTAATGATTCGATTTAGTTTTACTTTTAATCAAGTAATACCGATGATTGGTATGAGTAAGTAAAAAAACTATTAAGATTAAACTTCCATTCAACATGTTGTTGTTTCTTATGCAGACCAGAGGAGTGCCAGGCCCGTCGAAGACGGCAAGAGGCGAGGGGGGCGCTCCTTCCATGTTATTGAGCCCCATTGGGAGGAAGTCCGACTTTGCTCGACATACATGACACTTCCGTTTTACAGGAAGGTCCATTTCATACATCCATTCACTCACACATATCGTAATTTAGATCCCAATCAGAGGCCGATAAACCCCTGATCAGGTACCTCCAGAGGTATTGATTTGATATGGGAACATGGGGGACTTTGTGACCACGGCCTATTTAACGTGCCCCAGTCACCATTAGTGAACACGACGGTCTTTAGCCAAGTCGAAGCGCCGATCTCGCAATCATCAGAATTGCAGGCTCCGCCGAGGACAGAACACACAACCCTTCTGATGCGAGCCCGACGCTCTACTGACTGAGCTAACACGGCTCTTCCATTCAACATTCTGATTTCAGTAAAAATAGTATATGCATGAGTGAAGTTTTGCATTAAAATCCTTATCTACCCATATGTAATAGACTTTGTCGCATCGATTTGTCTAAAATAAACAACAAATTGGATCAGGTGCTGTACAGATAAACAAATATCGACAGTAATTTATATTTTTACAAACTTTTGTACACATTAAAACATTATATGTGCGTGTTAGGGAGAAACAAATGTATCCTACTAGCCCGTGTGTTGCTCCAGTGTGACTTAAATTGAACTACCTACCCACATGTTGCAGAAAAGAATTACAATAAAATGAAAACGAGGATAGCATGATGAAATCTTTCATTTATTTATATTTCCAAGTGTAACAAGCTTCACATGACATAAAAATTTTAATCACAAAAATGAATCAAATATGTTTTTTACCAAATAAACTTGTTTCAAAGCAATGAAATTCTTGAATAGATTCGCAATTCGAGAAATCATGCAAATTGAGAGTAAAACATTTCGCCTATGAAATTTTGAACACCTCAATGAAAGGAATTTACTTGAACTATTCAAGACTAAAACTGATGGTTGAATGATTAATGATAAAAGAATTTATTTAATTATATCGGCTTTTTCATTCAATTATGATTAATTTTAGTCATGATTGAAGTTTTAGTCAATTAATCAACCGATTGAAAAGATCCGTTGATTACGTCCAACACTGGCTGCTAGTAACGAATTGTGATTAAAATTAATGCATTAAGAGAACCTTGGGTTCCAGGTATTTTAACAATTTGTTTAGGCAATATAGAAAGGGTAAATATATATTTGGGAAAAAAGAGTTGAACGGGAATGATCAGTAACGAAATGCGGAAATGTTACGCCACCATTGGGTATGTATTCTAAGTATTTCTGTCAGTTTGTATGTTTCACATGATGTGAGAGAACGTGTAAGGTTAGCAGCCCTAATAATGTTTATAGTTAGTTACTGTGAAAACAAAACTTTACCCCTGAACCACTATCATTTTCACATTATTAGTACGTTGACGTGGTGTAAAAGTTTGGAAAATGGGTTTACCAGCTCGGGTGTTACCTCGTCATCTGACCGTGGTTCGAAATTACATGGTGCTGTCCTCCGATTTTTTCCTTAGGGTTGATACAAGACCATCGCCAAAAGACCCTTATGTTGCTCCAATTCGATGTTAATTAACTACATTGCCTTGCATTATTGGTGCATCAGCCAAGAGTTAAAATACGTTGCAAGTTGAAACATTTAATATGCAACGAGAATAGGTTCTATAATATGATTCAGTAGTGGCTTGAATAAAAAGGTAACAATTTAGTTTCACTTGGTATTGATGGTAGTCTTAAGTGTACTGTTGAATCTATGTCAACAGACATTCCAGGAGAATATTTTGATATTCAAGCTGAAAGAAAATAACTTCAAACCTTTTGATTACAAAATTCAGAATATAGTTGAGTTAGATGAAATTTAGGATGTAATTAATAGCCAAGAATTTCAGGGAACATGTACATGGGCTTCCAGAAAAGGCTGATATTGGAATTCAATCGTCGCTACAAGTCATAAAACCAAGTTGAAGTATCCGAGTGAATGGAATTTGTTACAAATGAAATTGAATCTAGGGAAGCGTCACGTTCTGTTGCGAATGATAAAAGTTTTCCTCTCCACGTTTCGGACAATCTAAACTAGGAAGTAAAAGATTCTCATAAAATACAATCGCGATTGCTACTTTTAATGCTTACCTGGGTGATTAATCGAAATTGAATCTTTTACAAAAGGTCACGATTCTTTTAAATGTGATAAAAATGTTTATTAGAAACTCCTTGCTGGAATAAATTTAGGTGTTGGATATGTTTTATAATATACCCCTTAAGTGGAAAGTGGGAATAAGGACGCTTGTTTCAGATGCGGTCTACGGAATTACTATGATTCAGCTTGTGCTAACAGTTCTGATTAATTGGTAATTTTTAATTAATGTTGTACTAGAGCAACATAACGGGCTATTGACGACGATCAGGGATCAATCCCCTAAGGGAAAGGTCCGAGGACAACCCCACGTAATTTTTAACCACGGTCAGATGACAAAGAACAGATTTGGGGTATCATAATAATCGAAAGGATGCAGATAAATCATCAACAGGTCGCAATTAGTTCTCGTTTAGAATTGTTTATAGCTTTCATAGAGCGTAAACAAAACAATCCGGTTAACAAATCATAATCATCGTGGGAAACTCTAACTCAATATTAGTGATTTGTTAATTTTGGGATTTAGAATTAATAAGTCACGTTGGGTTGGTGTGGTAGCTTGGAGAGTGGGGTTCCAGCTCAGGTGTTGCCTCGTCATCTGACCGTGGTTCAAAATTACATTGTGTTGTACTCGGATCTTTCCCTTGGGGTATTGATCCGGGAACGTCGTCAATAGCCCGTTCTACTGTTCTAGTACGACATTTATTTTAAAAAATTTACCAAATTAGAATCATTTAGAATAAATTCAGAATGCAACAAACAGTCGGAAAGGAATACTAATATTATCCAACGTTTTGAGAGTAATTTACAATTTAAGAATTGCACAAGCTGATACAGTTCACAATTCTAGTTCAGAATTATTAGTAATTTTTTCGTAGCAAAAATGTGCTTGGAAGCGCTAAGAAATAAATTACAAAAACTCGAAGATTTTTTTTATCAAAAAGAAATAACTGAGGAATATTTAAAAGAGGGTAGCAGATTCGTGATTTGTTCCCCTCTTTCAGAAGAAATAACCAGACCACTTGCTTTTCTCTTTACTAGTGGTGTTTATGCCGTAAAAACACCAGTATTATAACAATTAAATAAAGATCTGGTGTAAGTGTCACCTGTTCAAAAACTTATTTTTCTAGTTTTAAAATTACCAAAAACCTATTTCAAGTTGCTTAAGACATTCATATTAGCTTTTATAAAACTTATAGCTCTCTTCCCAAACGTGTTCGTTCTGGTTGCTCTTTAGTGATAGCCATAAAATGCTTCAACCAGCTGTATCCAAAATCTTATTGTTATTGGAAATTGCGATTAGAAATACTTTGTGCTTTTGAAATAAATTTTATTTCAAAATCACTGGCTTGTTGGTATGAAAGGATTCTCACTTGCATTGTCGTAAAACCACAATGCATTCCAATAGCTGTCAAGATATTCTGCAATCGATACATTCTGTTTGGATGAGAAAACCATACCGCGCACCAAATTTCCACGAAACATGATATTCTTATTAAGGGCTGTATACTTCTTCACATGATGTTGCACAGCATGTTTTATGTCTTAACAAATTATTTTACCACCTGCCTTAAACTATCCTTTATTGGTCAATTTAACAGCCACTTTAATTATTTGGAAGGGTAAATTCTCTGAAATTTCTTCTTCCAAGAGTGCCATTTTGAACTACAATAAAAGTTATTCCCTTTTTAATTGTTATTTTCCAAACAAAACTATTAGGGAGATGTGAGATAGTGTTCCGTACTTCTCTTGGAAGCTGGATTTTGCCCACGTTAGCCATTTCAAAAACAGTGCTGGTAACCTAACCCTAATTCCGTAAAGCAAAGTGCCATGGCAGAAATATATCCCTCATTAATAGTACTTTGTATCATGTTTAACTAACAACACTTTATAAAGAAGTTAATCAAAAATTTATTCTTGAAAAAAATATTTAAGCATTGGAAAAAAAGTAATTTAGTCTTGATAAAAAAATGTTTTTCGAAGAACATAAAGTAACAAGAGGAAGAAGAATTATAATACCATCTGATGAGACAAGTTGTAATGGAGGAAATTTAATTTAAGTAGATATTTAAAATATACCAAACCTCCCACTGTCCCAATCCAGTCACACACGTCTCCCTTATATAACAAACCTCTTGCATCATTATCGTATTCATTAGGGGTAGGTCTTCTTGGGGAGGAAATGCAGATGAGTATTATTCTCTATCACAACCCAGACCAGATTGCGATAGTAGTCGAGACATAGGCTTTTAATCTCGCCCACCTTAAGTGTTTTAAAACTGTCTATGTCTTTTAATTGAACATTAAGGTACAAATTACGATAGTTTGTCACACTAAATGGAATTACAGTTGGACAGAAATTTTTAGAGCATTATATATGAATTATTCAAGAATCTAATGCAAAGTCAACATTGTATAGACACTTTAAAGTTAGAGAGCGCTATCTGTTTTTAGTATGGTTGTTTAGTAATTAAATAGTCAAAAATAACGCAGTTAATTTACATAAATGAACCTATACAGCTCCCTTTACGCTGTATTACATTTAATATTTACCGTCTTTTACAACTGTAAAGTTTTCTTGCTTTTTCAACTTTATAGGATTAAAAAAAAAACTCGTAAAAAATTATTTGATACCAAAGGTCTTTTTCCTCTTTAAATAAGATCTGATCAATTCGTAATGACCAGCGTACATGTCTGAGGCTTATCTAGTATGGTCATTATAGTGGTCTTAGCTTTTGTCTGCTACTCAGTGGAACCTGGATTCTAATCCCGGTTTATGAAGGTTGAAGGATCACCAACCTTCATGAAGCTCATGAGAGTTGATGATTGATCCTGATAGGAAACCGCGAATTTCCCAGAGGATACTCTTAAAAACAAATAGCCGTCATAATGCCCCTTGTAGTGACCAAAAATGGAGAGATTAGTGGTCGGGCATAAGAAATAAAATTTGTTTCATGGAGAATGATGAGGGAGTTATTCATATTCGTTGCTAGCCAGATTACCTTAATTCGTGTTTATATAGCTCCCAACTGCAAAACGAGTTTCATACCCCTTTACTTTATTTTTATTTTCAGCAGTATTTTTTACAAAAGTTAGTTCTTTTTATAAAAAATGGTAAAAAAAAATTACGAAAACTTTTTTTGAAAGCGTTTTTTGTAACATTCGAACATTTTTTTAAAAATCATATATAAAACTCTTTTGAACAGTGTAGAAGGCCAATATTGACTTCGTTAAAAGTGTGTAAGGTTTACCAGTATTTTTTATGCCAATGTATTTTACGGCTCAGCTTACGAACTGAATAGATTTTTTCAGTGCCCGAAGCGCAAACGCGTTCCTGTTTCTTCTATTG
This sequence comes from Metellina segmentata, assembly GCA_947359465.1. Taxonomy (NCBI): domain Eukaryota; kingdom Metazoa; phylum Arthropoda; class Arachnida; order Araneae; family Tetragnathidae; genus Metellina; species Metellina segmentata. The sequence continues at coordinate 56,623,771 of OX375878.1, read as the reverse complement.
GATTGGAATGTAAGAATTATATAGAGAAGAAGTGATATTAAAGCGCATCTCCATTCTATTCTGTCGACAATCTGTCTTTAAATTATGTACCTATTCTTATTTACATTCCCCATTCGTATTCTTTTTATCTTCAAGTCCTCGAACTATTCTTAAAAGGGATCTTGTGTTTCATGAGCAAAATAAGTTTCTAAAAGCGCCATAAACCTCCTTTAATTGTCCTTTTTGTTTATTTTATACAAAACTAAATATAGCCTAAGGTGTGAAATACTTTCTCCTGTTAAAAATATCAAATACAATTATCATTTCTTGCAAGATGTTTTAAAGCATTCATGAAAAATTCTTTAAATCTTTTTTTTTGCCCTCTGATTTCAGAATAGTGAAGTATATCGCTTTTTCTCACATGACTTAATTAGTATGGCTGAAAGAATCCCATGTACGTTCGTATTGGTTAAAGTCAAAACTGATTAGAAGTCATGCAGAGACAACTGCGGATTGCAGAACGTAGGTAGATACCTTCAAAGGATTAATACGCTTATTTATAAGTAAAACGGTTGTCCTTAACCAGTTTCCATTAATAGCGACTTACCGACATTCTAATTCCTTTTATTTAAATTTTAGAATTACAACTGTTGAACCTTACAAACAACATTAGTTTTTCAGTTGAATTTTTATATCTAGCTTTCGTTCATTATAGTGTTTAAATTTGGGAGAGCTCTTTGAACTCATTTCAGCACATCGAAAAAAGATAATTCAACAGGATATTATTTCACAATTTTCTCATTCAGATTTAGTCTTCTTGATGTCACACAAAAATCTTTGCATAGAGATTTCAGTTCATATTTGTCCCAATTAATTTTGAACGTGGTTTTGTTAAATGAAAAGTCAGACTTTTGAACTCTCGAGGATATCAAGACATTTCTCGCAACATTTATAGTTAATTCTCCTTCTCGTGTGTGGTTACAGGATAATGAGCTTGCCGAGCATCCGGATTTAACTTAAATTCATCCGAAGGAAACTCACCTTTGAAAAAATAGATTCCTGTACAAAAGAGAAAACTAAGTCTGGGATATGGCACCAGAACATCATTAGTATAGAGGAAAGACCTGGAAATGCCAATGCCAATTATTTCTACAGCGATTTCGAATTGTATTTGGCCTTTTCTGCACACCTAAGACAAATAAAATGGAGGTTAAGAATTAGCCTATCATATCCGAAGTGTTACAAAGTATTAGTGTACCAAATTTGTTGTGGTTTGGCTTTACGCACACACACACATATTATATATATATTAAATTTCATAAATCATTATCGTCTTTATCAATATTTTTCTAATGTCTTCTTTCAGATTGCTCTATTTCAGCTCAGGTAATCGAAATTTTACACTTTGCACTTCCGTTTTTCAGAATTCTGGATTTTTTCATCAGAATTTCGTTTATTTAGTCTTTTCCATACTGCAATATATTATTCAGGAATTAAATGTATATATTTACATCCGAAGTAAATTGTAGAAGCTATGAAAAAGTTAAAACAAAGTTACAAAGTATTTTCGGTACAACTTAAATAATTGAATTTTTCTATGTAAGAGAAGTGATTAATCTAATTCACTTTTCAATCAACACTTAACCATTTTAACCCGAGCAAAATGCCGGATTATTCAGCTAGCAAAAAGGTAATCTTAATACAGGTGTCTCTAGTAAATTCTTGAAGTACAGCGAGAGGCAAAGTATAAGGTTATTTTACGTAAAATCTACAAAATTGAACTCCACTGACATTGTAAATTAAAATATATCATTTGAGATTTAAAAAATCGGAATCTGCACAATTCATCCCTATTTTCAGAGAAGAAAATTCGCTGAATATTTGAATTTATTATCATCGTTTATTTCTAGATCTATTTCCTTGTTAATATTCTGTGTTGACGTTAGCTATAATTTAATTTAGAATCTTGAGGCAGTTATGTATTTCATCTCTTTAGTAGAGTATTAAATATAAAAAAATTTCTTTAAAACAGGTAATTATAAAAAAAGTTAAAGCATCGTTGTACAATTTTCAACGATGCTTTGTAACAATCTTGATTCATGCCACAGCAGGGAAGCTATAATGTATCGAAATACCGAAAACCTAACAATTATAGGAGCAATTTTCATAGCAATAAGTCATCCAGAAAAATTATGAGTTTCAATTCCCAGATGAAGTAAAATTAATTGCACGGCTCAATTTTAAATAGATCTAAACATTTTACTACAATAAGACATTTGCAAAGTAAAATAGAAGTTATGGAAAGTAAAATTAATAAACTTAATTGAATCAAACAACCATTAGGATTAAAATTGTGTGTGTGTGTGACAAACCTTTGTACCATAAATATTTTCCAGGAAACTGAATATATCAATTTCCAAGAAATATTTAGTTTTTTTTTCTACCTGCCATAGCTAAAGCAACTGAATAAAGACCTTTCTGAGATCTCTCAATTCTATCTTTAGAAGATTTCGGACATAGTTGTTTAGTCATTCTCCAAGAAAATCTCAACAAATTTTAGTAGAAACGATGCTATAGCTCACAATTCTTAGAAATTCTCAACAAAAGAAAAGTTCTTAGAAAATAGATACTTTTTAAAAAGTACAACCTCACGTGTCTAGAAAAACCTGGGCGAGATTCACTTTTCCAATCATGAGTAGGGGAAGTTATCCATATAATATTACTGCACATCTTGGACTGGTCTCGAAATTTCCCGTGACGTGAATTGGTTTAGTGACGTTAGAGTCTCAAATAAACCTTCTTTTGCCAGCCCGATAATTATATAATTTCCTATAGTGTTAATATGAGAAGGAATTCGTTGGAAGTGGATATCTACACATTTCGACATGATTTTCAGCTTAACCAAAATATCAAAGCTTATTGTGTCTTTGACAGTTCTATAATTTCGCTAGTGCTGAATTCAGCTCCAACTATCTGACAAAATCCATATACTTATCTTTACGTCTGAAGAACTAAGGTAGCCCAGATCCAAGTTCATAGCAGTCAATTCAGATCGAAATACGGAGGAGAAACATCTGTGTTTCTTTTTTTTAACCAATTAGTTATTTTATCTGGCAAAAAGTACATTACTGCCAGTGTTGCCCAATTCATTACGACTGTCATCAGTGTTTCTCTATTTCATTGATAGGAATGTGGTTATTAACTTTCAGGGTTAATTGTCTGAGTAGTTCTCGAATGTTTTAGTTGTTTACGTGTAGAGTTTCGTGTGAAAAAACATCCCAGGAAAGGGATTCAGTGGTGAAAAGCATGGTTATTAATCCAGATGTTTCAGTATAGCTGTGAGGACTATCTTTATTCGTGTGATTACGATTACATTTTTAACTTAGAAACCTCGTCGAAAATGTTCCTACTAAACGAGGTGAAATAAAAAACAACTACACATAAATAAAAGTTTAGAATTTGTACTGCCTCACTTTTAAGAAAGCCTGAAAGTTTTGAACTGTTAAGTTGGAAAATTCTCAGGGAAAAGACGGAAAATAAATAACTGATGAAAAACCTTTCGGAAAAAATGTCCTTTCGTGTCTGCTAAATTTTTTGTTCCAAACAATCTTACGCCGAATTGCATTTCAAAGAATCAAAGCAGCCTCCGAAAAGAAAAGTTGTTAACCCTACACAACTGACGTAAAAGATTTATACATAGTGGAAAATATGTCAATTCTCATTAGGAAAAAAATACGGGAGAATTTAATAAGAGGCGATGGTTGACAACACTTCTATGAAAGTCTCGTTTAAAGTGATGTCTATCAAATAAAAGCTTCGATAAGAGATGATCCGATGCAATACGCATTAATCTAGATCAGCGGTTCCCAACCTGTGGTACGCGTACCCTTGGGGGTACGAGGTGAACCTGTTAGGAGTGTATGCGAAAATAATATTGATAATGGCGGAAAACATCAGAAAAGGAAGTTTAAATAAAACCACAAGAAAAGGTTATCGAGTTTTGATTTATGTGAAGTTTTGGTATTTTTTCTCTCATGATTAATATGATGATTCCTTTACGTAGACTAGTATTGAATGGCTCCGGTACTTTCGGTATGAAAAGCAAGCGAAAGACTCGAGTCATCAATGATTTAGTCCGTGTTGAACTTGTCATTGACCATCTAGCATTGTGTTTCGCTTCACATGTGTTGATTGTATTATTCGTGTATTCCTGTTTTAAAACAGCTTAATTTGAAGTATTTATTGATTTGAGTGACTTTATATTGAGAGGGAGCCGACCAACCGGTCTAGTGGTAAAGGTGTTGGCCTCTGTATCGGAAGGTTCCTGGTTCGAATCCGGGTCAGGGCATGGATGTAAATTGTGCTGTCCTTTGTTAGGGACAATGATGGTCCACCCATTGGGTGCCCCTTCACAAGTGACCATCACTTCTGGCCTTGTATAAGGCTACAATGACTTCGGTCAATTCTGTACTGTATTGTATTTCTGTATTGTATCATGTATTGTATTTGTCTTTGCAATCTGTACCCAGTCTTGCCACTGGAAATAAATAAAAAAATATTGAGAGGGTGTTTTTTGCCTCAAAATGAATTAGTGGTTGAAAGCTGGAACTCTTAAGAGAGCTAAAGTTGACATTGAAATTCATCCTGATGATTCGGCAACTGTAAGTACTTCGAAACAGTCTGATCATTTACAATAACTAGGGGAACCAGGGCGCAGTCACTAATAGGCCTGTCCTTCCTAGATGTGAAGTTAACACAATTCAAAAAACTAGAAGTATCAGTGTTCCGTTAAAAATGAGAAAATATTCTGCTGAATACTTGAGATACGGATTTTCTTTCACGGAAGATGAAAACTGTCAACCATTGTATGTTGTTTTTAGGGAGATATTGTCCAATGGTTGTATGAAACTATCCTTATTGATACACCATTTAGAAACAAAATATCCAATTTCTAAACAAACGATGTTAGTTTTTTTTTGGCGACTATCAAACGTCCCTAATCTTACTTCTTATACCTCATCTGCAAATCAAATCAATGAAAATGCAGTTGAAGCATAGTACAAAAGAAGTTACCGTATTGCCAAAAGCGGTAAAAATCATACAATTGCTGAAAATTGTAAATCTCCTTGTATCAAAGATGCTGTTAAATGTATGTACGGTTAAGACTATGTCCAAAAAATTAACAATATTCCATTTTCAAACAATACAGTTCATCGGAGAATTAAGGATATGTCTGACGTCAATGAATCCACGGTAGTTGCAAGAATAAAAATGAGTCCCTTTTTTCACTACAGATAGATGAAAGCACTGATGTTTTCAGTCTGTCAATTTTGCTTCTAATTCCAAATATACTCTATAAAAAAAATTCACACACCAAGAAATGGTAGTTTGATTGCAATAAAAATTGGTGGATGTAAAGAACATACACAGAAAAACAACGATTAAAATTTCACTGTATCACTGGTCGAGAAGAAGAGTTAGACTTTTCTTATATTAGACGTGAGCAAGACGTTTGAATACAGTAACTGTTTGAAATTAAGACAAAAGTTATTTCTTAAAAATCACCTCATTAAAATCACTCGCGATTCAACATCGATGTCGCTATGGATAGTTTTATTGAGTAACCATTCAGTGCATATAAGGTAATTCCGGGTGAGATGCCCCACTTAAGGAAAAGACGTTATAAATTAAAATAGGTATTAACAATAAAAACGAATATTTGTGGGAATACTTAATAGTTATTGCCTATTAATACTGAATAGTGGTTTTGTGTACTTTATTGTAAATTTTCTATAGAAAAAACATAAAACTGTGACAGCACTAGATTTGGCCATTTCTCTCAAGTTCCGTGTGAGATGTGAGAGATGCCCTACCAGTAAAAATCAGTTATTTTTAAAACATTAAAAGGTTTTAAATGTATATAACATATTAAAACTAAGTGATTTTAAGAATATACTACCTTAGCCATTAATTTATAAAGTATTGAAATATTTAACAACCATAGACAAGATGTAAAAACTTTTTAATAAAACACATTTAAAGTGTAACAAATAAAATGTAGTAAAACGCATTAAAAATATTAAAAAATTCAGTTTGCAAGAAAGTTACAAAATTCTTAGTTTAAAAAGTATTAAAAGAGTAACGTATTACAAAATATGTCGAAAATATTCAATTAAGAGTTTTCTTTTTGTCCTGCAATTTTTGCTTTCCCGCAAATATTGCACAGATCCCCGTACATTGTACATGATTTCATGTAATCATTTAGTACACTTTACACTTTTTATCCAATGTACTAATTATTTTGTTGAATAATAGTTTTCCGCACATTCGAGGCAGTTGCATGTAGGATCACTTTTGTTGTCTATCAGCTTTTTTGATACCTTGTTACGTTTGTTGGTGAATTTTAACTGTTTTTCTTGGATGTGTTCTTGAGATGTAAGTATCTTAGCTGACTCTTTCTTTCTATTTCTGGGTCTTTCTTCTAGCGTGGGTACAGGCGAAATCTGATGCAACAATTGTATCGGGGTTGTTGTCTGTTGAGCACAAAAACCTGATGATTACGAACAATTTAGGGAATTTTCATACGTCTTGTTCATTTCTTCATTGATGGCAAAGAAGTGGTTCGGAATCGCTGCTTGGTTTAGAGGAAAAATTCCCGCTTCCCGAAAACCATTGATAGCTGTATCGACAGAAGCTGCCCTTTTCCACGCTCTTCCAATCAATTCTGAAACTTAGATTCTTTCAATTGTTCTTCCTGGTTGATGAATAATCCATTTTCGTGATTCAACTTTAAAGAAATGCTTTAATGGCTTAAGAAAATACCTGTCAAGAGGCTGAAGAGTTTATATTGTATGGCTTGGTAGGTATAAAATTATAATATGATTCTTGTCAGTAAAGTTCAGTAAATCCTAACAATTTACGTGGAATGCGTGGCATCTCTCCCAAATAATGTGGAGCGTCTATCCTTTTGGTATGAGAGATATGCCTCGGCAACTATCCAAAGTACAAGACAGCAAAGATGGCGGTACACTTCCTAAAGTCGACTGATCAACTCCTGACTACAGGTTTTTTTTATCTTACATAAAAAAATCCATTTAAATTATCTAGTGCCAGCCTTACACTACAACATCAATCTTATAACGGAGTGGAAAAACATGGTACTTAAAATGTTGTTGGGATAGAAGAAAACAAAAGGTGATGAAACAAAACTTTCACAGCACACCAAACAACATATAACTGAAACATTCATGGAACTAGTAGAGCCACCTAGCGTAAAATTTCCAAATTGCATCACGTGAGGCATCTCTACCGGTAGGGCGTCTCATCCGGAATTACCTTATAGTGAAAATCATTCAGAAAAAAATCATTTTAATTCTTAAAATTATGTTGAAATTTCTTTTTCTTTAGTTAGATAAAATTCAGTCATGCTTGTGAGAAATTAAAATGTCTGTTTCTGTACTTCTCATTTAGTTAACTTCTTTTTTCAATAGTTGTACTGCAAAAACGAAGTGAAAATGTGATTATTGTATGTTGCGATAGTTGACTTTCACGTGTGATGTAAGTAGAAACATTTAAAATATTTTAGTGTGGGTGGAATTATAAGGAATCTAAATAAAGTGTTCGTTTGGAAAAATATGTTTACCGAGGAAAAAATATTTCTGTCAGATATTAACATAAATTTAAATTACTAGACTTAAATTAAAATTTTGCGTGAGCAGTACACAGTATCAATAAATGCCAGTCATTCTTGATAAGAATGCGAAGCAAAGGTACGAGACCGTGAAAAAACTGGGTTTATGCCTGAACTGTTTAGGATACTCAGATAAAGTTGCGAGTAGTAAATCGCCATTCAATTGCGCAGACTTCTCGAAAAAACATAATACGCTCGTTACCCACACAACCCATAGGTACCTGAAAAGAAAACTTCCCAAGTCTCAACAGATCCTCATAAATTCCCCCTCCCTCCATCTTAATAGGAAGACACGACCGGGTTTAAAGATGAAGAATCCCGAATGAGTAGCAACACTTTCGATTTGTTGGCAAATGTTCGGTCAGTTCTTTCGACAGCAATCGTTTGTATCAGAAAGGTTCTGGGACAATTAAAACCCTGACTAGCGCTCCTAGGTTTCGATTCCCAAGACAATTTCATCACAAGTGAGTACGCGAACTTCTTGAAGCTCAAACGGAAAATAATTTATGATCCTCTGTGAATTGAATGATTCCATCAAATCCAAAATTAGTACAATTCTATCAAACTGTTGTGTGGAGATTTACAGAACTATTAGATTTCCGAAGATAAGAAGTATTGCTGCATCAAAATATTTTAGTGTTTCAAAATTTAAATGACCCAAAATATCCCGACTCGAGTATCCCAGTTTTCATTAGCCTGGAGAAATAGACCTATTTAGAGTTGTGAACTTTTATATGAATAGTTGAAAGGCGGCAAAATTCAGTTGAGAACAGTCGTATCATTCTACAGGAAGAAGTGCCCGGTTGCGTTGCTAGTGGTGATGTGGATAACGACCATCACGGTGTGACATGTTGTGGTCTTTGGCGAGATGGAGAAAATCTAGGCCAAACTCTACAACGGTTTTGGAAAATAGAATTTGCAAACAACAAGCTGTTAATAAGGAACTGAATATGAAATTTTGGAAGAAATATTTGTGCCACCTGACCCGAAATAAATATAATATTGACCCTATTATGGGATCTATCGTCTTGAGAACGGCACTACTAAGCTGAGAGTCAATTTCGATGTGCCAGTCCTAACATTCAATAAACAATTCTCTCAATACCCTTTTACCCAAAGGATCTCCTTATATAAGCTCCACAAATGATTTAATTCAAGATTATCTGTTCTCTATTTATTGTGAGATTCAGAATACATAAGTACGTGTAATGCTGACATCGAGAAAATGTATAGGCAAATGCTAATTAACCCCAACTATTGAGATTTGTTGAGTATTTTTGGAAGAAAAGCATTGATTATTGAGTCTAGACATATTGACTGTGCCCAGGGACTTATGGAACTAAATGCCCCCATATTTGGTAACAAGAGCTTTAGAGCTGAACAATTTCTATGTTTATGACATACTGTCAGGAACTGAAGGCATAGAATCAACAAGAAAATTACTCATCAGCTTGATCAATTCACCGAATTGTTATTAAGAGGAGACACGACTCATCATAAATGGCAAGCAAATCATCCTCAACTGATCATAGGTATATGAACGACTAACGACTACTCTACAGTTGTCAATGATGAAGTAAAGGCTTAAGGACTACTGTGGAAAATTTTCCAATGGCTCAAATCAAAGCAAATTCAAGCGCCGTCTCAAATCAAAGTCCCGTCTCGAGTTCTTCGTTGTTGTATTAATGTCACAAATGGAATAACTCACCTTTTCTGAAAGAGCATACAGCCACAGAAACTTAATAATTTTATTTTATTACAATTGTAGGTAAAATCGAGTAGTGTTTCGTATACTTTGAATTTTTTTTATGTTTCATTAGTTATATACAGTATTATTGTTCATTATCTTACAACTCTGTTGACAATTTAAGTACTTTCTTGTTTCTATTGGTAATTGAATCTGCGAACTAAGCTGAATTGTATTGAATGCTTTTAATCATTCATCGTGGGTGGAATGCTAACGTCATTCCCCTAACTCACCATTTGTAAAAATTCATTTTTATTGTTGTATGAGAAGAAACTAGACATGGTGGTATGAGAAACGTGTCGCGTCTAAAGCCGCACTTCAATCTCGCTAGAGATTTTTAATTAAAAATTGATGGAACGCAGTTCAGCTGTCGGCGTCATGTAAATATATAGTTTTAAAAAAGGTTATGTTATTTCTTAGTTCGGATTTGAGTGTATCTTCTTTTGGAACCATTCATTATAAGCTTTTATAGGCATTTGTGGACACTTGGGTCCTTGCATAGACACAACGGTAGACATGGGCTGTTTTTTCCCCTACAACCATATGAATAGTTTGTGAAAGAAAACTTGAGTATTGATTCTGTGAATCTTCTTCTCAAATATCAGTATGTATACAACTTTAAAAGTATCACCACTGTTAAATAAATATATAATACGATAACATTGAACGGCAACAAATAAAAGGTGCAATCGCCAGAAGAATATGTATAATGTGTGATATATATAAGCAATTAGTCTCATTTCAAACGTTAGCTCTTTTTGATATATTCCCTGCAATGTATTTAGGAAATAAAAAGGTTTAATCAAATGCACATATAGGTAAACAATCTAATAAACATATATATATACACACGCCAAAACCTATGATTATTTCAATAGGTATACACGTATCCAAATCGTATATTTCTAGTATTGGTTCAGATTTTCAATATTTTTTAAGCTCAACCTAAAAAAGAAACTTATTGGAGATGCTTTTCTAATCTGATTCCACAAGTCTGGTGAATTTCCATAAATCTTGAAAGCTTTTTAAGAAGTTTTTATATTTTTTCCACTGATACTAATATCACATTTAATGTAGCCAAAGATAATGGAATGAAAATATTCTCCCAATCCTCTTTAGTTTCAGACATGAAACTCTACAGTTCACCAGCTGGTAAAAGGGATGTTTTTACAGATTTAATTTCGAAAATATGTGTGTGTGTGTGTGTGTGGCACAACTAAATAAATATTTCGAGTTTTCCTTGAAACATTTAGTTTTTATGGTTCTAGCTCAACCCTTTATTCGTTGCCAGGTATTTATTCTCCTTTTCACCTCTTGTCGTGTAGTTGAGAAATACATTTTACTGGCTAAATTTTTAACATCCTTAAAATGTACTAGCGTAATCTGGTTTTTACATTTACCGATATCGTTTAAACACAAAAACAAAAATTCTTGGTCAGAAATCCAAAATGACCGAGTCTACGAAGCTTCTCGTATAAATAATGGAATTTTGTGCTTTTAGCTGAAAAATGGAAGAAATTCAGGTCACACAAAAATTGAAACGTTTGATATAACTTAGAAAAATCCTCCACATGCACCCTCCCTCCAACTCACCAAAACTTTTACCACAAGTTGACCAGTCCGGCCCAGCACAGTTTAATTTTATCAGTAGAAATAACGTAATTCAAGAAAAAGTAGATATAAGACATCCAATTCAAAGTCGAGATCACCTAGTATCACTGGTAGGTTTGATTAGCAATGGATATTAACAGGAACAAGAAGGGATTCTCTTACTTGATGGTGTACGCTCACTCTGAAGATATATTTGAAGCGGCGGCCCTTGGGAGGTACGAGCACTGCGACCACACCGGTCGTTGCCTTTGAGGGCGCAGAAATTAAATGTTGCACGGAGAAAACTATAGCTGTTTATGTATTCTAAATTCAGTTGGTGTTCCACGTTCTCTCCAAATGAAGAATAGCCGCGAATTACTCTGTGTGCTGAATCTCGACTCATCAGTGAAACGAACACGCCCCCATTCTTGGTGTGTCCAAAAATGGTGTGTTCGGCTCCACGACAGTCGGGCTCTTTGGTGTAATGCAATCAAAATGAGACACACCACTGGACGCCGGGAGTAAAGGACCCTCTTTTCTAAATGTCTGTATACTGTTTGCCTGGAAATTCTTTTTCCGGACGCAGCAGCAAGGTCTTGAGAAAGCTTTGAAGTTATTCTGCTTTTGTCATCGTGCATTTAATGCTAAGTAGCGATCCTGTGCTGGTGTCTTGGTTTTTTCGGCCTTGGCCGGGCTTCCTGGTAATAACTTGTTTGGAATTGATTCCACAACCTGGATACCAATTTTGGTACCACTTGTAACCATCGAGTCACCTCTGCTTGAGACTGCCCAGCTTCAAGCCTGCCAACTGCTCTCCGTCTCATTGAATTATCTAAAGGATGATGAGAACTCATTCTCACTGCAAACAGTCATACTTGTGGGTTTTAACGCAATAATCACAACACTGCAAGAGAAAATCCCAAATGTTTAAATTGTCAAATTCCACGTTTTTCTACAAAACTAACGCCAATCACAATTTATTCCAAACTGAAAGCTAACATTGTGCTACCCGTTCTTCAAAATATCTATATAAATAAGAATGGAGTGTTTGTTTGTACATTCAATATTTTCGACCCATTTCAAGTTTTCTATCCGTTTTGGACCCTTCTGATGCCGAATCCGCCTTTTTCTCGTTTGGTGTCTGTCTGTCTATCTGTCCGTCTGTCTGTCTGTATGTTGTGCCCTATACACGTCCACGCGGTTTAAGATATTTTCATGAAAATTTGCATACAGTGAGTACTTATCTTCATTTAGTGAGTGGCATTGGTTGCGAAAGTATGTCTGTCCGTCTTTCTGTTCTATGCTCGCTTTTGTGTTTGTGTGTTTGTGTACACATCACATGAATTGTATTACAGATATTTGATTGCATTGTATTTTATTTTATACATTATCTATTAGTTTAGTGAATGCAATGTTAAACATTTCTTTATTGTTATATTTAGTTGAGTTTCATGCTAAAACACCTGAGTAAGTATACTTAAATCAACCATAATTTGGTAGTTTTGGAAAAATTGGAATGTCTATTGAATATTACGATTACTTCGATTGCTTTACCAGTACTGCTGAAAAAGTAATTATTCTTCAAAAAAAAAAAATTATGGAATTTCATCTCTGATACTTCATTTATTTCGAGACTTATTTTTATTCTTTGCGCAATGAAAACGATTTCCGAATATTTGGGACAGACGATATTTTTCAATGAAACGAGAATGAACAAGATCGCGCGAGCAGTGATATTTTTTCTGGTTCTTTCGCTCTGAATTAATTTCACATTTCTAAATTTTGTACACTTTTAGTTGTAAGTTGTGGCAACTGTGCGAGATCAAGAGATAAAATTGAATCACAAATTAATATCTTTAGAACAATTTTTTGCGACATCTTTTATTTTGTTTTACTTCGCTGTTTCCTGTTTTAAATATTTATTATTTTAATAAATGTGTTTTCCTTCTCATCACACGCAACAGCACCACAAAGTATTAGACTTAAAAATGTTAGGTAAGTCAGTATAAATTTTCAGTAAATTTTAAGTGTAGTTATGCCATTATTGAAAGAATAATGCCGTTATTTAAAGAATAATGCCGTTATTTAAAGAATAATGCCGTTATTTAAAGAATAATGCCGTTATTTAAAGAATAATGCCGTTATTTAAAGAATAATGCCGTTATTGAAAGAATAATAATGTTTAAAAATCCGAACTAGCACTTTTTCCAACATTAAAAAATTCGTTGTAATAATGACAGGAGAAGATTGCAAAATTTCACAATGTCGCATACCGGAGACAAGAGTGCCACAAGTAAAAAAAATATTTTTTTTGTTGACTATGAGTGCGAGAGCACTCGCCGTAAATCGTAATTTTAATTAATTGAGTTGAACATGAAAAGAACTTAAGAAAGGGAATTATCTCCCCAAATCTCCCTCAAAACCGTCTTTTATAGTAGTAACCTTAGTATCACCTTTCGTCATTTTGTAGCTTTGTCATACAGCAATTGTGCGATGTATGTGAAATGTATTACGTGAATGGATATGCATGCGTAGGATTTGTGTCCAAAGTAAGTTGTAGAAAATATAAAGATGGCGAAAGGTGTTAAAATAAATTTTTATTCTACAAAAAACGTTAGTCATTATATATTTTGAGTATCTCTTCAATCTAGAGTAAACCAATTCAAACCGAGTAAGGTCGGGTATTTTGCTAGTATAAAATAAAAATTTGATTACATTTTTTGGTAGCAATTTTGAATTGTTTTGAAAAAAGTGATTGTGGCCTTAATTTTGAACACCTGTGTAGTATGTTGAATATCCTTATGTAATAGAGATCATCTGGTTTAATAAAAATCTACTTATTGAATAAAGGTTGTTTTTTTAACCAAAACACTTATCATAATTCCTACTTAAAAACAAAATGTAGATTATACGTCGCTTAATGATCGGTTTACCTACTACACAGAAGGTGTTCTGAAATTTATGATGTGGGACTCAACTAGAAGATCTCGCACCAACTAGAAAATGTTCTAGGGCCATCACTGTATATAGAGGCTGTTCGCACATTTTTTATACGATTTTGGTTAGCGGTAATAAAAAATCGTTTGCTGCAAAAGAAATAACTGCAGTTGTATTATGTTTTTAAAAGTCAAAATTATCGTCTGCGGCTTGAGAGGTTTGTTTTTATTCAAAATGGCGTTTTTAACGAAGCAGTGGTTCGTAGGCTATATTTATGCTCTTTCCGAAGAGAAATATTCATATTCCGTTATCCAAAAACGATGTCGGATTATGAGGTGACCTTCCCATCTAATGAACGCGATAGGGAGTACTTATGTTTTGGTGATCAGTTATGACTTTGAAGATGTATCTCCTAAACTGCTGCTTACACTTGTAAGACTAGCATTAACAATTAATATAAAAGAGAAAGTGGAAGTGCAATTTTAAAGAAAATTTTAAGAAGTTAAAGTGGGAATATATGAGAGAGATAATATTTCACGGGTAAATTAATTTTTGGAATTGAAGTCTCAGGCTTCAAGCGAAACACGTTACACTAACGATTTAGTCTATCTGGGGAATAGTAACCAGTGACATAGCTACAAATGGGAGCCTAAGCCCTCCTCTTTGTTGGTTTCTTACTTTCGTATATTTTCAGAAATTAACATCATAATGGATAGGATGTTTTTGAGGGAAAAACAGTTATTAGATACTAATAATTTATTAAAATAATTATTTACTGGGATATATGAAATCCTCAAGATTTTTAGTTTTACTCACATAACCATCGTACATATTCGCATATTAACTACATATCTACTCACAAGTGGAAAAATTCCGAGTGAATTTCCGAGAGACAAAAAATTTGGATACTTAAAAATGTGAGTTAAAATATTTGAATTTGTTAGAAATATTTTTTACACTACTTTATAGAACCATTAAAATAATTTTGCATTCTGTTGGGAGGGAATCAACGAGACGTGTCACCCTATTATTATAAAAACTCTTAATTAAAAAAAATGAATTAATCTAGCGACGGAAAATAGCAATATAAAAACTTGGTGATCATAGATTGTATATGTATAGTTTGTATATTACATTTACTTTTTAGGAAATTTTCACTATCTTAAAATATAATTTTATTACTTTATCCATATGAACATCAACAGCAAATGTTTTGTTTAATATTCTAAGAAATAATGAATTACAAACTCTATATAAAATTAAAACCATTTAATTTAAAAAGTGGAAATTCATTTAGTTTAAAAAACTAGGGATGGAAAAGGTTTTTGAGCACAATGTACTTCAATGAAAATGAAATAACAATCAACCACAAACAGCAACAATGTTTGTGAATCAACACACAAAAAAAAAGAACACCATATACATAATAATAATATTTTTCTTTCATTTAACATTACCTAGAAAGTCGAATTCACCTAACAATAAATTACACATAAAATTATTATTCATGTTGAAACCTTGTGCCTTGTTGTTTTAAATTTAATAAAGTTCTTTTTATTACGAACTTAACAATAATTTTTGAAAGGTTTTTTAATTATTTTTTGAAAATAACATTTTTTCTTTGAAGAAGCTAACTGGGGCAAATGTCGTGTGCAACTGTTGTAATAAGATAATTTATGTCTACAAGACGTCTCTCTGGCTAGCCGAGTAGTTCTAAAAAGCCTTAAAACTTTCATTTTTGTTTTTGGAGTACGTATAAATTAATTTTGTAATGGTTGTAACACATAATTTACTGTCAATATATAAGTAATACAGAGGCTGTTCGCACATTCTTTAGACGATTTTGGTTAGCGGTAGTAAAAAATCGTTTGCTTCAAAAGAAATAATTGTAGTTGTACTATTTTTTTAGAAGTCAAAATTAGCGTCTGCGGCTTGAGATATTTGTTTTTATTCAAAATGACGTTTTTAACGAAGCAGTGGTTCGAAGGCTATATTTATCCTCTTTCCGAAGAGAAATATTCATATTCCGTTATCCAAAAACGATGTGAGAGTCATGGTTTTGTGATATCTAAAGCGTCGATAGGTAATATCGTCAACAAGAAAGGAAAAAAACGTCAAATTGGAGCCTCAAGTGGGTCAAAAATTCCAAACAAGTATCCAAGGAAGAAACGGACATCTTCGACTATTGCAAAGGTACGTTGTTTAATTTTTAAAAAAAATCCCCCTAGACAAAGGACAGTTGCAAAATCATTAAAATACTCGGTGTCCACAGTAAACAAAATGATAAACGTTGATTTAAATCTTAAGAAAGCGAAAAAACGCTATGTGCATCGTCTTTCTCCAAAATATATCGCTAAACGCAGGACACGCTGCCGAATTCTATATGAGAAACACTTATCCAAAGAAAAATGGGAAAAAAAATTGTCACAATAGATGAGTCATGGGTGTATTTAAATGATTGCAGCAAAAAAAGAGCCATTTATTATCATAAAAGGGGAGAAAAAAATTTAAGTAATGGTTCACAGAATCGAAAGAAAGTTTTTCTAAGGGATTCATGATTGTTGCTGGTTTTTCCATATAATGACAAGTTAAAAAATAAGAGAGTGGGGAAAAAATGTCAAGATTAACTTCAAATATTATCAGGAACATATTTTATCTCCAATTTTTCTGAATGAAATACCATCGCTTTACCCACAGTGCCATCAATCTGTGGAACTCCATCAAGACAAAGCTAGCAGTCACACATCAAAATCCACTGTAAATTTCCTAAAAGAAATGGAACAAAAAACCGGTATCAAGGCCATACCCCTTCTAAATCTCCCGATGTATCACCTATGGATTTTTGTGCATTCGGACTTTTAAAATCCGCACTATCCAAACGTCGTCCCACAATCCTTACAGGACTCTGGAAAGCTGTTCATGAGGAATGGGATAGAATACCTCTTCTGACACTTCAAAAGACATTATTATCCTGGAAATTACGGTATCGAAAGATAGTTCAGAATAAGCTATCAAATAGAACATTTAAAATACAAGAATTTTATGTAATTTAGTTTTGTGAATACTATATACATTGTCTAAAAAATGTGTGAACAGCCTCGGTATCTGTAATGACTATTTATGTTATATAAAGAAGTTGGATTTCTGGTTTACGTTTGCTCTATCTTTTGCACGGAAAACAGGAGGGATTACTTAATAGTACTATTACTTGATGATGTCCGCTATTTCTGAAATATATCTGCAGCGATTCAGTTTGTTCCCTCCCAGGTTTCACTTCCGATGTAGCTGTTTGTGATGTAATCGTTTTCTCGAAACGTGGACGTTGAAATGTTTGGGTTAACACCAGGAATATCTATGTTAGCTAGCTCACTTCTATTACGTAGTTGATCTTGGTGTCGGTGTATTGGCAATTATGAGGGAAGTAATATACGAAACATTAAGTTTTCTATACCCGAAGATTACACCTTATATTATTCACTTGTCACCTCTAACAAAATTTCTTGCATAAACAAGATCTCCAACCTTGAATGATGATTTGGGCTTTGATTTACAGATATTCGATGAATGTATCATATCCAATCCCTCTTATTTGTCTCCTAAGCAGTGGCGGATCAAGTCAAATGGGGGCCCCAAGCGGTAAAATTTTTGGGCCCTCAGTCTCAAGTTGGAAAAAAAAAGTTTCAAGAAAACTCTCATTGAGTTATTAATAAGAAAGAAAAGTATTCAAAATTTTCATACCACAGCCCATTAAATAAATTTATTAAAAAAAAAAAAATTATGAATATCCGTCTTGTTGTATTTTTTGCAAGATGGTCAATTATTTTGGAAGTGTCAATTCGGTTTAAGATTCCTCTATATACAGAATGGTCTTAATTAATCTTTCTTCCCATAGAACCCATTAATCCCATAGAACTCCTTATATAAATTTTTATACGCTTTAAAACAGGAAACAACTTTTCTCCTGTTGCATTATATAAGGGAATTGTTAAAAATAAATTTCAATAATGTTTCAGCATTCGGAAATGTGCAAGACATTTCTTTGGGGGCTCGCTAGATGACTGGTGTGGTTTTTATGGTGTCCTCGTTTTCTTTAAGAAATATTAAAAAAATGGTCAATTTCGTCTTCAAAAGTACAAACACCAATGTCATTTTTGTAAATACCCTTCAACTTTTTTATCGTGTTTTTTTTTTCTACTGATAAATTCCAACAAAAAAATATTCGAAAAGGCTCCACAACAACTTCTACGTCTGAGTTCTTTAAGATAATTCTGCCTTGGTGTTATCACATATGACATAAAGGAATTAATTGACTATGAAATTTTCTCTTATTGCAAATTCATGTCCGACTCCTTTGTTTTCATTAAAAAACCTTTTTTCCCATTTATTGTCTGCGAGTTTGTCCATCTTTTATATTAAATGACAGCCCTGACAAATTAGTTGCCTCTTTTTCTACTTCTCTGAAATTATTGATAAAATTTTCTAATGAATTCAATATAGATACTTTCAATAGTTCGCATTACCTTGATTGCAGTGATTTACTAGTAGCATTTATTCTATGTAACACAGTATTCCAAATAACTGTCATTAGGATGATTTCATATTTGTCCATTTTCCTCAGACGTGAAGTCGCCTCCAATATGGTAACTTTTTTTCTTCGGAATTACGCATTCCAGTTAAAGCCTCATTTATATGGGTGAAACCAAGTTATATAGTTAATACAGCATCAGCTTTTGCTGACCATCTTATATTAGGAACTCTTCACTGCTCATAAAGACGCACCTTGAAAAGACACACACACGCTGTCACAACTTTTCTCGAACCTTAATGAAAAGACATTTTAAGACATCGGGGATCTACGCGACCGCTTTGTCCACTTACCGCTAAATCCGCCACTGCTCCTAAGTAGTTATTTTGCCGGAGACAATCCTAACAAGGCTAATAGTGGTTTTCCTGTAGTTCATGAGAATTCTTGCTAGTCTAACAGGTAATGAATCTCCTAGTAAATTGTTCGGTCTTTTCTTCAAACTTTGAACTGCTCTCAGCCTGGCCATTTGAAGAATGATTTTATGGGGCTGTGATTAAATGCCAAATATCATTGCGTTTCATAAACGTTTTAAATTTATCAGAATTAAATGCAGTACCATTATCTGTTAACACACAGGAAGGATGTCCAAAGCTAACAAACAGTTCGTATAATTTCTCTAAGGTTGCCGATGAAATTGCTGTCGTAGCTAGGAAAGCTTCACTCCACTTTGAAAACTAATCTTGCACAGTTAGAATCATTTTATTATCAATAGGTCTTGTATAATCCTTGTGTATACGTTATCAGGGTGTAGTTGCAACTAGCCATGATTGTAAAATTTTATGTGGTACTATGTCTGCATTTTTCAAAAAACTAGATTAATACTTTACTGTATCTTAATATCTTTGTCTAAATGCTACTCTACATGCCTGTAATTCCTTGATGAGTAGAATGTAATCCACTCAGTTCTTTAAGTCTCAAAACACTTGAAAGTACAACTCTGTTTTTCAAAAGTAGAATTTCTTCCTCCACTATAAGTTCCAATCGTTTCTTTCGTAGGACATAACATCTGAGTTTATGTTTTTTGGTGACTCTAACAATCCTACTTAAGCACATTCTGGAAGGACGGCTATTTACTATCTTCACAGACCATAAATAATCACTTTTGCCTTCCAGCAGAATTTAGATAAAGCCTCCCCAAGACAAGCCCGACAGTTGAACTATATTGCTGAATTCACTAAAGACATACGGTACATTTCCGGAGAAGAAAACATCGTAGCAGACACACTGACTAGAATAGAATCCATCGCTACACCAGCTCCAATTGATTATACATTTTATCGCAGATTGACAGGAGGATGACGTCCTTAAGATTCTTACATCAAATTCCAGTTTCAAAATAGCACAAATTCCTATTCCGGATAGCAATAAGAAAATTTACTGTGAAACCTCCACTAATTTTAACCGGCCATACATTCCTAAGAAGTTTTGCCAAAGAGTATTTCTCGCTATACATAACTTATCCCATCCGGTAATTCGTGCAACAATGAAGCTGGTGACAAAAAGATTCATTTGACCCGGCATAAACAAAGACTTCCAACTATGGACTAGAGCATGCTTGGCATGTCAACGAGCCAAAGTTCACAAACATACACATTCTCCAGTTGCGGAATTCAAAGTTCCGTATCAACGATTCAAGCACCTTAACATTGATATTGTTGGCCCTTTACCATCTTGCAAAGGTTTTAGGTATCTGCTTACTATCATCGATAGGTTCACCCGTTGGATTGAAGCTGTTCCTTTGGAAGACCAAACTGCAGATTCCATCGCAAATGCCTTTGTCGCGATTTGGATTTCCAGTTTTGGAATACCTGAAAGAATAACTTCTGACCAAGGTCGCCAGTTTGAGAGTCAACTCTTCCAATCCTTGAGCAAATACCTAGGTTTCAAAACTAACACCACCACAGCTTATCATCCACAATCTAATGGTCTAATCGAACGCCAACACCGATCTTTGAAAAACAGCCTGAAATCCCACTTACAAACGTCCAATTCTTGGACTGATATTTTACCTTTAATTCTCCTTGGCATTCGATCCGCCATTAAAGAGGAATTAGGTTGTTCTTCCACTGAACTTGTGTACAGCACACCAGTCTGTTTGTTTGGAGAATTGTTCGGTAAATCCCCAGCTGCCACGCATTCAGATTTTATACAAAAATTGCAAAGTCACATCCAAAACCTAAAATCAACTCCAACATTCAACCATGGGAAGAAAAAAAACAGTTTTCGTACACAAGGACTTAGCAAATTGTTCGCACGTAATCTGATCTTCTCTTCAACCAGCCTATCTCGGACCATATTTAGTTAAACATCGTTTTGAGAAATTCTTTGATGTTGTAGTTTCGGGTAAAATTAAGAGAATATCAATAGATCGACTGAAACCATGTTTCAAACTTAAAGATGAAGTAACACCGAACCTTCGAACATGTTGTTGTTGTTCCTTATCCTCCACTTGTCTAACTTCGTCAGACAAGATCCAATAAATTGTTGGCCCTTAAAAAGTTGATGACAAGAAGTGGGGTAGTGTATAAGTCCACTTTGGAAAGACCCAAGCAGTCTAGGATATGTTCGGCAGAGGCCTGCTGAGCTTCACATTTGGAGCAGACTGCATAAGTTTTTCTACCCTCAACGTACGAGAGACTCTTCGTGTGTCCACTTGCCAATCTGGAAATTGCCGTTCGAGACACTCGAGTGTCTCGAACGGCGTTCGATAGATCTATCGCCTATAATAACAAGTGAAGAGCCCGGTTCCTTGGCACAGGCGCCTCAATCCCATGATAGTACTTTACGCAAGTCCAACTTGATTGGCTAATCGGATCACATGACCTAGATACGTATGTCATCAAGGTTTATAGTTGTTGGCAATTTATCTCTTCCTTTCTGCTTTCTTCTTTTCTTTTCAGATCCATGGCTATGGGTGGGTAGAGGTGGGAGCCGAAAATTGTATCCTTTTATTATATAAGTTAATAATTATATAAGTTAGTGTTTTATGTATGCTTTTTGTTACATCAGAATGGTCCTAAGCCAGCGGTGGATACGACACCATCATCCTAAAGCAAAGGGGACGGCAGAGGGGCGGAAAAATATCAGCTGGTAGTGAGTTCAGGAGTGGTTCTTAGATTATTTATGTAAAATCAACGAAAGCTTGGAAAAATATGAAAAGGGTATTAAAAATTAGGAAAAGTAAGTTAAAATGAAAAGGAATTAAATTGGAATTTTTTAAAAATAATTTGGAGAATCTAAAAATTTTTTCGCCAGCTGGGTTCGAACTCGGGAAGTCATCCTCCAATGCCGACGCTAATCTGAAGTTGAGTGACTTTAGCCATTAGGCCATCGTTGCTTCTCGAAAAGAAGCTCTATAAAGTGTAAGTACCGTTAATATAAGTTGGCAAGAAATACTACTAACAACAACCATACAACATATATATGAAGAGCAAATCAGAGTCAACTTGTCGGACATTTACGCTGTACGCTGAGGCGCTAGTGTATGTATTGTATTTCTACGAAACAACGCGCATATTCAAAATCGAATGGTTACTGCAACAATTAGATTGGCGAGATATCCAAGTGAAGCCAAGCCCGTGAAACTAGCCAATCAAGTTGGACTTGCGTAAAGTACTATCATGGGATTGAGCCGCTTCTTTCCTTGGCCGCATACCAGTGGTGAGAGGGAGGGATCTTCCACTTTTTTGATAGGTGACATTTGATTTTGGACTGATGCTCAGAGTAGGTAAGAGCTGAAGAGGAAGGTGTAGAGTGACTACAGCCCTCCTTGGCTAAGCGATCCGCTTGTTCATTGCCAAAGATGTCAACGTGGGATGGTATCCACTGAAAATGAACGTCGTAGTGCTTTGAAATAAGTTGAAGTTTAAGAAGGATGGAGATGCTTGTTTTGCATCCAACTTTAGTCCAATTGTGTAGGTGTTGAAGAGTTCGGACATGTGAATCCGATAACTACAAAACCTCACAACCACTTCCCAGTGACAATGATTCTTCCATCGAATTTCCAAGAACCACAAGAACTGGTCGAAGAATGAGATTTCCTGCATACCTGAAAGACTATGAGGTATAACGCTATCACTGGAAAGGGAGGGTGTGGTGACATCATGTAGCGCACTGAGGCACCAACCGGCAAACTCTTCACGTTACGATTTCTCTTGGCTCGAGTGGCGTCAGAAAAAGTTTGGAACAAATTAAATAATAGCAAAACTATGTTTTTATTTTCTTTTTCGCTTTGAAGTTTACCTATTGTCTTACGCATATCTCTTTCGTTATTAAAAGCATTTAGAGAAGTTTGTTCTTTATAGTTCATCCGACATTATTCAACGAACTTTAATCCCGGACCGTCTCTAATAGCCAGTTGTATTGCTCCCGTGTGTCGTTAATCAAAAATACCATACCATAACGATATTGAATTTAAAAAGTTAATCAAGTAGTTTTTTTATTTAAAAGCTTTTTTTAATCGTAATTTGATGTTCTGCTTGAAAATGTACATCTAAAAATAGTTTAGTATTTCGCTGTTGATTTGGGGTTTCGTTGTTTCCATTTCTTTGTTGTTATTTGAAACGCCGAATATGCACAGTAAAGATATGTAGTTAATTAACGTGGCACTGGAAAAACACAGCAGGTATTGACGATTATACGAGATCAATCCCCCAAGGTGACGAACCGAAGACAACCCCACGTAATTTTGAACCACGGTCGGTTTACGTAAAATATAGGACGGCACCACATGATTTTGAATCACGGTCAAATGACAAGGTCAATATCTGTTGGACCCTCACAAAACTTCCACACCACGCCAATGTGAGGAAATTTTAGGCCATGACAAATTTAACATGTATCAGCCCAATTTGTTCACGATGGTCTTTCGTCAAATTCGTTACTCTTTCTACCTGGCTACCATAGCCCAACACGGAAAAGAGAAATACAGCCAAATTGAGGAACCGGATTTGAATCTTGTCTTTATGCAACACGCAGGCAGGTGACGAAGGCCTCTTTTATATTAATAATTATTTGTGCAGTATTTGAGTATATTCCGTTGGCAGCAGGGCATTTGTTGAAAAGTAAACACGTTCCTCATTCGCATGTTTTAAAAGTTCCCGCAATGCAACTTGTGTCTTAAGTTATTTGTTTACAAATTTCTTCTTTTATCCTGCATCATCACCATTTTTCAGAAACCGCAATTTATTAAGGTTTTTCAAGTGGCTGGCTCAAAAATTTTGAAATGATAATTTTCCACAGCTCAATATTGTGATATAAAATTTAAAAACTACATTCTTAGCTTTTAGTCTAAATTTTGATAGGTGAGTCTCATATTCGACATGCTTATTAAGTTTCATGCATAAAGATCGCTTATCGTGCTTCTTTCAGTTCGGTTGCAAAATAATTATTTTTTAAACATTTCCACAGGTATAATCATGAGAGCTGTATCCCCCGAAATACTTGCTGCCTTACAAAAGAATCCAAAGAACATCAGACATATATGTATTTTAGCCCATGTTGATCATGGTAAGAACTAATTGTTGAAAAAATTCATTTTTTACATACTGTTCTATAAATAAGGTCACAAATGAAATCAAACTGTTACCATTATTTATCTTTCCAACAGTTTTCAAATATATAAAACTGAATCTTATTCAAAACTTTAAAAAAAAGGTACTTTCTATCCTGTTTATTTAGTTGGAAAATGTGTTATGTTGTTTGTGGACTTGTGATATTCTCAGTTTAAATCCTGTTAACCCTTCTTTGCATGATTTTTTCTTTACTAGTGAAATAAATCAAGGTGTTATAATTCATGTTCAAAATTAAAGGAAAAATGGTTTAAAAAAATCTTAGTACATATTTACAGTATAAATTTAGCAAAAAACAATATGATGGTATCATGTGGTATTTTTAAAATTAAACGCAAACTTTTTCAGAAATTGCTCTAAAAATAACAGAAACACATGTTACAAACCTTTCTTCCACTCATTTTCACTTTTTTAGCAATAGAAACTCAAATATAATAAAACAAAATTAAAAACGAAATCATACGTTTATTGCAACTACAACAAACAGCGGAATGACAACTTCAAGCTTGTTTTACTGATAGTGACACTTGCTTATTTTTGACAGCTATGTTTTTTTTTTGTGCAATGGACATTAAAAAGGTATCCAGACACGATCAACTTAAAGTGAACTTGTTCTTTTATATAATTTTTGGGCATTCAATGTTATGATGGAAATTTCCACCATTATGCAAAAAAGGGTTAAAGGTCTTAACTCCTTGGTTAAGATACAAGTAACCTGAAACAAAGCAATGATGTATTTATTGAAGGCTTTCAATGTGTGGAATCGGTAAAGCATTGTTACAACATTAACTGTTCATTTGACTCTAGTACACAGTTGGTTTTTAATAATTCCCCACTTTGTTCCAAATTATCTTCTATTTCTTTTAAAGGAAACTATTTTGTGTTTATCACTGATTATGAATAGTTATTGAATATATCTTAAACTGAGATAAATATTTTTCTACCAAATGTATGGTTGAAAGGTTTTCTAAGTTATGATTTTTTAATTGCCATATTCACAGACTAATACTAGAAGTAAAACAAAATCATAGGTACTACAATTTAGTTTTAATGATTATTTTTTTGTAGGTAAAACAACATTAGCTGATTCTCTTTTAGCAAGCAATGGAATTATATCTCAAAAGATGGCTGGCAAGGTTTGTTTTTCTACTTTTGTATATTTCTAGATGTATGTTGTAATTTCTGAATTACAAATGGAGCAACTAATAATTTCTCTATTTTATCCAATTTTTCATCTAAAAACATTTTTTTTTATTATCTTGAAATTTTTTTTAATAATGTTTCACATTTTAATGACTTGATGCCTTTCATGTGTTTGGCACTGCTTTACTAAATATGGCCCTTGTTTCATTAATCTCAAAACAACCGCAAAGTTAACTGATTGTGAATAAATGCCAGTAAATGTTTAAAAACATTTGTCTTGTCTATTGTTTTACTCTTTTAGATGAGCCTAACTAATAAGGTCTTTGTTTGTAGCTGCGGTATATGGATAGTAGGAAAGATGAACAAGAAAGGGGTATTACTATGAAGTCAAGTGCTGTTGCTGTTTATTATAAAAAAGGTATACAGAATTTATTTGTATTAAATATTTATTTCTATCCTGCATGGTTAAATTAATATTTTTGTACTTGACAAAATTTTGGTTTTGTAGAATTCAATTTATAATTGATGAACTTTTAGTTATTCTCTCACAAATTAAATGCACAGTAAAGATTTAGTCCAAATTTAAACCCTGATTTTCTCAATGCTGGAAGATAAAGATTGGTTGAATTTATTTTGATGTTACTGTTTCCATATTATGCAATTGCTTTTTTAAGTACTATAATGTATGTATTTGAATGCATACTACTGCAAATAAATGTATGAGTTCATATCTTGAATGCATTTCTTAAATAAAAAGATTAATTATTTGCTTCAGATGATTTAAATTAAAATTTCTTAAGCATTTTACATTGTCTAAAATATATATGTTTTGAAGAGTGGCAATTAGCATTAAAGTTTGAAATGCACTCAAATTTTACTTTCATTGAATAAATTAAAGGTACCATTTTAATATAAAGACTTTTTTGTGGCAATGTATTTGATGCATATATTTATATGCTTTTTCAGCAACTTGTTGCCGGCAAAAACAATCCAACTTAATTAGGATTATGACAACCTACATATTTGAATCTATCAATTATCATTATCTTTTGATTTTACCATGCCTAAAAAACTCTAGTTTGCTAGAATAAGTATGTTCTTTTACAACATTTATATTATGTAGCCTGGTAAACTAACTGATCTTTAAAATAATAAATTTAACTTGGACAAATTCCATAGCAATATTTCAGAAACATAAAAAAAAAAATTTGAATAAAAGTACATTTTTACTGGCAGTAAAAAAAAATCTCTTGTGTAGATTTTAGAAAAAATTGTATTTGTTAACTTTTGAATTATCTTCTGCTAAGCCTGAAATGTTTTTAAGAACTCCATCCTTGACATAAAAAGCACATTAAAAGCATTGCCACTAAAAGGTCTTTATAACAAAGCTGTTCCAAATGAAATTAGTGTTTTGTTTTTGGCAATGTATTTTGAATGAAATGTCGGATTTTGTTTGAAAAACATCTGTGTTTAGTCATGACATTTTTATAAATTATTTATTTTTTATTGTTCTTCTATTTTTTGAAAAATATTTTTAAAATAATTAACCAGATACTTTTTTTTGGTTTGTGATTTTCAACTTCGTATTTAGTTTTAAAATATGAGTCAGTCAAATTTATTGCTTGGTCAAATATGGCCCTCGTGCCATAAAACCAAAACCAACTAACCTAATTTATTGCTTTTGCAGCACTTAATTTATTGATTTTAAAGCACCTAATTTTATGAAATAATGCACAAAAGATTTCTCTGTGTCCATATGAATTTGAAGTACACATTTTGTACAAGCAGGTAAAATGCATGACTATTTGCTAAAGAATGTTCTAATTTGTAAATTCTGACATTTTATGCTTTGTATATTGATTATTTAGATGAAGAAAATTACTTAATCAATGTGATTGATTCACCCGGGCATGTTGACTTTGCTGGAGAAGTTTGCACAGCTGTAAGGCTTTGTGATGGAGCCATTATTCTTGTTGATGTTATCGAGGGAATTTGTCCTCAGGTAATTCAAATTACTTTTTTTTATATATATATATAATAATGGGATGGTATGTAGTATCCTATACGTTACAACTTTCGAGCGATGTATTGCCAATTGTGGTAACCTTCCCGTTTTCGTTTTTTTTTTTTCCTTCTTAGTTTTAAGGCAACCCTAGATATTTTCTCCTGACGATAATAAACGGGTCTCATGATTGGTTAAGGAAGAAAACACGCTTTTCGACTTTTATTTTTAATGTAGAACGGAATTAAAATTTAGAGTCTTTGAAATTGTTGGGTGCATATGAATTTTGCTCTTGATTTATAAAATCGACTTGTTTTATTAATTTTCAAAATTTTTAGGATAAGTTTGGAAAGCATATTGTAAGTTACAATTTTTTAAATTTGTCACTTTATTTAAATTTCAATTAAAATTTCGAAAAAAAATTTGGATTTAATTTGATTTTTGAAATTGCAGATTGGAATTTAGAATTTTTTTCCTCTTTTGGTTGCTCATTTCCCCTTAGTTGATTTGATATAGCAGTGGATAGTGTTATTGAACGTTAGAAAATGTTTTTTTTTTTTTTTTTTTTTTTTTGCAAACATGTAGTAGCTTGATTGGGAAGAAGGTGAAATGTCTTTCATGTGAGAATGATATGATTTTAACATTGAGAAAGGATGCTGGTGATAGGTAGGAGTGGAAATGTAGAAAGATAGGACAAAAATTTGGCAAAAGAAAGTATAACAGGAGTAAGAAATTGGAGGGTAAATGGGTGTTTGGAGGACTTGAACGAGGGACGGATAAATGTTTTATGGTTGAGGTGAAAAATAGGAACCAGAAAGTTTTGGCTGAGGTAATTCAGAGCTGAATTTTGCAAGGAACTACAAAAATTTCTGACTATTGGAAGTCATATGCTGGTATCAATACCCGAAGGACAAAGAGTTCAAGGGTTATCGATTCGAGCATATGACTGTTAACCATTGTCAGAATTTCAAGGACCCGGCTATGAGGGTAAGTTTGATTTTTGTTTAGCTTTTGGTTATATTACAAACACTGGACTATGCTTGGGTGGGCACCCAATACGGTGACTTATACGCATGGAAGCCAACGGTGAAAGGCCCTCGCCGGCCCCGGAGGGGCGGCGAGGTAGCCGGCAGGCGGGGATCGCGCGTTATACGCTGTGACTTATCTACAAACAAATTTCTCCCGGTATACTGGTTTAAACGCATTGAAACCTTAAGCGCAATACGCTTTGACTTCTCTAAAAAACAATTTCCTCTTGTAAAGTCGTTACAATAAAAATATTTGTCTTGCTTTTCCATATATGGCTCTATAACCTGGAATATCCCCATTGAGTTGCTCACATAATGCTTATTGCTAGAAAAATTGTGAAAAAATATTTTTTCACACTTATAGATAGCAGAAGAATTTTTAGATTTTTGGTTTTTCATCAAAAACCTTTGTGTGGATTATGATCACAGAAAAGAACTACCTTATTAAAAAAAGATTTATTGTTTTGAATTTTCTATGCATTGCAAAGTTTCCAATTCAAAATTGATGAAAATCCGGACGTTTTAAAAAAATCACGGTTTTATTATTATTATTATTAATTTTTTTTTTTTTAACAATTATAATTTTTTTTTTTTAAATTTAATATATATTTTTTTTAAGTGACAAAACTAGGATGAAATTAACGCAAAATTGCGCACATGTTCGGAGAAAACCAGACTGAAATATTAGAAAATTTTCAAGTGAAATTTATATTGCTTTTTTCTTAATTTTTAAACAAATTATTATTATTTATGCATTGTATGCAAAGGTTCACGTTGTATATGGCGGCCATCTTGGAATTGCTTACATCGGCCGCCATCTTGATTTGGCGTAAACAATCGCTTTGGCGGCCTAACGTTGCGGATGCTACCACTCCACCATAATAATGCTACTAAAGTTGAATTATTGAGTTACAAGTTGTTATATTTGTATGTAATATTACTGGCTTCTAAAATAAGTAGCAACCCTGAAATTGTACCATACCTATGTCACAACATTAAAAATGAACCAAATTTTATATGAAAATTTTAATTTGAGGCCTTTTTCAAATGTATTAAAATTATATTAAAAAAACCTACATCAAAATATAGATCAACAGCCATGTACATGTAATGATAGAATTTAAAAATTCAATTACCTATATTTGTTTATCAGTTCTATCTATACAAAAGAATTATCTAGTTAAAAAACTAAGTCAGTTTGTATTCATGTTATTTTTAATTTTTAAAGGATTGCATCTGGAACTTGCCAGAATTATTTTAAATTTTGTTGCATCTGCACACAAAATATAAAATAATTCTTTATTATTAATGATTTTGTTTGGTACTTAACTAGTCTAAAATTTTGAGTAAAAATTTATTTTTTTGTTTTGATTGCTAAATGAATAAAGTATTGAATGGAAACAGCAATTGAGCTGTTTTTTTTTAAAGTGGTTAATTTTCTTTAATAATTATTATTACATAATAAAATTTAACAGGTTTCTAGTGTTATAAACATCATCCATATTAAGTAACGTTTGCCAATATTTTAAAATTAATTTAAAGGCAAACCCTTAAATATCTCGATGTATGAAAAAATGGACTTACGAGGGTAATCCCAGAAGTATCCAACCTAACAAAGAAAACACAAAATATTTTGGGGAGAATATCTTTATTTCTCTACGTAGTCTCCTTTTAGCTCTATACATTTCCCCCAGCGATGTTCAGTAGCTTCGATACCCTGTTTATAGTGAGAATCGTCGAGCTCCTCAAAATAACCATCAACTGCAGACTCCACCTCTTCATTGTTGGCAAATCTTTCACCATCGAGCCATTTTTTCAAGTTTGTAAGCAGAAAATAATCTGAAAGAGCTCAATCTGGCGAATAGGGTGCATGAGGAAGCTATTCGAACTTTAATTCATTGATTTGGGCCTTCTCGATAACGGATGTGTGAACTGGTGCACTGTCTTGATGAAACAAAACTTTCTTTTTTGCTAAATGCAGCCGTTTTTTCTTGATTTTAACACTTAAACGCTGCTATAAGTTTGCACAATACTCACTGTTGATTAATTTTTCCTTTCTGAAGATTATCAATGAAAATTATCCCCAGCGCATCCCAAAAAACTGATGCCATGACCTTGCCTGCAGATGGAATTGCCTTTGACTTCTTTGGAGCAGATTCTCCCCTTTCAATCCATTGTTTTGACTGTTCATTCGTCTCAGGTGTGAAGTGATGGACCCATGTTTCATCCATGGTTATGAATCGACGCAAAAACTCGGCTTTATTGCTGTGAGACTTCGACAAACACTCGATTTAAACATCCTCACAACGTTGTTTTTGTTCCATTGTGAGTAATGGCGGCAACCATCTTGCGCACTACTATCTTATGTCCAAATTTTCAGTCAATATTCGATGTACAGCACTTTTTTAAATGCCTACCCTATCTGCTAGCTTGCACACTCTGTCGACAGTCATCTGATACCATTTTGTGGATTTTCTGCACCATTTCTGGCATGGTCACTTTATTTGGTTGACCACTGCAATGTTCGTCTCGGCAGCTGGTACGTCCTCGTTTAAACTCTTAATACCCACTTTTTTACTGTTGTAAACGAAGGAGCAGTCTTCCCCAGAGTAGAATCTAGCTCTGCTTTGATATTGGTTGGACTGAGGCTTTTCAAATGAAAGTATTCTTTCACATAACGGTGACTAATTTTTTCCATGTTTGCAAATGCACTGAGAGCGCTCACTATTGATGACTGCCAAACATTTACTAAACAACGTAGCATCACCAAACTTCAAACTTAAGCTTTATAAGGTTGGCGCTTTCTACCATAGTCATTCTTTTCAAACTACAACCACTATCTATATATCAGGTCAGGTACTTTTGTGACTATCCTCGTATATCACATTAAAAAATAATGGCTCATATTGTTTCTGCAGATGTTATTCATGTGTATTTAAAAACTTAAATAAGTAGTAGGAAGATAATGTTACCTGATTAAGAAATGGGACTCACTATAAACATCAAAATATTACTTTTCAGTGTCTTTAAAGGAAAGAAAATAATAACGTGAAAATTTCCAAATTGTAAAGTTACTTCAGTACATTTTGTGCTTAATACCTTAAAAAGTATTAAATATTATCAATTGTTTAATACTTCATCAGTTTTTCATTTGTCATTTTTCAGTTGATTGTAATGCTAAACTAATTGTTATTTCAGACTAAAGTTGCTCTGCAACAGGCTTGGCTGGAAGATATTAAGCCTCTTCTTGTGTTAAATAAAATAGATCGCTTAATCTTGGAATGGAAACTAACACCTTTAGATGCATATGCCCATCTGGTTCAGATCCTAGAACAAGTCTGTATTATTGTTTATAATCTTTCCTTTTTATTACCATTACTTTACATAAAATACCACAATTTTACTTTATAATAAACATGTATTTCTCTGATATATGCTTTTTGTGTTTACATTTAGGTAAATGCTGTTGTAGGGGAACTGTTTGCTTCTGATGTTTTAAAAAAGTTTGAAAATGTAAATATTACATTCCATATTAACTATAATTATTTTCTTTTGGTTTGAATTTTCATATTATGTCTGGTTTTTTGCTTTGAACTCAGTGCTTCAAAATGTGTGTTCGTAATTTTTCAAAATATGTGTTTTTAAATTAACTTAATTAATGAAATATTTCTGTGTTTTAATATTTAGGACCCAAGTGAAAGGGTAAAACGAGAAAATTCTAATGAACAAGAGGTATTTTTACATCTTAATTCTTTTTATGCTAATGGCTTGGTGGTAAACATGTGTTGTAAACAAATCATGATATGCATTCTTACAAATTGTTTATGAAGTTGAAATATGTAATATAAGTAATTTTCCTCTGGGATACTCACATTTTATAAGTATAATTTTAATTTTACTGAAGTTTGACTCATGATGCATTTTATTGAAGTTTAACTGATATTAACTCATTCATATGCAGGTTTTTGATTGGAGCAGTGGGTTAGATGACTCAGATGATTCTAAAGTTTACTTTTCTCCTGAACAAGGCAATGTTGTTTTTGCTAGTGCATTAGATGGATGGGGTTTTGGGTAAGTTGAAATAGTTTTGATTGATCTTTTAATTGAATTTAATCTGTTTCTTTGGAATGGCCGAGTTTAGTGCAATTAAATTAAACTATCTTAAAAAGCATACAGTCAGCTAATATATTTCAGGATTCACAAGAGTCTTAGAAAGTGCTTATTTTGACCTTCCATTTCTAAAAGCCCTTAGAAGTTCTTTTTTCCTCAGTAGTCCTTAGAAAGTGTTTATTTTCCTTTGAAAACAAAATTCAGTTTTCAAATGACAATATTTTTTTACATTTCTGACCTCTTTTCAGTGCTTGATTGGCAATGAAACTGCTTATGAGTATGGCATTGCCGATGATTCAGGAACTGGCCTGCTTGAATGGCAACCCTTGATACGTGATATACAAATTAACTCGATCATTAGGTTTGAAAACCCATGAAAATTGGAATATTTTCGACTTTCGAGTGACTCTTGCAACACACAAAGTAATTGCCCTGCAAGACCAACTAAAATACAATCATCAAATATTAATTAATTTTGTTTTAATCAGTCATGCCAGTGCAATGTTTTAAAAATGTGTTATAATTATGGTGAAGTGTATTTTTAATTATCTGGGTGAATCTAGAACAATATAAAGATAATTAATTTTAATTAATACTAGCCGAGTGGCAACCCGGTGAGTGTTGCAATTTTTTTAGATCTATTTTTTTATGCACATTATTCTTATAGTAAAAATTATCCCAGTAAAGTTGAATAAAGAAAATTTTTGATGATTTTGGGTTTGTGATTCTTTTTCGAAAATTTGAGCAATCGGTTATCAGTTCCGGAAAAGAAACAAGCCGATCAATTTTTTTAAAAACATTTGAGGTGAAGATCTTGAAAACATAAACTAGAGTGCTAGCCACCAAAAACCTAGAACAGTCAGAAAATTTTACGAATCGGGAAAAGTCGTTTTTTAACTGTAAATTTCGGACTTGCATCGTATTTGCTTTATAATTTTCTTGTCTTTGTAGCCGGGTGACAAATGCGCAACGGCCAGTCGTGCTAATATTTCGCTTTCCTTTTGTTATGCACTGTGCAATCTGTTTCCATCATCAGCTTAAATGATTATTTTTAAATAAATTTTCTTTTATTGAAATGCTATATATATCTATTCAATAACCCGACCAACCGGTATAATGGTTACGCTGTTAGCCTCTAGATCGGAAGGTTCCTGTTTTTAATATGGACAGGATATTTGTAAGGGCATGGATATTTGTAAGCGTATGTTGTAAAGGTGGCTAGTGCACCTTAAATCTGTCGTGGTCAAAAGTCCTTGCATTGGGTTGGTGTGGAAGTTTGGAGAGTGGGGTGCCAGCTCAGATGTTGCCTCGTAATCTGACTGTGGTTCAAAATTACGTGGCTATGCACTGAATGGCTTAGGCTGGGATGGTGGTAACTAATTAAATAATATATATTCAATAAAATTGTATTTTTTTTTTAAATTTTATCATAAATTTTATAAATTTATCATAATTTATGTGTAGCTCTTGTGATCTGCTTCGGTTCACGGGAAAATATTTTCTTCCAAACTCGTTCAGTCTCAAATTTGACTGACGTATACAACCTGCCATTAGGGATTGCAATTCGATCTGGCAGATCCGGCATTGTTTGGCTACCTACTAAATCCAGCAATATCTATCAAATCTGGTCCAGATCCAATAAACCCGGATTTTTTTAAAATTAAATAATCGATCATTCAAACCCAACTTTGAAGACACTAAATCATTTATTAAGTAATCAATTGTGAATTATGAGCAGCAATATGTGAAAAAATTGCTCTTGCACTCCCCCAAACACCATTAAAAAGCAAACACACAAAACAAAGCAAAGCATTATAAAATGAATAAAGAAAACGACATTAAACTGCAACAGCATCTGGGAAACCGATGACACCAAGCCCATTAGGTGTCGATCTACGGGCCTGGTGTCGCCGGTCTTCATCAAGCTTTACTTTTTCTCTCCCTTTTTATAAAAACAAATGCACTACTAAGAGATATAAAAGAAAAAAACATCCAAATTTTTTTGGGGGGTCATTCTATAATTTGCTTATGTACTTATACATATTACTAACTAGCCACTGCATGGCTAGCCCAGCATTGCCCTTGCCCGTGGTGTAAGGTATTAATCTGGTGTAAAAATTTTTCAGATTTCAAATCCGTTAAAGATATATTCACTTAAAAATTTATTTATTTAAACAAAATCATATTTTTAGGTATCAATCTAAACTGAAATTGGAACTCTGTTTATGAGCAATGGCAACGGCCTTGGCGATTTTTTTGGCGAACTTCTAAAGTTACCATGGAAATAATTATTTCCTAACTCTTTTCGTGCCACAAATTTTTTTCTTTTCGCAACACACTTTTTAAACACAATTCAGAACGTTTCAAAAAGTGTATATCTCTCTATATTAAAAAAAAGTTACCGCCGCCGCCGCCGCCGCCGCCGAAGAATTGAAATTTTTGTTGTTTAGCTCCATTCTTAGACGGTTTCCCGAGAAAGTACTGATCGGAAAAATATGAAATTAACATGCTTTGTTCTTCATCGTATTCCCTGGATAATTATTAAGATTTTTTTCCGATGCAGCTATTAGTTTAGGTTTTATTAAGTGTTAAAGTTGAAGAAGTGAAATTTCTTCCGCGAGTGAGCAAAACACATTCAAAATTTCAGTCTTTAGTCGTGAGTTTTTTTTTAAGAGTACCTCTCAACGTAAATTTTTGCAGCTCGTCGAGTTTTTTTTGAAATTTAAATGTGGTTCTTGATAATATTTTTTTGAAATTCGGGAAAAATCGGGACATTTTTGTTACTTTTTTTTAAAACTGCCATATCTATATCTAATTACTATTAGTTTTTAATTTTTAAAATATAGCAGTATACCTCAGAATATACTCTTTCTTACGGTACTATTATTTTTGAAATCGGTTAATAATTAAATTGGATGCGATCAAAAGTT
The DNA here is from genome assembly GCA_947359465.1 of Metellina segmentata. Taxonomy (NCBI): domain Eukaryota; kingdom Metazoa; phylum Arthropoda; class Arachnida; order Araneae; family Tetragnathidae; genus Metellina; species Metellina segmentata. The sequence continues at coordinate 56,588,460 of OX375878.1, read as the reverse complement.
CGTCATACAAAATTCGGAATCTTTGGATATTTTCGCTACTTATTGTTAAAACCGTTTTGTCTACGGCAAAAGCCATTATTTTTTAAATTTGAAAACATCACTGAATACATTACATTACACTCTTTCTTATGGTACAATTATTTTTCAAATTGGTTAATAAATAAAATCGATGCAAATAAAAGTGGGTCATACAATTTTCGGAACTTTCAGATCGTAACTTCCGATACAAAACTAAAATGGTCATATCTGTATAGTATTACTGTTAATTTTTAATTTTAAAAATATTGCAGTATACCTCAGAATATACTCTTTCTTACGGTACAATTATTTTTAAAATTGGTTCATAAATAAATTCGATGCAATCAAAAGTTGGTGACACAAATTTCGTATTTTTCAGTTCGCATAGCTGCTTCCGAAAGCAGTAGTGGGTTACACTTTTGACTATCGGGTTTGCCAGATATCAAATTTATCGTAGCAACAATTGCCATAAAAACGATTTCTTTTTATTTGGCGAGGAAAAAGGCTCGCTTTTTTCCCTCTGTTTTCAAGACAGTTTACCGACAAAGTACAGATCGTAAAGTTTGGATATTAACAATGTTTAGTTAAAATTGTACAGGGAACAAGATGCAGAAGATTTTTTACTGATGCGGCTATTAGTTTAGGGTGCATTAAGTGTTAAAGCAAAAAAAAGTTAAATCACTTGCGAAAGAAGTATTGGTTTGAGAAAGCAAACCAAACGGATTGCGTAGCAATCCCCGGGGTCGGCGAGCGTAAGCGAGACGCAGCGAAGCCCTCGCTGTGACGTCATGAACCGGAAAGTGAAATCAGCATAATACGAATTATTCAGATAGTTTCACTCTGTGAAAGTAATGTTGGTTTGCGAAGCAAACCAAATGGTATCTGTGACAGGAGTGTTGGTTTGCGAAGCAAACCAAATGGGATTGCGCAGCAATCCCCGGGGGTTGGCGAGCGTAAGCGAGCAGGGGGCGGAGCCCCCTAGTTTTTTAAACTTTCACAAAATGTTGTAAGCTTAAACACATATTAAAACACATTTGTGAACCAGCAGAGAAACTAAGTTTTGAATGTTGGGTAAGAATACCCTGAAACTTATCAATTACACTAAATGCAGTGGGCATGTTGAAAAAGAAAAAGATTTACAAAAGAAAAAAAAAAGCAAGAAATAATAAAATCTGATAACGTCAGAATTCTTTCATAAAAAAATAATGAAAATGAAAATGCTCAAAAAAACAAAACTTTAATCCTTTCATGAAAACTATTATAATAAAATAAAAATTCCACAGCTGTCAAAATACAAATAAATGGACCTATGGTATCACAGAAAACGATTTAAAAGGCCAATGCAATCAAAGGATATTTTAAAAACAAAATAACCAATGGGAGGAAAGAAAAAGTTTCAAACGAATCAATGAAATCAAACGACTTTAATGGATTTTGGAAGAACTTTCTAGAATATTCAAAATGAAAATTGAAAGTTTCCGTTTGCCAAGGTTGCCATGAAAACCACAACAACCGTAACGAAAGATGGGTTGCCTTAATTTATCGTAACTCGCTACTAGAAGTACACCAAAAGAAACGGCAAGCCGTTGCCATCACTCATAAACATAGAGTGTAGCTGTACACTGAAATTTTCTGCAAATTTAAAATCCGTTGAAATTTTTAATCTATCTTTAGCAATTCTTATTTTACGAGAAAAAAAAACAGTCCCAGTCAATATGTTTTTTATTTCTTGCTCTCATTCACTGAAAAGTGGACAGGAAATGTAATCTGTTTCTTTTTTTTTAACGCAAATGGCAGAATATGCAATCTGTTTTGTTTTTTTTGGAAAGAGAAAGTTTACGTGACGTCACAATCTCTTGCAAAAATATAAAAGAAAGTCACGTGGGTAGAAAAAGTTCATTTTAGGGGGTTTCTTCCTTCGTCTGGACAAAATGCGTTTGAAAAACCAGGTAGAGAATAAAACAATTAAATTCATTTTAAAATCTTATAGATTGAATTTTTAAATTTTGCCGCAACCCAAAAATTGCTAAAAATTCGGACTACCTGTGTGCCAAATCTCATTGCTGTAAGTTCCATAGATCGTCAGGATTTTGCTGCCAGACAGACAAACAAACACTTTATTTTACAACAGTAGAGATATGTAACAGTAGAGATATGTATACACATAAATGGCCATATATTAACTGCTGACATTTGTAAAAATCCAATTTTTTTTTTATCTCAATTTTGTGTGACATTATTTGTGTATAATTTTAAGAAAATAGACTTTAATATTAAATTTTTTACACACTTCTGTTCTTATAAGATTAACTATAATCTGTATGAGAATCCCACTTGGTCGAAAGTCATGTATTAAATTGTATAATACGGTTTCTACAATGATTTATGGAAATCCTTATAAAGTCCTTATTTTGTCCTTAGAAAGTCCTTATTTTGTCCTTAGAAAATCCTTACTTTTAGTTAGAAATTGCTTATTTTTAGTTAGAAAAAAAAGTGGAACCCTGTATTTAATACTGTTATTGATATCCTAATTTGCAGAAATATATTTGAATACTACTGTTAGTTTTGTATCAATGTTCAACTATATTGATCTATAACTCCATTTGATTTTTTGTTTTACTTGCAATTGGTATCCTGGTGACCTTTTAAAGTATCTCAAGTGCATGAATATATTTAACATTTATGTGTAATTGATGAAATTGTATTTTTTCTTTTCTAGGATATCTCACTTTGCTAAAATATTTGCAACCAAATTAGGTGCAAGGGAAGAATTACTTAAAAAAACTCTATGGGGAGATTTCTATCTCAATTCAAAGTCAAAACAAATTTTAAAAGGAGCTCAAGTATGTTGCAATTTTTACAATTATTATACTAATTTTACTGTTACATTGATTATTAAATTAGTATACAATTTAATATACTAATTATGTTTATCTTTTAATTGTTTCTCAAATGCTCGCACATTACTTTCTGTCTTGATGTTTTACTTGAAAGTATTATATTAAAATATCCATTTTACTACTTTACAAGTAAAGTTTGATTAGAATGTAAACATTTACATATTATGTATAAGCAATCAAATTTGCATTAGTATTTTATTTGCTTGATAATTTATTACACAAGTAATAATATTTGCATGCATGAAATATATTGATAAAACTAAAATAATGCTCAATTTACCATATCTAACAATACATTCTTTTCAGAAAATCCTTTAACAAATATTAAGTACTTTTTTTTCTCTTCATTAAACAAACTTGTAAGTTTTTCATATGTGATCTATAAGTGGATAGATGAACCTATCTTATATAGCATGAAAAATGAACATTCTTTTTATTTAGGTGTGAATTAAAAGAATGTATTTTGTTGTTACATTAGTTTGTAAAATAATTTTGACTTTGCAATTTTATTATTTTAATAAAAAAAATTTAACCACTATAAACAACAAATATAACCTAACCAAATAAACAACAATATTTAACCAACTTAAAAATTAAAATATTCAGTGAACCTATATGATACTGCATTGATCAAACAATTAGCTCAATAAAAAGTATGTTTCTATTTCAGGCTAAAGCTAAGAGGCCTTTATTTGTACAATTTATTTTAGAGAATATTTGGTCCATCTATGATGCTGTTCTTGTACAAAGGTTAGTGTTTTATTTCATGTTAAATGTACTTAGACTTATTAAAAGTTCCTAATCAACTGTCATTATACACAGCAATCTATTTTCATTATTCTATTACTTTCTATGCTTTGTAATTATTTGCAACACCCACAGAATAGTCCTTAAATTTAATTTGTTTTCAATAATTCACAAAATATTTTTTTAAATAAATTTCTGTCATATATCCATTGCAATTATAGATTTGTTTTTAGCATTAAATAACTGTCTCCTTTTATTTATATTAAAGTTTTCTTGTCTAGTAAGTAAATCAATAACTATAAAAGTCAGTTCCATTAAAAATCATGCTCAAAATTTAATGACACTTGCAATATAATTCATATTTATCAGACAAAAAATATACCATCAGCACCACATGCCAAAGTTGAAAAATGAAAATCATTGTTTAAGAAGCAACACATTTGATTTTTTCGGCCCTATAAGGAAAATAGCATTGTGATAAAAGTTTGGATATTAATTTTTAGGTGTTTAAGCTGTGAATTAGGACTCATGCCCTTTGCATAGTATAAAGCATCAAACAATACTTAATGTAATGTATTTAGATGAAACCATCTGAAATTGCAATGTTATGGTGCTGATTTGATGGTGCTGATATGATTGATATGTTATGGTGCTGATGAAATTGTGACTTCTGACTTTAACTCACCTTTCATGTATGTCTGTATAAAAACTCTTATTTCAGCTTTAATTTTATTTATATTTTGTTCTTATTTTACCATTAGAGACAAGTGCATTGTTGAAAAAATGGTAAAATCCTTGAATTTGAATATATCTGCTAGGGAAACAAATCATAAAGATCCCAAAGTTTGTCTTCTTGCCATATTTGGCCAATGGCTTCCTTTGTCAAATGCTGTTTTAGGTTTGTTGCTTATGTTATCTACTTTCAAATATACCATGCAAAACTTACTTTTAGTGTATATGTTTAAACTTGTTATATTATACTCTAACTGAGTGTGTTTGTATGAAATAGTACCTATATATTTCTTGAATGAATTAGTCATGAAATTCATGACAATTTTCTTTTTAGTTTACTTTTTGCTTCATGCATACATGCATCAAATCAGCTAACTTAAATTTGGCTCATATATAAATAACATAATTTTATTTTATTTAAAAAAAATCATAAAATCTGATTTTTTTTAATCATATTATTTTAAACCCTTGGGTCCTGAATCCCTGTTGTCTCCTAAACTGGAGAGGTAAATATTTTTAATGAAAAACTAAATTTGTTGAAATAAATAAATACACCAAGTGTGCCTGACCCTTTGGAACCAATTAAAAATTTTATGAGAAGTCTCAGGATTCCCAAACATAAGGGAATAAATATGGAAAGAATATGAATAAAAAATATGCAGAGTAGTTCGATTTGTTTTAGGTTGTTTATCAGAAGGGTTTCAAAATTCTATGGACCTGAAACTGGTTCTAATTCTTTTATGGTTAGGGCCCAACCCTTCCTCTAACTTGAGATATTACAAATATGCAAATAATATTGGTAATGATGTATGAAACTAAATTAAGAGTTCCAAAACAATTTATGCATGAATTAAATAATTACTCCAAGTTGGAATCCAGTGTATCCCAATCAATTCAATTATTTTTAGTGTCCTCAAAGTTCCAAGTAGCATCATGATTATAAAGTCACTTGAATTTAATTATGATTAAAATCAAACTGATTTTAATCGTTAACCCTGATCAGAGGTGTGCGAAATTTTAACAAAAGTTCTTGTATATTTATGTTTTTGTAGGTCTATTTTACTTGTCTATTGGTTTATTTCACTTAATTGGTGCGAAAGTTTTCATAAAGCATGTACCTCATAATTTCACTATTTCTCATACCTAAATTTATCACAAGTTGCCTGAATCATTTGCTTTGTTTTACTAAATTCTAATGGGTTTTTTTCTGTTTTCCTTTATCAATAGAAATGGTTTGCAATTTTGTTCCAAGTCCTTTGGAGCTGAGTGAAGAAAAAGTGCAAGGCCTAATGTGCTCGAGTGCGCTAAAGTTTGATGTTTTACCTCAAGAAACTCGGCAACTGAAATCAGGTATAAATGTAGATATTGAGTGTTATTTAAATCAATTTCTTGCAAGATTTCTGTATTGAGATTATGAGACAAATATTTCTTAGCAACCTGCTTTTGATAAATTATTTTATTAAATAATATTTAATTACCAGCAAAATTAATGTTAAAAGTTATCAAATATTAATTTTTCCAAACTTTGTTAGATTTCCTGAAATGTTCTTCTGCTGAAGAAGCTCCTGCTATTATATGTATTTCTAAAATGTTTCCTACTGATAAGAAAATGCTACCTGAGAATCGGCAAAGGTAAATGCCTTTTTATATATAAACTGTGTCATTGTTTTGAATTTAAGTGTATAAAAGGCCTTTATTGCTGTTTTTATGCTTGCCTTTCTTTATGGACTGAAAACTAAAATATCACATTTAAAATGTTCTAAATTTTTATCTATTTGTATTATGTCTCATTAATAGCATACTGTCAACTGGTATGGGATATTTGTTATTTGTATGAATTCTTAAATGTGACAAATTTTTCTAAAGCTATGTAATAGAAAAAGAAATTTGTTTTTAGATTAAAAACCATTCTGGATTATTTTGTTGTTTAATCAGTAACAGAAATGGTAATCTGGTTGCTGTTTATTCTATCCAAAATGACATAATCTAAACTATTTTAGATACATGTTTGCATTCCTGCCCATTAATATTATAACACAAGCTGTGGAAATGACTAATAGAAGATGTTTGTGAACATAGCAAATCAGTCCATTTTGCTCTTTTTAACACACAAGAGAGTTTTCACCTGTCATGTTCTCTTTGTATGTGCTTTAGCATGTTTGATTTTGTGTTTGTAGTCACAATCAACATTCTGATTGTAAAATTTTAATGTTTCAAAATAGTTCCATTTTTTAAAAAATTAACTATTTTGCTATCTCTTTTTCTCCTCCGTCTCCCATTATTTCAGACAATTTAAGTGTTATTTTGTCATGAATATTTAATGCTTCATTTTCTATTTAAAATAGTTAGTAGTGGTAACTTTCAAATGTTCACAAACTAAAAAAAATATTTGTGAATTAAGTGAACCACACAAAGATCCTTCTGATTTAAATGTTCACAAATATATTAATAATGCATGGCCAGCACAATGTTGCCCATGACAGTTCTTTTCGTGGGGTCAGGTGTGACCACTGTTTGCTAACCCCCAGTGATTGCTACAAATTCGTAGCCTATTGGATAACAGCCATAACGGAGTTGCCCGTGGTGTTGGTTTGCTTCGAAAACCAAGCATGAATTTGGCATGACGTCATTTTCTCTTGCGAAATCATAAATATTTAACTGAAAAATTATTTATTAAAAGAAAATCAAACATATAAGGTATCTATCTGCTGTCAAATTTTTTGCAGATTTCAAATTCGTTGAAATTTTTAATCCATCTTTAACGATCCCGATTTTACAAAAAGAACTAAATAATGCCAGTCAAAATGTTTTCTTTGCTTTCTTTTGCTGAAATCGTAAGAGGGCAGGAAATGTAATCTGTTTATTTTTGGAACACGAATGTTGGAGTGACGTCACATTCTCTTGCAAAAAAATATAAAAGATATTCAATTAAAAAATTTTATTTATTTAAAAAAAATCATATTTTTAGGTATTGACCTGATGTGAAATTTTCCGCAGCTTTCAAATTCATTGAGATTTTTACTCTATCTTTAACGGTCTAGGAGATAGAAAAACTGAAGTTAAATAGTTTTTTTTTTTTGGTAGTTTCTGTGTAATTTTACTTACAATAATATTTAATTGACTGTGTTTACTTGTTGAATGTTTATCAGTTTCAAATTACAAGACAAAGCATATATTGTGCAGTTTTTCAAAAGTGAATGATTTTCTGTGTGGTGTGCCAAAAAAGTATTGTACATTGAAAAACTACTGAAACCACACAAGTAAAATTAAAATGAAATATATCAGTTTGTTTAAAATTTTGCACAGGGTTTGTCTGAAACTCTACAGCGAGAAAAGTTTTTAATGGAAAAGTGAAAAAATAGATGTGATTAGATTAATTCATCCCAAAAGGCTCTTTCATTAAAACCAAAATAAGGACTCAAATATATAACAAGCAATTTACTTAAAATGTCTTGACAGCTTTGGAACAAACCATTTTTCATTTAAGTAATGGAAAATGTCCTAACTAAACCTTCAATCAGCTTAATTTTGATGAAACATGTTTATATTTGCTGGGATGACTTTCAAATCTTGCCATTTTATGGCAAGATTGGAAAAAATTTAATTGATTGGCATAAAATGCCAAATTTATCAAATTTCTAGCACTACCATGAAGTATTGCAATATTTAATGTGTTAAAGTATTGTTAAATTATTTCAGGCCTTTAACTGCTGAAGAAATTTCTGAAAGAAGAGATAAGGCGAGGGAGAGGCACCTGCAACGTACTACTGAGGTGACACAAGTAGATGAGCAAAAATCCAACGAGAATTCTGCAGGTCATACATGTTAATTGAAAAAAAGCATCCTACTTGCCAAATTTATAGTTCACTTTTAAATTTAATAGTATATGGCTTACAATTATAAAATATTGATATTGGTTCTGATCTTTCATTGATATTTAGAAATTAAATAACTCATTACAAATTTACCAAATTAAATTTAAACTCGCCAATTACCAGAGTAAAACTGCCCATAAAAGTATTTAATAACTAGGTTTTACTCTTTGAATTTCATTGTAAGATTTAATATTTTTGTAGATTTCTCTCTTATACTGTTAACCCTTTAAAAAAAAGTATATGATTTTATTTGAATAGTTTTTATGTTGAATTTGTTTTTACAACTGTTCTGGTTCAAAATTCTTACATTCATCTGTACTGGATTTGTTCTGTAAGTATTGCATACCTGGGTCATTCCATGCAAAATGAGCAAATTGGATGTGGCTGACATTTCACCCATTTTAATGAAAATCAGTTTTTAAATAGGTCATATTTAGTAATGATCAACTACAAAATATTAGGTTTCGGAAAGCTGAATTTCATTAATTATTGACAGTTAAAGTTCAAGCTCACACTAATTTAGATTTTCTAGCTCAAAAAAATGTCCTGTTTGCGACCTTATATTTAAAAAAGTTATTGATACTAAATAAAAAAAATTATGTCATTACATTCTTCGGAAAAAGGTATCTTTGAAAATGTCAGAATATAATTTTCTAGCCGTTATTGTTAAATCTGAGGAATCGACAAAAATAGGAATTTTTCCAATTTGTTAGAAATTTCGAATTGTATTGGTACTCTATAAATGGAAAGACAGTATTAAAAAGTTTTCTTATTGCTTTTCCTTACAAATAGAGTGATATAATTTGGTGATTGCATTTCTGCTCCTTTATGGAGAGGGGGTAAAAATATTTTAAAATAAAATTTTGTTAAAAATACGATTTTTCAATTTTAAAAAAATGCATATTTTATTAAGAGAAAGCTCAGAAAACATCAAAATTTGTCAACCTAAAAGAGCAAGATGTCTATTAAATGTCCTGACATTTTAATAATTGTAACTTGATTATATTTGTCTCAAGAACATTTTTAACGAGGTGTAAGTTTGTTGTATATGTTTAGATTATGAGAAAGATCGTCAAACACGCAACATCAAGCGTTTTCATAACTACTCTTCAAAGCTCCAGATATGCCTGAAACTTCCAAAAATATTTAATTTTGAGCCAAATAATTTGGATATAGTTGTTTATGCATAAATAACTAGCAAATTTCATGAAAATTTGTCACCCTACGGCCACAATGTTTTCTGATTTTTGCTAATCTCACATGGAATGACCCACTTACCAACTCTTTCTGCTTTTCTGTGCCTTCTGGCCAACAGTTTTTTACTGTCTTGATGCAAAATAAATATCCAATTTTTCAAGTGGCACCAAATTTAGCATTTGGTGCTATGCGATGACAATCTATAAAGGAGCGATATTGTAATCAGGTTGGCAAATTGCCAGAAAAGTATGCTTTGGGCAAGTTAACTTTGTGAAATACAGAGGTCATTTTATTTTCCTTTGCCATGTGTAGATATTACTTTGAATCTATTATTCTAGCATTAACAGATCTATAACTTCAGATTTTTTTGGAATTTTTGCCAATATGAGTGAAAAAATCTGTAACACTTTTACTAGTGTTTTGCTTTGCATTTTTTCAGTTATTAATGTATCTCTTCCATTGTACCTTCATTTTGTTGTATTCGTTTTGAACTACAGCATTGGTTTAGATGGCACTAAAAATCTTTTGGATTTTTTTTTCTTGGAGGTTGGTAGGTATGGCATTGGTTGTGACTATCTTGAATTGCAAGACTTATTCTATTCTGTTGTGAATCTTTTCATAGCAGTTTATAGATAAAATGTTTTTCTCTTCAAAAAGATCATCAAACACAAGAAGTATATTCAACTTCTATTTTAAGCTTCAAAATCTAAAGCTTTATTTTCAAGTGTTGCCACTTAGCTGCGCTTCGTTATTTGTAAAACTTGTTTGAACAGATAACTCTTCCATTTGTTCAAAACTTGATATTTTCACTGCTTTGAATACATCTGTATTTTGAGTTTTAATTTTCTTGTGTGCAGAATAATAATATTTTCTGCAATATTTAAAATTAGAGTTCTTTTAACTGTTTTTATTTTTGTTATTAGAATTGGAAGAAAATGTTCCTGAGGATAATATTGACAGAGATACTGCTTTTATTGCATTTGCTCGAGTCTATAGTGGCTCTGTTCGTAAAGGACAACAGCTTTATGTTTTAGGGCCTAAACATGATCCTGCTAAGGCATTGAAAATGGTAATTTACATATAATTGTCTTTCTAATACAAGTTACAGAAAATAAATTAAAAGTATGTAAGTAGTGAATAATGTGTTTTGTCAACAATGTAAACCTAAATATTTCTACATTTAATATGTGGAAACACTTTTTTATGTTATTGTTACATTGGTATAGTCATTATTATGTCTTAAACATTGTTACAGTTAAAACATATTTTTTTATCTACATTGTAGATTTTTACTAATTCTGTTAGCTAATATTTAAACTGTCATTAAAGATTTATAGCATAAAGTATGTTGAACTAAATCAATTGTAACAGAATAATTCATAGATTCGGTATGAAGCCAGGTATGTTGCTCTCAAGAACACAAAAATAGTGGTTTATCCTAAGCATGAAAAAATAAATAACTGCATTCAGATGTTTTTCAATTGAACTCTGCTTAAGATAGATTTAGTTTACTTATTTGATGAAGTTGGATAATTTGGATTAATACAATTTGTCTATTTTTTTAAAATCTTAGTCTCTTTAAGCTTCATCATTACTGCAACCATGTTTATTGCTCTGTTTAAAGATACTATATTGAATACTTAATTTATGTTTGTTAAAGATTTGATTTATTTTCGGTGAAAAGTGACTGTAAGGAGTTATGGAGGGGGGGGGAAATGTTTTTTTGTAGTTATTTCATAAGATTCTGGAAGTTTTCTTTGTACTGTGCACACACACACAAAATTATAAGAATATTTATAGTTAAAAGAAACAATGGCCTGTACAAATGTTTATACGTTTTATTTCTTTTTTAGAATGCTCCCATGTCTGATAAAATTACTGTCCATGACCTCCATCCAGAGCAGCATATAACTTTGGCTACAATTAAAAATCTATATCTTTTAATGGGTAAAGAACTAATAGAATTGGAAGAATCATCAGCTGGAAATGTTATTGGTAATGTACCCACTGGTATACAGGGAATGATTTCAATTCATCTATTTGGAATACAAACTTGAGAAATTACAAAATTCATGTAAAATTCTAAAGCTCTCATACTTTCCTCGACTTTGCTTGTTTTGGAAATATTTTTTGTAATGATGGAGTCCTGTATACCTATTTGCTAACTCATATTGTGAATTAGTTTTGTTGAAATTCTAAATTTTTAATTTTTTTTTTAATCGTAATAATACTATGAAACATGGTCATAGATTTGTTGTCATAGTAGATTCAGACATTCTCTTAAAACTCATCAAAAAGAAAAAGACTGAAATCGTTGTGATATGCTTCAAGTATTGGTCTCAGAAGCTGATTCAGCATAAGCAGTTTGAAGCGATGCAAAGTGAAGTTGAAGTGTTTGGTCACTGAGGTGCTCACTGGCAGAAAAGCATGGTTCTCAATTTTCTTGCAATCCAATAAACTATTTTCTCTGCACCAATATACAGCTTTTGCTTAGTTTTCTTTGATTGCTCTTGTAACATTGCCCCCTGGTTCATAGACATTGATAAATGGACTAAAAATTGTGCTGTCACAAGTGCACAAAACAATCCGTCCCGGGACTAGATCAGAAAGAAGCTTGTTTTTGTCTTATAGTTAGTAAAATTTTGAAGTTTATGTGATTATTCTGATTGATTCTATACACATAATTGGACAACATATAATACGCAACATTGAACCATTTTCTTTTGTTTCATCTAAATTCTTTCATTCGATGAAAGTCTCTTCTTAAGATCAATGTGCGACCACATAAAAAGTAAAATATACTCTTCTGCTTCTTATCACTGCTAAAAATTTTTGTATTTTGATACTAATTTAAAGAGAATTGAACCCAAAGTTCTGAATGTTTTCCATTTTCAATAAATGTATCAACATTTCGTTTATCAAATCCAAAGAAAAAAATGTTGATAACCCTTTAATTTGCACTTATTTCTTAAGTGGAACTTCAAAAGAGAAATGTTAGAATTAAGTAATATGGTAATTCCATGTGTCTTCTATCTAAATCCGTTTTTGTAAGAAACAATGAGAATTAAAGTAAAATTTAATTATCATCCTGCACTATAATTCACTATAGCCATCTCAATTAAAATTCTGGCATTGGAAAGTTATATACATTCCTAATATATTTTATATTTTGTTAACAATTTTAAAAACTGCAACTTATTTTCTATTTTTTTTTTTTCTTATTGTATTGTTTATCACAAAATGCAGTTATAATTATGTTTATAATATAGAGACAATGCTTTTAAAAATACACACATTTTATTTACAGGTATTGGTGGCTTACAAGATCATGTGCTGAAGTCAGCTACTTTATCTAGTACAATTGCTTGTCCTAGTTTTATAGATCTGCACTCATCCACTGTACCTATAGTGAGAGTTGCTTTGGAACCATCTCATCCAAGTATGACTCTAGTTATAAATGTTTTTCTCTATACTAAGAATCACTTTTATTTGCCAGTTTAATGAGTGACAGCCGCAAATACAAAATATTTATAAATTAATCATTTTAGTTTTAGTCAGAAAAGAGTAGCTTTATTTTTATATTTTAATTTTTATATCTTGTGGCATGTCCTGATTTCATAAGTTTCCCTTGATTTAAAGTATTTGCTATTTGAACAACTGAAATAAAGTTTAAATCTTGAACGTAAGTTATTTATTTAGTTTATAACATGGTAAAAATAACTATAAGTAACGATTATTTACTACTTTTCTGAGTCAGTTACTCAAAGCTATTCATTTTTATGCCAGGTTGTATCTTTAAATTTATTTATGCACACATTCTATACTTTGCTGAACAATCCTTTTGTGCTATGAATAGAGTCTGGTATGACTATTGTATTTATCCTGTATTATCATTTCATGCAGGAAGGTATATTTTTCAGTTAATTATTGCCGATTGACTACCACCATTTTAATGTTTGGATAATATTGAATTCAAACTTTACATTGCTTTATAGCATTTTTTAGAACGTTTTTATTTTATTATGTTTTTTTGGTTCAAAGTGAGCCATGAAAAGCACTTGTCTTGGTCTCATTGCTGTACACTATTATATCATGTGAAATTTGGTTTAAAGACATTTGGTATACCCACCTGTCTTACAAAACAGAGAAGATGCTCTTAAACATAAATGAATCTACACATTGTAGCATATTTTGAGACACTTGTTGCAACTCACTGACGTCAATATTTTTTACAGCAACCCAAATCTTTACCCATAGTTTTTCTGTTGTCTTGGGATTGTTGGTATACAATTTCCCTTTGGAATTTGCCCATGGGTCACGTGGCATAACTTCTGCATTTTTGAAGCTCACAATGTTTACAACTGCAATGCCCTTCTACATGGATTTTTGTCTCCAATTGCATTTATTTTATTACATGATAAATATTACATAGCCCTTGCCCATGGTGTAAGGTATTAATCTGGTGTCAAATTTTCCACAGATTTCAAGATATTTGAAGATATATTCAATTTAAAAATTATTTATTGAAAGAAAATCATATTTTTAGGTATTGATCTTAAGTGAAATTTTCCGCAGATTTCAAATCCGTTGAAATTTTTACTCTTTCTTTAATGGTCTAGGAGATAGAATAAAGAACTACATAACTAAAGTTAAAACTTTTTTTCATCCTCTGTGGCTCAAAATGAAAACGGGAAAAATAAATTTAGAAGCTGTCATATCTTTATGTGGTTGCCATTCCAAAAAAAAAAATTAATAATTAAATTAATTTTAAAATGTTCTAGATTGAATTTTAAAATTCGCCAAGGCCCAAAAATTGCAAAAAATTTGGACTACCGGTGTGCCAAATCTCATAGCGGTAAGTGAAATAGAATCGTCAGGATTTTGCGGACGCAAATAAAACAGACAGACAAACACTTGATTTTATAATATTAGAGATTCTGACTATGATAAATATTACATATTCATCATAAGTGTTACTTAATAATATTTAGTAGAAAAATTTGTTTACATGGAGTTTGTTACTTACATGTAAACTCAGTTTGGATGATATGGGCTGGGGTTTGAGAAATTAAACTTTCTGCATGGAACCACTATTAAATTCTTGAAAAATATTCTCAATGTTGCTTTTGTTATCATTTGTGAAAAAATTGTACTTCCACACATAATTATTTAAGCTTTAAAGATCATTTATTATGTTTGGAAAAACCAAAGCACATATTTCTTCAGTATAACTTGTTTTGTACAGATGTGATATCTATAAATGTTATAATTGTTAAATAGTTATTAAATGAAATGTGCTTTCACTTGCATCTTGATCAAGTTCTCTTACAAATATCACAAATCTATTAGTCTACAATTAAATTTGTGGTCCTCCAATTTGTTAAACTATTGGCTGTATTGGTAATTTGCTTGTGCTATGGGGACCAGATTGATAAAATGACAAGTTTTATTTTCTAGTTTTGTCTAATTTACACTCCTGTAGCAAAAAATTACTATAGAGCTACCAACCAATCCCATCTTTGCTTTTGTAACCACTAAGTAATATTCTTTGTGAAATTAGTATTTAAAAGTATTTAATAAAGAGTAACTTACTTGAAATAGTTTATTGTATGCATTGGGGATATGTTTACATGTTAGTAAAGGCTTTTTTAAAGCGTAAACTCGGAAAAATTTTGCTAACCTATTTTATTTTAAAAGTATATTTGTATGCTGTGATCTACATTTTATAATACATAAAAAATTTTATTTTCAGAGGAAATGCCTGCTCTTGTTCGAGGTATGCGTCTTTTAAATCAAGCTGATCCGTGTGTGCAGGTATTTGTGCAAGAAACTGGAGAACATGTTCTTGTTTCATCAGGAGAAGTACATTTGCAACGCTGTGTTGACGATCTGAAGGAAAGGTAATGTACAAATTATGTAAATTCATTTAATCAGTATTCTTTTCTAAAAGTATAAAACAAATTGTGATAAGACTGTATGTAATGTAATTATATAAAAGGTTTTGTGACATCAATTTGGTTAAATGCACTGATGTGCAGAATCAAATACTTGGTATTGAATAATTTCAGTATTGAATACATATTCAAATACATAGTTAGAGCACCAGAATTGTAGTATACTGGTCATAGGTTGGAATCCACCCCAAGAGGAATTTTGTAGATTGTTTTTGTATGCAAATAATAATATTTTTGACAAGACAAACAAATTTATTCCATTTTTCTTAAATATTTTGATCAAGCTGTGCTTTAAAAAATGAATTCATTTAATTTATTTTTCACTAAATTCAAATTTTAAATGTTTTTAAGTATGTAAACTACTATTATTAATCTAGTTGAACTGCAAGCAAAAAATTATAGTGATGCGATTTCTTGAAATCGGAACATTGTGGATGAAAGTTATCATAGGGGAAAACATTCTTACTCCTCACAGCTTTATTTTAAACTTTTCCGGAAATTATTGCTATAATTGAATACCGATTATGTGCTTCCATTTATCATTGCAGAAAATTCAAAAGTGAGAGAAATATTTAAAAAAATATTATTTAAAATAATTGTCATATGCAAAATTCCAAAACTTTTCACTTGGGAGAAATAAAAAAATGCAGGCGATAATCATAAAAGATAACTTCAACTCAAAAATGAAACAAAGTTTAGAATTTTAACACATGGTGATATATTGATGTCTTTTTTGGTGTCAATTCGTGTAATATGTAGATTTTGAACAAAAATTTTCATGTATAAAAAATCTATTCATATTTTTTTTCAAAATCTAGCGATAAGATATGTTCAAAGGAAACAATTTGTTAGTTTGAGATCCGCCAACTTTTATTATTCTCAAGTGTAAAGGGAATCAGTATGGCAACATTCTTTAGTTGTTGATGTTTATAAATATTCCAGTTTTTAGTCCATAGAACTCTCACACATACTATAAGTAAATAGTAAATTTCAACAGGAAGAAAACACTTTAAAAAAATTTTATGGGTAGAAACATTTTACCTAGAAGTTGCCAACTCGTCGAATTTAAGGGGAGTCATAGTTGCATTAAAAATGAGTTTTGCAAAAAAATGCACACATATTTCAACTGCGATGAACATGTAAAAAGGTTCCCTTGTAAGTACAGGAATGGTTTCGTAAATATTTAGAAAATAAATTACATTAAATAATCAAATCTGGTCCCTGAAAATTCACATTTTATTTTTCCAAGAATTATTTGTAGCATAAAAATATGATAAGAGTTAGAGTCAAAACAGAAAAAATATTCATTATCATTTTACTATCGTAATAAAGATTTTGTTATATTTTAAAAGAATTTTAGGTATTATGTCAGATATGTTAACACTTGAACGTCCGTCAGTGTCGATTCGACAACGGAGCCTGTTTATTTTGTTCTCCTTTCCGCATTTGTGAACTGAATTTGAAAATTTTTGGTGACTTTTAATCATTTTCCTAGATGAATACAGTGTAAAAATTTCATTCGTCTACAATCATTTATGAAAATTTTACAGCTAAATTTACCTAGAACGTCCGCTGGTGTCGTTTCGACACCAAGTGAATTTATCATTCTAAATAACTTCCGTTCAACTTAATACAAGATCATTGAGTAGAAAACATTAGCTAACCAAACAAATTCTTATAGCACATCTGTTTGACTTTGAATAAAATGTTTATTTGTTCATTGCGAAAAAGAATAAATTACACTAGTATGATTGGGTGTAAGTGTTTCATCCTTTACATTTGTTTATATGCTTATAAAATAAAGAGATTCGATTTTCGAATCTTGTGTACATGTAGTGCAGACAACAAAATGATAGCTCGTTGGAAAGGTCAAAATCCTGAATAAATTGTTAGTAATTTGTTGTGAGAACTTGCTGAAAATGAATTGGATGGTGGTGAGCTCTCTTGTTCGAATTTCTAATCCGATGCCCCCAATTTACATGGAAGTGAGTGCGAAGAATCTGAAGAAAGTGCAGATGAAACTGATAGTATCCTAACTAATCCGGATATATATGCCGCTAGGGGCGACACAGAATGGATACCGCATAATGGCAATATCACAGTCAGATTTCCTACAAGATTTGTTTTACGTCAAAAGTAGTTGTCCAACTGACTGCGAAAAAAAACGTCAATGAATACTTCCTTTGTTCAAGGTTACTTTTCATCGGCAGTTACATATTCGAACACATAATAAAATGCACAAATGTTGAAGCTAGATGAATTTTGAGCGATATCAGTTGGTCTGTATCATTGATGAACAATATGCCTTTCATGCGATATTGTATGCTCGTAGAGTAAGTGGTGTCAAGTGCATTGAACTGCATTCCCTAAGGCTTGTCTCTTGGAGCCAAAACTTCTGTAAAGAAACAATGGGTCAAAATTTATGTAGCGAAATCCTTTTATTTTTAAGATTAGATTTAAAATCCACACGTTCTCAGAGAATTCGAGCCAACAATTTGGCCGTGATTTCGGAAGTTTGGGATAGATTTATCCCAAACTTCCAAAACTTATTTTTTATATGTATATATATATATATATATATATATTGTTTTTTGGTATATTAGGGTCATATTCTATGTAAATTTCATGAAATAATCATAAAAGTTAACTCAACTAAATATTAGTCTTGGTAATATTTAGTTATTGCAATTATTTTATGCGATTTATTTACCGGTGTTGAAATGACACTAGTGTTAAAGAAAATAAGTCATGTTAATAATAAAATAACATTATTTTTCTTGAAGAAAAATAAAAGTATTTCAAGCATAATATCTTTGCAGATATATTTTAAATGTCAGAGCTTAAAAAGATTGAAAATTAAATTAAATTAATATTTTTTTATAAAATTAAAAATATAGTTAAAATTTAAAAACTTTCAACTTGATTTTCAAATATGAAAGGCAAATCATTTGTGTAATTTACTGATTATTAAGCCTACCTGTTGAGGATATTACTTCCCGAAAATTTAAAATCCAATCTTTTAGTTGATGGAATATTTCGACTCTTCATTCATCACATGCATTTTCAAGGAATGTAAAATTGTAAATAGCTAAATTGAGACTAGAAACATAACACTAATGAGAACCATGGATACCCATGCAATGTGACACTGTTAGTTAATATGAATACACAGGGTGAATACTTTTGGCATCCAAATACCTAGGATGACTACTCTTGTATCCAAATACCTAGGATGAGTACTCTTGTATCCAAATACCTTGGATCGAAGTACTTTGGTATTTGAATACTTGTATCTGAATACTTTGGAAAAGAATTGTGTCCAACGAATCCTTTTAATTATTGAGTACCAAGTACTTTTGTATTTGAATACTCCCATATTTAGTTAAATAATGAAATTTTCTTTGTAAAATTGCTAAAAAATTATTTGTGTATTTATAAATTTCTGTTTATGATAGATTTTCAGATCCATAATAGTTTTAAAATACTAGAAAATATCTATTATGATTATTTGTCATTACTTTAAAAGTTTCATTTTGTGAAAGTCAATGAATTTCCTTCATGATTAAATAATGTATCATTAGCTTCATTAAAAAATATTTTTAAAACTTCAACTTACTTCAATGCATAAAATATTTTTGTGATCCGATGTGTTATTAATTTCTTATTTTGTAGATTTGCTAAGATTGACATAAATGTATCAGCACCAATAGTTCCATTTCGAGAGACAGTTATCCCATCTCCAAAAATAGATATGGTTAATGAAGTTATTGAGGAAAAGGCACAACCCAAAAAGTGTTTGAAAGTAAGAATATCTTAATGAATCTCATTTTGTAATTTATATTGTAATATATTAAAAAGTATAAAAACTTTCAAAATATTTTTTTACATATTCTTTCAAACCTTCTATCTTTCTACTTATTCTCTCTGAACAAACGAAATATTAATTTGAATTATTTAAATGCTCAGATAAACAACTACATTTTCACTTTTGGGTTAATTTTTTATATAATCAGTCAATTTATAATCCTTATTGAATTTATACTTTTATAACCTAAACAAATTCCATAGTTTCTTTAATACAAGGAAATGATTTACTTCTTAAAAACACCTATCAGAAACTACATAGACAAAAACTTGTTAGTTTTCTTTTGAAGCATCTGTTACAAAAATGTTCAATCTGATGATATTTTGAGGTGTGCATAAGTTTTAAAAGATTTAATCAAACAGTACAAATGCCTTCAATTGAATGTGAGATTCCTAGAACTCTTATAATTATACACCTTTCTTTCTGTTGTGATTTTCTAATTTTCTCATTAATTTTTTTTTAGCCAAGCCATCGTGTTAATTACTTCTTAAGAAATATTTTATGTTAATACCATATTCTATTTGTAAAATTTTCCCTTTTTTAAATGCATTTCTTATGGAGTATTTGTTTTTTAGGAAGAGGGTGAAGTATCAGATCATACAGCTGAAAGTAATGGATGGATTTGTCTTAGAACATCTAATAAACAATCGTATATTCGAATACAAGCTAGACCTCTTCCTCCTGAAGTCACAAAATTATTGGAAGAAAATGCAGTTTTACTAAAGTTACAAGATCAAGTGTTTAGCTCTCAACTCAGTGGAGAATCTAATGATTTCTTGGCACCAGAAACTATCAAATCATTAGCAGACCTTAGAAATAAATTAAATGAACTTTTTGTGGAAGCTGGTCTTGATTGGACAGATACTATTGATCATATATGGTCATTTGGTCCTCGAAGATGTGGCCCAAATATCCTGCTCAATCGAATTCCAAATTACAATCGACCTTCAGTATGGGAACGCAAACCTGCACAATTTAAATGTGATACTTCCCATTTTAGCTATGACAGTACTTTTATTAGTGGATTTCAACTAGCCACTTTATGTGGGCCTTTGTGTGATGAACCCATGATGGGCGTCTGTTTTATTGTTGAAGACTGGACTTTTGACCAAGATGCAGTCACAACTGCATCTGAGGACACTGAAAATGCAGTTTTATCTAGTACAGAATTGAATGATACTTCAACTGAACAAGCTTATCCAAACCTTAGTACTGGTAGTATTGATTCCAGTGGGCCAAGCAGTGCTAGTAGCACCCCTTTTGGACCTTTCACTGGCCAAATTATGTCTACTGTAAAGGAGGCTTGCAAAAGGGCATTTCAGGCGCAACCACAACGTTTGATGTGTGCAATGTACAGCTGCAATATCCAAGTAGCTACAGATATGTTGGGTAAGTGCAAAATAATTTTATTTTTGTGTTGGTAATGAACAAATTCTGTGGTATGGTGCTACCAAGACGACAGAAAAGTAGTCAGTCTTGGGTTAATCAAATTACGAAAATATGTGAATCCTTGTTAGAAGGCTGCTACATTCAAAAGCATGAATGGTGATTCATGAATTTGATGTCATGTTCAAAACTAAATGACTCGACTGCCAACTCCTGGGAGCCAAACTATGCATCTAATGTATAGCTTACAAATTTTAAATTGGACCTAGAATTTTTTCTGGTGGTAATATTTTCCCAGCTTGTTAGAAAAGCCTTAATCAAAACTAATGCGAAAAGATATGCATTCTGCAATAACATTCCTTTAACAAATGAAGTTGATAGTAAAATATGACTTTCAACTTTCATGTTATTATGAAATAGATAAAATATGTACTGAAATGTATCAATCAACACAGAAAGTTGGATATACTCTTTTTGAACTTTTTATTCATAAATATTACATATATTTGAAACATGAATGTAGACATATTGTTTTTAATACAATACTCTTTCGATCTCATTTTATCAGTAGTAAGCTTGTATAATAAATATTTAAATTAATTTACCCATTATACACTCAAAATCAGACATTTATTGGCACTTGATGATAGTTCACATTCATCTTTAGTCTGCAAGTTGTTTAAAATGAGATGTTTAATTTGAAATGATATTCTTCCTTTTCAAAAAAGAAAATAAATAAAAACCACTAAATGACTAAGATTCAAAATTATAAAATGAAAAAAGATCCTTAAGGAAGTAATGGGGTACTTCAATTTACCCAAGGCAATGAACAAAATTATTAAATGCACATATTTATCTACTTGTTATAAGCCCTCACTTAAAAGAGTATTAGTGATGAATATGGGACAGTACAAAAACTTTAGTCATAGGCATGCACTTCTGCTTACTAAAGCAGGAAAAGCTGCACTTACTGGCTTGATAAATAGATGGATTTGTCTGTCTAGAGCAATGGTTTTAACCATTTGTACACAGGTATCATTTTATAGGGACCAATGAAATCTGTAGAATAAATTGATTGAGAAGTCATAATTTTATATTTTTCTTTCATTTTTAATTTCTTAGAGTATTTATAAAACTGATCATGCAATAAAACCACTTCAACATGGATAAATTATAGTTTACAGTATTCAGCTGTATGAAATTATGTTCCATGAAGATTAGGTTTTGGTACTAGATACTTCTTAATATATGAGAATAGTATTTCATGAAAATATATTGAGAAGCTTGGATTTACAACTGTGTTTTTCTAAAATCCTAGAAAATCTCCAAATTTAATAAAAAATAGATGATTACTCATCAATTTTAAAGTTACTAGAATGCTTTTGTGAACAGGGGGGGGGGACAAGTCTCCTTAAGCATTAACGTTTTGCGATGGAAAAAAATATCCTTGCTATTGAAATAAATAAGTAGTGGCAAGGTTACATAATTTTACATATATCTTCTTTTCAAAGAAGGATTTGATAGTAAATCAATGAAAATGTATGACATTTTCAGTATATATGAAATATTTTTGAAACTTTATTGCCTTTTTTTATTTTTACTATCATTGATAAAGTTTCGCTTTGTGTCTAAATTTAAATATCGTCATTAATGTTGTCAAATAGTACTTTACATGAATCATAGGGATGATATATAAATATTTTGGGTGCCATTTAACTTTACTAATGCATTAATTTCCATAAAAAAACTTATTTCACAAGTTTTTTATGAAGCCATAAAAAACCTTTCAGTTAATTTACACTGAATGCTGAATTTATGAAGGTGAATATATGACTCAAAACACATACATATATGAAATAACAAAGCATGTTTATGCTATGTTAAAAGTCAAATATTGTGATCCTTGTTACTTTCAGTTGAACTTATTTCATTGGCTGTATTAGCTCTCTCCAATGAGTAAGTTTCTAGCCTTGTGTTCTAAAACCTTTGTCTTGCTCGGCACACTTAAAGATCTTCTTGTCCTGTCATTTCTTGATACCATTGTTGAATTATATACTTCCATAATTTTCTCCCATGGTACTGGTGGAAAAGCTGTACAAAAAAGAATGAATGAAATAGTTTGAATTCTCATAAAATAAGATACCTCAAGATAAAGAGATCTTGTCATTGATAACATTTAAAAGAAAACTTTTTATTGTGTTATTTTTTTAATTTTTTATAATATGACTGATATGTGGCTAGTTATAACCTGCAACTTTTAAAATTAAGAAATATAAGAATATCCTTGCAACAGCCTTAAACAACTGTAGTGAATGGTCTACTTATATTTAACTCAAAGATATTTTATAAAACAATTTATGTATTTGAAAACATTCAAATTGTATTTAGTAACTTTCAGACAGTGAAAAGTGTTAGTTGTAAAAATAAAGCAATTTAAATAATTTCTTGTTGAAAAACACAAAATTTCACAAAAAAAAAAGTTTATGAACACATGTACCTGCTCTGTGGCTATTACCAATCTTTGTTTATTTTTTGGTTTTGCAATTGTTTATATGTTTTGCCCTAAGGACAACTCAGTTGAGTATGTACTTCTGTAATGCCCTACATTTGTAGAATTCTACATCAATATTTTGTATTCATTTTGAAATTATTTTCAAACCAATAATTTGTTTTCTTGGATACTTTTTCACTGCATCCAGTAAATTTTTATTAGTTAGAGTTACAAAATTAAATAACTAAATCTATCACAGTTAATTGCCTTATAATTAAATAAAGTACATGTCTGACAGCGATTTCAAGGTAGCAAGAAGAGTAGTTTCTCCCATATGCTGTTGAACCAAATTTCAAGGCTTAGATTAAAAGTATTATTATTAAATTATAAAAATAGTGTTTTATTTAATTAAGTTTCTCATATTTTATGTTAAGTTTCAATAATCCTTTTAGACATTAAGAATTCTAGATCCTCAGAAATGAGCATTCAAAGTTATGAATATTTGACTTAAGCTTATGTTGATTTAAATAGTAATATGTCAAAGGAAATTTTTAGAATTTGAGTCCTATTTTAAAAATGCATAAGCTTAGAGCTTATTTGTATTTTTTTTAAACTTACTGTCTTTATGGAGTCGACTTTTCCTCCCTTGAATACACAACATTCCATACACACTTATTCCTGGTATTCTAGCATATGGTGGCTGGGTGTGAAGAACTGGTCCTTCCATAACTCCATGTGAAGGGCATTTGCACACAACCAAGTAATGCGCTTTTCCAGTTCGTACATTCTGTAGAGCTAGTAGCATCCAATCATGAGGCTCATTGCACATTTTTACTGAATGCACATCTTCACATACTTTTACTAAGGTTTGAGTTTTCTGAAATTCAGAAAATTAAGAATTACATTTATTTCCTGCTCATTTAATTAAAAAGGTAACTTCCAATATATTTTGACAATGGAAATAGTTGAAGGTAAGAATGGCAAATATTTATTGATACTTAAGATAAGATTCTTAAAGGTGAATAAACTGCATATAGCTTTTGGACAGGACAGGACAATCACTTCCGGAGTGCCTACTGCAAAGCAGCTTAACTCCCCGTCATCAGGTGTGTGTAACTTAAATCTGAGTTGCTTAAATAAAGAGAGAAAATTTAAAAATAAAAAATGATTTAAAAAGGCTGATTAGAAATAAAACATAACTTTCAGCTGAACAAAGTTCCGATAGATGGCGCCACCTCCTTAAGCGAGATCGACAAACCAGTCGGTTTCCCTTCCAGAGTGTGACCGCATTCAGAGGTGGCAAACTTCGATGATCCATTTAAAAGTTAGAAAAGATTAAAATTTTAAATAAATAAAAAGAAAAACAAGGTCGAAAAAGAGAAATAAAACTGTTGTGTTTTAGTGATTCAATTAGGGTCCTGTCGAGTCCAAAAAATGCTCAGCGTCTACGAGTGACAACAGGGGTCATGATCCAATATGGGATTTGCAAAATAAAAATTTTGCATGGGGAGATAAAGTTAGGAATTGAAGTCAAAGACATCAGGATCCAAACGAAACATGCCGCATTGACGTTTAGGTCGCCGCGGGTAAGTTTCTAGGTGTTGTTGCAAGAAGGCACGTGGTCTTTTTGCAGAGCTTTTGACCGAAGGGTCATAAGGTGGTAATGCTCTAAGTGCTTCGTTTGGAACCTGAGGTATTTTTTCGAAGAACTTGGCCGAAATGTGCTGCAGGAATTCAGCAATGGGTTTAATTTTGAGGTCCGAATGTATGACTTCATTCCGGACATAGTAAGGAGCTCCCGTGATTAGCTTTTGGAATTCATTCGGATGTAAGTTTATTCCTCTATACATTCTGGACTTGAATTCTCATCTGCCTATTCAGTATTGGGTTTTCTCTATCCAGTTCATATTAATGTGTAACAAAACACATTTATCACATTGATATTGCGAATTGTTCAAGGTTTAAAATATTCGTACGAAAAGACTCCCTTTCTAATCATTGCAACCAAATTTTTTTTTTTTTTTTTTATTGGATTAATCTTTTGACTACAACTATAGATATAACAAGCATAATTTTTTCTTGGCGCGATTCTTGTAATTTTCAAGGTACAACTGGTCTAATGGCTGTAGTCTAAATTCTTTCTTGGGATGATTCTTTTAACTTTCAAGGTACAAATGATGTACTGGTCATTGTCTAAATTCTCTCTTGGCTTGATCATGGTACAACTGCTGTACCAACCCATAGTCTAAAGGTTAAAACACATAATTTTTTGTCCTTTCGTCAGTGGGATTCTTCACAAAAATTGGGATGAAAAATTAGAAACATCATGTCAACAATATAATATTATGCTAGCTAATACTAGTCTAGATAATAAGTCTAGATAAAAATACTAGTCAAATTCATAAAAACTAGTCAAAAGATTAATCCAACAAAAAAAAACAAGTTTTGGTTGCAATGATTAGAATGGGAGTCTTTTCATACAAATATTTTAAACCTTGAACAGTTTGCAATATAAATGTGATGTATCTGTTTTGTTACACATTAATATGAACAGGATAGAGAAAACCCAATACTGAATAGGCAGGTGAGAATCCAAGTCCAGAATGAAAAGAGGAATAAACTTGCATTTGAATGAATTTCAAAAGTTATATGGTAGGTAGTATCTTTCCTACTTCCATGGTCCATGCAGGGAAAAGGGTAATTTTCTCTAAAAGGAAAAATTTTCCTCTTAAGGGGGAAAAGTTCCGCCAGATTCTTCAATCAGGATTGCGATTTTTCTTATGAAAAGGGAAAAAATTTTCACTTGTGGAGAAATTGTGTATTCGATTTTTGTTTGTAAAATTTAAAGATGAAACCTTTTTATCCTCAAAAAAAAATATTTGTAATTGGGATTTTTATGATTGTTTTTAAAGAAAAATATGCCGGTCTTTCATTTTTGTTCTTATTTTCGCGTTGCTCCTGAAGTAACCTCAAAACTCCTGAAATTTTACGAGAATGTTCCTGCAGCTGCTCAGAACAGGTTGGCAACCCTGCAGCTGCTCAGAACAGGTTGGCAACCCTGCAGCTGCACAACTTTGATTAAATAACACAGAAAAGTTCATCACTCTAAATAAAATTCTTCGACAATGATGACAAAAAACAATGAGAAATCTGGAAGATAGAAATCAGCAACCAACAGAAGAGAATATGAGCAAAAGTAGGTTTAGCATTAAAGAAAAGCCAGATCGTATTCAAACAAGGTAATGGGATAAAATTGAAGTGGATGTTCCAATTCTAATTGTCATGTGACTTAAATATGCTATTTTCCTTGCTTATTGGGAATAAAAATTAATACAGAGAAAGTAAATGAAATGCTGCTCTCTATTTTTGGATTTTCTTTCATTTGGAGGTATGAAATCCTTTTACGTGAGAATGGATGTTATATTCATTTTAAATGGATTGAAATTAGATATAAAGTGTGAATAATGATACTTTGTCATTAATATAATATATGTATATACATTTTTCATTATGTGCATGGCACAGAAATCAACATTTTGTGTTCTGGAGAATGGCAACAAATTAATATAATCAAATCAAATTCTACATGATTTGTTCTCTAATTTTGCCACTTAGTTTAGATATGTTTGATTTGAGCTATGGAGCTGCATCATGTTGATAATACTGCACAGAAGAGCTTGCCACTCTAATGATACTTTTCAGAATTCTGATTGCAAAAAGCGAGGGGAAATCTGGAAAATAGAAATCATAGCAGAAAAAAAATTGTTGGTTAATACAAAGTTGGGCCTGTAAAAAAACCAAATCGCCTTTGAAGTGAATGGGAGGCAATTCAAGTGAATGTTCAGAAGCTAATTGTGGTACCACACGACTAAGGTGTGTAATTTTGAAATATATAGAAAGAAACATTATATGTTGCTTTACATTTTTGGTTAATTTTATTTTATTAGGACATGTGAAATGTGTTGCAGCTTATTTTAATTACAAATGTTTTTAAATAATGTATTAGACCTTTGTCTCATTTTCCCATCAACAGACATGAGCAATTTAGAAATTACCACAGATGGTACAGAGGCTGTTTGCACATTTTTTAGACGATTTTGGTTAGCGGTAATAAAAAATCGTTTGCTGCAAAAGAAATAATTGCAGTCGTACTATGTTTTTAAAAGTCAAAATTATCGTCTGCGGCTTGAGAGGTTTGTTTTTATTCAAAATGGCTTTTTTTAAGGAAGCAGTGGTTCAAAGGCTATATTTATGCTCTTTCCGAAGAGAAATATTCATATTCCGTTACCCAAAAACGATGTGAGAGTCATGGTTTTGTGATATCTAAAGCGTCGATAGGTAATATCGTCAACAAGAAAGGAAAAAAACGTCAAATTGGAGCCTCAAGTGGGACGAAAATTCCAAACAAGTATCCAAGGAAGAAACGGACATCTTCGACTATTGCAAAGGTACGTTGTTTAATGTTAAAAGAAAATCCCCCTAGTCAAAGGACAGTTGCAAAATCATTAAAATACTCGTTGTCCACTGTAAACAAAATGATAAACGTTGATTTAAATCTTAAGAAAGCGAAAAAACGCAATGTGAATCGTCTTTCTCCAAAGCATATCGCTGAACGCAGGACACGCTGCCGAATTCTATATGAGAAACACTTATCCAAAGAAAAATGGGAAAAAAATTGTCACAATAGATGAATCATGGGTGTATTTAAATGATTGCAGCAAAAAAAGAGTCATATTTTATCATAAAAGGGAGAAACAAATGTAAGTACATTGTTCACAGAATCGAAAGAAAGTTTTTCTAAGGGATTCATGATTGTTGCTGGTTTTTCATATAATGGCAAGTTTAAAATAGAGTGGAAAAAATTGTCAAGATTATTTCCAAATACTATCAGGAACACGTTTTATCGCCAATTTTTCTGAATGAAATATCATCGCTTTACCCACAGTGCCATCAATCAGTGGAACTCCATCAAGACAAAGCTAGCAGTCACACATCAAAATCTACTGTAAATTTCCTAAAAGAAATGGAACAAAAAAAGCGATATCATTGCCATACCCTTCACTGATATCCCTACTAAATCTCCCGATGTATCACCTATGGATTTTTTTGCTTTCAGACTTTTAAAATCTGCATTATCCAAACGTCGTCCCACATCCCTTACAGGACTCTGGAAAGCTGTTCAGGAGGAATGGGATAGAATACCTCTTCTGACACTTCCAAAGGCATTATCCTGGAAATTACGGTGTCGAAAGATAGTTCAGAATAAGGGCTATCAAATAGAACATTTAAAACACAAGAATTTTATGGAATTTAGTTTTGTGAATACAATATACACATTGTCTAAAAAATGTGTGAACAGCCTCTGTATATGTTTGGGTATACTAGTGTCTTAATAGCTATATTTTTATATATTTGACTACATAAAAGAAAGTGTTTCCGTATGTGGTGAATTCATAAGACATGAACGAAAGAGAGTACATCTTTTGCAAGTTCACTTTAGTTAATAGATTTAAAATAAAACTTCTGACCTGTCCATCCTTATCAGCCAGCAGGTTTATCGTGTGTCCGTCATTCGGATTCATTCTTGTTGAGCATGGACTCTTCATTGCACTGGCGCATCTGCATAATGGTTGTACGAATTTCAGCCGCATAAATACTGCATTGCACACTTGCTGTGAAGCACACTCGGGCATAGGATTGGAATAGGGTCGTCGCTTGTAAAAGCTTCCAGCTCGACGACTAGATGGCGTAGCCGATGACTGTAAGGAAAAACAAAAATGGAAGGTTTTTTTAAAACTAAAGGTCAGCTCAACAGCAAAATGTTTCAATGACTTTAGGTTAATAATTATCAGACTACAATAACCACTATGTGTTTTTGACTGACTGCTACATAATGTCCAGTTTCTTCGGATGTCAGAACAGAGTTATGGAAACCAGCTAATAATATCTAAATCTATTGAAGCATAAACTTGGAATTTTTTATTATACTTTCTATAATACTTCCGTGTTTTATTTCTATAATTAAAAAAAAAAACATTTCCATTTTGATTCACTTTAATTTTGGTTACCAAATTATTGATTAACGAAGAACCATTACCTAATTGAACCCTAAAGTTCCTACTGAAGTTAAAACTACATATATTTTTGATCAAATGCTTTTTACTAATGATAATCGATTAACAAAACTTGTTAACTATTTCATCTGAATCATATAGACTTGAAATTACATTAATCATGCATTTGTCAAACCATCTTTAAGTCAGTTCATGATTTTTACTTATACGATACATATAAATGCGGAGTATTTTCCACAAATAGCTCACTTGTGATACCTTAAACGAACTTATTACTCTCAAGTTGTCTGTGGGTATCCTGTACCATATTTAATTTCTTTAAATGATAGTTACACTATAACAAAAAAAAAATTGACGCACCAAGGAGTTGTCCGATTGCGATAAAAATGGGAGATGTGAAGAACATACTTAGAAAAATAAGCGATTCAAATTTCAGAACAATCGAATGATTTATTTCAGTTTGACCGTTACAAAGGGTGGAAGTCAATAAGGCGTTGGTCCACCTTTGGCCTGGATGCAAGCTATCACCCAGCGTGGCATAGACTGAAAAAGTTCCCTGGTGGTGTCCTGCGGAATTCCTTTCCAAATTGTCTCCAACTGTCGGACTAAATGGTCAACATTCCGGGATGGTTGCAATCACCTTCCCATAAAGCCCCAAATGTACTCTATGTGAGAGATCGGAAGACCTAGCTGGCCAAAGAAGTGTTGGAAAAGCTTGAAGACATTTCAAAGCAACACGTGGCGTGTGCGGCCGAGCATTATCTTGTTGAAAAGTAGTAAGACCGGAGTGTCGAAAAGGAACGGTATCACAACCTGTCGTAGAATGTTGCCTACCTTCCGCTGTGCTGTGAGTGTGCCAGAAATGACTACAAAAGGGGTCCGACTATGAAAAGAGATGGAACCCCAAACCATAACGTCCTGTTGTGGGTATGTGTGGCGTGCGATAGTAAGGGCATGATCCCCACGCTGCCCTGGACGTCTTCAGACTAGTACGGTTGTCGTCCGGACACAGTTGGAAACGGGACTCTTCACTCAAAACTACGTCCCCAGTCAGCGCCGTTCCAGGTGGATCGAGGCCAGCACCACTTTAATTCTACACTTTCTTGGTGCGTCAATTTTTTTTTTGTTATAGATTATATTTACAATAAAACGTAAGCTACACAGTATTTTTATTACATGGCGAATGTCAATGCACACAGAACTTCTCCTGTACACTGTACAGGCTTCACGGACCTGAGGTTCTCTCGTGATCTTTTCTTTTCCCATGGGGTTTATTGTCTTAAGGGGAATCGCGCTCGTGTGATATCCGAGCGATCGTTTTCTACACTCAACCTATAACTCTGTTCCTCAATCCCTTCTTTCGCCTTTCACGTCATTTTTTGCTTGTCATTGCATTTCCTTTGACACAGCTTGGTCCAAATATAGCTGTTTAAAATTAGTAGTTTTTGTAAGTTTGTTTTCCTTTTTTATTTTAAAAGAAAATACGAAAATATTTTTATATCTCAGGCTTAAAATCACGGCATACTGTACAAACCGAAAACCTTTCACACTTACAGTCTTCGTTCGACTAGGCACTGGTAACACTTTAAAAGAAGGAACTTCATATTCAGGTCTCACAAGGCTCGAGCCACTCGTGAGTACAAGTCGTTAGTTTTTTTTTTGAGAAATGCTTTTAAATCGAAGAATTTCGATATGCAGACGAAAGAAATCAATAATGAAATTATTGTGACGACATTTTCCGAATTAATTGTTTGTTTAGTGCAGTTCGCGGCCAAATATTGCTCTTTCGTCATAAAATTAATTGTAATGTATATTACTATTAATATTAGTTATAGATAGTGTAGTAATATAGTAGTAATCACGTGTAAAAAGAACGATCCACTCTTTAATCGAACTAAAATTAATTTCGAAAGGAATGAATAAATATTAAGAACGAAAACGTCCACACAGGAAACTCCTCGTGTTTAAGGCTGTTCAGAACTAATTTTGTGATAAGGAATTAACTAAATGACTTAATTGTTTATAATTGAAAAATGTTGAAATGTTGCTAGTTCAGAACACACTATCCAAACTCGGTATTTTTCCTGAGACCCCGAGAATTTCCCAGTGGCCCTTTCTGTCACTGTACAGAAGATATTCAAATTATCCATCACTTAGATCGCTTCTGTTCCATTTGATAGTCCCTTCAACTCCAGACGAATGGTTTGTTGCTGCACCGCTATCTGCTCCGTTGATCAGACAAAACGCATGCAGAATAACTCCTTGCGATCTCGACGCGAAAGAGCGCCGTGAGAAACGGAATAAAAATAGACATTAAGTATTTTTAATGACCTGTGCTGACCTCTTTAGCACGTGAGACGCTTCCGCTTAACGTTCGCGTGTTTCGTGTCTACTTCCCCGCGAATAGTCCTATCCGATTTAGCATTATCAGACATCTGGATCCCAAACAAAGCGCTTTCCTGACCCACTAATCGTATCCAGTCCTTCGTCTCTAAAAGAAAAGCTTTTGTTTACTTTGTCAAGTATCTTGACCTTGATCTTTCTTGTGGATGTGATGTATGCGATGCTGTACATTTGGTTGGTAAATAGCATGAACCGTTCATACAGACAACAATAGCAGATTTCTCGTTCAGTTTTTCTGAGTAGGCCTTAGAACAAAAACAGAGTGTTGCATGAGCATTGGTAAAAGTTTTGCTCGTTTCAACATTGAAAAATATTGGCTCTGTATATAGTTGTGTTACCTACACCTCGGATGTCCAACGAATTTGATTTTCACAATACTTGTTTCAAAAGCTCTCAAGTCTAAATCGCTTACAAAACTCTAAGGGGTGAATTTTAAATTTTATGACACTCGTTAACTGGTTTGCAGTTTTGCATCTAGTTTCTCATTGCTTCTGAAAAATTTTGATTTCTAGATTTAAGAGGTTTTGAAAGTAAAACCACGATATAACATTTTATAAAATCACATTTAGGTTTAAATATCACGCTTGTGAAATGTAGATCAAACTGGTCCACAGAAAAATTTAATTCAATATTAATTTTTTTAATGGCATCATCTGAAGGTTTAGAAGAAGTTATACTATAAATCCCACATTAAAAAGTAATAATTTTTAAGAGATAACAAAACGAGAGGAAGAACTGATGTATATTGGTGCGTTCAAGTCCTGAGGTATATGTGTTACCACTAAAGCTCGAAAGCCGTTAATGTGCACATTACATAGCTGATCTGCAGATTAACTGTTTGTTCCGTTAACGTGCGGAATCATAAAAATTCCGCAATTCACCTAGGTAATGTGCACATTAACGGCTTCCGTATCGTTAAAGTTCAAAAGTTTGTTTCTCTCATTTCCTTTCCCTATACCTCCCACTCTCCCTCCACTTTGAGTTGTCTGTTTCTCTCATTTCTTTTGATGATTGGTTCTATCAACTAATTTGTTAATTGTTTTACTGTATTAACTTTATTCTTTAGATATCGAAAAATAAATAAATAACATGTTAATTTAAGCGTACAGAAACGTTGCTGTTGTTTCAGCAAAGGTCTTATTTTCACTTTAACGAGTGCCAAATAGGTACTGTGCAGGTTATCTAGTTAATTTGCAGATTTGTTCCAGCAAATATCTTATTTTTACTATAACGAGTACCTAGTAGGTAATGTGCAGGTAATTTGAACCCAGTTAATTTGAGAAAATAAACAATTTTCGACACTAACGGATCACCCCAGTTAATCTGCACATTACCTTTATCTATTGAATAACTAATTCCTGCACTTTAGCGGTACTATGTGTAGTATTTTTTTTTCTCGGAACTGGGAGCACATAGAAACATGTGATTCAGTTTAAAATACGCCGACACTCTTTTCGAATGCGTGACACCAATGCAGCACTCTTCGGCTGACAAAACTCGTGTGGCTGCTAGAGTGAGAAGCGTTTTCAATATTTAAAATAGCGAGTTTCCGTGTACAAGAACAGCGTGTGATCATCCATTTTCTCCACTTGCTTGGCGTGAAACTAGTCGACATTCTTCGTCAGTTGAGTGAGACATTCGGTGATAGTGTCATGGATGTGAAAAATGTGCGATCTAGGGTGCGACAGTTCAAAGAAGGCTGAACTGACTCAACGCCACCGAAGAAATTTTGTGTTATCACCAGCTCAGAAAAAGAGGGGGGGGGGATGTTTTGGGACAGTTAGCTCAACGCCCATTTAAAACAAATTTATTTGGCGCCATCTGGGGAAACTCTTATCTCAACTAATAATAATTACGAAATTAATTGTGCCTATAATTTTTGAATTTCACCAAAATATTTATATAGCTATATAGTTTACATAACTTTAGAATTTCAAAAAGCTAGTTTGGAAATTAAATCATTTGGAACTGAAACCATAAAGATTTCTTAAAATGAAATACAAAAAGTAAATTGCACAGAAACACCAGTTTGCTCTCTATTTTTTATAAGTATCAATCAAATCGGCAAAATTACAAGAGAGAGTGACCCTGGTGTTGTGTTGTCAATTTGTTTGTATATGCTTTATTTTTGTCGCAGAATCCTAAATATCCATTTAACTATTTGCAATCGGTTCCTCTTTTTAGTTAAAGGAATCAATGGCAATGCATCTTAAGGGAGTGTGCCTGCATGGTAAAGTGGATAAGTGTCTTAAAAATTTAACAATGCCTCCTAATTCCCCTGGGACCGTTATCCAAGATTCCTTGAGCGCCCACTTTGAGAAACTGATTTAGAACATGCGTAACTGGTCCTATTTTAAAAAGAAAGACTCATTCAAAAACTACGAAAATTTGTAGAAATCGTTTTTGATGAATCCATCGACATTGATTTATGAACTCAAAAATACAACCGAACTGGATGCGGGTTTATGCGTGCAGTTTTTTAATCTGTTATTTTTATTATCATCATTATCGTAACCTTTTCCCACCCGCATTGCAGAAGCATCTGTTTCTCTGAAGGAAATCACTGTCTAGGCAAGCGTGAAGATTGCTGTTCTGTATACGAAAACATAACGCTGGTACCATTGCGATTAGAAACCTTTGAGAATTGCCAGTGGATTCCTTTATCTATTCCTAAGCACAATTCTTTTGTCATCGATGCCATTCTTAACCTCCCTCACGCATCTCCATATCGTGAGACCATTTGATCTGGCATTTTGCAATTGTAATCGGCAGAATAGGTCGATAGTTGAAAGGTTAAGGAATTAACCGACGCAAGCATTTCATATAATGCGAAGATTGATCTGTTGGCGAATTGTACACTTTGGTAGCGATTTCAATCAAGACTGTAAGTGCATATAGTATGCTTTTATAGTGGCTTCGTCAAAATAGTCGATTTTTCAATAGATGTTAAGGCTTGTTTGGAGAACGGCTGCTAAACGCAAAGCATGAATGGCGAACGCAGTGGATGGTTTTCCCCAACTAACTCGTTTTCACTGCTTTCGGGTCCGAACGATAAACAGATTCGGCCCTCTACTTGGGGAAGTGCTTTGTGTACTTTTCAACCTATCACCTAACTTACGGAAAATTCGTTCGAAATCAAAATCATGTGACTCGACTGCCTATTCGCGGGGGCCAAAGTTTTTGCGAATCTAAAAAAATGAAAATATTGTAGTCAATGTTCCTCTTTACAATCTCCTAGGGAGCTGAGTCACACTGCTCTAGCAACCTGCGAATTGTCACGGCGCAAGTTTCGATTCCTCTCTGTGTATTTTTCTCTTCTGCGTTAGTGAAACTTGCCTTGTCTCTTTACTTGACGTTTAGCGCAGCTTGACCATATACGGTCCTCTCGTCATAAAACCAAACCAACCAAGTAAGCGAGAAAAAGTTCGTTAAAAGGGAATTAAATTTGTTTTATGGTATTTTAATTAAACTATGGAAGATCGTGAAACCGTATTTCGAATAATTGACTTTCATTAAAACAATGCCATGTGTGCTTCAAGTTAGATTAAATTATTTTGAAATGATATGTCAGAAATAAAAGCTGCGTAAGTGATTGAATTGTGTTGCTCCGCATATGAAATTTAAAGTTCTTGTTGCTATTGAATTTAATTTTAATCAAAATTGATGATTTACGTGAAAATATTATAAAATATTAGTATATCAGTGCAAAATATATGGGACACACAAATTCGAAGTAAATTATGTTCCATACAATTTTCTGTGAATGGTTTTAAATTCAATACTTTTGACAAACTCATTGTGAAATTGACGAGAGTTCGTATAAGTCACACATTTAACCCACAGGAATTTGTTACGTTAGAACCAGCTTTAACATGTCCAACGTGTGACACAATCTTATCTGTCAGATACATTTTTAAGTGAAATCTTGATTTCAATATTATTAGACTCAAGCGCTTTAGTGCTACTAATACTACTGTTACTAATTTATTGAGTAATCACCCAAATGCAAACCCTTTTTTATTTATATCAAATATAGGTTTTTATAATTTTATTTTTTAAAAATGGATGGATTTTTAATGTTTTTTTGTATAATTTAACTTATGGTTAATTTGTAATATATATATATATATATATATATATTTTTTTTAATTTGCGGATATATCCTAAGAAACTTTACTGAATTACCGATAGTTTGGCTACACAGCTTGGTCAAATGTGACTCCTGTGCCATAAAAATCTCATTCAATAATAATCATGTCAATAATAAACAAAAATCACATTATATAACACCTATAGCGCAATTAAAATCAATAGCTGTGCAGTCGTGGAATAAAAATTTAGGGCTATTAGAATTGGATTTTACCATAGTAACTGCATAAGCAATTACATTTTAATGTTGCAAAACCAAGTTGGGCTATATTTGAATATAATAGGTACGAGTACTAAACCTCTGTCCTGTTCAATACCTTAACAATCTCTTATATTAAAGAAGGACACTTAAAAATTTATAAGTAAGAAAAATGCAATAAAAATTAATTAAAATAGTATAGAATGAAAATTAAGGATTTATTCGAAGGTCAGTTTCATGTTGTTTATTTTCATATAACACTAGCAGAA
The DNA here is from genome assembly GCA_947359465.1 of Metellina segmentata. Taxonomy (NCBI): domain Eukaryota; kingdom Metazoa; phylum Arthropoda; class Arachnida; order Araneae; family Tetragnathidae; genus Metellina; species Metellina segmentata. Next base: position 56,552,201 of record OX375878.1, on the reverse strand, counting down.
TTATCTGGCATTACTAGGATTGAATTGATTAACTGTTGAATGAAAAAAAAAGGGGGTGGGGGTGACCAGTATAATTACCTTTCATAGAAAAATGCAAGCATCATTTTAGTGTACGAAGATAACTTTTAACACCGTTTCGACATTAGATACACCAGTTTTATTTCCATTCATATACATCGCACTCCTGTTGTAAGAAAACTACAAATAAGATAGAGTTGCTTAAGTAAAGCTTCAACTTGTAAAGTAGGTAATGCTAGCAACCTGCGAGGTGTCGGCGGCGCTTGTTTGATTACTATCTGAGTGTATTTCTCTCTACTGTGTCGGTAAAACTTTCCTTGTGTGTATGTTCATTACTTGATATGCATGCCTTGTGTCTTGTGCAACATTGCCAAATGTGGCCCTTGGGAAACAAAATCCCAACCAACCTCATATATACGGACAGGAAACTCGAAAACCATTGATTTTGTATACAAATGGTCCCAAACGGATGCACTTGAAATGGGACGAAAATAATCGTACAAACACTCATTTTTATCTAGACATCGTTCGGCTCATTGCATCGTAAAGGTAAGGAAGCAACAGTTGTAGAATGAAATGAAGAGAAACAGCTTATTTCTTGTTTCTAAAAGCAATGACGATGTTAAGAAAACTGCTGACCTTGAAAATTTCTTTCAACTGGCAAAGATGAAAACTTTTGGGGTAATGAAACATACAGAATTTTGAATTCATTCGAAAACTAGTTTGAATCCTACCAACTTACCGTAAGTTAGATGAATCATTGCGCCTATACGAATCATTTTTTTTTTAAATATGCGAATGCATTTCTTTCAAAGTTCACTAAACGTGAAATTCGATTATCTTCATACTTTAAAATGTTCTTATAGTCAGTGTGTTCGTTTTCCATTATGAGATAATAATGTTTAATTTTTCTGTCTCTTCATTTCTCGTCAGTATACATCAGGCCTCGAAATATATTTTTTAATACAGGTGCACCTTGAGCACCTAAGTTTTTAAATTAGGTGCACAGGTGCGCCTAGCGGGAAAAAATTAGGTGCACAATTTTATTTTCATGTGCACAGTGCACCCGGGTATTTCGAGCCCTGGTATACATTGATATAAAATTGTGGATTCAAACGTTAAGATTACAGTAAATGACATTCAATTTAGCGTATACCTTTTTTTGTTATACCTTTGTTCTTAGTTCTAAATTTACAACTGTTTCCATCAATTTTGCTCTAGTGTCCTGCTTTCACTTTGATCATTGCAGTGTTGTATTTTTCTGGACATTCAAAACTATGTTTTTCGAAACATTCGATAATTCTTTTTACAGTAGTAAATTGAAGATAATTTTAGGTAATACTTTGTTTAAATGTTCGTAGAGTATTCGAATTAATAATTTTTGTATGGTAATCACATTTTTTTTATAACTAGTATTCGTAAACTGATGAAATAATATGGCATTTGGAGTTTAAGCAGTGCTGTGATGTTCTGGTATGATCTTGGAAAAAAATATGAATGTTAATGAAAACAATTTTTAACTATGAATGTTTGCAAAATTTTAAGTTTAGAAAATAGATATTTAAGAAATATTCAAAGAGAAAATAAATCTTAAGGTATTCGTAAAAAGAAAAACTTTTTAAATAGTTCTCTGGGGCTAGTGTATTGTATGTGAAGCATGCGTTTGCTTTGTTTGTCATCGCTTATCATTAAATGAAAACATGGCAAAGTCATTCAAATTCTCAAATCTTACACAGCCGATTCTGTAGTTAAGTCTGAGAAATTGTTTTAAATTAGTATTAAGTGTTTGTGAAGAATGGAATAATCACTAAAAAATTGTCCACCTATTTCGAACATTAAAAATATTAGTGAGATTTAAAAAATTAATATTAAATGGATTATACTGACGATATTGGGCCTGTTCACACATTTGTGCCACAAATTGTGAAAGGGTTTTGTAGACGCTAGAAAGGAATAATAAAAGTTAGTGCGCAGTTTTTTAAATATTGTTCATTGCTCTATCTATGAAAGTATTTCATTGCTCTATCTATATTGTGATTACCTAGGTCTCCGCACATCTGTTTTAATCAGAACAAGGCTATGGGTAATCAGTTCGAGTGATATTCAAATCCCTTATAACTTTCTTTCCAAACCGTTCTATTCTGTACATTTATATGAATATAGGTGACAAATCTAGTATGAAATATTGCGTCGTTTTACTTTCAAAATCTTGTAACTCCTAAAATCAAAATTTCTCAGGAGCGATGAAAAGGAGCTTACAAGCTTCTAAAAAGGTTTAGCAAGAATATTATAAACCAAACAATGTTAAAATCTGAAAAGCACAAAAAAAATGGGACTATCGAGCTTTTGATAGTAAAAGGACATAAGTCATCGTATTTTTTAAAAGTAATGTTCACATAGCCGTAGATCGAATTTAAAAGTTCAACATCAAATTTAAAAATTCAAGTTATGAAAATGAGTAAGACCATAGTTGAAATCACCGAAATTTAGCTAATAAAAGCAAAATTACTATCTAAATATAATCGAATCAGAAAATATGTTAAACTTAAGATGTTCAACTTATGTAATCTTGCCTCTCAGTTTTGCATATGCACAGAAGGGCATTGAACATAATGTTATGACTCATGAAATAATTTAAACAGTATGTCGACAAATTAAATGTTTCTCGCCATGGTTTCTTCGCTTCCAAATAGTTATTCCAAATTTTTCTTCGGATCTTTTCCTTTGAGATTGATCCTAGACCGTCACCAATAGTCCGTTGTGTTGCTCCAGTGTGACATTAATTAAAATACCTACCTACCAAACTTTCCATTTTTTTTTCTCTCTTTTGTCTCTGAAATCAATTTCTTAAAATTCAATTTTACAATTTGTGAATAGTAAGATTATTTTAGTGAATAAAGTCATAAAACATTTCGTGTATGGTTGTATGAAAATATTTGCTGTATGTCCAGCAACACGTATGACTTCAAGATTAGAAATATATAATTCCTTTCATGAGGAATGAGAACATGCTTATTCAGATTCAAACTTCTCCATCAGCGGATTGAATATATACGACGTTTATATACATCAGTTATCAAGTGCTTTTTTCCGTAAGAAAAATCTTATAGTAAAATCAAACATTTTTTAGCAAATCTGCTTTAACTATTTCACTTCACATTTAAAAATACATCAGCTTGAATAAAGATGTGTTTCGTACGAATGGATACGATTGTGTATGGATATAGAGCCCCAGTAACTAAATTTCTTGATACGAGTAAAAATTTAAAAAGTAATTCAATTCCATATTTCCTATCAATTTATGTTTCGACAAAAATCAATACACAATTTAGAGCACAGGTTGCTACTAGTGCAATCTAGCATCTAACATCTGCTCAGATGGCAAAATGTTAAAATTCACTTTTCCCAAAAAATTGAGTCCCAGCCTGGAGTCTGGTTTGTTAATATTTCGAAGGTGGCAAAATTTCGTAAGTCTTTCTCTTTCAGTTTATAAGTAAACAAAGGTGGAAAACTGTAGTTAATAAGTCAAAAACCACAGAACCACATGTTGAATCTTGAATATTAAAATTGCTGTCACGAAAAAAAAAATGACTTATAACATTTTGCCATCTGAACACAGATCTAATATAGCAGTTCTCAATTTTTATTCATTAAATAATTCTTAGCTGCTCGAATTATGTTTTTTTGTACACAGAAAAGTGTATAAAATCTTTGTTGATACATGTTTAAAATTGATGACTTACGAAAAAATATAAATAAAACGCACGATTATATTTTGTCGTTCTTAAAATTTAATATAGAAATTTTCCTGAACCATTAATGATTTGGCTAGTCAAAATTTCGTGTTTTAGCGTAGGATAATTGGCATCAACTGTCAGAGAGTTTCCCTTTTTCCGATTGTAAGAGTAGCTGATTATGAACCGGATGGTTGCTGTTCGATTCTCGATGCAACCAAAGACCGTGTATGTGGGGGCTGGTGCTCGTTAAATTTGTCGTGGCCTCAGATGTCCACATTGGCGTGGAATTTTGGAGTGTTGGGTGCCGAACTCAGGTGTTGATCTCATCATCAGACCGTGATTCAAAATAAAATCTGACCGTAGTTCAAAATCACAAGGTGTTGTCCTTGTATCTTTCCCTTCAGGATTGATCCCTGATCGTCGCCTATACCCGTTGTGTTGCACTAGTGTGACGTAAATTCAACTACCTTCCACCCTTTGACCTTTTAAGATGTAAACGAATTAGATATTAATGATTTTGTTATCGTTTATGAATTAAAACCACACCATAGCTTAAGTTATGAATTGTTTTTAATTTACTGATTTTTATATTAAACATGCTTTGTTAAAAAATATTTTTATTATTTTTTGGACAATTATATTTTTAGATTTTATAAGAACTGTTTTAATTTGGGGGAAATTGAATACTATCCATTTTATAGGAATATTAAAATCTTATTCAAAATTTCAATTCTAGAATTGTGTATATTTGTTTTATTAACTTTTTAATATTGATATTTTATGAATTCTGATCTTTAACTAGTTTCAATTTCTGTTGAATGTTATTACTTTTAACATCCCTCCTCTATTTGCAAATCTATTCCATATATTGGCACGGTATGTTATTTGTATCTACAGTATTTGCATTAGAAAAAGGTACTGAAATGATTGGTTTTTAGGGTAACGACCTTTCTTGCCTATGTATTTGGAAATAATTGTAATTTTAAGTATAAAGTATTCCAGTTTCGCTTATTTAACACTAATGCATGCATTTCAGTGTGTAATGATGTAGATGTCAGTTATATTTGTTCAAATTCTACACAAATTCAATTACTTCAGAGTCAATAAATAGTGTATTCTCTTACCCTTTTGGTACTAATGCACGATGGATTGTTTTCGAGGCTTATGAATGGTATATCAACGCTAACCTATTTAACCTAAAGTTAATGTTTATCTTGAATCAACTTGCATTATTCAGTTGACCTTCATAAACTTACTAATGGAGTCTCTTTTTTGGCGCTGCATTAGAATGCATAATTATACTTCAATTGTCCCAAACTTGACCGCTGAATTACATCAATTTTAGAACATGTATTTCTTTTGTTTATTGTCTCAGCTGTTTAATTCTTTATTGGTAACTTCTACGAGCTTTTAATGCGTTTTAGACGAGCCTCTTTAACCAGTATTTGATATTCATCCGTCGCGCGTTTGTCCCATAATTTTGTAACTCTTGAATGTCGAAATCTGCATTACTTTTAGAGAAGTTATTCATTTTAAGAATAATCCAAGCTCTCCAAAAAGATAACGCTATTGCTGTCTGTTTACGGTGAAATTTTTGAAATTTAACTACACAAAGTCTCTCTCTCTCAGTGGTGTTAACTTAAAGAAATCAATCACCTTTATTTGTTTATTGTCGAATGTCTGCAATGGAAATAAACGATATAAACTCAATCGTTACGGGATTTATTTGCCAATTTTGCGGCTTAGTTTAAATATGCCTGATTAAAGCTATGCAGCTGAAAATATTGCTGAAACGACAAGCTCACTAATCTATTAAAATTCTTCCGCAGTCTGGTTACAGAAAGCTATACTAGGAAATCAGCACAGAAAAGAATATGAGCGGAAATGGGTTTTTGCGTCAATAAATGCCGAATCGTCTTTGAAGAAGAAAATTAAATGAAATTGTAGTAGATGCTTAGAATCTAATTGTGATAGCTTGACTGAGTTGAGCTTTTGTGTTTGATGTACCGATCAAAGTCGATTTTTGCATACAATTTCTCATTTTGATTGTGCAAAAACTCGTTTTTGGAAGTCTGAATTTTTTTAGAGGTTTCTTTTTGAAACTTGCTTTCTGTATACTAATAAGATTGTTTAACGTCTGGAATATAAGTTCACAATGTTTAAAAATATTTTTGTACCATTGTGTCAAAACGTTGTTTTCCAGCGCTCGCAAAATGTTCTTCTCCGCCATCCAAAATAAGTCAGACATTGTTCCGTTAGTAGAATTAAGTTTATTTATCCTCTGATTATAAATTGAGATTAAATTAAATTCAAACATTTGTTAGATGATTTAATTATCCGTATTGATGCTTCTAAACGTTTTAAATTTGTTTGCTGAATGTAAAAACAATGTTTACCCGGTTCAATATGTATTCTTACCGCTATGTTAAGTATTGTGATTATATTTACGTATAATTAAAAAATTATTTAAGTGCAGTCGTTAAAATCAATGGTCTGAAGTCATTGTATTTTCTTGCATGAGAGGTGCAGTTTAAAGACTGCGAAAGTGTTTTCTTTTGTCTTCAACGAAGCGCGTAAATTTGAAAGGTCGACCGCTGAATATGGTTCTTTGAACCCTTCTGCATTGTTTTAATCACAAAGAAAATGTGGAGAGCTGTGTACTTTTCTTTGAATGATTACCTGAATAAACAGAACTTTCAAATGGTTATTCGCATTTGAAAACCTTCCTGAATTAGCTGAAACCGCACGCTAAAAAATAATAATAATCTTTTGTATCCTATATAATCACTTTTTAGCCGATCAAGTCCCAACCAACCTCATTGTTCTATTTTCTTGTTAAAATATTCATCTATTTAAAAGAAAAAAATTCACCCAAACTGAAGGAAGTAGTTATTAAAAAGCTACTAATCTGCATAATCGGTGTTTCCAGAAAAATACACTTAACTATTCTAGGCTTCTGGAAAAATAATGTTTTGATAAAAATTTAGGTTCTTTTTTCTAACCGGAACTCATGCGCTCTATGTAATGAGAATTATAGTCTAGAAAATGCAAATATACAATTTGCATATAAGCTGTTTTTGCGTGGTGCCGACATTATGTAAGTAACATAAAATTAAGTAAATAATCACTATTGTGTACCGATAACAAATAACCAGGTAAAAGTTCTTATTTAAGTTCTTGACTTTTACTTTCAAATTCCGGGCTCTGGAAAGTTCTTAGATTCTATGTTGTGGACTATATTTCTAGCAAAATCTAGTCGTACATTTGTTCCATTTTCCGCGTTATTTATTTTGGCTTATACCGTTTTATGAATATTGAAAGCAGCAGATCGTCGTCGACAAAAGTGTGAAACCACGTAAGCTGTGAGAAAGTCTGAAACCAATCAGTAAAATCATCTGCATCTGTAGATGCAGATAATTTTACTGCGCATGTTTGCGGAACAACCCGAGATAAAATTTTATCGACTTACATGGTTTCACACTTTTGCCGATGATATATCTGTGGTCTAAAAACTATACTTTTCAGGAGCATGTTTTAAGATTAGCCCTTTTCTTGTAAATTAAGCTTTTGTAATAATTTATTTTATTCCATTCTTTGTTACTCTGTTCTCTTGCACAATACTTATCCACTTCCCCACAACGCGTAAGGTTCCAAGACAAATCCTCCAGCAGACGCATTTACCTCATTTTACCAAATTTCGACTTATCCAGTTATTTTCCTTGACTACAGATATCACCTTTTCAACCAAATGATTTTAAATTATGCAATTGAAAAATTAAATGTAATAAGTTCAAAATACTTTAAGTCTTACGTAACAAGTTTATTGACACAAAAAAAAGTGCTCACCACGAACACATTGATGTCCTTAAAAAATATATGTCGGGAGTTCTTGAAAAGTACTTGAATTTTGTTGTGCAAAAGTGAGAAACCTGTGTAACGTCAAGTGATCAACACGGTCGTTTTATTCTATCAACTGTGCCCAAGGTTCAATAATATTTTAACTTTAGCTTTTCGGAAACAAAATATTTATTTTAATCTGAACATTTTTCTGATCAGATATGAATCAAAGACTGTTAAAAAGGTGTTGTAGATTAGTCTGTCTTTGCGTCTGCTTAAGCATTTTAAGTAATGTTGCTATTTCATCAACTATTTTATGTTCATTATATGTTTTAAAGTTAAAAATAAAATTACGCTGTGGTAATCCACCAAAAGTTTCGATTCACTAGCGTTCGTAATTTCCGTATATCATAATTTTTTTTAATGTTAAAAGACTTATTAAACAAACCTTTAAAATATGGCTTGACTATCTATTACTATTCCTTTAAAAGTCAAAAATTATGTATTATTAGCTGCCGTTATATAATAAAAACTAGAGGTTTACACACCCTGCTCTCTCCCGTTCGCCCCTCCCCTCCCTAAAAATTGCTGTTATATTCAATGGTTCGCTGCAAGCCGCGTTCGCTAAAAGGTAAAACGCAATGCTCCTAGAAACAAAACTTTTTATTGTGATTTTGTAAAATAAAAGTATTTGTTTAACGAATGGGATAGTTGTATAAATGAACGTGTATTATATGTTTAGGCTTCAATAGTTGCTTGAACGCTTTTGGGCATGGGGTCGATGATCTGACCATATATCCTGAAACTGTATGGCCTGTTTCTATGACAAGCATATATAAGTAGAGACCAAACATCTCACTTGCGATTGTCAGTTAATGTATTGTTTTTTTTTAAATTTAATTAAAAAAATAATCTATAGCAGTCACAAGTTAAGTATTTCAAATTTTATATTAAAATACATCTCATACCAATATTACATTGTTGGGGGCTTCTGAACCAAAAGCAGGTGGTTTTTATAGTTTCATTTCACTATTTTCTTCTTTTATACTCTATTAACAAATTTTAATTCATCAATGATTTTGAAACGTCATAAGAACGTTAAAGAAATTATTAACCTAAAATTTTCAAATATAGCCTATTGTTAGTATATTCAAAGCTGATGCGTTCATCTAAGCTTGTTATTCTACCATTATAATCATTTTGCCATGTGTTAAATATTTTACATGATTTTTACAGTTAAATATTGATATCTACGAATAGAAGTACTTACCCTTTCCAAATACGATTCATTCACGCCCTCATCAACTGTATTCATTTGGTAATCTGCCGAATACTCGCTTGTATTTGTATTTTCAGCGTAACCATTCATTGCACACACTAACTGAAGAAATCCATACAAGGCAAAAATAATCCACATTTTCCCTAGAACTTTAAATCTATCAATATGTTCAAAATAAATGAATCTATATTCGAATTTACGGCTCCTCTCTTTCTAACACCGTTTCTAGTGCATTCTTGTATGTCTCATAGCGAATATATCAAAGTTTTCATATGCATTACTCCTCAGTTAAAAAAAAAATTAGTTTATATTCAATGCGAACTCATCGCCTCAGATGATTTCCGTTGCTCAGCATCATTTAAAATGCTTGTGAGATCATCCCGTTTTCGAGTGTGGAACATAGCTCTGCCATGCGCCTGGTGATGTTCCGAAACAGACGAGTTTTCCTCCAATCAGCAGCGAGTTTTCGTGTGTTCAGCCAGCGAGGCGTATCCTCACTTTTGTTGTCCTGGTCAGGAATCATTATCCTCTCCTCTGAAAATGTGCTACTAACCCATCCGAGCTTGTCTTCCATTGTACTAAACCATCCCGAAATTGATATTCCGTCTTTTCAATGTCGCTTTTTCATTCCAGGATCATCTTTCATTTCGTATTGCAAAGGAGAGAGAAAGAGTGTCATGCTCTACATTTCAACTACTTTTTCTCCTTCGAAAATAGTTTACATAGGGCGTTTCTGTCATTTGCATTCGGACATTTATGGGAAAGGCAATGTGTTTGTTATTTGGATAGATTATGGATATGTTTTCCATCCTTAGATATTTCTGAAAATCTAACCCCAAACTGTTTTGAAAGCAATAGAACGTGTTCGTTGCCAAATTGTCTCGAAAATGTTAACTGTAGGTGCTTTAATAAGATAAGGTATGGCACCGTGTTCACATTTGCTTATAGACAAATGCAAGTAGTGCTCATTAACGTATTTAAGCATTTATGAGCATTATTGTGGTAACGTGACTGTTGTGTGCACTTTTTTCCATGGAATAAGAATGGGAATAAGAATTACGGTAACATTAGTTAAGGTACACGAAATGCTACTTTATATTTTTGACTAATTTATTTCATTTGGAGATATGAACTGTGAGTATTGACAGTCATCAATAGGTATTAGCAATTATGGACTTTAGCGTAGATACAATGCGTGTGTCTGAGTAATTATTAATGTTTGCAAATGAAATCTTTAAATTGAAGATAAGGTTATAATTTTTTCTGATAAAGCGAGTTATATATATATATTATTATAATATTATATATATATATATATATATATATATATATATATATATATATACTTCATTTCTCAATTTTAATATTGTTAACTTGTAAGTGAAATTTTATTTAACTTTTTTATTGTCAATGATAGTTATTCAAACCATTTTAAGCTATCTGTTTTATATATATATTACTTAAGAATGTAACATATTTGACAGAATTTGAATGTAACAGCAATTGAGGAACGAACTGCTTCGTCATTTGATATTCGTGTTTTAAACAATACAGGGAGTGCAATTTTTAAGATCAGTAAAAGAAAAACTACAGTAGAACCTTGGTTATGGACCTAGACCACCTCGAAAAACACGGACGATTAATACAAAATAACTTATACTAAATACAGAAAGCATTTACTCTACTACGTGTTATTACTACTGCAATGAGATTCATAAATCTGATATTAAGAATAATCTATTCTCTAATTTGTGTCACAATATGTATTTATTTTGATAATTTTACATTAAATCTGGCCATGAATTACGTACCTTTTAAATTATCTTGAAAACGTCCTTTATAGTCATCTGTTTCGCAGCACTTTCTCGACATTATCGACACACTTCATTTAAAGCTTTTAAAAGCAACTTGATATCAAATTCAGCTCGTTTAATCAGAGGGCGGATGTTAATTCATAAGCATTGTCTTCAATACGAAAAATCTCAAATGTTTTAGTTCTCAGAACTTATTTTTGCAAATTTTCTACTCATATAAAGTAACGCTACTGTTATTAATGATTTAATCAAATGCGAATATTATATCGATTTTTTATGTAACAGCTGCAAGAAACTATTTTGAGTGTGGTGTGTTATTAAATCGTTTGCACTTAGTGTACTATTTCTTATGCCTTCTCATCAGCTCTGGTAAATTAGATTGTAATTTAACCCCTTTTAAACTTTAATTTCACGGCTGATGACTTGTCTCACTCTAGAAGATTGTCTTCAAGAAAAAAATTTAATGTCTTTCCGAGATCTGAAAGAGCAATGTGTGAAGCTCGGCTGCACATGCGCTTGGCCTACTTTCGCCAATAGGATAAAATTAATCCAACAATCGGATATAGATTTCTTCCTTAAATCTGATTAAAGATCAGAAACAAAAGCATCAAAATCTTTTGAAATGCATAGTGTGAATCGGTTGGACCTTAATTTTTTTTACCTTTTGTTCATAGGTTGCTTCGTTTAACTTTACATAGCGATAAGGCTTTGTTCATTTAGAATCGCGCCTGAATTTTTCCTTAGATCAGAAAACAAATGAGTGTTACAATTGCAAATACAAACATGCCTTCATGAACTGAATCAGTATTACAACGTTTTTAGAAGTCCTGCTGTGTCACAGTTATAATTCTTGCTTTTGTTGAACAGAGACTTATCTCATTCCGGATTTGACTTACAAGTGTTTGCTGAAAAACATCTTGCGTAAAGCAATGTTTGCTGCAAACTTGCATCGATTTAAGGGCAGGAGGTGGGGAAACTATATTTTCTTTGTTTGTTCCCTTGAGCAATGAAAAATAAGTGAATTTTTAATTTTATTGGAATGGGTAATCTGTGCTGTTATATATGTATCATATGATTCTGTGTAAGCCGCAATGAAACATATAATATTTTAGTTTCACGTTTCATATTCACATAGTGTTTTAAGTAGTGGAAGATGAGGCATGTGGCGTTTAGGGGGCAGTCGTGGGTTTGCCCACTGCACTAACAATCTGTTGTAGGCGGCGCAAGTTCAATTCCTACCTGGGTGTATTTCTCTTCTGAGTCAGTAAAACTTTCCTTGTGTGGGTTTATGTTCGTTACTTGATATAGTCTAGTGTTTGTAGCAGCATGGCCAGATATGACCCTTGGGCCATAAGCAAGTGCCTGAACGTAGACTGAAGACGTGTCAATTTGTTTATGTGCATTTGATTTTGATGTACCTATCTAGGATAATGTAGGGTCCGGTGTTTAGTTCATAATCGAAATATTTTTTTTTACCTAAGTTTTTTCAGTTGCTATTGTAAGAGTTCCATTACGAGTTCCAACCCTTACAATAGCAATTAAATATTTGAAGAGAAAAAATACAAAATATTTGTGGGAAAGGATCTATTTACCCTATCTGACGCTAAATATTTAAACATATTGTCGTGTGGATACTGTATAAATCCAACCTACCAGAGGACATTAAGAATTTCGATAAACTCGAGAACGAAATCCTAAATGGTAAATCTGTTGACACTTCCCGCTCGTGGCTATTGTGTATCTGAATGGCATGTATAGAGCACATCTGGATTATTTATTTGTGCTTGTTTTCAGGTGATAAGTTCCACAGCTTAATCTTTATTACGAGCGTCGTTAGTTTGAACAGATTATAATAATTCCGCGTTAAACATCGTTTACATGACAGTAAAAATATAAAACTTTAAAATATCTAATGAATATTAAAAACCTGTTAGAAATCGCCAATGGTCATTTGACGGAGCAAAACGTCCATAACCAGGACAGAAGTCTGGACGTTGTTCATCACCGAAATGGCCATTGTCGGGGTTTTGTATAAGTTTAAATATTTATTAGTCCTGTTTTGTTTAAATTTTTACTATCAGTTGAACTTAGGTGGTGGTGGTGGTGTGTGCTGTTGTTTGTGTTTAATATGTTTATACAATCATTTACTCGAGTTTCACATTCATTTCAAGATTTCATTTCTTAAAATCTGGCTCTTAAATCTCTAATAGGATTGGCCATATCGCTAATCTCTTCTCAAGTTCCATGCTTAGGAAAGTAAGACGTACGTATTAAAAGTTTTATAAATAGAAAATGTTCAATCCTCTACTTGACACTTGATTGCTCACAATCCTAGTTTAGTTTGTCACTTCGATCATTTTTTTATTTGGACCTACTGAGCCATTTGAAAAACATGAAAAGGAAACTAGATTTCCTATTGAATTGATGTTATTGGTTTGTTTTTTTCGAATGAATGTAAGTTCAAAGTATAGCGAATATTCGCTTGAATTAAATTGTGTAGTTTTTCAAAAGCAAAATGGTTGAAACTTTTTTGAAAAAAATTATCAAAATTGTTTTTATGTTTATGAAATGGTAGCATATTTCCAGGGTGGAAAAAATCACGATTTTAAAATAAAAATTGGTTTTTGATTGGAATCCGATTTCTATCATTTTAATTTGTTGCACCTTTAAGTTTAAAAACCTACTTTAGACTTTATGAGACAGTCAAATCAGTTTTTGCATTATAGATAGTTCTGATTTATACTATATATTCGGGGAATGTCGATTTAAATCAGCTTGATTTAAATCAAGGTATTTTTATTAAAAAATCATTGATTCAAATCAAAATTTTAAATTTCATTTTCCTTTCTGTATTAAGTTTGATGATGTTGAAAAGGAAATAACTGAACACACACAACTAAGTTTTAATATTCAGCTGTTTTTACTCTAACATGTGATTAACTTTGCTAATTTTCATCTCGTGTTTTAGCTCACATTTTTCCCTGCTGTGTTTTCTAATACATCAATGCTATATATCATTAAAATGTTTAACATAAATCAAAACTATCTAGAAACTTCACTGATTTGTGTGTCTCGTAAAATAATTTTTAACTTGTACGGCCAAGAATTTTATTAAAATAATAAAAGTTCGATTTAAATTTTTAAAAATCTGTAAATTTAATAAATTTTTATGATTGTTTTTAAAAACATCGTGATTTTTTTCATACCCTGATATGTATGATGGTTTAGACAATATAGCAAGGTAGATTTGAAAGATTGGAACAATTATATAATTATTCTTTGACCTTGCTGTTTTAGGAATCAGAATAATTAAAAGAATTAATTTTCCTACCCTTTTTATTCTCAGATGACTTTGTGTGAGCAACTTAAATTATTTTCATTGTAGAAAAGAATTTACAAAAAGCGAGTTCAGTGACGTAGATATTTTTAGTTTTCTCGTTCTTTTCCTGATTCTAGAATAATAGTAAGGTTAAGACACGCTACGCGCCTTACCGCTGCTCGAAAGCTAATACTACCATAATTTTGCTGACTACCACAGCTTCTAACATGCTTTTGAATTATAATGACTTTTCAGTGTTCCCACCTTTTCCTCTCATTTCCCCTGATGATCTCTATTTATCACATGTGATGGCCTGGTATTTCCAATACGTTTCGTTTCCTCGGTGATTTTAAAAAGCTGCTCTATGATTGACCTGAGAGAGGATCTGTAATTGACGTCAAAATCCTGGTTTCCAGTGGTGCTCTCGTTAAGTTCGAAACTCTCTCGATCGTGACGAAGCAGTGCTTAATCTGTGTGCGCTCTGCATGATGCACTGGGTGCCTCTCGTTTCCCCGAAGATTCATTACAGCTGTCCTTGATGAACGCAAGTCACTCCTCAAAAGCAGTGATTACTTCTCATTAAAATAACACTTGCGTTGTCACTTTTCTAATGAGGTTTTCTCTGACTGCACCAGCCCCGAAGAACACGTTCCGCTTGCATTCGTTCTGGATTTCCTGCAACGTTTAAATTTTTCTCCCGACCATCTTCGGTGTCACTTGGATATTACATTTAAAACGAACTGTTACATTTTATGAAATTACTAAACGATGTGATGCTTCTTACTGGCTTCACTGTCGCTGAAATCTTTATAATAGCTTCTATGTTTGTCAAATATTTTGAATCTACAACTTGGGTCATTTGAAAAATCTTTCATAAAAAAGTGCACTAGTTTACACTATTTGTAAGAAAAATAAAATTGAAGGACTTTTTTTTATCTCTTAGTATCATTTGGAAGGATACTTTTTGAGATGAGTTTTGCATTGTACTAATCATTCAAATTCTCTAATTTTAAAATTAATGAATCTAATTAAAATAAATTAATAAATTAAAATGCGGGATTCACTGGCCAGACAATGACTGTTGTCCCTAATGGGTATTGGCGGGGGTCAAGGTTTAATGTTCCATTAACCTTGTGCGGTAGGGTACTTGGAATGGCCATTCGGGTTCTGTAGAAAAAAAGATAGAATTTCGAAGGGAAAGAGAAAAAACAGTATGTGTCTTCTCCAAGAAAGAGACACATAAGGAGAAAAGACGGAAGTTTTAAGTAATAAAGAATTAAAAAACTGATTTTACATGGTAGTCATCATGTTCCTATTTTAGTATTAGTTTTATCCCAATTCTATGTGCTAAATATTTCTCACAAATAATAATTGGAGGCCTGGTGATATATTAAGCGCATCTTCTAAAGTTGGTTTGAAACTTTTTTTATTATTAGCAATAACTTTTTGAGAAAGTTGTTGTTGAACTTGTTTTGCCTCACTTCTACACGGATTATGAAATTAATCCTCCCCACAAAAAAATTTTGCGGTATCCTTCTTGGTCCAGTGGCGGATTAGCAACGGGAGGGTTTGCATTTCAAACCAATCAAAGACCGTCGTGTACAAGGGAACTGAGGCACGTTAAATCTGTCGTGGCCTCAAATGTCCTCACGTTTGCGTGGTGTTGGAGTTTGGAGAGTGGGTTATTAGCTCATGTGTTGAACTCGTCCTCTGACCGTGGTTCAAAATAACGAGATGATGTCATCGGATCTTTCCCTTGATCCCAGATCATCACCAATAATCCGTTGTGTTATTCCAGTGCGACATAAAATTCAACTACCTACCTACAATTAATTTATTGGGCAAGCTTAGGTGAAGAAGTTTATTGCGATCTTATTTTCTATTTAGAAGATGGGATTTGAAAAGAATTGCTTACTCAGATCCTGTTTCTACTGTTGACGAATCAGATGAAGCATGATTTGCACCTGTTGGTTTTTTCTTCCTTTAACGTTATGTATGCCGTTCAGGTTGAAAGAAATTTCTTAAAATTTCTACTTTGAAGTTATTTCTTATTTTTTATTTCTATTGACTAAAAGACCACATAGCACGATCTCGAGATAGTTTCAATCAATATCGTTTGCTTATAAGTAGTACATATCCTTTTGGAACCCTTGCAATTGATGTATACAAAAGAAATGAGCCCCAACAGATGAAACCGTGATTTCGTAATTCACATTCAATGCGTTTTTTACTGAGTTAAATATTTTTTGCATCTTTGGCATCTTTGTTGTAACTCATTCGTGCATTCCTTTTGGCATAATACAGGTATTCTAGACCGAGAATTCCTTTCATCCTTTATATTTCATTTTCATATTCTTTTTCGCTTCAGTTACCTTGTTGCGGATGCTCGCAGCAAAAAAATCGGTTAAGTTAATTTGCACCTTGGATCTAAGTGGTTCGCTGTGCCCTTTATTCTGGTTCATCGTATATAATTATTGGTGATTCTCTGCATGCGGAAAACTAAATACTAGGGAGCAGTGCACCTTTGTACAAAATGTAGCAATAGTGCATTAAATTGGGGGTTCTTGTGTTTGAAGCATGAGGATGCATCATTTGATCTTATACGGTACAATTGATCTTATTTAAAATTATAAATTAGTTCGGAATTTTAAAAGGGCGAATTAAACTTCCCTATTTTGAATGGTATATCGTAGTATATCAATCTGTATGGTTAGTTAATCGAGCATTGACTTTTGAAATTAGAATAGAAGAATGTAAAATGTCATTAAAAGGCGATTCTCTGATGGTGCACGGAACAATTAATGGTACCAAGTTCTCGCTTTAGCTGCTAGAAAACATTACTATGTAGAATTTTTTTGTGAATATGTCGATACGGCACCATTCCGTTTAAAAGGACCCGAAATTAAAATTCATTTAGAAATGTAAAATACACAAACATAATGCAATTATGCACGAGACTAGGAGAAACGACTTTTCATTGGTATTACCTTCAACTTCAAATTTTGGTAATTCTGATTGACTTTTTAAAATATTTGTAAGATAAATAATTAAAAACGAAAGTGTACACAAGACATTTCATGAAAAATGATGCAAGAACAAAATTATCCATGGTTCTAAAATTACTTTTGGTGTTAACTTCTTATTCACAATGTGACTCTTAGTGTGATGACTTTTCACATCATTTGTGCATTGAATATATTTAAAATAGTGGGAGGGGGGGAGTATTGCAAATTTATAATACTTATCCATATACACTCTTTTAGAAGTTACTACTCAAAAATATACACTACCCTACAATAATGGACAGGGCGCCAGCGAATTTGCATAAAATCCGATTACTTGTTTGGGGGTGTTTTTCGTGGTATGGCCTGAGACCTTTGCATGTTGTTTCTAGTCAATTGAACGCCGACGCCTACATGAAAATTTTGGACAATCAGGTTCTCCCTACCCTCTGGCAATTTTATGGAATGGACGAATGTTACTTCCAGAACGACAACCTCATATGCTATGTTGCAGCCTCTGTCAAGCATTGGTATCAAGATATGGATGTAAAACTTCTTCCCTGGCCTACTCAGAGTCCCGACCTTAACCCCATAGACCATTTGTGGGACGCGTTAGATCGACGCTTACGAACCAGCGAATCACGTCCGAAATCTACAGCTGAGCTGGCGACATTCTTGCAGCAGGAATGAACACAAATACCCATAGCTATGTATCAAAACCTTGTTGAAAGTATGCCCAAAAGGGTTGCTAGTATAATTGCAGCAATTGGAGACCATCCTCCTATTAAAGCATGTATTATTTCCCTTATACCATCACAGTAGTGTATATACTGAGGGTAAACATATTTTATTTATGGTATATAATATCTGGCCATTTTAACTTTTAAAACACTTGATACAAGGAATTTATTAACTGTATTTAACTGAAGAATACCCTCGGTACTTATTTAAAGCTGAGTTATGAGATATGTAATTTGTGGAATGGGCCAGGTTTTTGAATCCTCCTTAAAATAATTTTAATGTTAAAAGATGCGTGCTAGTTAAAAGTTTGATTGGTTAATCAGCATAAATAAAAGTTTTGTCAATTATACGTAACTTTAATTTAACCTATTAAACTTCGGATATCAGAATTTAGATGTACTTTCGTACAATATACACAAATGTCTCTAAAAATAGTGGGGAAAATGTATTAAATTTATTTATTAATTTTTAAATTATCTCGTCAGGTGTTGGAAAAAAAATTTATGAACTATACATATGAGGATACCAGAATGAAATTCAACATGTTTAACAAATTTTCACCTCACGCGGAACATTTGGAACTAATCGAGTTGGATTTGATAACAAAGTAACTCTTCCCTTGCAGAAAACACGTGGGTGCAGTTCACCACTGACTACACAATACAGTTTTGTTAACTTTGAAAATACATAATGTCAAAATACTTCAAAAATTCCATAGGTTCACTAACATTGAAACTGATAGTGAAGAATATTTCAAACTACCTATTCACTATTTGATTAGATTGTTTTTGGAAACTGAGCAGATTGCAAATTTCGTTTTTCTCATCTCTTCTATCTATATATATTATTTTTAATTCACTAAAATCAAACCTGTATGTCTTTTGATGCGAAAGGAAATTTGTATATATATGCGCTTTTTTGCGTTATCAGAAGTGTTTTTAAATTTTTTAGTCTTGAGCTAAATTTGGTCAATTGAAGCAGTTTTCAATGGATTTTCTTATAAATTATAAACATAGTTAGTAATTTAGATGCTATTAAGTGTTTAGTATCTTGCTTAAATTATGAGTAGGGCAACTTTTTTGTTGCAGTAAAAATGGGAAAAGTTGCATTTATCATTCCCTAAAGTTGCATTTATGGAAATAAAGTTGCATTTATTTTTAATACACTAAATTCTAAAATAAATTATTCGTAAAAAATGAAAAATATATTGACATTTTAGTCGTGTACAACAGTATTATAATACATACTGAAATACAGAAGAACGTTGAATGGCCGATCCTTGGCCAGTAATTTCTTTAACATTGAAAACCTGCGTCAGCCGCAGTCATATAATGTGCTGTATTGGATAGCAGAAGCACAATATCCTTTCGATCAACATTCAGAGATTTTAAAATGTCATCTACAAGGCAAACAACATATTGATGATCGACACTCACCTCGCAAACTCTGCAGTCGATAACGCAAGTTTCCTCTGCATTATAAAGAGTG
The DNA here is from genome assembly GCA_947359465.1 of Metellina segmentata. Lineage (NCBI taxonomy): Eukaryota > Metazoa > Arthropoda > Arachnida > Araneae > Tetragnathidae > Metellina > Metellina segmentata. The sequence continues at coordinate 56,532,966 of OX375878.1, read as the reverse complement.
CCAACCAATGTGTTAAAGTACTTCTTGCCATTTATTTCACTTTCGGCTTAGGACGAACACCTTCTTACCATGAACTTGTTTGATCCGCAATACTTTGGCGTTCGCAAGATCAGACACACGTGATCGAAGGATTGATTCAGAGAGCAAAAAATTAAATAGTAATTTGATATTAATTAATTTTAAGCTATATTTTATAACACTGCATTTCTGCAAAAAGTTGCATTTATGTTGCGGTTATAACTTACTTACAATAGACCCCATGTATGAGGAATTTCGGTTTTAGTACTTTACATGTGTACTTTACATGAACGCGTGAAAAAAAGTTGCATTTGTTGCAAAAAGTTGCCCTAATTATGAGCAAATGATCTAAAAACTAATGAGAGACATTCACCGAAAATTTTGATCTATCGTGTAAAATTTGAAGAAACATTCATTTATCTGAAAATGGTATGTGTCAATATAAGTTCAAATTAATTTCAAGTTTATATTTGTGACTTAATGGACTTGTCCAGTGCGCTAGCAACTTGCAAGTTATTGGAGACACAGTTCGATTCTTTACATGGTATATTTCTCTCTTCTGTGACAGAAAAATTTTACTTCTGTGTATGTCTATTTACTTCACGCAGCTTGGCCAAGTGTTGCCATTGTGCTATGAAACCCAACCAACCTAGTTTATATTTCAATGTATGTGAATCGTGTTTTTAACCAGTCACGATTTTGAGATCGGCTTTTGACCATAAAAAGGCGAAGAATCACTTACAAAGACATTCTTCACCAACCTCACATGAACAGTCATAACAATATATACTTTTAAAATTGATAAGTCATCGCAAATATCGATTGTCAAGAAAGGATTGTGTCTTCTGTTAATATTTGGAGCTTTGTAGGTTTGCCATAAGGATTTAACTTCTGTTCCGATTCTAAACAATGGTGATTCCATTGAGTTCCTGCACTTCATCCTGGGATCCTCTGAATCCGGATGCAAAAGCTCAATAAGGACCGCATCTTTGCCAAATATAATTCTTTAAGAACGCATCAATGTCCCATGCTGCTGTAATCTGCTCCTTGAAAGCTTTTTACTGCAGTTAGGTAGCAGAAAATTATCCTTTCTCTTTATGTCTGAAAGATCGGAGTGGGGTATAACTGTCGAATGCAACATACTCGCTGGAACACTGACACATAGCTTAAGGCCGGAAGTAGGAAGGGTGTTTAACAAAGGATTATAGTCATTGAAAAATAGGGTAGCATATCCTGAAGTAAATATTCGTAATCGCTCGATTAGTGTGGAGAGCCTAGGCTCGAAACAAAGAAAAAAAAACTGTTTCGATTGACTTCGATCTCCCAAGCGTGAAAGCGTCTTCATGCGAAAATGTAGACCAGTCCTGCGGCCATTTGATGTCTATCAATTGTTGTCGGATATGACTCGCATGACTTCCAGTGACATTGGCGTTTTAGCAGATCAATGTCAGGGAATATCTTTTATTTCTAATTACATATTTTAAAGTAGGCCAAAACTTATGGGCTGTCGATGTTTTAAATACCGAGTCGAATGACAGATAAATAACCTCTAGATGCATTTGTATTTGCATTTTTTTTGTTTAATACCATGTATTAGCACTTTGCTGTGCACCTGTCCTTCATTAAACATAATTTGTTTCCTTCTACTGTTTCAAAAACGTGTTTCAGAAGAAATTTTAATTTGTGTAGTCAAATAATTTATCTTCATGAAAGAATTGTTTTTTAGAATGGGTTTACTCAAATGGAAGTACAAAATGATATTAATAGTTTATCTATTTTGCTTCCAATTAATTTTCATGTTTTCAAATTGACATTAATTAACATGTTTGAGGAAGGTATAAATAAGACTAAACAATTTAAGAATATACAGGGTGGTCCCGAATTCATGGTACAAACTTTAATGGTAGGTACAGGACATTGTAACAATGATTTATTGTATAGGAATGTATAGTCGCAAGTGACGCGGTGAGGCGTAAACAGGGGAAATAAAAGGAAAGAGAAATGGAGTGATCGGTTGGTATCATTGCCGGTAGAGGGCAGTAGATGTCTCGCCGCTGTTGAACATGATGCATCGCAGTAGGGAAAAGCGCCATTCACAATTGTGCTGCCGTAGACGATGGGTGACTTTACGTATGCAGAAAAAGCAGACATGCATTACATGTACGGCCGTGCAAATGGTAACGGCAGAGCTGCGTTACGAATGTATCGCGCGGAGTATCCTGATCGACGAATGCCGGATCATAGAATTTTTCAACGGTTACATCGTCAACTTTGTGAAACAGGTGCGTTCGACGTCAACAGACATGGCGCTGGTCGAGTAAGAGCTGTACGCACTCCAAGGCTGGAAGAAAGCATCTTGAACATTGTGGCTGATAGACCCGAGTCAAGTACAAGAACTGTTGCGCGTGACGTAGGTGTGAGTCATCAGACTGTATGCAGAGTGTTAAACGAAAATCGCTTACACCCCTTCCATTTTCAGAAAGTACAAGCATTGAATCCGGCAGATTATCCTCGCCGCGTGAACTTCTGCCTGTGGGTGATGCAGCAATGTGCGTTGCAGCCGGATTTCGTAGATTATGTGCTATTTACAGATGAAGCGACATTTTCACGCGAGGGTGTCTTTAATGCGCACAATTCCCATGTGTGGGCAACCGATAATCCACATGCAACGCGTCGACATGCGTTTCAACAACGTTTCAGTATTAATGTGTGGGCTGGTATTGTGAACGACTTTTTGATTGGCCCATACTTACTACCCACGCGGCTCACTGGCGGAAGCTATCTTATTTTTCTGAAAGAAGTGTTACCACAACTGCTGCATGATGTTCCGATCGCCATTCGTAACCGCATGTGGTTTCAGCACGATGGGGCGCCAGCACACTTCAGCATTGATGTACGGAATTACCTGAATGCCACGTTTGGTACTCGATGGATTGGGCGTGGTGGACCAGTCCCTTGGCCACCCCGATCTCCCGATTTATCGAGCCTCGATTACTTTTTATGGGGACATCTAAAGCATCTTGTTTATGAGACTCCAGTTGACTCAGATGAGGATCTCGTCGCTCGCTTATCTGTAGCTGCTGCAGGTGTGCGTGAAATACCAGGCATCTTTGAACGTGTACGCCAATCGCTCCACCGACGCTGTCAAGCATGTATCGATACTGGTGGACGCAATTTTGAACAATTACTGTAAACATGACACTTGTCAACAACGCTTTCAATAAAATCTTTGTTTTTCCTTTCGGCCGTTATTTCCCCTGTTTTCGCCTCACCGCGTCACTTGCGACTATACATTCCTATACAATAAATCATTGTTACAATGTCCTGTACCTACCATTAAAGTTTGTACCATGAATTCGGGACCACCCTGTATTGTGAAGAAGGGATGTATTGATACTATCCTATTTCTTAATTTAACACTTTACTGTTTCGTACGACAGAACAAGATTATTAGTGGGCAATTCTTGAACACTCTAAGAAGCCTTGTGCATAGTTTGTGAATTTTTCTTGTGAAACAGAACGATTTTTTTTTTTCAATTTTGCTGCTTCTGCAAGGTTGGCTGAACATTGTAATACTTCTAGATATATGCGATTTACACAAATGTCGGGGGGGGGGATCAGAAAAGTACCCGTTATCGTAAAACACTCACCGTCAAGACATTCAAAATCCTCAATACCCAATTATCCTACAATTCCTTCGAATTTGAGAACAGATCAGCATTACATGCATTGGGATTTGCTGACAATCACACACTGCCTTTGATGTTGCGGCAAAATATGACCTTTCATGTGCAAGGTGGCACACAACAGCAAATAAGCTCTTGTGGTCACATGAAGAATCCCAAACACTATTCAAAAAATTTGTAAAAATTGTTACATTCAATGTTAGTTTAGAGTACAAATATTTGTTGATGCACCTACGTAAGTTTCTAACTTCCTGAGGACTCATCGGCTCTGATTTGGAGGAACTCCTTTTTGGGAGAATATCTTCCTCACAGCAGTGACTTACGAAAGCATTAAAATCTTAAACTTAGAATTGGACACAAAATTTCCAATGTTTATAAAACACTTTCAGTTTATTCATAATGAAAATTGTATTCCCCAATTTTCAGAACTTCTTCCATGTGTTGCAACAATCTTAAACGAATGGCGAGTCTTTTCTTAAATCTTCTTCCATACTTATCCTGACACATTGAAGTGTGGAGACTGTATCAATGCTCCGCTAAAGAATGCTGTGGAGAAATTCGCGTCGATCCCCTCGATTCTCGCGAAGTCATGCCCGATTTTGACACTAAATTAAACCACAAAACTCGCATATTAATCACGTTCCACAGATTGGATAAGAGGGAAAGAGTATGATTCGAAGTCTAGCCACCTCACCCTAGTGAATCAATCCTATGTTACGAAAATCACCGGAACAAGTCTGAATTGTTTTTGGCATATATTATTAAATAGCACATATCTTAAAGTGCACTGCATAGAAGAAACTGCATAGACGCGTGTTAGTCTTGCTAGCAACTAAATCTTTAAAAATATGTAACAATTTTTCAATAGATAAAACTAATTCTTTCTCGGAGGTTGATATATTTTTAATGATTTCGGTATAAAAAGTGGCCTGCTTCTATGAAGTGTTTCATTTTATCTATTATCTGACTGCAATTGTCTTTTTTCTGGCATTTTTAGGAGTAGTTTTTGTAGAGAATCAGCAATTATATAAATATATATAACATCACTTTCATTACGGAACATATTTCTATGACTCATTATGTTGCACTTACTCCTTCAATTCCTTGATTGATTCAATTTCTGATTTGGTTAATTTACCCCCAAACCTTCATTGTTTATGCAATGTTTGGATACTTAACGATGTAAGATATTTCTCATGAAATTTTTAAAGACAAGAATGAACGCGTTACTTCATTTAGGAGCTGTAGTTTGCTTCACGGTTCAACTCCTTTTGTGGGGCCGTGCATTTGAAGATTCATTCACCGGAAGAGAAAAACCGTTCTCAACGGACGCCAACAATAATCTAACTTTTTTTAACCTTTCTGGTTCCTTTTCCCTCTTATGGCTTTTATGTGAAAATTTAACGCCTTCGAAATGAGGACTGCGTTATCAGAAAACACAATAACAATGAATTTATGCCATCCACCATGTGTGAATCAGATAAAAAATAATCGTTTTGATCTTTTAACATGCTTTCAAAAGCGATAGATCTGAAAACTATGTTATCTAGAACTTTAAATTAGCTTTATCTGAGTAAAAATTTATTTGGAAATATTATTGAGTTGTCTTCTACTATTGACCTGCCATAATCAAGAAAGCATTGATGCTTAAAGTTTTAAATTTTTTTTGCCATTTTATTAAGTCGTTCCGGAAGACAAATTATCGCTTGGTTGTTTTCAAATTACTGGTTACTCAAGTCAAGAATTTCGTTTTTGACTTGAATAACTAGTCTGGATCCGTTTCGGCTTCATCGGATTGGAACCATCACAGATCATCTTGATTGAATATCAGACACTTATTTCGGTGACACTGAAGTTAAGATTCTTTTTATTGAGTGCGAGATAGTTTTAACTATAGATAGAAAAACCGAGTCTATATGTACGAAAGAAAAGGTTACAGGCAAAGTTTAATTTAACAAACTTGAACTTTGTTTACCTACTTGATACTCAAAGCACTTGTATAAATTCAAATAAACTAAGTGTTTGTAATTTATGATTTGGCAGCGGATGCAATTCGTGTTTGAAGCATAAGTGGGAGTTCGTTCGTGTATTTTGTACAAAACATTCAGAAACCCAGAAGTTTATGATCATTTGGTTTTTCCCGAGTTATGGAAACAATTTTTTGGACCTTTTGAATGACATGTTTAATAAAACAATTGATGTCCCGAGTTTTTCACACATTGGTAAGACTTTCGCGTTATGTCAAGACGTTCAAGTGGAAAACATACTGTGTGTTTCTAAAGTTACTATTCATTTCTGTGAAGGCACATATTAATGCCTATTTGTATAACAAATGAATGAAATACATGTAAACAAGAAACATCAAAACAATTCCAACTGACTCAACTGCAAATAAACACTCAAATTCCATCTTTCAGTGTAGCTCAGAAAACCTTTTCCATGATACCAAGTGTAGTCTTAGCCGCTGCGGCTGTGATCCGCTCTTTTAGTGACTATAGAGGTATCTTGATTATTGAAGTTAATCTTAATTTTGACTCACTCAAAACAATCTAGAAGTGTAAGGTACCTAAAAATGGCGCCATCCTAAATCTGGTTAAAGCATCTTCTGGGAAATATTTCATGCAGATTGCATGGATCGCTTATTGCAAAAAGCGGCGGCGCCTCATCTTATTGGTAGACAAGCATCGATAATTTCATCAAAAACAAGTTGAAGTCTAAAAAAATCCGCAACGTTTGCACGCAAGTCTCGCCATTGATCGTCTACTAGAAAGAAAAAGAAATCACACACCTTGCATTTTGTGATTCCTTACCAAACATTAACCTTTGTAGAATCTTTTACCCACTCCAAAATTGCATATGGATGTTCGGTGGCCTAAATCCTACAATTATAATAAAAGTAATCTCCTCCAGACGCGCTTTAATTATCAATATTCTTTCTTCACTGGTCAACAAGATTCAGGAAACGAAAAGGATCGCTCAACTCTTTCGCTAAAATAAATAATTTAGAAACAACCTTCATGTATATTTCTGCCCAATATTGCTTTCTTTTAAGGTAAAAGCAACAAGTATTTGTCGGAAACCACATTTTCTGATTTTACAATTCTTTGCTGACACCGAAGATGGTCTTTCAAAACTTATCTTTGAAAGTTTAATGAGCAGCATCTACTTATTGAAAAGTAAAATGGAACAAGATTGTTTATACTTTGTTTTTAATTATTCCCATTTATGTGTCTTGTTCTTAAGCTTTGAAGACTCTCAGATGAAGATAAAAAGAGAAACACAATTTCCTCTCTTCCCATCTTGTCTGTCAGAGATGTCTTCGCGACTATGGTCAACTAGGCCCTCCAATTTATTTTCGTATTGGACTCAATCAGAAATGCCCTGAATAGGTTCTGCGAATAGAATACTGGATGAGCGCCCGAGGCTGAATCGTACGTGTTACGTTGCTTTTGTGTTCTATTTCGTAGCAATTTCGGTTTTAGTATCGCATCAATCAAGGAACTGGAATCGTTATACCGAAGAAAAGCCGTGGAGTGGAACTTCCACGTTTTTCTAAAATTCGACAGTGGAAGGCTGTTCTGCAATTCAATTTTTCTTTTGGCTTCGTGTTCAGTGTAAGTTTCAAAGAGCGATCCTTGACAGTGTTGTGCTCCTTCTTTTCCCTATACCAGTAGTAGCTAAATTGCAATCTGCGGGTCCGTGAAAAATATATTCCCGTATTCAAAATAGAGATATATCTTTCAAAAAAAGTATTTCATTGTTTTCTTTAATTCTTCTTTCTTAAAAAGGGTATGGTCTAAAAATCATTACATTAAAATGTCTTTTTGTGATCTAAAAAGGAACAACTAAACTTACATCTAAGGAGTCATTCCCCTGTGACTGATGATTGTCGTATCGCACCCCGACTGCAATACCGCCGTAACTCATAAAAATTAATTTATTGTTTTACGTTTAGAAAGGCTAAATACACGCTTTTCATGCTGCAAAACTGTCCTCTACTGAAATCTATAGTTGTGGTTATTTTGCAGCATGTATGTAGTCTTTCTACATAAAACCAGAAATTGATACTCTGCTTTCAACAAGTTACGGGCCAAATTGACTTTACATTATTATTTGATAGGACAACATAAGAACTTCAATTTTTGCAGATTTCGGTAACGCGATATTTTATTATATTTGACAGTTATAGTTCAATTTATAGTAATGAAATAATTGCACGATTTAAGAAAAATGAAACCAAAGCTATTTGTTAAATCTTAATGTGATGAAAGCCGTCTTCTCTTAGCACCTCTCCTTACGATTAATTTGATTGCAAGATTGCCGATAAAGGAGCTAGCAGACCATGTAAACCTTAACTCGTTGAGGTTCTCCGGCCAACACACTGAGGAATGTTGATCTGAAGGTACCATAAGATTCCCGAGGGACATTGATGGAGGTGTCCATGGTCAGTTATCCTAGAAATTTGTACATAAAGTTACAATAAATTTACCTTTGGCATCACTTTGTCTTGTCTATGCTGCTGTACTGCGTCATTGTAAAACTATATCATGTGTTTATGGTTCTTTTATCTACCAAAGAGGGCGACATTCCTTCATGGAGTAAATTTACTGCACATTTAGTTACACATTTCTAGGGTATCATACATCTATGTACAGTTCCAAATCTTTTGGAAGATCGTAGCGAAAAGCATCCTCGCACGTCCGTCCTCTGTCTTCGCAATAGTCCAGTCTCTTCATCCCTCCCGTTCTCCTTGCCGGAATAACTGTACCCCCACCTTCATCCCTCGGGGATCCAATAGTTCCTTCCGACCAACATTCCTCAGTGTGTTGACCGGAGAACCTTCTAGCTTATTTAATTGTTCTAGGAAGACAGCTGTTTCCTTGATAGCCCCACAAATCCTCGTTTAATTAGCATTCGTAGAGCAAAAAAAAAATGGCCGTACAGTTTTCCCTCGTGTTTTTTAAATGAACGATTTTTAATTTTAATTTTTAAGGGCCTTAAAAAGCCCACGACTCGGTCGCGGCACCGTTTCAGACGCAGTGGACGATGTTCGGTAGTCAGTGGTAAACGCTTATCGGTTGACGTGCCTGCAGTCCTTCCACCGTCCGACATCTGATTAGTTCGTAAAGCTACAGACTGCATACCAGATGCATATATGCATCGTTGGCAGATAAAAAAGCTGCTGAAGTAGTTTCGGTTTGTCACACTATCAGTCTATCCTCTCGCTTTTGTCCTTCTGGGCTCACTAGAGACCTCGTGACGTGCATATGTAGCTTCACTGATCTACTGGTGTCAGAATCTTTGTCACGACAGTCGGTGTACATCCCAGATGACGGGCGATTTGTCGACACGATCTACCTGCTTCTCGATGCGACCCCTTTCAAAGTCGTCCAGTTGAGTGTACGATGTTCGAGTGCATCGTCCATGCATCTGAGTCAACATCACCAAAACAGAATATTCATGGCCAACATCTGGCATCTATGCAATAAGCCTCTTCGATGTCCACATTACATGTGCCATGGAACACCCTTGATTGACGTACGAATCAGGAAGTGTTGCATGTCTGGTACAGAGGATTTTGAATACCAAATTTCGATTTTTTGAGCAGTGTATTCATTTTTTGAATCGTGTTAGATCTCAAATTTTTTGAAATATGCTCCTTTGTGAATACTTCCTGTATGTACACTTCCTTTCACAATTAGCAAATTGAATAAATTTTACCTGCTGTTTTACTGTTCAGAAGGATCCGTAGGTTACGCTGAACTATTTAGATTGTCTTTACACTATGTAGAGTCCGAACATTCCTCATTCTCTTAATTGCGTAAAGCCTTCCACAACTCACTGCTTTCGTCTTACCCCCATGCGTGCTTTTTAATTAAATATTTACTTTTAACGGTGCTTACTTTGGAACTATTCGCACTCGGAATTGCATGAACCGTTTTGAGTAAACAAGAAGCCCAGAGGTGGAGAGCGGAAAGAAACACGAGCACAAATTCTCAACGCTTTTACTCTTCTATTAGTGGGAGCTAATTTCTATAAGGAAAAAGTGGATAAATAGAAGCGTGTCTTATCATGTGTTCTAAACTTACAGGAGCGTTGAGTTGTATTCTGAATACGATTAGAAAAATAGTCCGTTTTCCGTGTTTGCCTCATATGTTATGCATTTTTATTCCAAAATATTTTATGAGAGGCATTTGCTGTCGAGCTAAATATAAGTAAAAATACGTGTTTTTCTTAAGTATTTTCAACGTGATGTCAGTTGACTTGTTTTTCGACTACAATTTTAGCACTCTTTGCCTGTTTAACCTTTTGACTACGTCTATAGACATAACAAGAGCGATTCTTTCTTGGCACGATTCGTATAACTTTCAAGGTACGACTGCTGTAACGGCCGTGGTCTAAATTCTTTCTTTGCGTGATCATGGTACAACTGCTGTACCGGCCGTAGTCTAGAGGTTAAATTCAAAATAATAAATTCTGAATTGATGTATGATAGTTGATTGGTCAACACCAATTATATTAAATGCCAAACGGCGATCAACAGCATTTTAAGGTAACTCCTGATGTGTACCATGTGGGAGCATTTGGACCGCAGAAGTAAAATCTTCACAGAACGTCTGGGGTTTTTTTCTGTGAACACTGAAAATTCCTCAATTGTTCCTGCAAGCAAAAATAAAAACACTATTATTACCATTTCAAAGAAATTGAAATAAAGCAAACAATCTGATTAATTCTGTAGTATCAAAATAAAAATTAACCGACATTAATCGGTTTCAATTAGTTACCGGAGAAGTGATCAAAATAATTGCTTTTCTGTTGCATAGATAAGTTTGCAAATATCATTTATCCTGAAAATAATATGCTTAACATCAATTTTACATTTTTAATGGTTTCTACAGTTCACTTTGGATACAAATCGTATGTATCTGTCCATAACATCATTTCACCTACATATCAACCGTGTTGTAAGACAAACCTACTGTAAAAAACTAGAAAACAAGTAAGGTGACTACTGCGAAAGTTGCTTTTAACTTAGTGAGTGATAAAGAATACCGATTTATATGTTATTTTCCTGTTTCAACTCTAATCGTAAAAATGATGAATCTACTTCTTTTGCTCAGTTTTCCTATCGATGTTTTTTTAACTTGTGGTTCTCTTGTATAAGAGGGGATGTGATATTTCCGAAATTTAATCACCACTAGCGAAGGATTAGAAATTAATAATGCGATATTCATGACTAATTTTTTTCAAGCAAATTCACATCCATTTTGTGACACGTGAAATAAGAAATTTGTTTTAAATTAATATTTTCAGTACAAAGAAAAGGAGCCGATTACCATTTTTAAAATTGATAAATCAATTTAACAAAGTATTTTCTCCTTAAACACTACTTCTGATGAAATTTTAACGCTACTAAGTTGCTTCAGAATTTCTGCAACTCGTAGAGTAGGCAACATCGACCTAGTGTCACTACTATAAAGAATTTTAATTTTCTAAAGTCATATTTTAAACGGATTTCTGATATATGTTTTATTTCTTATACAATTAATTCTATAACCAATTATAGGCAAAGATTTTGAGAAGAATTGATCGAAATATACACATGCTATCAAGAGATGAATTTGCATTTTTAGCAATAGTGTACACAAAATAATTGATTTCCTAAAATCGAACTCCTAAATAATTTATTTCAAACATTCAAAACAATGAAACACCTTTACAGCAGCTTTGCAACATAATTGAAATTATAATCATGGGAAAAGTAAGCAGAATTTTGAAATTCCCAAAGGATGTGCAAACATGTCGATTTCTTTAAAATTCTTTGCAATCCAAGAAAGTGGAATTGTAAAAGTACTCTGAATAAAATACTCGAAAAAATTATTTATTTGCAAAAAAAAATTCTACTCATGTATTAAATTTAAATTCCATAAAAGTAAATTTCGAAAAAAATGTTGAAAAAAGTTTAACCGAGCAATTTAAGATTGCGTTTTGTTCTTATGGAAATCTGACAATTTTTTTTTTGTTTCTAAACAGCCGAACAAATAGAGAATTGAGATTTTTTCTTATGCTTTTGTTATGGTAAAAAGACTATTAATCCCCCCCCCCCCGAAATATTGAAAACTATACCCACGCAGGGTTTAAGTAAATTTACGTCCCAGCATTAACTGCATGTTATTACTTTGATTTTAAAAAACCATTTGCTTTTTTGCATGATAAAGTTAAATATTTCAGATATTTTGCTTATTAATTTCAGATCTGAAAGTATTTTTGAGTACGTTTTCTGAACTTGAACAACCAGTGTGAACTTGTTTTCATTTCAGTTGGTTTTTTTCTTAAATGAAAGATTTTTCGAAATTACAAGTGTTCCGAAACGAGCCCTTTGACTCATAAGAAGAAAAAAGATAGTTCATCTCTGCTGATAGTCCGCGAAAGAATATTTAACTAAATATACGTCATAATTTTTTTTATTCACACAATACAGATATCTCTCTATATTAAAAAAAAGTTACCGCCGCCGCCGCCGCCGCCGCCGAAGAATTGAAATTTTTGTTGTTTAGCTCCATTCTTAGACGGTTTCCCGAGAAAGTACTGATCGGAAAAATATGAAATTAACATGCTTTGTTCTTCATCGTATTCCCTGGATAATTATTAAGATTTTTTTCCGATGCGGCTATTAGTTTAGGTTTTATTAAGTGTTAAAGTTGAAGAAGTGAAATTTCTTCCGCGAGTGAGCAAAACACATTCAAAATTTCAGTCTTCAGTCGTGAGTTTTTTTTTAAGAGTACCTCTCAACGTAAATTTTTGCAGCTCGTCGAGTTTTTTTGGAAATTTAAATTTGGTTCTTGATAATATTTTTTTGAAATTCAGGAAAAATCGGGACATTTTTGTTACTTTTTTTTTAAACTGCCATATCTATATCTCATTACTATTAGTTTTTAATTTTTAAAATATAGCAGTATACCTCAGAATATACTCTTTCTTACCGTACTATTATTTTTGAAATCGGTTAATAATTAAATTGGATGCGATCAAAAGTTCGTCATACAAAATTCGGAATCTTTGGATATTTTCGCTACTTATTGTTAAAACCGTTTTGTCTACGGCAAAAGCCATTATTTTTTAAATTTGAAAACATCACTGAATACATTACATTACACTCTTTCTTATGGTACAGTTATTTTTCAAATTGGTTAATAAATAAAATCGATGCAATTAAAAGTTGGTCATACAATTTTCGGAACTTTCAGATCGTAACTTCCGATACAAAACTAAAATGGTCATATCTGTATAGTATTACTGTTAGTTTTTAATTTTAAAAATATTGCAGTATACCTCAGAATATACTCTTTCTTACGGTACAATTATTTTTAAAATTGGTTCATAAATAAATTCGATGCAATCAAAAGTTGGTGACACAAATTTCGTATTTTTCAGTTCGCATAGCTGCTTCCGAAAGCAGTAGTGGGTTACACTTTTGACTATCGGGTTTGCCAGATATCAAATTTATCGTAGCAACAATTGCCATAAAAACGATTTCTTTTTATTTGGCGAGGAAAAAGGCTCGCTTTTTCCCCTCTGTTCTCAAGACAGTTTACCGACAAAGTACAGAGTAAAGTTTGGATATTAACAATGTTTACTTAAAGTTGTACAGGGAACAAGATGCAGAAGATTTTTTACTGATACGGCTATTAGTTTAGGGTGCATTAAGTGTTAAAGCAAAAAAAAGTTAAATCACTTGCGAAAGAAGTATTGGTTTGAGTAAGCAAACCAAACGGATTGCGTAGGAATCCCCGGTGTCGGCGAGCGTAAGCGAGACGCAGCGAAGCCCTCGCTGTGACGTCATGAACCGGAAAGTGAAATCAGCATAATACGAATTATTCAGATAGTTTCACTCTGTGACAGGAGTGTTGGTTTGCGAAGCAAACCAAATGGGATTGCGCAGCAATCCCCGGGGGTTGGCGAGCGTAAGCGAGCAGGGGGCGGAGCCCCCTAGTATAACAAAAGAAAAAGGCTCTTCTCACGTGTTCAAATAAAAACCGTTTGCGATGTTTTTACTGTTAGAAAAAATTACTGACTGAATATCGAACTTGTGTGCAAAATCAAAGTGAAAGATATTTAAAAACAATAATAAAAATTCTTCTGCACTCCGGTTAAATTTTGATTTGCATTCCCATTAACTTAATGTGTCACTTTAAAGTTAGTAATTCAAAATATCGCTATTCAGAAAAACAAATCTACTGTTCTAAATTGATGTCGTTCTTTTATGTCAATAAAAAAACATTGGAATAAAATTATCATCTAAAACAGAGTTGGCGCCTGTCTGTCTGTTCTTTATACAGATCTACGCCATTTGACTAATCCACACCAAATTTGGTGTACTTTTCACTCATGTCCTAAATTATCTTTACATGCCCAAAAATAATTATATTCCATGAAGTACCCATTCGATGGAATCCATTTTTGCATGGAATGTGTGAAAAACAAGCCTAATTGCACTATCCAATCAAAAGTGATCATATGGTTTGTGTTATGCAAATCAAGGCGTTATATCATCCGACGGTGAATCAAGCGTTTTGCTCAATGTGAATATCTGAGTGAATTTCTGCAATACAGCGTTTGATTTCAGTGTGTAAGGACTTAAAACTGTTTTTTTATGGAACACAGGAATGACAAGAAATTACATTACATTCCGAAATAAAAGGTGAAATTAAAATTATAAACGACCATAGCATAAAATTTAAAAAAATACATGCTGCAAAGTGCCTATATTATTACAAACAGAACAGGATAGCAAATTCTGAAAGAAAAAACATGCTTTACTCGACTACCCTTTGACATCGGAACAACTCTGGCTACACTCTATCTGATTTTAAAATGTGAATTTTTTTTCCGGTGATGATGGATTATGGAACGGCTAGAGTTTTGTTCTCTGGAAAGCTGAAACTTTTGGAAGGTTCTGTGCATAATTCTTGGTACTCGTGCTATTGGTTTGCGTTTATGAACGTGTTTTGGCGATTACAAAATGGCGACTGCTCGGAGTGGATTCAAAAAAGAGAGGGAAAGGGAAAAAGCGTGCGAATTCAGGTCCACATGCCACAGTCTATGCTAAATTCCATGTTATTTAGCGGACCTTTATATTTCCCACGATAGTGACGCCTATGTATGCATAGCTATTTACTGTGTCCGAGCTTCTAGTTTCCTTTGACCACGGAACGGTTGAAACAGGGATGCACAGACTGGTTAAGAGCAATGACCACATAGATTCACTGATTTATGAAAGGGTCGACAAAAAAAAAAACCTGTAAGGTATCTATCATATATTGTTATAAAGAAAAATAATGAAAAGTAAGTAAAGAATTCAATTTGAAGCACGTCATTTTATTGATTTAACAATCGTTATGATATTGGGTTAGATTTTGTAGTAGCCAAGAGCATAATTGTTCTAAATTTTTATCAATTAAGCTGCTCCTATTCTTCAATTTGTTAATTCTTGGCTGAATGTGTTTGTTCACAGATATATGTTGACCAAAAGAGGCTTGAGCATTTTAATACTTAATCTAGCAACGATGTACAAATGTTTTTGTCCGATGCAACAGTAGAAGTTTATTAAATGTGTGTTCATTTTTTTCCCCACAGTTTCTCATTGTTTTGCATGTCGATGTGTTTAAGCTGTACTGATTCGGCTGCATTTTCATGCAAAATGGTTGTTAAATATGTCATTCGAACAACAGTTTTACTTTTTCAAAATCACTAGCAATAAAACTTAAAGCTGGTATCAAATTATGAATCTTTTCAAATAGGAAAATGTTGGACAAACCCGGGTCCCAAAATGTGTTTTTTTCCCTTCCCTTAGCATCTACGTGAATAAAATTGCTTCAAGTTTTATTTGAATGATAAATTAATTCTTTAGTCCCAAAAATAAATATTTTTCAATGAGAAAAAACTATATTTTGGAGGGTAAATAAATTATTTTTCGGAAGTATACTAATTTATCCGACTTTGCCGTATAAAACCGGGTATATATAGGAATAATTAAAAAACGTTGTTGTTTTACTGCTGAAATATTTATTTATAACAATAAATTAGTACAATGACCTTCCTACACTGAGGAACATACGTGGGTTTAAAAATCACGGACCATAAGTAATTTTGAATTTAATATGTTTGTAATGTATAGTAAATTAAGTTAATTGATCCGATTGGTAAGAAGTTTTAAGAACAGAAATCTCAAATAAAATTTTGATCATGCTTCTCTGCATTGCTAGAGGTTTCATGTACCCATCTTTTGCAGTTGAGACACTGTATCCAGCTTTCCAGAGATTTTGACCTGGCGTACCATTCATTACTAAAGGTACAGGCTTCGTCACATTCCACGTTGTCTTCATCTGTTGCCGAGGCGTCTGTTTTAATGCTGAACTTCTTTTTCTTCCGTGTTTTGACAGTTTTTTGCTTAAACACCTTAAACAGTCTCTGCTTCAAGTTTTTCTTTTCTGTTTTTATTTTCTTTGTTCTGCAAGCTATAATTCCTGTATTTAGAAAATTTGGTATAGTAGGCACAACACGCAGGAAGCCCCCCCCCATGTTATTTGTTCATCACAAAAACTAATTTTATAACAATAATTGGTACTTACGTATTTGACTGTTGATCGTTTCACAGATGTCACCAAAAAGTTTGAGAAAATCGTGACATCACTTATAACTCGTGGCAAAACAAAATAAAGCAGATGAAAATTAAAAACATAATAGATAATTAATGTAATTACAAGAATGTGAGAGTGGGGGAAACGGTCGACGGACATTTACGTAAATACCCAATAATTTATGTAACTACTTTAAAACTTTTTAAAATTTTTAGATACTTTTGAAAGTTAGGGGCCCTCTAAATTATGGGGGCCCGTGCCTCACGGGCCTAATGGTAAATCAGGGCCTGAGTATATTTCAAATATAATGCAAAACGTGGTATAATAACTTAAAATAATAACTGAAAGAGAAGTTATCGAATGCTGTACTTACCTAAAATAAATCTTCAAGCAATTAGAAACTACAGCGTTAAATCGATGGAGTAAAAGTCGAACCTTTTCTAATCGAATTTTTTAAAACATCGGCAAACACATAATCTACACTGCCTTACATTCAACTCCAAATAACATGGCGCCTGTCTGCAACTAGTTTCTTGCGTTATTCGACAGATGACAGTAAAAATTCAAAACTACCTTGTCCCGGTTTTATCCACCTACCCGGTTTAGTCCAGCTTTCCCCTTTTACAGTTTCGAAAAGTTTGCATTCAACTTTAAAAAATTACCTCTCCTGTGACTTGTTGATATTTAAATTATATACGGTGGGCGGCCAGCAAATCAACGGAGGCCACGGTCAATTTTGCATTGCAACTACTTGCTCCGGACCTAGTTTACCTTGCAAAAAAAATTTCACTGCTCTTTTAATACGCGTACAAACTTATTTTTTATGAAGATGTTTGGGTTTTAATTTACTGATGATTTTTTCAAAAACACACAGAAGTGTAGTCTTTTTGAGAGAGATAAAATATTCTAATTTCAACTTCTTGCTTTGCACAGTTGTTTTTTTGCTTTTGTTCAGTGCCATCTGGTGAGCACAACGCAATACATTTGTCGAACAAAAATTAGCATTTTACTTTCTAAATTTGATAAATACAGCAAACTAAGGTATTAATGAACGAAATGTTTGTTCATAAATGTATGTGTATTTAGCGGCAAAGTATCACAAACTATTCAAATTGGCTATTTCAATTGTATGTGGTTAATAGTTAAATTTTTAGGTGGACTACCTAAGAATTTATTGTTTGATTTTCATTTAACAAATTAGCTGTAATAAAGTATAACATACAGAGGGTTTTAATAAGGTGCAGCTAAGGTGACTACATCGATTTCAAATAGCAAAACGGGATACAGAGATTAGCAAACAGTTACGGTTTGTTTAGTGAAACCCATTTACAGAACACTTCTCTGTTATTTTGCAACTTACACATCTAGATCCGACAAAATAAGGATATTTTTTTTCTATAGAGTCATAAAAAGTAGGTTTCTGTTTTCATTTAATGTGTTTGGTTTGGTTGTGTGACTTGGAATTTACTTCCTGGTTTAAGGAATTTTGGCAGTTCACCAATTTTGATTTTTCAGTTAATATTTCTAAAAAAGAAAGACATTTTTAAAATTGGGAAAGTGTAAGGATACTCCGGAAACTTCGGTCTTACAGCCGGGACTGTCCCGATTTTCACAAAACATCTGATCATGATATCTTCATATAATGATTTGGTTCTGTTAATTTTTACAAAATACGTTTTTATACGGTTTTTCATTTGTATACGTTTCTTCCCACTAGATGTCACCACTACAATGTGACAAGAAATTCTTGCAGATTTAAAAGTGACTCCCGTTTTGATATTGAATTGCCATTTTATGAAGGAAAAACATATTTACAAACTTAATAAGATTTCCATGTGGCTTTGTGTGATTCAATTAATATCCTCCTTGTGATTTAAAGGACAATGTCTTTTTTTTACTTTGTAGTTTAGAAATATGCATTTCTCTCTAAATATGTTTGAAAATTAAGTAAGTTAGTTCTATTATTTTTCATATTAGTGGATTCCTGCTAATAAAGCCGAAGACCCACTATCTTTCTTTAACGTTGAAAAAATTGATCAGAAGAGAAAATTTTGCAGCCCTTCAATTTTCTCGCTTGTGAAACGACCAGCGCAAGGTTAACGAATTGCAAAGCGTTAATATGAAAATTATAATGCTCATTTCACTAATGATCAAAAAAAGAAAATTATTTATTTGGCTTTGATAAAATAATGCACTTTATATTGTTATTTCTACTTTAATTTTACTACCCTTGAGTGTTCTTGCAATTTTTAAACTTGAACATAGATTTATAAGTTTTGTATTAAAAATAAAAATGCATAAGGGTACATGGGATTTATAGCATTTTAAATGCAGCAAGGTTTTACTTTCGAAAAAAATTTAGAGTGAAACATGAAATTATTTCACAATTTGCTAAACCTAATAAAAAGGAGCACAAAAGCTTTTGGATTGTGAAAAGGAAGCTTAGCAAATTTATTAAAGTAGAAAAATATTTAAATTAAAGCAGCATGGTGCAGTACCCCCTTTAAATAAATGAAAAATAGCCTTGAAAAGACTTTAAAAAGGCCCTGGTTTTTCTTTTGCTTGACGGATGGGAACCCTAGGTTAAACGAGAAAGATTGAAAAATATTTGCCATGTTGTGATAGAAGCAGCAATGACTACTCATGGACAAGATTTCTGAACTCTTCAGAAATTAGGAATGATGCAACAAAGCAACTCATGGAAATCAGCTGTATGAGAACCTCTGGAATAAGTATGTCGACTCAGGACCCTATTTCGAAGGAGACTTACGTGAGCTAAATAAGTGAAATAGTTTTATTTTTCCAGCCAAAGGTCAGGTTTATAGTTTTTGTTCAGACCTTGTATACACATTGTGTCTTGAGGGAACAAAAACGTTTTACATTGATCTTCTGAAGTGCCGAGTTTATTTCACCAAATTGTATTGATTTGTGTCTTAAATTATCTCGTCGCTCCCCCAAGCTTTCTTAAAATTTAAAGTAGATTTTGTGCTCAATATATTGTCCGAAGTATTCTCTAGTCAAAAAAAAAAAAATTATTATTTTTTAGTTATTATTTTAAAGCATGTTATAAAAAGCCTTGATATTTTGTTCACCTATATATTTTTATTTTTCGCTGCAATTTTTTTGCGTGAATTCACAAATATATTTGCTTACGATCAATCATATTTTAACAAAAGTTAAGGGTCATTGAACTACACAGGATTTTAAAATTAAACTGTTTCTCAAGTGTGATTAGATTGAAGTCTGGAGATGGCCCATTCATTAGCCAAATATGTTCTTGCAAATACAAAATTTACATTCTTGTTCTTTTTCAGAATGCTGCCAAATGAAAATATTTTGCTATTTGACTTTTGTAGATAGGTATTAATAAGAAAAAATAGCCTTGAAAAGGCTATAAAAAGGCCTTGATTTTACTTTTTCAGTTTCTCAAAATATCGCATGTATAGTATGCCCCAAGGTTGCATTTGCTCAAGTCCTGTTTCGGGTTGCAGCTGGTTATCACAGTAAAAATAAAATCACATCCTTATAAGACCTTGAAAACTTCTTTTTAATTCTTCAAAACGCAAAATATTATTTCCAAACGAGATTCTTTAAATAAAGCGGCATTTTTCTGAAAACGTGCATTACCAAGAGTATCTCCCTTTCAATTTTGTGCACTTAAGGATTCTTTTTTTTTGTTGCACAGTGTTATAGGTGTTCGTGATGTCTTGCATTATGTCCAAACAGTATAGCTGTAACGGTAAATGTACATAGCGGGGGAAATATATTCTCCTAGAGGAATCCTGATGTTGAAAGAAAATGTAAATCATTTTTATAATAGCCTTCGCTTTTTTTTCCATTCTTCCGAATATTACATTCTTGTTACATCTTAATGAATCACGATTCCGTGAAAGCAGTCGTGTGTTTGGATGCCTGAACACACATACTTATGAATAGAAATAGCTATTGCTCCCTGATCTCACAAAATACTTCTCGTATCAATGTCAGGGCTTCACTTTGAGAAATTTAGCGTTCGAGGAAATATTGACCCAAATATTTCTGTGGTATTTGTCCAAAACAAGAACGTTTTTTGAATACGATGGTATTAAAATAGGAATCCATTTATTCTACTAAGAACATCTTGTCTTCTAAAGTGGTGGTACACAAGGCCGTGGACTCTCTGGTCAGCAAGCCAGCTTTATGTATAAAAGTATGAAGAATCGGGTCATGTAAAAATTGAGAAGATGAATTTTCATCTATTCTATACGGCACTTTCATTTCAATTTCCACATTCCAAAATACAGCGACCGAGTTAATTGTTTTTAAAATACACTGCTGTTGATTGATTAGGGATTGATGCAACACCAAGAATAAGTTAGATTAAAACCGAAAATGTAATTGACGGATAGCTTATCATGGGCTTACCAAATGGTTAAAATCTCAGCTGAGTTTGCAAATGGGATGCGTGCGCAGTATAAGCTGAAATGTGATTCGGAGAATATAAAGCTTCAAAAAGCAAATCCCAAACATTGCGTTGGTGAATTCTATTGGTATTGGTATGTAAACATGCCTTGTCGCAAAACGGGACCACATTATAAAAAATGAGTTTTAAGAGGAATAATTATTGGGTTGACAGATGGCGGTTTGTCGTATTTTGATATCGCTGCACTTGTTTGGTGAAACGTTAATACAATTATGCAAACTTGGAGACAATGGAAGGAGAAGATTCTCCGGGAAAAGAAGATAAGCACTTGTTACGCATTGCGGTGACGAATCGTACATCCTCAACAATGAAGGATGGTAACACATCAGACGATGTCTGCCAGCACTCCTCTTTGTTGACGATTGCTGCAACAAGGGCTATTTGCTCGAGACTTTCTTTTACTCTAAACCATTGACGATAATGGCCTCACTGACGCGTTGAACAGACGCTGGAATGCTCAATGGGAGCTGATCGTGTTCTGTTGCCAGTCTAGATATGATCACGCGACGCATGACGACCTGATCTTTGTGCACACAGTGAGGACAGCATCTGGAAAGGTACATTGAAGAGCATGACAGTGGTCTTACTCCAAGAGTAATATTGGGGCCGTGGTAATCCTGTTAGAAGAATAACAGATTATAAACCGGAGGGTTGCGAGTTCGAAACTAGGTCTGTCCAAAGACCATCGTGTAAAAGTGGGGCTAGTGCACGTTAAATATGTTGGGGCCTCAAATGTCTTAACGTTGGCTTGGCGTGGAAATTTGGAGAGTGGGGTACCAGCTCAGATGTTGCCTCGTCATCGGACCGCGGTACAAAATTACGTGGGGTTGTCTGTGGATATTTTCCTTTGGGATTGATGCATCCCTTACCGTAGAAAATACCCCGTTGTGTTGATAGTTAAAATACCTACCTATAAAGAGTAATTTGAGGTGCTATTTTATTTCGTTCACTCTCCCGTCTGCTACTGGTTGCAGACAATCGAACGTTCTGTAGTGCGTCACAGACCTTGGAACCAGAAATCCTACCTCATACAGGACCTCCCTGGAGCTGTTTCTCATGACCATGCTCGTTATCATATCCTCCGAATAAACCAACGTTCCTGCTCTGACCACTTCTTCCTCGGCTTGCATGGTTGCCCGATTTGTCCCCATCTAACGTGTGTGGGATATGATTGCTCGAAAAGAGATTCGTATGGCATCACCCGCAGTCACTTGAGGAATTGTGAATTCGTGTTGAATCTGCATGGAACAACATTTCAGACAGCTATACCGAATCTTTATCGGTTTTAAAGATTCAAAATCTCACATGGAATCTTCATCTACCGAATCTTTAACAATGTCACGCCGTGTGCAAACAGTTTTACTGAAGGTGGACACAAATTTTAGGCTTTAACATGTTCCTTTTGACCTACAGTTCTGTAATTTCAATTATTTATACAATTTGCCACATGTCATCGCTTGAATGAATTTCATTGCTGTAACTCAAGTTTGTTTCACTTCCAATGAACAACAGTGTATCTTAAATTTGAAAAACATACTAAAACCGAAAAATTAGAAATTTGTTTAGTGAGCTTTTCCAGAGACTGTTAAAAACATTATATTTTCTTTACGAAAAAGGAAAACCACAGAGTAGTTTTATGTTTTGATTCACTAATTGTCTTTGAATTCTGTGTAGTCATTTTAATAATAATGCAGATAAGGTTACAAAATAAATTTTCTTTGATTTCTAGTTGTAAACATATCTTGTTGGATAGTTGTTTTTCTCGCTATGCAATCACAATTGCCAAGTATCTTTGCAGTTTTATTTAATACTAGCAAAATACCCGACCTTACACGGTTTAAATTGGTTTACTCTAGATTGAAGAGATACTCAAAATATATAATGACTTACGTTTTTTGTAGAGTAAAAATTTATTTGAATACCTTTCGCCATCTTTATAATTTCTACAACTTACTTTGAACACAAATCCTACACATGCATCTATCCATTCATGTAATACATTTCACATCCATCGCACCCTTGCTGTATGACAAAGCTACAAAATGACGAAAGGTGGCACTAAGGTTACTACTATAAAAGACGATTTTGAGAGAGATTTGGAATTCCCTTTCTTAAGTTCTTTTCTTGTTCAACTCAATTAATAAGAATTGCGATTTACGGCGAGTGCTCTCCCACTCATAGTCAACAAAGCAATATTTTTTTACTTGTGGCACTCTTGCATCCGGTATGCGACATTGTGAAATTTTGCAATCTTCTCCTGTCATTATGACAACGAATTTTTTAATGTTTGAAAAGTTCTAGTTCGGATTTTTTAAATATTATAATTCTTTCAATAACGGCATCATTCTTTCAATAACGCATTATTCTTTCAATAACGGCATTATTCTTTCAATAACAGCATTATTCTTTCAATAACGGAATTATTATTTCAACAATGGCATAACTACACTTAAAATTTACTGAAAATTTATTCCGACTTACTTGCCATTTTTATGTCGAGTACGTGGGATGAGAAAGAAAACTCATTTATTAAAATAATAAATATTTAAAACAGAAAACAGCGAAATAAAACAAAATAAACGATGTCGGAAAAAATTGTTCTAAAGATATTAATTTGTGATTCATTTTTATCTCTTGATATCGCACAGTTGCCACAACTTACAACTAAAAGTGCACAAACTTTAGAAATGTGAAATTAATTCAGAGCGAAAGAAACAGAAAATATCACTGCTCGCGCGATCTTGTTCATTCCCGTTCGTTGAAAAATATCGTCTGTCCCAAATATTCGGAAATCGTTTTCATTGCGCAAAGAACAAAAATAAGACTCTAAGTAAATGAAATATCAGAGCTGAATTCCATTAAAAAAAATTATTTTTTGAAGACTAATTACTTTTTTAGTACTACTGGTAAAACAATCGGAAGTAATCATAATATTCAATATACATTCCAATTTTTCGAAAACTACCAAATTATGTTTGATTTAAGTATACTTACTCAGGTGTTTTAGCATGAAACTCATCTAAATATAACAATAGAGAAATGTTTAATATTGCATTCACTAAACTAATAGATAATATATAAAATAAAATTCATTGCAATCAAATATCTGGAATAAAATTCAACGGATGCCTATACAAACATAAAATCAAACATAGAACAGAAAGACGGACCAGTAACCAATTTCACTCACTAAATGAAGATAAGTACTCACTGTATGCAAATTTCCATGAAAATATATTAAACCGTGTGGACGTGTATAGGGCACATACGTACAGACAGACACCAAACGCGAAAAGGGCGGATTTGGCATCAGAAGGGTCCAAAACTGATAGAAAACTTGAAATGGGTCGAAAATATTGAATGTACGAACAAACACTCCATTCTTATTTATATAGATTTCGAGGAAGCTATATTGTTCTTTTTTTACCTTAAGAAGTATAAATTTTTACAAGTTTTATTTCTTGTATACGTTGGTTTAGAATGTGCAATACTGTATTCACTGTTTGGTTGGTAT
Source organism: Metellina segmentata (assembly GCA_947359465.1). Taxonomy (NCBI): domain Eukaryota; kingdom Metazoa; phylum Arthropoda; class Arachnida; order Araneae; family Tetragnathidae; genus Metellina; species Metellina segmentata. Next base: position 56,508,645 of record OX375878.1, on the reverse strand, counting down.
TGAATGTCTACCTTTAAATATGTCAGCATACTTCAAGTGTCGTGTCATACTACTTTCTATGGTTTTCTTTTTTATCTCTAATGCAGGATACTTTTAATTTAAAGTCGGGTCGAAATAAAATATTGCCCTAGTGAACTGAAAGAAACGGTACCGTAAAATTTATAACTGCTACCTGTATCCCTCTTCTATACACAGAGCCTATACGCCCTAAAGTATCTGTTAGATGCGGCATTCGAGTTATATCAAATGATTGAAAGAAAAGGCAATCTATATAAATAAGAATGTAGTGTTTATACCTTGAATGTTTTCGACCCATTTCAAGTTTTCTATCCGTTTTTGGATCCTTCTGATGCAAATTTCGTCTCTTGCGCGTTTGGTGTCAGTCTGTCGATCTGTCTGTCTGTTTGTATGTGTGTGCTCATGCTACTTCCAAACGGTTGAATATATTTTGATGAAACTTTGCATATTGTGAGTACTTGCATTCATTTAGTGACTGAACTTGATTGCGTTTGTCTGTCCGTCTTCCCGTTCTAGGTCCGATTTTGTGTCTGTGTTTATACAAATATCACATAAAATAGATTCAACATACACAACAACAGTTTCGGTTCCCAAAAGTGCTCGCACACTTATGAATTTCACTGAAATACTACTTATATTTATTAATATTTCAGATTGAGAATTATAAATAATATATTACGAAGTAAACAAGCAAAAATTAAAGCCAAACGGTTTTTTAAATGTCACTACAGTGCAAAAATTTATAAAAAAAAACGATATCTGATAATTTGATTCATAAATTTATTTGAAAATGTTTCGATGTACCATCACTTTAGTGACGTGTTCTTTCTCTGCCTCCTTGCATTTTCATTTTTATAAAAAGAAAATGTGTCAATATATACTTTTTAAATGTTAGGTTTTATATATTCAGAATCATATGGAGATGATATGAAAAAATATTGTACTAGACTTTATATTCGAATTCAATTCCAGTCTACTGCGCTTTTTCTACAAATTTTTAAAGTGTACGAACATTTGCGAGCCACTGTAGGGTTAATGAAATGTTGTAGTTTTCGAGTAGCTTGAAGGTATATTAAGCATTGTAATTCCTTGGATTGTTTTACCACTGCTGATAAAAGTAAATTATTTTTCCAAAAACTATTTTTACGGAATTGAAATTATAATACTTTATTTATTTTGAGCTTTATTTTTTTTTTCTTTGGCTAAAAAGAAAAAAAAAATTCTGAATATTTGGAACAGACGATGACAAGAAAAGAAATATAATTGCGATGGAAAACGTCAGTCAACATGTGTCGGTCGTAATTCTTGTTATAATTACTTCATCTAATTGTGTTGTTTGGGTATTGTAGAAAAATGTGGACATTCTATTGTAGTTCATTTCACAAATATCACGAAAGAAAAAGGGTGGACCATTGCGAACTTGACACTCGTCTCGCTCCGAAACGAAAATGAAATCATTTTATTGAGACACAGTTTTACTGTATGTTAAACTTTTAACAACCGTGGATCCGATTTCGAGTTTCTAATCCTACCTTGCAAAATATTTTGGGAGCCGTACCACAAAAATTACATTTTGCCCTCCATTTTATGAATTGTATTCAGACTTTATACCTGTACCGCTATTTTCAATTTGAAAGTTGAATTTTATACTTGTTGGGAATAGGGCCAATGTCCATTTTGCAAGTTTGGGATTACATCTGATGTTGTAATCTCTTTTCTGTCTGTATTTTGTGCAGCTTAGCCATATATGGTCTTTGCTCCACAAAAACCAACCTAAAACGAAAAACAACGTAGGAAGCATTTTCAAGGAATGCCATTCCAAAATTTTGAATTCCTCAATTCATTATCTCGATTCCCTCCAGAGAATGAATGCGAAGGCTGGCCGAGTCTCAGCCCATTCGAGAAAAATATTGCCATCCATTAGACTTGATTGCCCCGCTTCCGGTGGGAAACAACCACTTCACAGGAGTAAATGGACTTTCCACGCAGAGAGGGGAGGGGATCCCAAGAAAAAGAAAATATCAAAATTTTCGGCCACATAAAATGCAAGGATAAAAATGACGTTCAAGAAAGGAAAAAAAAATCAGATACGTAGTTGTTCAGGGCAGGTTTTTTTCGTTCATAGCAAAACGAAATTACAGTCAAATGCTCCGAGTACGGATTTCAGATGAAACTACCATTTCATTTCTCCTTCACTGCTATTGGCGATTAAATGGGAGAAATCAGTGATCATCGTTTAGTCTAAGTTCGATAAGGCGAAAACGGTGATGAGTCACATCTTCTTTGACCAAAACTTATCTTTTTTGTCTCCTAATAAGTTACTTATCTGCAATTAGTTTGTCTCATTTCGTCTTGAACCGTGTTCATTTTTTAATGAATTTTATTTTTTAGAATTGTGATGGAATAGGTTGCAATAGCAATAAAGTCGTAAACTACACTATCTTTATATATATTTCTCTTACGTGGCACGCAAAAAAGACGTTATTTGTTATCGCGTTTTGGCAACACTGTACGATTGTTTGGATACCACGAAGTCTCGAGCATCAATTGAATTTATAGCGTTATCGGATAAAATTTTATAGAAAAAATAATAATTTTAAATGAGCTGTTGCAGTTAGTTTATAATAGAAATCAAAGAAAGCGGAGGATCTTTTCAGGGCCATTTAAAAAACGGTCCTTTACAGGACCAATAATTACAGTGCAACAAGACGCTTGCACTACAACTTTCGGCAACAAACTCAATGAAAAAGTGTGGGTCGTTCGAGTGCTAGGGAAATGTACACACAAACAACATGCTGTTTATTCAATTTCCTCAGCAACGTTCACATTTCGAGTCAAAATTTGCTCAAAGTTTTCATTTGAATTCTGATTTTAGGGGTACTGTATATATATTTTCTGTAATACAGCAAATTTAGATTTGAAAAACATTTTTTTTGGTATCATATTTTGTAAACAATCCCTTCTGCTAGGACACATGTCATCATTGAGACGAGCGAAGCGAGCATAGGTTCGCGCAGCCAACCAATGAGGATTGCGAAGCAATCCTCCGGTGGGTTGGCGAGCAGAGGGCAGCCCCCCTAGTATGTGTATATATTATTGCTTTTGTAGCCTATTGAAACGATGATTCAGTGTTCTTTTCTCCATCATATAAAATTTAAGTAAAAATAAAAATAAAATCTCATAGAATATTATTTTTAAGCTCCATTGTTTCAACATTTTTATACAGCTTCTATACTTTATTTTGGACGAAATACCTTTGCTTGATTTATCTATGCTTTATCTATCCATATGATCCATTTCACATATTAGGAATCGTGCACTATTGTGTAAGACGCAACTTTAAAAGGTGACAGTGAGATGAAAGGTGACTATTGCAGAAAGTCGAGTTTGAGATTTGGAGTGATAGTCAAATGCGCTAGTTCATTTCCTGTAATTATAACAAAGTTGCAGTTTCCAAAGCAATATTTTGCACTCTTGCACCAGGAATGCGGTATTCCTGAATTTCATCATCATTATGAAAAGCTGATAAAATATCAATACTTCATGATCAATCTCTTATCAGACAAATACAACGAATGTTTGCGACAGCAAAGTTGCATATGAATGACTTAAACAATCTCAATCTTCTGTCACTTAAAAATTGTAGTTTTTCTAAAATCCTAGTTAAAATACTACTTTATAACCATGATATTGTTCCAAGATCAGCAAATTTACGTTTAAAATTTGATTTACTCCAACTGGCATGCAGTTTTAAATCGATTCTCTGGCACTTTTTTGTCAGTTCAGAGATGAAGTAGCTAAATGGGGAAACTTTTACCTAGTTAGAATGATGGGTGTTGTTTCTTCACTATTGAGTACAGCTTTTAATACTATCCAAAATAATATAATTTAAAACTTGAAAAAAAAATTAATGTTTTATTAATTTTTTTTATATTTTCGAATCACAACAAATGGTTACCGGTTATTTTAACATCGACTGTCTTACTTTTAAATAACTTTATTTTAGGGTTACCCTCGTTTTAAAGTACGTTATTACCGTCGCATTTTAAAAAGTTTTGTTTTGTTCGCTTGATTTATCTTTATGAAAATTCCTCATTATGTATTAAATCTATGACTTTCATGCAAAGTTGATCGAAATATGCACAAACTGTCGAGAAAGGAACCGATGTCCTAACAGTATTTGGGGCCGTCGCAGACTCAGTGTGTATGCTCACTGTTCTGCCACGATTTGAGTTTTCCCAGGTTCTATTCCCGCCAAATGCATTCTACGTGGGTGTATTTCTCTCTTCTGTGTCTCTGTGCTTGTGTCAATTACTTGGTATAGTTTGGCGTAACTTGGGCCAAATATGGCCCTTGGCGCCATAAAAAAACCCGAAACCAACCAACCTGGCAATATTTTGCACACAATAAATAATTCGTTGTAAAATAAAATAATAAAATGGAAGTTTTAATTCATGCGTTGTCAGATGCCAAATACCAAATAACACTTATTATCAGTTGTTTTTTTTTTTTTTTTTGCTTTCACATAATATACTCGTTTCTTTACAAAATGAAGTTATGAAAATTAAACGTTTTTAATCTTTTCGTACAATCGAATACTTGTAGATTGTTGATATTTTGGAAGGAGGCAAAAAATATGTTCATACAAGTATTATAATTTAAATTTTGTAAATATGATGTTTTGGATAAAACGTTTTTCTTCAAGCAATACTGGTATAGCAATCTCTGAGTTGTACCGCATTCATTGATATATACTCAATTTTTTCCTTGAGGCGGGGGCGTTCGTATTATTTTTAGCCCCTCTGATTTCCAACAATAATTGAGCTTTATTTTTGAAAGTGGTTTAAGTCCATTTTTTCATACATCGAGATATTTAAGGGTTTGCGTTTAAATTAATTTTAAAATATTGGCAAACGTTACTTAATTCGGATGATGTTTTTGACACTATAAACCTGTTAAATTTTACTATGCAATAATAATTATTAAAATTGTTAAAGAAAATAAACTCATTTTCAAAGTGGACTTATACCACTTCAAAAATAACGGCTCAGTTGTTGAAGCGTTCCTACATATTAATAAACATACAAATGTATTTACAGTATGTATTATAGACAGTGTGTAAAAAAAATCCTGATTTTTTTGTAGTCAAGTAATCGGATTTTTT